>OV702299.1:254102874-255302874 GCA_916181665.1 Avena sativa
CAACAACTCGCACAGGTGCCCACCGATGATCTACAATAACAACAACAACTAACCCGAGGGAAAGAAATCACAGGAGGACATGTCCACCAAAATTATTCAGAATAATTACTCCATTCATAATAATCTTAATGCACACTGTACTTTGCCACCAAGATGTGTGATATTACTAAATACTCCATTCAGGAGGTCAATAAATCATAGGAGTATTGCCTAATGTATTAGAAAATAAAATAAGAAGAAAAAAATAAGAATCACAGGAGTATTTAGTCAATGATGTGAGATAAAACAATAAGCAATAATAATCACAGGACTATTTAGTCAATGATGTGAGATAAACAATAAGCAAGAAGCAATTGAAATTGAGGTAAGAAAAGCGCAAACTACTCCTAGGATATGTGTTCATTGATTTACTACATCCGACTAGTGTGATGGACTCCCAGAATTACTAGAGAAACAATGCACATGACTTACTCAACACATTCACACATTTATTGTGATGTAATCCCGGTAGTAATTCATTTCTACAACCATGCATGTCTTTGAATTTATCTACTGTTGCCGTTGTGAGTCAAATACACATACACCAAATTATGCAACATCAAGAGTATTTATCATATGTGCAGAAATTATGCTACAACAAGAACAATTATGCTTCAGGAAGAGTATTCCTCATATGTGCAGAAATTATGCTACAACAAGAACAATTATGCTACACCAAACATGAGAAAGAATAATTATTCAATTTTCTAGAAGTAGTATAATTCTGAAACTGTTCAACATCTTTGATCACTTAACATTTCATTTGTTCTTACTCTATCTCTTGCCACCTTGACACAAAAAATAGGCTACATCACTGCAATCTAGTAGAAGATCTTGAAAGAAAAATCAAATATGTAATGTCGAATCTAAACAACAATGCTACTGCACTTAATCCTGCAAGAACCCTCATAAACTAAACAACAATGCAAATATAGAGTACTAGAGTTAATATAGAAGGAACAAATAGCTTGTGGATCTAAGCATAAATGATGCCACAATCTATACATATTCTTTGATGGGTAGAAGCCTAGCGGTCACCATACTAACCTTAAAACAGGAAACAGGGTATAAAGGTCACAACTATGCTACTAAACAGTAGTGGTGCTTACATTCATCATATTAAACTTACAACATTGGTAATAAATAACAAGATGCAGAAGTGGTTCTTACATTTAACACACTAATCCTAGATCATTGCGGTAGTACAAAACAACAAGAAACAGCAGTGATGCTTACATACTAACCAAGGATCAACATGAAATAATAGTACTACTAAATAAAGAACAAAATCTGTGTGGCCAAAAGAATACAAGGACTACTGAATCAATTTCATCTATCCATGCATCTCTCTCAAGCGGAAAGCAAGAAACTACATAGGATCCAACTTTCCAAACCGCCATTATCATGATGATGCATAAGATAAGTGCTCTTAGGTGAAAATTTGTGTATGAATTAAAACAAGAACCAAAAGTCATTAAACATGGAAATTTTTGGCATAACCAGGTCATGACACGCTACACATGGGCTCAGGCAACAGGATAGAACTCACCAACTAGATCATCGCCGCCGGCAACGTTGACGAGTACCGCATGCGCTCGATCTCTAGGTCGTGCATGTCCTTCAGGCACTGCTCCTCCAGCAGCGCCTCCTCCCTCTGCTTCACGGCTTTGACCCGCACGTATGTCCCGACAAGCCTATCCAGAGCATCTGCCACATCCGTGCAGCCCGTGCTCTGTTCCCGTGGTTGTGCCCCACAAAGGAGCTCACCGGTGACAGTGCCACCGCCGTCCTCTGCTGCTTCGGCACTAGTGGTAGGTCACGTTGTAGAGGATACCCGTCCTCCTCCTCCGTCTTGGGCGTGGTGGCACGGCGGTGCAGGACACCTTCCCCTGCTGGGAGTAGACCTTGTTCACGGATCCTATGTAGCTATGGTCAAAGATGAAGCGAAGCCGAGATCCATGGTCGGCGACACCGAATGTCTACAGCAAGGTTGGAAAAGAGCTCTGCGGCGGCTTACCAAGACATACTTGCCGCCCTGCCCTGACCAACATTGTGGTAGCACCGCCATCTCAACTTCATATTGGAAAATATAAGGGTGTGAGGAGGATACACTGGGATCTAGGTTTTGTGAGGTGGTCATCCTACGAAGAGGGGTGGATCGGTTTATGGGCTGGACAAGACAAGAGGAGGTTGCCATCGATGCCGTGCGGTGGGGGTGTAGGTGGAGAACGAAGGGGGCTGCGGCAGAGGTGTGGCACTAGAGAGAGAGCTAATATTAGTTTTGGTGGTAAGCAGGGGAGGGGTGGAATGGTGGATCCGGGAGGAGCGGATAGGGTTCGATGATGACTGGGCTATCACTGTGGGTTCATTTTATGAAAATGTCCCTAGTTGGGGGGTATTTAGGTTGGGAATTTGTTGATTTAAGGTCACATAATTGGGGAGGCACGAAATTGGCGTGAGAAGGTGGGAGGGAAAAATCAAATGGGATTGGAGGGAAAACATAAATTTCGAGGTTTTCTTTTGTCTCGAATGATTATTTTTTGTGATGTATCTACCAAAACAATTTTATAAAACTAGACCACACCAATCCCTTCCCTTAGCATACAAATCATCAAAGACAAGATAGATACTTGAAATCCCTCTAATTAATCCCTACTTCAATATTATCCACTTGATGATGAGAATGGATCCTTGCATTCTTCCCTTCTTCATAATAGTCCCAATCCACAAATCTGCCAAATTTGGCAAGTCTGGAATATTTAACTAGATTCAATCTTTGGAACTTCCTCTACTCCAACCCGTGTGTATTCTTGAGAATGTACTTGGACCATCTTGTAGTACGTAAGTAGTACTACCAAATCCCACTCTTGCCCTTCGATAAACTCATCATACACCCACTCATCCATGATGGTTTTGTAGTCAAGATAATAATCTTTTCTACAAACCTTATCGTCTTACCTACTTTGGTAGAAGCTCACATCCATGTGCTACCTCCCCTTGACCAAATATCTTCATGGTTGTGACCTACTAACCATGGTCTATCGAAACATCCTTCACTTGTTTCCATTGGAGCATTGTGCTTCCTAAACCCACATAGTTTATGAGGCATCATGACTCATCTGTTATGGCAGCCTTGTTTTCAACAAAGTTTTCCATCTCTTCTGGATTAACTCAAATAAAACCAAGCCCAAATCTTGGCATACTGATCATCTATACAACATGTTCTATCCATCCATCTATCCCTTGTACCAAGCTGAGCTCTGAGCTCCCTAACTCAACCATGTTTAGGTGACATAAAAATAATACCAAAACCCTAGATCATCTACTCCTAGTTCTCTTCCAAAACTAACTCCCGTTTGCAAGAAACAAGGTTGGTTATGATATATAATTAAAGTTTACATCATCCACCTTGGATATAAACATTTGCCAAATAATTCCCATAATTATTTGGAGCTTAAAACTATTTAAATTTCTTTAATTGATAAACCCTTAAAACCTTCTCTATAAAGACAAGTTTGTTTTTCCACAAAATACCTTTCCAACTCAAGACACATTAGATTCCTATATATATCATATTCCATCTTCCCAACTCAAAATTAAATATTTTTGAGATTCTTTATTATTTTCTTTTGCCCTTTTCCTTAAATGGCAGAAACATAAAATAATAACTTAAAAATACTTTCCCTCTTAAATCAATTCCAATAAAATTACCCAATGTGTGTTATGTTATTTATAACCATTTGACACCAAAACCTCACCTTTCCCAATGTAAAAATATCACATTAGCTTCTATAAATCATTTCTGCACTTTTTACTTAAATGATATTAAGTGGACTTTTAATCATTTTAAAAATCCCAAACAATTCCTAGGACCGTGATATGACCATATTCATCTACCAGTACCATTTTCCCACCTTGCGCAATGAAAAATATTCAACATCCTCCACAAGCCCCATGTTGATCAATTTTGCAACATCAATCAAACCTTGGTTTAAACACAACCAACCTTCACCAAACATGGTCAACGAAACTTGCACAACACAACACCCACCCCTCTGGACGAAATCCCTGTAGCATATCATTGTTCACCTTGTCCCTTTGTGCTTGGAGAGAGAGATATGCCCATCTCTTTTGAAATCAATGTTAGGCAGCATCCCACCTGGCAGCAGCCCAAGCAAGCCCTACCCCACTCCCATGTCCAAAATGGACATTTCCACCATTAGAAACATCTCTAGCAATAAAAGGGCTTGTGGCCCTTAGCCCTCTCCCTCTGTCCCCATTTTCCCCCTCTATCTCTCACTCACCTTCTCCGAAACCCACCCCATCTACCTTGCTCAGTCTTGCCCGAGAGAAAGAGAGAGAGATAGAGAGAGCTCTCGGCTCCCTCCAAGATAATCGAGAAAGGACGCCTCCCCAGAGCCTCTCCCACTCTGCATGTTACGTGTCTGATCTCCCTCCTCCTTCTGATACTGATGGCGTTCCCTATTTCGACATGCAACAATGGTGGGAGCCACTCTGGCGAGCACCAAACATGCTCTGCGGGAGTTCATGCGTGAGATCCCTTCCGATGTCGAACCTGCCCTGCCGCCCATATCCATACGCATCTCCGACCACCGCATCGCCTCGGACCCTCCTCAGCCTCTCTCAAACCCCGGTAAGCCCTCCCCGACGTGATCCCTCCGCCCTTAGGGTTTCTAGTGCGTTGGTCGCGAGGAAGAAGATGGCCAGGGGCCATCGATCTTGATCTAATTGAATGGCTCCAGCCTCCTGCCTCCCCATACCCCTTCAGGGATGAGCGACGTTGGCCGGCCCTGCCAGGACGGCTGGCCGCTATCTCCTGCTCGCGTAGCGACTCTAGATGGGCCGATTTCCCCTCTACGACCCATCTCCACGTTAGATCTATGTAACACCCCAGTTTTAGCTAAATAGTAATTAGTGTTGTTTGTGCATTCATGAGCATCATCTATTGCTAATACAAAATAAAAATGCAAATAAGAAACAAATGCAAAACCCTAAAACTCTAATCTTTCCCCCTCCTGAAAATCATTCAAAAGGTTTTGAATATTTTGGAAAAATACTAAAATATTGGAGCCCAAATTGACTAAAAAGGTCCCCACACTATTTCCCATGTTGAATCAAATCTCTGGTATTTTTGAAATACTCAAAACAGATTTGAATCTAAAAATACAAATAGAAATGGAAAATAGAAAAGGAAAAGTTTCTACAAAAGAAAAACTAGAGCCAGCAGCAGCCAGGTTGGAGCCCACTCCCTCTCTAATCCCAATCTTACGCCCGCGTGCAGCTCCCTGCATCCCAGCGCGGCCCGCTATCGGACCATACCCCTTTGCTCCCTCTCCTTGTTGTCTTCCTCCTCCAAGGCCCATAGCTCTGTGTCGGCGGCGTCGCCGTCGATCTTCACCGCTTCCTCGCCGCCGTCCATTGAGCTCTAGGGAAGGATAAAAGCGCCGTGACCTACCCTCTCATCCTTATCCTCTCTCTCCCTCTCGGATAACCTCTCTCTCTCTATCTCTCCCCCCTCGCGAGCTCGAACCCTAGCCACCTAGGTCCCGTTGGTCGCCGTCATACTGCGCCTTCCCATGCTCATCCGAGCATGCCACCAGAACCATCGTGCTCCCCTGGCTCTACTCGCCAAAGGAATCGATCTGGGAAGGCCATAGTCACCCATAATCGAAGTCGTCTTCTTGGCCTCCGTCGAGCTCGTCGTTGTCCTAGACGTCGATTCCGAGCTCCTCCGACTGATTCGACCCCTCCATCGTCTTCACGGTGAGCCACTCGTGCTCAAGAGCCCGTACAATCCCTCCCTTCCACTCTGTATCGTTGTTGCACCATACACCTGCAAGCTCCGCCACTAGCCGCCATCATAGCCCCTGTTCCGGCGACCAAGAAGTGGCGGCGCCACCACTATTTGGCTCGCCGTGGACTGCTGCATCGAACGCGTCCACTGCCAAAGCCTAGCACCGCCTCCTGTGTCGAGTCCGAGCTTGACCTAGGAGGTCCTGGCCATGGTGACGTCACGCTGATGTCACTCGGGCGTCAACACGTAGTCAGCCCCAGTCAAACCCTGGGTGGGTCCCACTTTGTCTGCGTGGCTTCAGGTGTGGCATCGGTCCCTTCTCTCCTCCTCACTGTCTAGGTTCAGCCCGGGTGTAAAAAGTTATCTAGTTTCTTTTATTTTCAGAAAAGTGTATTAAACTAGTTTAATAATTCCAAAAATTGAAGAAATCTTGTAAATGCAATAACTTTTAATCTGTAATTCAGAAAAATACAAATAATATATCAAAATTTTCAGAAAAATGATATTTATTCCTTTAAGCTATAATCATGCATTAACAATCAACTTTCATAACAAATTTAATTAGAACAACATAGCAACCCCTAGATAGAGTATCCTATCTGTTTCTTTCATAACAACTTTCATAGATAGAGTATCCTATCTGTTGCATTAGCCCCTTTGAGCTTATATTACCTAATCCACTACTCTTAGCATACCTAGGTTTGGCTTGTGTGCACTTCTAAATCTTATATGTATGTCCTGCTTAGCCATGCATAGCTGTTAGAGCTGGTTTATTCAGATGATGTATCAGATGCAGACAATCTAGTATGATTGGAGATCGAGATATATTGATGAGATAAGATTAGAGGTGATATGAAATATAACATGCTAAGGCTTGTATGGGAGTCCACTGTGGGATGTGGTTTTTCTAGTCCCATGCTGCCACCACTAGGAACCGAGTTCTTACCTTTGGAACCAAGACGAGCGTACAACCACACGGGGCTTGGGAACCCCTCGATTGACTAACTTGCCTAGTAGATTCCATGAGTCACATAGTTTGGGCTTTCCATTTGGTATACGCATTGAAAATGTTTTTGAACGAGGAGGTCAAGTAGGTGTATCATAACAGGTAGGGAAGCATGGACTGGGTTTCTTTGGTTCGATGGAGCCCCTAGTAAACCAACCTCGCCTCACATCTCTAGGGACCAACTTCGGGATTTGACCCATTATGGCGGAACCATCCTTAGGGCGAGACTCATGGTCTCGGCGAAAGCAAGGTAAATGTCACGGTCAACTACCAACTGTCGGCCTTCCAAGGAAGAGGCTAATGTACTAGAATTAATAGTTGGTTGGTACATGTGGGTAAAGCTGTACACCCCTGCAGGGTTAAATCTTTTCGAAAAGCTGTTTTCACGGTTATGAACGCTTGGTGACCATGTTCTCAGATCATAGAGAACTATAATCGAATCGTAAAACTTGGTATATCAACGTGTGCTTAAGGATGCTTTCTCATGGGTACGAGGGGGTGATCCTAGTTAGGGTTCAGATGATGTTGACTTGGTGGATATCAAAAGGGATGATCAATACTTTGAAGATGTCGCTCTATTATCCCTT
Source organism: Avena sativa (assembly GCA_916181665.1). NCBI lineage: Eukaryota > Viridiplantae > Streptophyta > Magnoliopsida > Poales > Poaceae > Avena > Avena sativa. Next base: position 254,110,322 of record OV702299.1, read on the forward strand.
TTAAAATACTCTCATCAGATGAGCTTCCTCTCCCTCTTGTTTTATAAACAAAGATGGCTTTATGCAAAACAACTCCACAAGCCATAAGTCTTGAGGAGCACACCATGTACTCACCCTTTCTTTGTTGGGCAGCAGACTGGAATCTATGGGCTGGGACGTCATCGTTATGCTTCAGGCCTCTTAGGCCATTTGTTAAGTTTGCTATACTTAATAGCATAATTTGACTTCCGTTGTTTGATGTTTGTGGTCAGTGACATATGCTTTAAATAATTTGGTTCTTTGCTCAGTTGTGAGCTTTCTATAATAAATTTTGTGTTGTAAGGTCACTACTATGTTACTGATTCTCCACTGGATATGCTCGAGCTCAAGGTTAAGCTTATGTAAGACATAGGTCTGGGATTTGTTTAGCACTGATCCCGGGGGCGTCACAGTTTGGCATGTGCCTTGGGTTCCCTCTTTTTTGTTTAATCAATTTCCCAGACCTGTTATTAGGATTTTTGGTTTAAATACCTAAAAAATGGAAAATGACTTGATATGCTTAGATCTATTTTTCCTAAGATACATGAAGGTTTTCTTAAACATGCAGTACTAGAAATGGAACAAAATAATGTTTAGTTGGTTTATAGAAATTTAAACACCAACATGTGCCTTATATACTATTAAATATCTTTTGTGAGTTTGGTTTATCCAATTATCATGAAACCAATTGGTACTAGAAGGTATAACTCATACCTTCCCTGGCACCGTTGCCCCATATTCAATTGCCTCCTAGGTTGACCCTAGTAAAAATAACAAAAACAACACATATAGAACTTTAGGGATTTCTCTGCGTCAAACCACAATGGGTATTGACCTAATTCCAAATCCCAGTACACATGAACTCCACTATTTAGCAAACCCTAGGATATCATAATTTATAGAGCAATGGTTGATTTATTGGGAAATATTAATCCTTTCTTTGAATGATTTATTCACTAATAAATTAACCACTCTAGTTATGCAAATCTAAAAAGGATGATTCCAGTTTCTACATAAAGGTATCCTAAATACCTAACATGTGTCTTTTGAACCATATCAAAATCGCCTATATTTTTAATCTGGTTAAAAATACAAATATCATCCAGTACTGTCTTTGGGAATTTCCTGAGGGAATTTCGTAAATATTTTAAGTTTATTCCATCTCCCGTTGAAACAGTCCATAAAACTCTACTTATTCCTCCAAGGAAATAACGTTTGGAGCTCCAGAACTTTTTTGGTAAATTATTTCCCAAAAATAGAGTCTTAATCACTAGGAAATTTATTATAAATCAAAGGCAATTGATAAAATAGTGGAACCACTTTTGTGGGTTCCATTTTATAAATACCTATCTAATAATATCATTCTTGCGTATTGATATCATATAGAACTTGGCCTCTCTTTAAAACCCTTATCTAGGTAGCATTGGTCTCTAAATCTTAATAGTAATGCCACTGATGCAAATAAAGTAACTCAAATGCTATGACCTCAACCTCTCACATCCTACTTAAGTAAATAATGTGTTGTATATTTTCTTGTTGCATTATATTGATGGTTGTATGCCTTGTGTTGATTGTGCCCTTGTTTGCTTGCATGTGTGATCCACGATGATGATAGTTGCGATTGAGTTGACGACAAGAAGAAGGGATCATCTTATTATTATTGGTATTCTTGGTTATATAAAGAAGAAGTCTAGGTACATATTGCCATATTGTTGATCATCAGGAAAGCCACCTTTTTGCTCATAAGCCCTTGTCCTACTTTTATATTTATGCATGTTTTACAAATTGATTATGTAAATTGCATGGTTTTAATATGGTATTTATTTATGTTTGAATGTTTGGATCCTCCAAAACATTAACGCCTTAGTACCATTAGTTACAACCCATTTGATGACACCTACTTTCCCCTAGTATGATAGATGGTGTATAACACCCTAACCCCTTGGAAGACCCTATTTTAGCCTAAGCAAAAGTCTAGGATGGGAAGACCCCGGGTATATGTTTTTAAAATGTTTTATGATAAAACCTTGGTGAGGTCTGACCTATCAAGAGAGGTTTGAAAACTGAAGAAGGTTTTGTTTTACAAAAATGTGGGATAAAAGATTTAGGAAAAAGGTTTACAAAAAGGCACCTGGTTCTTTGCAGTTTTGCCAAAACAATTAACCCGTGCAACCACATTACTCTGGAATAGGAATAGGGCTGGGCTTGATGTTTGATACTCTGGTGTGGAAATTCTCGCAACTACTTACAAGGGATCAACTCCCTCGCACTTCGGGCTTCCTTTACAGAAAGGGTCAACTGCTAGGCAGTCACCTAGAGGAAGCAGTACCACCCATGTGAGTGGCCAGCAGATACTATGAGCCTCTCATTGGAAGTGTCGGCTCTAGAGGAGTTGGGAGCACTTCGGTTGGTTTGTGGATCCCGACATCCTGGTGTTGAGAGGAACAACTCATAGGGTAGCGCCTATACTAGAGTGGCAGCCAGAGAGTCTTGATCGGTTACTCCACCCACGATCATTAAGGATCAGGGCAAGGTATCACATTGATGTGGGTAAAGTTGTACAACCTCTGCAGAGTGTAAATCTATTCGAATAGCCAAGTCCTCAGTCATGGACGGTTGGGAAGGTTGCTATAGAGTGGTGCTGGTTTTGGTTCTACAAAGGGTTTCATAAAAGTAAGTGTTTTCTAAAACCTGGTGGTCCGAGGGACACTAGATAAGGAAGAGGATAACCCGGTCAGTTGTGGACCGTGGAGATGGATTAGGGTGACCCATTCCTATTGTTTTCAAAAACTTTTAAAAAGGTTTTCGAGATGTTTTACAAAAGATTTCAGCAAAACCTTGAAGATGCTATATCTACAAGAGAAAGTATTTTAGAAAATAACCTCTCATGGAGCCATCCTAACACTATAGATGTATTGCATATCTTCCTGATAATTATATTAAGGTAGTTTGCAAGTACATTCAACGTAATCACCGTCATTGTCCCTAGCTATTTACTTGGACAGATTTGAAGAAGTACGAGGAACGATGGAGAAGCTGACATCTATGCGAGTTAGGCCGTCTCCCAGTCAGTCGCCTATAGTTTAAGGCATGACATGGTCTCTACGCTAGAAGACTTACACTATTGATGTTGTAATCGCCATAATGGAAACATTGTAAGTTTTTTAATCATTACTTTATGGATGTTGTAATGATACTAGTCAGTTATGCTCATGGATCACTGATCATCTTAACGTGAATTGCAGGCATAACAAGGATTCTTGGACCATAAATCCGTGGTCCCACAGGGTCGGCCCGCAGTGCTTTGAACCAATGGTCCAAGGTGAAAACTGTCCTCCAAACTTCTGGGGGACAAAGGACATCAAAAAGTACGAGCCCACCTTCGACGCAAAAGTATGGATCGACACAAAACTCATGGTAATGGGGATCATGGGTCACACCGACCTACTCGTCGCTCGCTACCTCCCCCTGATGATGGAGGGAGCGACCCACCAATAGATCAACACCCTTCCAAGAACATCATTGACTCGTGGGAGGAGATGCATGATGCCTTCATGAAGCACTTTGAGGGCTCCTACACACGCGCGACCATGATCGAGGACCTGGAGTGATGCGTCCAAGGCCCCAGTGAGTCGACCCGTTAGTGGCTCCAAGGCTTGCAAGATCTATGGATCAACACCATGGGCATCCACCCGGACACGGCGATCCACTACTTCAAGAACACGTTCTAGTATGAACCACTAGTCGCCAAGATCAAGTTGGTCTACTGAATGCTCGACAACATCCCCGACCACCTCAAAATCGCAAAGCGCTACTCGGAGGAAGACCTGAATAAAGATTCATATGAAGACTCCAGGCTACACCGGACGGGCGGCTACAACAGTGGTCGTAACCGAGAGATCCACTACAGCAACACGCGCTAAACATTCTAGTGCTGCAATGATGGCCGACCCAACTTCGTCGCCAATGCCGGTTATGGCCCGTGCAACCCCAAGAACTTCTGCCGCGACTGGAGCGGTCTTCGTGGAAATGATACGACAAAGCTAAGATTCAACCCTGCATCACTCCTGAACCAACCTTGTGTATACCACAGCAGAATCAAGATAAAATATATGTTCCTTGATGAAACTAACATTAATTTTCCTGTTATTATAAGTTCTAAGATTTCAGAAAGAGAAGAGGGAAACTTGATGATGGTTCTAGAATGCATTGGAATGCTCTTGGAAATTCGATGAGTGACTTGAAGGGTATTAGTTCCTTGATAGCCACTCATAAGATATTTATTGAAGAAGGATCTCAACTCGTTGCACACTTCCAAAGACGGCTAAAACCCCACATGAAAGAAGAGGTGAGGAAGGAGGTAATTCGCTTATTAGATGAAGGAATTATCTTTCATGTGGAGTAAAGTGATTGGGTAATCCCTATTCATTGTGTTCCTAAGAAAGGTCGGTTTACCATTGTTCATAATGAACATAATGAACCACTACTAACTAGAACTATAGTTGGTCATAGAATGTGCATTTATTATAAAATACTTAACAAGGAGACAAGAAAGGATCACTACCCTTTACCGTTTATAGATCAAACTTTAGAAAGGCTTGATATGCATTCCTGATGATCAACTAAAAACAACCTTCACTTGTCCCATATCTCAGCCTGATGATCAACTAAAAAAAACCTTCACTTGTCCTTATGGATTACATGCTTATTGACGTATTCCTTTTGGACTTTGTAATGCACCAACTACTTTCCAAAGATGCATTACTACTATATTCACTGACTATGTTGAAAGTATTATGGAAGTGTTCATGTATGATATTTTTGTTTATAGAACTTCATTTAATCATTTTCTTCATAACCTTCATAGAGTCTTGCAGAGATGTGAGGATACTAACCTGGTCTTGAGTTGGGAAAATTTTCATTTGATGGTTCAAGAAGGCATAGTGCTTGGTCATAAAATTTTAGGTAAAGGCATGGAAGTTGATAAAGCAAAGATTGAAGCACACTACAAGAAATGGCTCCTTCCGCAAAGACTGGGTCCGTCGGTCTTCGTAGAAGGAGCGTCTTCCATGACCAAATTCACAGCTTGACCGTGGCCGATGCAGAACTCTTTTTTTGGTTTCGCGCCCCTCTACTATGACGAAACCACTAAAAACATGGACGAAGCTCGACGTGCGCGTGGTAGAAGTAAGATTTCCGCTTCTTCGCGAGATGTTGACTCGCCAAAGTATTTTTTTGCGTGTGGGTCCCAGACGTCAGTGACTCTAGCGGACCAAATTTTTTGGTCGCGCCTCCCTAAATTGAACTTGATAACATTGTTCGATGCCTCTTCAGTTTACTCAGGCTGCTGGTTCCTGTATGTCTGCCTCACATTAGATGAATTGTGTGTATGATTGAATTTTTTCCTTCCCTGTTCCGGACTTGATAGCGTCGCTCGATGCATCTGCCGTTTAATCAGGCTGCTAGGTCCCATGTGTCATCCTCACACAAGAAGAATCGTGTGCAAGCAGGATTTTTTCCTTGCCCCGTGCCTCCCTAATATAAACTCGATAATGTTGCTCGATCTATCTGCCATTAATTACAATGTTGGGTCCCACATGCTAGCCTCTCATTAGAAGAATTGTGTGTATGATGGAAGTTTTCCCTTCGCTCCCGCTACCCTGTTCCGAACTTGATAGCGCTCCTAGATGCATCTACAGTTTAATCACGCAGATGGGCCCCACATATCATCCTCACATTAGAAGAAACATGTGTACGATGAATTTTTTCCTTGGCTCGCGCCTCCCTAATTTGAACTCGATAATGTTGCTCGATCTATCTGTCATTAATCACGATGCTAGGTCCCACATGCCAGCCTCTCATTAGAAGTATCATGTATATGGTGGAATTTTTTCCTTCACTCCCGCTACCCTGTTGAACTTTATTGTTTTGCCGTTTAATCACGCATCCGAGCCCACATGTCATCCTCTCATTAGAAGAAACGTGTGTATGATGGATCTTTTTGCCCTCGATCGCACCTCCGTGTTAACTTGATAGCGTTGCTCGCTGCATCAGATGTTTATTCAGGATGGTGGGTCCCATATGTCAGCCTCATATTTTTAAGAATCGTGTGTATATTAATGAATTTTTTTCTCTACCTATACCCTGTTTCTAACTGGATAGCGTTGCTCGACGAATCTGTCATTTGGTCATGCAGCTGGGTCCCACATGTCAGCATATTATTAGAAAAACGTGAGCATGTTGGACTTTTTTTCTCGTCTGTGCCTCTGTGTTTCGAACTTGGCAACATTGCTCGATGCATCAGCCGTTTATATAGGCTGCTGGGTCTCACATGTCAGCATCTCATTAGAAGAAATGTGTGCATGTTGGAATTTTTTTCTTGCTCGCGCCTCCGTGTTTTGAACTTGGCAAAGTTTCTCGATGCAACAACTCTTTATGTAGGCTGCTGGGTCCCACATGTCAGTATCTCATTAGAAAGAAACGTGTGCATGCTGGAGTTTTTTCACGCTTGAGCCTCCGTGTTTCGAACTTGGCAACATTGCTCGATGCATCAGCCGTTTATACAGGCTCGTGGGTCCCCTATGTCAGCCTCTCATTAGAAGAATCGTGTGTATATGATGGAATTTTCGTTTCTCTAGCGCTACCCTATTCCGAACTAGATAGCCTTGCTCCATGAATATGACATTTGGTCACACTACTGGCTCCTACATATCAGCATCTCATTAGAAGAACGTGTGCATGTTGGAATTTTTTCTCGCTCACGCCTACCTTATTCGAACTTGGCAACGTTGCTCGATGTAGCACCTATATAAGGTTTCTCTGGTGGGTCCCATATGTCATCCTCTTCGTAAATGAAGCATGTTACGATGGACTTTTTCGGCCGCCTTCATTGTTTGGAATTTTTTTTGTAGCTGAATCCCAGATTTTAGCAACCTCTGTGCAGGAAACATGTCTATGTTGGGTCCTAGATGTCAGCCACTATTTGAAAGAAACGTGTGTATGTTGGACTGTTTTTTCTGGTTGTGTCCGCCGTTATGACCTTGGCAACATTGGTAGATGCAGCAGCAGTTTATCTGGGTCCCAAATGTCAGCCTTATAGAGTACAGAAAATGTTAATTTATACTCTGTTGTCGGTCCCACATGTCAGCCTTCTCTGTGCAGGAAACATGTCTATGTTGGGTCCTACATGTCAGCCTTCTCTGTGCAGGAAGCGTGTCTATGCTAGGTCCCACATGTCAGCCTCTATTTGAATTAAACATATCTATGCTGGGTCCCACATATCAACCTCTATTTGAATTAAACGTGTGTATATACTATGTTGGAATGTTTTTTCGGGTCGAGTGCGCCGTCCTAACTTAGCAATATTGCTAGATACAACAGCAGTTTATTCGGGTCCCAGATATTAGCCTGAGAGTACAACAAAGATAACTCTATATTAACAAAAATTTCCTAGGATTCGCTGGGTCCCATATGTCAACCTCTATTTGAATTAAACGTGTGTATATACTAGCGATAGTTTATCCGGGTCCCAGATGTCAGCTTGAGAGTACAAAAAAGATAACTCTATATAAACACAAATTGCCTAGGATTCGAACTCGAGACCTCACCAGCGGTCTCTATAAAAAGACTTTTTTGACCATGTTTATCTCCCATCAAATAATAAGGTGGTGCTCTTTGCAGGTAAATTAAAAACTACATGCGCTCTAAAAAACTAAAACTACAGGCAAAGTTTTTAAAAAAATTTAGAGGTGGGTGGCAATGCCCAAAAGACCGAATTAAAAAGAGTTTGTCTATTCTACATGGGCTGCTCTACACGGGCTATACTCCATAGGCTATTCTCCATGGGTTCCTTTCTGAAATTTCCCTGGACTATGGTCAGCAGTCCCAAGACCCCTAAAAGGGCGAATTAAAATGTTTTAGGCTAAAGAGGGGGCGAATAAGCTAGATTTCTTGTCCTGGTATATAAAAATTGCATTTTTCTATGGCTCGGCCGAATTCGAAACAAAGACCATAGAGAGGGAGGGAAAGAAATCGATAATTCTTTTTGGCAGATATTTATATAAACTCTGCAGTACAACATAAGATAAAAAACTATCAAAAAAATTGCAGTTCACATTCAGCAACACTTGACCAATTCAATAGCATTTCAAAGTGAGCGATTCAGCAATACGGACACTGAAATACAATAGCAGTACAGAGAGAACCAGTTCTGCTTCATCTCTTAAAACCTTATCGCCTGATCTGTTTGCCCTTTTCTCCAAATACACTCGTCCATTGGAGCATGCAAAACTCACGATCGAGTCTACTTTGAGTACCTTCTTCTCAGATCAATGCATGTGTGATCCTGATGTGATCCAAAATGCCCAAGTCTCATCTAGATTGAGACAAGGCCATGTTTCAAAACAAAAGCAAGACTAACTACCGCACTTGATCGAAACAAGTACCAGTACATCAGTATTAGTTATATAAAATACTTTAGTAAGTAGAATTTGATAGATTTAGCAGTACAGAATAAGACTAAAAAAACATCGGCAGATTCCCAGTTTATATTCAGCAGCACTTGACAAATTTAGAAGCATTTCAAAGTGACCGATTCAGCAGTATGGACAATGGCCAAAAGAAATGATAGATTTAGCAATGCAGATGATCAAATTCAATAGTTGTAGCAAGGACATGACTCAAAGGAAAGGAGACCATATTCTTCACTCGAACGGTCGATCTGAACAAATACTAGTACATATATATTACTACACATTTGATTAGTAGTAGAAAACCTCCATAGAAAATACACAGCATAACGCATCGGCTTGTCCAAGTGCTGGCTGGGTCATACAAAATACATAGTGCATTCTTTCCTATTGTCTTGTCTGACCAGCAATGCAGACTAGAGTTACTACGGTCTTGTTTGACCAGATGATGTTTATTTATAACTCCTATATTCCTAAAAAATACTAGTGCGTATAGTACTTAGTAGTAGTACACTTGTACAAGAACTACTACTACTAGAAGTATTAGTTTGCTCGCATAATATGGAACAGAGGTGGTACAATATTATCAGTGATTGGCAGAGCTAGCTCATAATTTAAGCCTGGGCAAATAGTATAGATATAGTTGATTAGTTGAGTGTTTTCCCGGAAAATCTCTTCTTTCTATCTTAGTTTTCTTATAGTATTTCAGTGGAGTTAACCAGCTTAGCGCGGGCATGCCAGGATGTGGCTCGGCCACTGCTAGCAGTAGTACACTAGAAGTTTGTTTTGCTGCAAACATAGTGCTCCCTCTGACCCATATTAGTTGACATGGATTTGTTTAGATTCGTATGTATCTAGCACTAAAACATGTCTAGATACATCCGAATCTAGAAAAATCCAAGTCAACTAATATGGGTCGAAGGGAGGATAGTAAATACTTACACATTGGAGCCTAGCGCGATCAAGTACCACGTTATACCAACACAATGCATCACTAGAGGGTACAGTTATAGACCACCTCTTTACAGAATATTTATAATTAAAGGCGGACTATCACCGCATTAATACACCTACGATATACTAGTAATTTGTTGATCAAATGATGGGTAATAACCTCCACATCTGATCACCTTCTCGCAGTTATCATGGTCAAATACCATCACCTTAAAGAATATGGTGGCAAGCTTCTTGAATACTAGAAAGTATCCTACCTTCAAGTCATGTGCATTGACAAAATATAGCCAACCTTCGTCAAGGATAAACTTTCCATCTTGCTTCCTCAGGTCGACATACCATCTGCAGGCTTTGCAGATCTTCAGCTTGATGGCGTTCAGATACTCACCGCCAAACATTGGCAAAAAGGTATGATCCACAAGTCTAACCCACCCGGTATTAGCAGCATCTTACAGAACTCGTCACTAGTGTTCTCCATGCGGGTGTTCTCGGCTCGCCCCTCCATATGGATTGCATAGGGCTCTCCTATCTTCTTCGAGGATAAGTCTCTCAAATCTTGAGATTCTTGCCCAAAAACTACAAAAAACTTCCTGTGGTCCGATAATGTCTCTACCAGCTGTCAATAATTATGAAATACATTATTAGTTGACCGAACAAATGAGAAACGATATTTTGCTTATATTGCTCATAATTAGTATTGTTGGATTCGTATTAAAAACACTTTTAAACGATGCTAGTTTCGTACAGATACGCCCAATTTGCATCACCTTTCTATATCATAATTTACCTCTATTCATTGATATTTGTCTTATTATGAGGTATTACTTATGGTGTTTCATCTGTTTATACATGTTGGATGATTCTTGGAGGATGGACTGCCGGAGTATGGATTTTGATGGAATAGAAGGCGTTTCGGTGCAATTTCATGAAGATCAGAAAAATACCAGAAAAATATGGAAACATATTATTTTACCAGAAGACGAAGGAAGCCAGAAGGAGGAGCGAAGAGGGGCCGCAGGGGGCCTACACCCCCCTAGGCATGGCCCACTTGACCACGCGCCTAGGGCAGGTGTGGCCCACCTTCCCGGCCTCCGACTCCGCCCCTTCGCCTATATTTTCCCTACGGAACCCTAAGCCTAGGGGGGCGACCACAGATAGATTTCCGCCGCCTCTAGGGGCGTAAAACACCGAGAGAGAAAGATCTCTCCGGCAGACAGATTTCTGCCGGGGGAACTCCTTCCCGGAGAGGGGAGATCATCGCCATCAACACCGTCCTCAAGCTAGGCTTCATCGGGATCATCATCATCCACACCATCATCTCCACCAGCACCATCATCACCACTCCGTCCCGCTGTAACAATTGTGTTGGATATTGATTTAGTTCTTAGGGGAAACTTTCCTAGTGTTAATTACTATTGTAGTTGATGCTTGTGAGTGGAACCATTGGATTATTGTTTATGTTCAGATTGTTATCCATTGTCATATCATCTTTGATCTTGATCCATATGATGTCTCGTGAGTAGTTCGTTTAGTTCTTGAGGACATGGGAGAAGTCATGTTGTTATTAGTGGATTTGTGTTGAGTTATTATTCAATGGCTTAGTATTTAAGTTGTGGTTCTATTATTCTAGGGGTGTCATGTGAATGTCGACTACATGATACTTCACCATTTATGGTCCTAGGGGAATTATTTGTGTATTTGGCTACTAATTGTGGGGTTGCCGGAGTGATAGAAACCTAAACCCCCGTTAGGACACCTTTGGACAAGGGAGCGTAGGATCTCAGAGTTTAAAGCTGTGGTTAGATTTATATCTTAATTACTTTCCTGTAGTTACGGATGTTTGCAGGGGGTTTAATCACAAGTATGTATTAGTACAAGTAAGGTCGGTATGTTAGCACAGGTTCACCCACACAACACTTACAACACAAGAGAAGAGTACTCAGCTATTTGAAGCGAAAGCACTTGATAGAATTCCCATGTGTCCTCAAGAACGTTTGGTCCTTATAAGTATTTCCACTGGCTTGTCCTTTGCTAAGAAGGATTGGGACACTTGCTCCGTTTGTTCGTTAGCTTTATTACTTGCTCTTTGTTTTGTTGCCTTATCAGAAAACCACTAAAAATTTGTTTGCTAAGTATTCATAGGGATTTCCTACTCCATACCACTGTTCAGCACCTTCTGCTCCTCGTTGGGATCGACACTCCTATTTATCGAAAGTACTACGATACACCCCCTATACTTGTGGGTTATCAAGACTATTTTCCAGCGCCATTGTCGGGGAGTGAAGCGCTATTGAAGAGTGGAACTGGTAAAGGAAACTTTTACTATGAGTATTGCTTTTGTTATTGCTTGTTACTTTGTTTCCAATATGGATAACCCACTTGGTTTTCTGTTTGGGAAAACTACTACCACTGGTAGGGTAGTAGATGAACGACCACCTGTGGAGATAGATCCTTTTAAGATACCTACTAGTATTGTTAATCGTGTTATGGATAATTATTATTTTGGGGATGGAACTGTCCATCCTGGTGATCATTTGCTCTTTATCCATGAATTATGCTGGTTGTTTAAGTGTGCAGGTATCACAACTGAACAGGTGAAGAAGAAGTTACTCTCCATATCCTTGAAAGGGAGAGCTGAAGAATGGTATAAGCTGTTGAAGAATGGACAATCCATGTGTAACTACCTCGGTGAATTACGCTCCTAGTTACAAGCCTGGATGAGCAGAAATGGTTGAAATAGTACGGTGGGGCCCAAATGCCACTCACAGGTAGACCTTTCGGCCATCCCAACCATTGCCAAACATCGGGACAAGAACGGGCGGCGTAATCGGCAGGCGAAGGGATCAACTACATACAACAATGAGTATGTATGCAAGCCACCATACAATAGTACATCAGAGCCATTCCATCTAAAAAGAAAGGAAATATAGCAACGCCATACGGCAAGATCCAAATATCCTAGATAGATATAATAGTTTAGGATATCTCCTCATACATCAAACATCAGAGTATCAAGCGGAAGCGGAAGACAAAATCCGAGTACGGATAAGAAGCAAATCGGCATAAGATGCCCCATAAATAAGCACAACCCGCCCACAGATCTCACAGATCCCCGTTCCCGGAATCTCTACACCGAATGATCGTTGCCCACATCGTCCGTCTCTTCCACCCAGTATCCATCTTGCGAGTGTACCTGTTCATCTAAACCAATAATTTATCGTGTGAGACCCTAGGGGTACTCAGCAAGTCTTTATGCCTCTAAAGGGGACACAACCTGGGGTGCCGCAATTGCAGCAAAAGATAAACCCTAACAATTCTATAGATACTCGCTAACCATCCGCCTAACCAGAGATAGACGGATGTCCGTGAATTAATAACAACAGTTATAATAGTTAAAACGGTAATATCCACAGATCCATCCTCCTCCTCGCTTACCGACGAGGAAGCGGACGAACAACCCCCCCATCCGTTGGCAGTTTATTATCCATTCCGTGAGTATTGCACTATTTACTAGTCAGGTACCTAGTCTAGTCAAATTAAAAGCGGTACTTTAGTTATTCTTGTCTATGATCGATAAACTGTGCTCCAAGTCGTCCATAACCGCGGACACGGCTTTCAGAAAGTTTTACCCTGCAGGGGTGCACAAATAGCAACACACACTCGATATGCCTCGGAAAAACCAAATCAAAACCCAACGAGGTAGTCACGACAAAGCAATCACAGGATTCAGAAATATTTCAGGGGGCCACCCCATTGAGCTACCCGCAACGAAGTTAGCTGACTCCGAGACGGCCTCAAGGTTTGTGGAGCCGGCTGTAAACGACTGGGAACCCGAAAGTGTGACTGGGCTTGTCGATACAGCGAAAACGGGTCACGGACCTAAACAGTACAGTGTGCATTACCTCGCACAATTTAAATTAAAGCAGTAAAGCATGGCATAAGTACAGGATCGTAAATAAAACCTCAAACTAGTTTGTGGCCCCAAGAAATAAGAATGAATCAAGCTCTGGCTCAAGGGGGTTCATAAGCCTCCCTGATGTGGATAGCGCGAATATTCAAGGAACAGGAATCAAGTACTCGGGGTCCTACGGAACACAAGTGAGCCTGAAAAAACAAATAGCGAATATGGCTCACCGATGCCACATTCATTAGTTATCCCATTACTACTCAGGTTAAGTTGTTTAGGTACCTCGTTATCCATCAGACACTCACATACCATACACATGCAGTTCTACGACTCGCATGGCTCAAACAACTCCTGTAGTAATGGCTCATGGGATGGAGGAACAAGCTTCGGTGGGGTTTAAATGTAAAGGCTATGCAATACTTGGGATTCAATTTAATGCAATCGCAACTCAATGATGCAAGAATAAGATAGAGGCAATAGGTACTATATGTATGCAAGCATGTGGTAGTGCTTGCCTGGCAGCTCAGTTGAAGCAAGGGATGGATCTGGGTAGTGCTCCTGGTTCTCTTGGTATATCCCCTGCTCAGCGTCTATTCGAAGAAGAACCAAACAAACAAGGGCCAACATAAATAAAGTGCACAAGCATATGAATAAAATGCGACAAGCAAACAATCATGCCATGATGAATGATGCACAATTTGCATGGCATTAATGTAGCATGGCATGGGTGAGGTGTGGAATACAAGGAATAATCATTTTATTGGGTTTTAAACACATTTTCACCTCAAATTAGTTGCTGTACCCATTATATTTATATGATGCATGCTGCAAAACAGATAAAGTATTGCATAAACAGAAAGGTCTCGTCGAGCTAATCATTTTAGACATATTATTTGTTAAATTTGGAGTTATAAAACAAAAGTTATTAATTAATTAAGAAAAGGGCATTTTATTGTAATTTTAAACAACTTGGAAAAATAAAGTGTTCCAAATATATTTTGGATGGCATATTTGAATTCTTCATATTTTTCTGATTTGAAAACATATATTATTTGTATTATTTGGGTTTATATTTTAAAAGATAATAAAAAAACAGATTTGAATTTTGAATTTAAATTAATTTGGAAAAGATTTGAATTAAAACAGATTTCAGAAAATATTTTTCTTACTCAGGCAGAGCTAGCCTCAGACATAGACGGGTGGGGCCACTGGCTGACTGGGACCAACACACGCGCAGAAAACTTTTACCACCGCGAGCTACCCTAGCCTCTGCGATCCAGGCGCGCGGGGAGGGGTCTGTCCGTGGTGGTGGGGTTTTTCCGGGGGTCTTCTTGCAAAGCAACCACCGAGGCTAGCAGGTGGGGCCGCGGGGCTGCAGGTTTAGGCAGGAAAAAGGGGAGGGGGCTACGCGCAAGATGGTCATCGGCTGCTGCAGCGCGCTGACGGGCACGGCTCTGACGGCGTGGATCTGGCGGTTCTCCGGCGACGATGGCGACGAGTCTAGCGAGAACAAGACGATGATGCCAAAACAAAAGTTGGAGGGGAATGGTCGGCCTACAACTTTCATTCAGGTGGCATCGCCGGAGGAGGTCTACAGCGCGCGGGGCTCGGCGACGAACAGAGGCGGACAAGCTGCTGCAGCACTGCTGTCTGTCAACGCGCGGCACGTGGCGGTGCTCGGAGGCCGCTCGACGGAGCGTCCGGCGCATCTGGGCCGCTAGGAGGAGGACGGGCGTGTCTAGGGGGTTGAGGGGCTCACCAGGAGCTCGCTGGCGTGGTCGCTGGAGCTGGAGGGGGAACGGATCGAAGCAGAGGCAGAGGGCCCGCGAGCGTCTGCTCCAGTGGCCGCGGCGTGTCCAGGGCGCTCCCGAGGACTCCGGCGAGGGGTGGCCGGTGCAGGTCGATGTAGGAGCAGTGGACGAAGCCCCTCGAGCTCCTTGATCGCCTTGGAAAGCTTCGGGCCGGCGAGGCCAGGAGGTAGATGGGCTAGGGTTTGGGGTTCGGCATGGTAAGGCCATGGCTGCTTGCGAGGAAGAAGGAGAAGGAGAGGGGGCTTGGGCGCCTCCTAGATGTGATCTGGGTGAGGTGAGGGTAGATGAGGGAGGAGGAGAGAGCACATGGGGTGGGTTTCCACCTTTTTGCAAAGGCAGGAGGGGGCTCGGGTGGGGGTAGGTTTCTCCCTCTTTCCTCTTTGTCTTGAAGCCAAAGAAAGGAGAGGGGCAGATGAGGGGGTGACGTGGTGGTGCTGGTGGGCCAAGGTGCAGGGGAGGAGAAGAGAGGTCCACCGAGAGGGGAGGGGTAGATAGCATGGGCTCGGTCTAGGGTTAGAGAGGACTCGGGTTAGGGTTTGGAGGGATAGGGTAGATCATGGGTTAGGTTTAGGGTTTAGCTAGGTTTAGAGAGAGAGGTTAGAAAAAGGGGTGGAGAGGTGGTTTTGTAGATGAGCACAAGGTGGTGGTAAGGAGAACACAAAGAGAGAGAGAGATGGGGATTAGATGGAGCGGTACTTTTGACAAGATCAAGCATGCTCTAGACAAGCACTAACAAGATCAAGACAAGAAAAAGAGAGGGATGTGAAGCTAGGGTTTAAGCAAGATCAAAATAGATCAAGCCAAAAGAAAGGATAGAGATAGAGAGAGAGATGATGATCCACTCAAGATTCAAATAAAACCAAATACTAGAAAAGGTGGCACTTGCATGGGCCATGCATAATAATTAATACCATGCTTATTTTGTGAAACAAGATTATTTTCATTGCATTATTCTTATGCATTCCAAAAGGTGGAGTAAGGCCTAAGCAAAAGAACTTGAAAGGATTCCCCATGTGGAGTAGTTGGAGATGGCCATGTTTGGAATAAAATGGGACATGCTAGTGTGTATGTTCCACTAGATGATTACTAGTCCCAAAAATATTCCCACATGAGCATAGATCCATAATAATCCATATGGAAGCTAGGAAAAAGGGTTCCACTCACAAGGCATGGAAAGGTGGCCAAGTGGCTCTCATATATCAATAATGTGAAAACAACATGATGCTAAGATGAGAGCATGTGGAAAAGAATTGGATCCATCCCAACCCACATGAGCTAGAGGTAAAACCCAATAAAGTGCACAACTCATATTTAGTTGGATGGTGGAATATAAGGTGGTGAAAGAAAGGTGGTGGAGTTAAATAAAAGATATGCCCCCAACTCAACTTGGGCATTTAAACAATATATCAACAACCAAATACAATATCAAGAGGCAAATACAATTAACAATGCATATGAGAGAAGAACCAAAACAAAAAGGGTTTTATATGATGCTCAAATGCAAGGTGGCATGATGACATGAGCATGATATAATGATGATGCAACAATTATATGTATTAAGTAGCCATTATACTACTAGACCAAGTAGCATTACAATTGTTAGACAATTGGGATGCTACAACTCTCCCCCACTAAACAAGAATCTCGCCCCGAGATTCCTAGGAAAAAGAAAACAACACAAGGAGAGGCGGGTGTTCGAACGAAGGTGATCCTCACGTTCCCAAGTTGATGAACAACAGAATGGTGCGACCACTACACCTCACAAAACTTGCTAGACTTGTTGCGAGTCTTGCGTTTTGCTTGAGAAACAACGGGTTAGAAGATTTGAAGGATTGTCGTGAGGCAAGAAGGATAAGATGGACATAGCTCTGGTTTTTCGAGAAACAAGATAAAAGACTAGACCCACTGGTGAAAGAAAAGGAAAAGATGATGTATCAAGGATAAGAAAGACACCCCATTAAGATTAAATATTTACTGATACGAGAGAGGATGAATCTTTATCTCGCCGGAAGAAAAAGAGCTAGATTGGAGAGGTTTTGAACCACTATGACAATAGCATCGTATCTTCCCTCAGATTTGTGAAAATGAAGTGCGGAAACAATATTGCCTTCAAACAATAGAGTCCCTTGATATCAACAGAAAGATTTAGTTAGACATCGTCGGAATAGATTCTTCTTGCGCCGGTAAGAACCAAAGGATCACGCAATTGAGGTGCACGGATATAACTTCCAGAAACGGATGTGAAGCTAGATCATGGTGGAATCCCGAGAAGCACAGAATATGGAGGATCTGGAGTTTATTGTAGAGATACTTATTGCTTTCTTTAGCCTTGAGGCTAACGCAATAGATTTGCGGCTGATGGCATCAACTATAATTGGTTTTACCATAGAAAAAGAATTGATGAAACAAAGAGAGAGATAGTTTCCTTTCATCTTGTTTGGGGATGTCAAGCACCGGTAGAAAGACGAGGACAGAAAAGAGTTTGCGTTTGTTTCCACTAGATAATTGAGGATTTTGCTCCGTGTAGAAAGGGTGAGATCACCAACAAGAGATTATTGATTACTTTCTTCGAGAGAGCACTCCGGAGAAACAAAGACGGAAGTAAAAGTATCAAGGGATAAAGTCCACTTCTAACTTCCGTGGAATGAGTGAAATCACATTAATTCACCAATTCAATGTACAAGAGCGAATGATAAGAGTAGTGGTATGGTAGCTACTCCATCCCGCACTCAAAGCATTACTCCGTACATGAATAAGAAAATCATGCAACCCAACTACCGAAACAGACTGAAGGTATCGACAAAAAGAGCTCATGGAACCCCGTAAGAAAACAAAGATAGATGCAAACGATTCACCGGATCCAAGATAGATAAGGTTGATGATGTTGTCGTCATGTCTGAAGTACCAAGCCACCACAAAGATATGAAGGAAGATTACGGAGAAGAACTGCAAGATTCAACAGCTATAGAAAAGATAGCACCAACTTGAACAGAAGGAATACAAGATCTAGAAGGTCTTCATGGCCTCCGGTGGATTGAGCATAGATGATAGAACGAGATGGTTTTAATGTTCTTCTTGAGATGATAGAGAGAGATTTAGCAGTTTTGAGGAAAACTTCGGCGGAACGACGATGATAACTTGCCAACAAGGAACAACTCCGGATTGGTTGAAGATGGAGGATGGAATTAACAATGGACTTGCTAATTCCAGAATTGAAGCGATCTATTTAACAGAAGGACGTGGCTGAGATAGGTGACTTCAAAAAGTCAGAATTCACACTTTGAGAACTTTGCACACAGGCAGTGTTCACGAAGCTTGAGAGAAAGAGACACAGATGATCTTCCATGACCTTCCATTGATATCGAATAGGCAAGCATATTATCAACATATACCACCATGGATTAACAAGATATTCCCAGAATATCAAGTTCAAGAGACGGGAGAAATGAACAAATGCTCGAAACACTTTCTGAGCTCAACGCCCTTAGAAAGATCAATATTAAGAGCACGGGTTCGTGTTGAAGAAGATGCAGTGGAAGAATAGATTATCTGGTCCTTCGGAAGAAAAAGAGATGTCACCTGGTTCACATTGTCGATCGGATCACCGGTTACAAAGATAAAGAGATCTTGGATAAAGAAAAGATGATAGATCATACCTTCAGCAAGCTATCAGAGACGAAAAGATGCAATTCCCTCGTCTCAAAGAGAATTGTGCAGATATGGAGTTCAAAAGATGTGCAGCATGATGGGCAGATTATAGACCGCCGCAGTGCTTTGGGAAACTCCGGATTGCCCAAGATGCTTGAATATGCATAGATATGATCACGGTGTACTCAAAATCACAGGAGATAACCTTATCCTCCAGATGGTGACGGTTGATAGCATTTTTCCCTATTCCAATCGACACTTATCATGAGTGGAATATAGCTATGCCGAGAGCCAAATTACAATCATCAGCATCGGATCAACACATGTTATGTAATTAGCCCAAGAGAATTGGAGATGAAATGAAACTCCAGGATTAAGCGCCGGGAACAAAAGAATGAGTTAGCATGGACATGCTGATAAAAGAGAGATAGATAATGTTTCACGCACGACTGGAAAGGAGTGTGGAAACACAGATGTATCAAAGAAAATTTTTCCGCATTTTCAGCATTAAAATACCAATAGATGCGCAAAATCACTTATCAGGTAGAGATTAGCAACTGATGATTTCACAGAATGAGGAGTTGCTAGAAGGAAGAACACCCTTAAGAAGATGGCACCGGTTAACAAGGAGTCAGATAAATCGCACCGGTTTCCAAAAACCTGTCAGTATGGAATGTACCAACAGTTGATAACCAAAGGCAGATTATGATAACAAGTCGGATGCAACAGATAGACAAAGGATTACACACACACACACTTTCTATGGTACTACGGGAACCCAGAACACGTGAATCCTAGTTTGAATTTTAAGAAGAGGATTGAAAACGTTACACTTCCTTACCAGAAAAGGGTGGTGGTTAAGAAGAAAAGTGGAAGCAGTCCTACTCTCACGTTTTGTTTTTTCCTAGTATACATAACTACCAAAAATATTTGCTAGACAGACAACGACCATTTGGCTGAGACCCTGAAGGGCGGGATGGCTCTGATACCAATTGTAACTACCTCGGTCAATTACGCTCCTAGTTACAAGCCTGGATGAGCAGAAATGGTTGAAATAGTACGGTGTGGCCCAAATGCCACTCACAGGTAGACCTTTCGGCCGTCCCAACCATTTCCAAACATCGGGACAAGAACGGGCGGCGTAATCGGCAGGCGAAGGGATCAACTACATACACAAATGAGTATGTATGCAAGCCACCATACAATAGTACATCAGAGCCATTCCATCTAAAAAGAAAGGAAATATAGCAACGCCATACGGCAAGATCCAAATATCCTAGATAGATATAATAGTTTAGGATATCTCATCATACATCAAACATCAGAGTATCAAGCGGAAGCGGAAGACAAAATCCGAGTACGGATAAGAAGCAAATCGGCATAAGATGCCCCATAAATAAGCACAACCCGCCCACAGATCTCACAGATCCCCGTTCCCGGAATCTCTACACCGAATGATCGTTGTCCACATCGTCCGTCTCTTCCACCCAGTATCCATCTTGCGAGTGTACCTGTTCATCTGAACCAATAATTTATCATGTGAGACCCTAGGGGTACTCAGCAAGTCTTTATGCCTCTAAAGGGGACACAACCTGGGGTGACGCAATTGCAGCAAAAGATAAACCCTAACAATCTATAGATATTCGCTAACCATCCGCCTAACCAGAGATAGACGGATGTCCGTGAATTAATAACAACAGTTATAACAGTTAAAACGGTAATATCCACATATCCATCCTCCTCCTCGCTTACCGACGAGGAAGCGGACGAACAACCCCCCCATCCGTTGGCAGTTTTATTATCCATTCCGTGAGTATTGCACTATTTACTAGTCAGGTACCTAGTCTAGTCAAATTAAAAGCGGTACTTTAGTTATTCTTGTCTATGATCGAGAAACTGTGCTCCAAGTCTTCCATAACCGCGGACACGGCTTTCAGAAAGTTTTACCCTGCAGGGGTGCACAAATAGCAACACACACTCGATATGCCCCGGAAAAACCAAATCAAAACCCAACGAGGTAGTCACGACAAAGCGATCACAGGATTCAGAAATATTTCAGGGGGACACCCCATTGAGCTACCCGCAACGAAGTTAGCTGACTCCGAGATGGCCTCAAGGTTTGTGGAGCCGGCTGTAAACGACTGGGAACCCGAAAGTGTGACTGGGCTTGTCGATACAGCGAAAACGGGTCACGAACCTAAACAGTACAGTGTGCATTACCTCGCACAATTTAAATTAAAGCAGTAAAGCATGCATAAGTACAGGATCGTAAATAAAACCTCAAACTAGTTTGTGGCCCCAAGAAATAGGAATGAATCAAGCTCTAGCTCAGGGGGGTTCATAAGCCTCCCGGATGTGGATAGCGCGAATATTCAAGGAACAGGAATCAAGTACTCGGGGTCCTACGGGACACAAGTGAGCCTGAAAAACCAAATAGCGAATATGGCTCACCGATGCCACATTCATTAGTTATCCCATTACTACTCAGGTTAAGTTGTTTAGGTACCTCGTTATCCATCAGACACTCACATACCCTACACATGTTGTTCTACAACTCGCATGGCTCAAACAACTCCTGTAGTAATGGCTCATGGGATGGAGGAACAAGCTTCGGTGGGGTTTAAATGTAAAGGCTATGCAATACTTGGGATTCAATTTAATGCAATCGCGACTCAATGATGCAAGAATAAGATAGAGGCAATAGGTACTATATGTATGCAAGCATGTGGTAGTTCTTGCCTGGCAGCTCAGTTGAAGCAAGGGATGGATCTGGGTAGTGCTCCTGGTTCTCTTGGTATATCCCCTGCTCAGCGTCTATTCGAAGAAGAACCAAACAAACAAGGGCCAACATAAATAAAGTGCACAAGCATATGAATAAAATGCGACAAGAAAACAATCATGCCATGATGAATGATGCACAATTTGCATGGCATTAATGTAGCATGGCTGCAAAACAGACAAAGGATTGCATAAACAGAAAGGTCTTGTCGAGCTAATCATTTTAGACATATTATTTGTTAAATTTGGAGTTATAAAACAAAAGTTATTAATTAATTAAGAAAAGGGCATTTTATTGTAATTTTAAACAACTTGGAAAAATAATGTGTTCCAAATATATTTTGGATGGCATATTTGAATTCTTCATATTTTTCTGATTTGAAAACATATATTATTTGTATTATTTGGGTTTATATTTTAAAAGATAATAAAAAACAGATTTGAATTTTGAATTTAAATTAATTTGGAAAAGATTTGAATTAAAACAGATTTCAGAAAATATTTTTTCTTACTCAGGCAGAGCTAGCCTCAGACACAGACGGGTGGGGACACTGGCTGACTGGGACCAACACACACGCAGAAAACTTTTACCACCGCGAGCTACCCTAGCCTCTGCGACTGACGGGTGGTTCCCAGGGCTGCGGGGCCACTGCGCGTGCGCGGCCAACGCTTGCTGGACACGTGGGCGATCCAGGCGCGCGGGGAGGGGTCTGTCCGTGGTGGTGGGGTTTTTCCGGGGGTCTTCTTGCAAAGCAACCACCGAGGCTGGCAGGTGGGGCCGCGGGGCTGCGGGTTTAGGCGGGAAAAAGGGGAGGGGGCTACGCGCAAGATGGTCATCGGCTGCTGCAGCGCGCTGACGGGCACGGCTCTGACGGCGTGGATCTGGCGGTTCTCTGGCGACGATGGCGACGAGTCTAGCGAGAACAAGACGATGATGCCAAAACAAAAGTTGGAGGGGAATGTTCGGCCTACAACTTTCATTCAGGTGGCATCGCAGGAGGAGGTCTACAGCGCGCGGGGCTCGGCGACGAACAGAGGCGGACAAGCTGCTGCAGCACTGCTGTCTGTCAACGCGCGGCGCGCGGCGGTGCTCGGAGGCCGCTCGACGGAGCGTCCGGCGCATCTGGGCCGCTAGGAGGAGGACGGGCGTGTCTAGGGGGTTGAGGGGCTCACCAGGAGCTCGCTGGCGTGGTCGCTGGAGCTGGAGGGGGAACGGATCGAAGCAGAGGCAGAGGTCCCGCGAGCGTCTGCTCCGGTGGCCGCGGCGTGTCCAGGGCGCTCCCGAGGACTTCGGCGAGGGGTGGCCGGTGCAGGTCGATGTAGGAGCAGTGGACGAAGCCCCTCGAGCTCCTTGATCGCCTTGGAAAGCTTCGGGCCGGCGAGGGCAGGAGGTAGATGGGCTAGGGTTTGGGGTTCGGCATGGTAAGGCCATGGCTGCTTGCGAGGAAGAAGGAGAAGGAGAGGGGGCTTGGGCGCCTCCTAGATGTGATCTGGGTGAGGTGAGGGTAGATGAGGGAGGAGGAGAGAGCACATGGGGTAGGTTTCCACCTTTTTGCAAAGGCAGGAGGGGGCTCGGGTGGGGGTAGGTTTCTCCCTCTTTCCTCTTTGTCTTGAAGCCAAAGAAAGGAGAGGGGCAGATGAGGGGGTGACGTGGTGGTGCTGGTGGGCCAAGGTGCGGGGGAGGAGAAGAGAGGTCCACCGAGAGGGGAGGGGTAGATAGCATGGGCTCGGTCTAGGGTTAGAGAGGACTCGGGTTAGGGTTTGGAGGGATAGGGTAGATCATGGGTTAGGTTTAGGGTTTAGCTAGGTTTAGAGAGAGAGGTTAGAAAAAGGGGTGGAGAGGTGGTTTTGTAGATGAGCACAAGGTGGTGGTAAGGAGAACACAAAGAGAGAGAGAGAGGGGGATTAGATGGAGTGGTGCTTTTGACAAGATCAAGCATGCTCTAGACAAGCACTAACAAGATCAAGACAAGAAAAAGAGAGGGATGTGAAGCAAGGGTTTAAGCAAGATCAAAATAGATCAAGCCAAAAGAAAGGATAGAGGTAGAGAGAGAGATGATGATCCACTCAAGATTCAAATAAAACCAAATACTAGAAAAGTTGGCACTTGCATGGGCCATGCATAATAATTAATACCATGCTTATTTTGTGAAACAAGATTATTTTCATGGCATTATTCTTATGCATTCCAAAAGGTGGAGTAAGGCCTAAGCAAAAGAACTTGAAAGGATGCCCCATGTGGAGTAGTTGGAGATGGCCATGTTTGGAATAAAATGGGACATGCTAGTGTGTATGTTCCACTAGATGATTACTAGTCCCAAAAATATTCCCACATGAGCATAAATCCATAATAATCCATATGGAAGCTAGGAAAAAGGGTTCCACTCACAAGGCATGCAAAGGTGGCCAAGTGGCTCTCATATATCAATAATGTGAAAACAACATGATGCTAAGATGAGAGCATGTGGAAAAGAATTGGATCCATCCCAACCCACATGAGCTAGAGGTAAAACCCAATAAAGTGCACAACTCATATTTAGTTGGATGGTGGAATATAAGGTGGTGAAAGAAAGGTGGTGGAGTTAAATAAAAGATATGCCCCCAACTCAACTTGGGCATTTAAACAATATATCAACAACCAAATACAATATCAAGAGGCAAATACAATTAACAATGCATATGAGAGAAGAACCAAAACAAAAAGGGTTTTATATGATGCTCAAATGCAAGGTGGCATGATGACATGAGCATGATATAATGATGATGCAACAATTATATGTATTAAGTAGCCATTATACTACTAGACCAAGTAGCATTACAATTGTTAGACAATTGGGATGCTACACCATGGAATGGGAGGAGATGGCATCTCTCTTTTACTCTAAATTTTATCCTCCCAGTGAGAATCATAAGGATAGAAATCTTATATATAACTTTTGGCCTCTTGATGGAGAGAGTAGAGCTCAAGCTTGGGGGAGATTGAAGTTACTAATGCTTAAATGTCCTATTCATGAACTCCCTAACAATATTATTCTCAATAACTTTTATGCTAGGCTTTCTCTTAATGATAAAGATTTACTAGATGCTTCTTGTGCTAGATCATTTACACATATGAAGGAAGAAGCTAAATGGGACCTCTTAGACCGTATTCAAGATAACGCTGAAGCTTGCGAGAATGATAAAGGAAGAAAGTCAGGTATAAACTATGATTATGAATGCATTAAATCTTTTATGCGAACTGATGACTTCCGTGATATTAGTAATGAGTTTGGTCTTGATTCCCAAAGTATTGACAAATGTTTTAAGGCCTTTGCCTCTTACATAGAAATTCCCAAAAAGAAGTGGAATAAGTACCATGCTCCTTATAAAGATGTTGTTAATCATGTTCCAGTTAGAAGTACTCAAGTTTGTACTACTAATCATATTGTGCCTGAACCTCACGTTGAGAAAATGCCTTTCCCAGCTAAGGTAAAAGAGTATTCTATGATTATTAGTGCAAATAACAAAGGTACAAAGAAAACTGTGGAGCCTGGTAAGCATTTGAGTGATGAGTCTGTGGTAGCTATTGTGAAAGATCTTGTCACTATAAATATACAGGATGAGCATATTGTCTTATGTGAATACGCTACTAATATTGTATCTCATCCTAGTAAGGCTAGAAAATCTAGTGTTCATGTGCTTTCTGTTAAAATTGGTGATCATTGCTACTATGGATTATATGATACTGGTGCTAGTTCTAGTGCTATTCCATATGAGCTTTACAGGGAAATTATGCATGAGATTGGTCATTGTGAGCTTGAAGACATCGATGTGGTTATTCACCTTGCTAATAAGGAGACCATTTTCCCCATTGGCATTGTAAGATATGTGGAGGTTCTCTGTGGTAATATTAAGTATCCTGCTGATTTTCTAGTGCTTAATTCAGCAGCTAGCAAAACTTGTCCTATCATTTTAGGTAGACCTTTCTTGAACACTTGTGGAGCTATTATTGATTGTAGGAAGGAAAAAAGTTCTAACTGAGTTTGATGGAGATTCTTATGAGTTTAACTTTTCCAAATTTTCTAAAGCTCCTTGTGAAAACAGCTTGCCTAATAAAGATTTCAGGATGGAACAACTTGCTTCTATTGATCCGGTTTATGACCTTGGACCTATTTTTGATGACTGTAAGTATGCTTATTCTGATGATAAAGTTGTTGCCAGTGACAGTTATATTGTCAACTTTATTCAGAGTGCTACTGAAAGTTATTATGAGAGGGGGAACATGGTTTTATGCACCTCAATAATGTTAAGTTTCCCCGTTTTATGTTGAAAGCTTTGAAGCTGCATCTATTTGGTCTTCATATGCTAGTGGCTTTTTGTTTCAACAATTCGTTTTCTCATCATACCCCCATGCATAGTAAGTGGGTTAGACTCAAGTGTGTTGGTTATTTTCTTCTTGATTCTCTCTTTCACTTCAAATATATATATATATATATCCTATGTGAGCATCTTTGAAAGTTTCAAGCCTAACTTAAAGGCATTAAAGAAAAGTACTTTTTGGGAGATAACCCAAGAGTTTTGTCGAGTCTTGGAAGTTATTACCTCAGTAATAACCGCTCCTTATCCTTTTTGTTTTGGTTTTTGTGTCAAGTTCAACTACTTTTGTGAAGTAGAGGAGTTGTGAAAAGTGGCTGTTCTGGGACAGATTTTTGTGCTGTATTGTAAAAATTCGTGAGGAAGCTCAGTATGTGGGATGGAGCTGAATTTTTCTGAACTTGTTCTACAAGTTGTTACCCAACTTTAATCAGTTCTGCACTTTTTGATTTGATCAACACACGGTCTTCAAAAAATCAATCTTTACCTGCTGGTCTATTTTGACAGATTTCTGCTATCGTTTGCATTTGCCTCTTACAGAAGGTTTTGTTTTGATGGATTTTCAGTTGAAGTGTGTACCTAAATGTTTATTGTTTTTTCTTACACTAATGTTGTCATTGAGTTTGTGCAAGGGTTTTATAAGAAGGAAATTTTCAAGAGAAGGAGAAGAGGAATCTGCAGAGTTCGTCTTTGAATAGGTAAAAGTGGTAAAAACAGAAGGTTCGTGAAAATCCAATCTTTTTATATTTTAGATGTTTTTAATACATAAGGAAGACTACAAGACGAAACTGAAGAGGAACCGGAGTCCGGGGTGGACAAACCCACCGTAGGCGCGGGCCCAGCCTGGCTGCTCCTAGAGGGGGTTTGACACCCTCGAACTCCGTTTCCGCCTTGTTTCCATGTCAAAACCTTCCTTATGCCTTGAAACTTCGTAATATATAATCCCCCGGATCCCTCGAGGTTCTTACATCGTGTTCCCATCGTGTTTTCATTTCAACCTGTTTCTGTCAGGAAATCTTCTCAAGTTTAGAGCAACATGGCCTCCGCCAACGACAAAGGCAAGGAGTCCGAGGAAGAGGAACCTCAAGTCCCCAAGGAGGAGGAGATTTTGGTAGGGTATGAAGGTGACATGGAGGAGGACAAGCAACCGGACACTCACGCTACCATCACAGGCATTGGAGTGGTGGCAAACGCTATCAAGCTTAAGAGGACGACATGGATGTCTACAGGAGGGAAACCTCCATGCCTCTTCTACAATCCACGATCATCTCCTCCACGTAACAAGAGACCCTTCTATACACTTATACATGAATATCAATACCAACAGGTGCCCAAAGGGAACTTGCTTTCGGTTTGGGATATGCCCCATTCTAACAATGCAGAAAAGGATTATGCTAAGGATAAAGAGTGGGGAAAGAATAACAAGGACTGGGATTCTTGGTCTGACATGATCATGAACCGTATAGAGCAAAACTCAGAGCTAATCCGTACTCTTACTTTTGAGTTCGAGGAGTTAAGAGAACACCACCACCACCACCGAGGGAGTAATTCGTCATCAGGTTTGGCATCCCCTTGGCTTGTTCCAAGCTTGGGGGAGTGCCGCGGTATCACCACCATTATCTTTTATCTTTTACCTCTTTAGTGGATTGATATCTGTGGTAGAGAAGTTATCTTATAGTTTGGTTTGCATGTGGAAGTATCTCTCCTTTAGTTGATTATCTATGTATCCCTTGGTGTGAGTGCCTTTATTGGAATATTAATGAGAAGTCTCATCTTTTACTTTTTGCACTTCTTATTTTAGTTTGCAATCTCTATTATATGATGGATCTTGTTGATCAGTATTGCCATTACTTTGGGATCATCAAGTGGATCTAAATTGGTTTTGGCAAACCGAGATCTGGTCAGTAGCAACAATTTTGAGGTTTGAAAGAAAAAGAAAGAAAAAAGCTTACAGGTATTTTGTATCATTTGTTTTCTTTCTTGTTGGTTCATAAGCTTAGTATTCTTTATTTAAGATTCCTTTGTTTCTTCAAGGAAGATTGCATGTTTGGATTTATTACTTGTATGTTTGCTTGTTTCTTTCAGATCCTTTGCTTGCTACCCAGCCTTGCTATCCAAAAACCTGTTTTGAGAAGGCATACTTCTCACGTTTCCAAACCCCTTGAACAAAACGTTTGCCACTTGTGTCCACCATATCTACCTAGTAGCTTTGTTGCTATTCCAAGCAAATTCTCAAGTTTCATCTACCTTTCGAATTAAAAAGTATTTTGTTATGTGAAAACTTGTTAGTAAAGCTCTCACGAACTTGACAGAACACCTTATTTTCTTGCTGAAATGGATCGTATGGGCAACTAGAGGGGGGGGTGAATAGGTGCTACTCAATTTTTCGTTCTTTTTCAATTTTAGGCTTGGCATGAAGTAAATTCTCTAGATATGAAACTACGAGAATTTCCCTATATGCAACCCTAGATACTAAGCACGTAAAGAGAGGATCGAGGGAACCGTAGTGGAGCACACGGAGACACAGGGATTTGTTTTACCGCAGTTCCTTCCTTGTTAAGGGAAGTACATCTGCGTTGGAGGGGTGGGTGGTTATAATACCACCACACCATAATAGGCCTCACCCTATTCTCTGATGGATCTCGCCACAAAAGGCCTGATCCACCTTCTCCACTATTGGTACCCTTCAGGCAGGAGCCGGTGCCTTTACAACTCTACCGGGGCACACAACCACAACTGAATTGGGGGCTCCCGTAATGACAACAAGCTGTCACAAGAACAAGGATTATCAATATAATCAAAATCAAGGATCTAGATATTTGTAAGAAATACTAGATCGAAGATTCTCCAAACGAATGGAGAGGAGATGAAGCGCTTGATTGCAGTTGTTGAAGATCGAGTCCTCCTCCTTCGATTCCCCAAGGGACGGGGCCTTTGGGTGGATCTAGGTGGATCTCTCGTGGATGAAGGTTGCAGATCAGATCTTGACTTTTTCGAATGAACCAAGAGATCTGGCAGGAGGGGGAAGGCAGGCTTAAATACCCCCTGCCCAGATCTGGTCGTTGAAGAAGTTTGGGGGCGGATTATCCGTCCCCCACTAGGGGCGGATTATCCGCCCTGGGGAAAACTCCGCCCTAGGACGGAAACTCCGGGGGAAAGTCCGCCCCATACAGAGAGAGACGCAGGTCCAGACTTGGCGAAATTCCTTGAGGGGCGGATTATCTGCCCCCTCAAGGGGGCGGACTATCCGTCCTAGGGGAAAACTCCGCCCCCGAGCCAGAAAGTCCGGGGGAAATTCCGCCCCCATACAGAGAGCGACACAGGTCCAGACTTGGTGAAAATCCTCGAGGGGCGGATTATCCGCCCCCCAACAGGGGCGGACTATCCGCCCTTGCCGGAAAATCCGACCAATTCTCCGCCACCTCTCTGGGGGTTGCGCCCTTCTGGATATGTGGTGGGGCGGATTATCTGCCCCCCAAAAGAAGTTCCCTTTTCCTTTTTCAATGAAAAGATCTACAACACTCCAACACACATTAAATAATCCTTGATATTGTCATATAACACACAAAACACTAGGGATTATGAAATGTTCTTTCAATCTCACCCTTTTTGGTGTTAGACGACAATGCCAGGATTTGCAAAGAGACCTACTAACGACACCTTAAACTAAATGAAAGATGCTCCCCCTAGATGTGTGCATATTTAAACTTTTCCTTTGAATACAAATGCACACACTAGAGAGTACGCAACTTTCATAGCAAACACAATAAAAACAAGGTGAGTTAGGAAACAAGGTCATACCACCGGGATGTGAATATAGCCAAATAAAATAATGAGATTGTCAGGCTCTAAGCACATCCCATAATATTTATGCATACACTAGATAATCCCATGATTCCATATGCCATCAAATATACTCCATAGATAAATCCAGAATTCCATGAGAGTAGATCCACAATATAAATGCAGAATTCCAGAAAACCATACAGAGTAAAGCACAACAGAGTCTTACATAAACCAAGCACAAATAACAAATAAGTTCACGCTAAAAGGGCACAAGCAAGCAAATAAACAACTGAAAAAGAGACAAGTGCTTGCGCCCAACCCATGCAAATTCGCGAGAACTAATAGAACTACTTCTCCCCCTTTGGCATCAAAACGCCAAAAAGGAAGAAGAGCGATGCTAACGCCCCAGAAGATCATGCCTCCTCATCCTCGTCGTAGTCATACCCGTCCCCTTCCTCTTCATCATACTCTTCATCATCGTCATCAGCTGGAGGAGTAGGAGCCCTCGGAGGTGGAGGAAACAGGCAACTCTCGAGCTCTCCATAGTTGATCCCTGAAGTGTTCCACTAGACATATGGTTCCGGAGCAGTAGGAGGAGGTGGATTGCCAGTGGCACCAGACACGTGATGAAGGTTGAGCTGCTTAGTGTGTGCCATCTCATGGCTCCTCCGGTATTCCTCATACTGGCCCTTGTGTGTATCTATGCCCATGTAAAGGATGTTCCGCTGGAACCAATTGAGCTGCTTGATCTTGCGTGCCATTGGGGGCACCGCGGAGTGATGACCACTAGCCCTTGCATCATGCATGAAGGACTCGGGAGCATAGGATGGGTGATGGGTCTTCTGAGCTTTGTTGTAGATTTTCTTGGGCCTATGAACACCATCCAAATCAGTGCTAAAGTCCTCAAGGGTCAACATATGCTTGATGAGCATCATAATGAAAGGATCATATGGGATAGAGATCCTGTTGATCATAGCATCCGTCATCTCATGATATATGTAGTCCATGACATCCAGTTTGTAACCTGTAGCTGAACCAGAATTAGTGGCACACTCGTGAGCAAATGCAAGGAGAGGAACCAGGTGACAGCGGATCTTGTCATTGTTGCCTCCATAGGAGATATGCTTTCCCTAAATATGCCAACAAAGGAGGCATACAAAGGAGAGAGTCTAGCGAAAGTACAAGCAATACCATAAGATGTCAGACATGGAGCGAGCACAGTGTCCTTGGATGGCTTGAGTGGAGAAATGATGCGGTGGACAGAAGGAGTGTCACGGCCATGGAATTCATACCCAAGAACCTTCCCAAAAATGCGGAAGTCCGACTGAATCATTGTTGTCCCGGTCATCCACTTCATGGTACAACGCTCATCACCGCAAATCACAAGTGTCGAGAAAAACTGGCTCACCACGGAGGAATCATAGTTGCATTGGAGAGTCATAAGGTGGTGAAGCCCCATCTTGTTAGTCACATCAAAAGATTCAAGGAGCCTTGCCTTGGATTGGGCCTCAATCATATTGATGGGGTGCATGGGGCGAAGCTTGAGAGTAGCATACACATCATCATGAATAGCCCGAAAGTGAGTATTCCAAAACATAGAGTCCTCTGGAGGACCATCACTATTAGCCTCATCATAGTAATCAGTTTGGCGAATAGTGGCATACTGAATAATTTCCATGGCCTTGTAGTTGGGCCGCGACTGTTTGCCCTTGCAAGATGTAGTCCGCTTAGTTTTCTTTGCTGCCTCTGCCATCCGTTCAGCCTCTCTTGTTGCTCTGTGAACCTCTATTTCGTCAATTAAAGTCCCTTCTGCAGTGGGCCAGAGATAACAGGCACGGGGACAACGAGTGAAGGTCTTAGTAGCTTTGGAACCACCTGTGAAAAGCATGAGAGGGATAGCATGGAGATAAGCACACAAAAGTCCAGGAGAAATGTTAGAAATAGTAGAAAAACAATCCATGAGCCAAGGGTGTGCATTTCGGAAATTAGAGCCAAACCAGACCAGTTTTTAAGCGCCAGGCCAGATTATCCGGCCCTCGCAGGGGCGGATAATCTGCCCCCCCACAGAAAAATTCTGGAATGTCCCAGATTTACCAAGGCAAAACAGATCGGGCACTGGGATTGCAATACTACTGATTCTAACAAGCAAGGGAAACACGTAGTATCTTCTACAAAGAGATTTCCACCAAAAATAATGAGTCCCATAAAAAATTAGAGAGATGAGGGAGTTACCCTCACTCATTGGAGGAAAATTGTGGAGGAGAAGATACCCGGAGGCGAGGTGAAGAAGATCCGGGGAGGGCCCGGAGAATCCGGTGGTTAAATCGATTCCGGGGAGGGGCGAAAGCTCCGGTGGTGGCTGGGGGCAGAGCTAGGGTTGGGGGAGGGATGGCTGCTCTATTTGAGCCTGGCCTCCCCGACCCAGCCCTTAGAGGCAGAATTCGCCGGGCGGATAGTCCGCCCCCCTCTGAATTTTTTGTAAAGACAGATTCAGGTCGGAGCATCCTTGTAAAACCCCTAGATGGTGTATAGAGGACTTGTGTGCAAGAATAGATGGTTCAAGGAGGGAAAGAAGGCTTGGGTTTAGAGCAACAAACTGTGATGGTACTACACACCCAAAGTTGCAAGAACAAATCAAACAAAATCCAAGGTTGGGTGTGTTTTCCATAAGAACAAGAGATATGCAAGAAAATCCAAAGAGAGCCATTAGAAACCAACTCTTCTCAAGCAAGAGAGTGGTGGCCGAAGCCACCATGTTGGAGCGCATGGCATGACACCGTGAAGATGTATGTTGAGTTCAAAACCAATGCTCATCAATAACCCACATATCACAAAATGATATTAAGTGAAATGATTTTGTCTTGCTTTCGGCATTATGGGGGAGGGTTAGCCCAATCAATTAGTACCACACTCCACCTATGTCCATGCCCACATCTAAACCAAATACATGAATAAGAGCAAGTGAGTGTGCAAGGGTAGTCAAGACAAGCTCCTTGAATCTATGATATTTAGCTCATTCCTCAAATAACAAAATC
Organism: Avena sativa; assembly: GCA_916181665.1. Taxonomy (NCBI): domain Eukaryota; kingdom Viridiplantae; phylum Streptophyta; class Magnoliopsida; order Poales; family Poaceae; genus Avena; species Avena sativa. The sequence goes on from OV702299.1 coordinate 254,143,080, forward strand.
TTGCTTCATCAAGAGGCTTCGTGAAAATATCAGCAAGTTGGTTCTTTGTGATCACAAAGGATAGGGCAATATCGCCATGAGCAACATGATCCCGAATGAAATGATTGTGAATATCAATATGTTTTGTTCTTGTGTGCTGCACTGGATTGTAAGCAATTTTGATAGCACTTTCATTGTCACATAAAAGAGGCAATTTTGATAGCACTTTCATTGACACCATATTCCTTTAAAGTTTGCCTCATCCATAATAATTGTGTACAAGCACTTGCAGCAACATATTCAGCTTTGGCGATTGAGAGTGATATGCAATTCTATTTCTTTGAAGACCAACACACTAGAGACATGCCCAAGAATTGACATGCACCAGAAGTTGATTTTCGATCATCTTTGTCACCAGCCCAGTCTGAATCAGTGTAACCACATATAGAGAAACTTGAAACTTTGGGATACCATAACCCAAAATTTGGGGAATGAACCAAATATCTGAAGATTCATTTCACCGCCACTAAGTGGATTTCTTTAGGAGCGGCTTGGTACCTTGCACACACTCCTACACTTAACACGATATCGGGCCTAGATGCGCAAAGGTAAAGGAGAGAGCCGATCATGGATCGATATACCTTTTGGTCCACATCTTTACCCTTGGGATTAAGCTCAGGATGACACTTTGTTTGCATTGGAGTAGCAACGCCATTGAGATCCGTCATCTTGAACCTCTTGAGCATGTCTTTGATGTACTTAGCTTGATTAATAAAAGTTCCCTCTCTAAGTTGTTTGATCTCGAATCCAAGAAAGAACCTCAACTCACCCATCATAGACATATCAAACATGTCAGTCATAAGCTTTGAAATTCATCGTTAAAAGCTTGGTTAGTAGAGCCAAAAATAATGTCGTATACATATAGTTTGCATACAAAAAACTCCCCATTAACCTTCTTAGTAAAAAGAGTGGGATTGATTTGCCCAACTTCGAATCCACGGTCTAACAAAAGCTCTTTAAGGTGCTCATACCACGCACGTGGGGCTTGTTTAAGGTCATAGAACGCCTTATCGAGTTTGTAGACATGGATCAGAAATTTGGGGTCCTCAAAACCCGGGGGTTGCTGGACGTATACCAACCCATGTAGTGGACCATTAAGAAATGCACTCTTAACATCCATTTGATGTAATTTAAAATTATGATGAGAGGCATATGCAAGAAGGATACGGATGGACTCAAGACGTGCCACAGGAGCATAAGTCTCGCCAAAATCAATTCCTTCCACTTGAGAGAATCCTTGAACCACGAGTATTTCTTTGTTCCTCACAACAATGCCATTTTCATCTTGTTTATTCTTGAAAATCCACTTGGTGCCTATAACATTACGGCATTCTTTTGGTTTCCCCACAAGCTTCCAAACTTTGTTGCGCTTGAAGTTATTTAATTCTTCATGAATTGCAACTACCCAATCGGGATCTTCAAGAGCATCAAAGACCTTCTTTCATTCAACCATAGAAATGTGAGCTTTATGATCACAGAAGCTTGCAAGTTCTATTCTAGTAGACACCCTTCTTCGTAGATCACCAACAACCTTGTCAAGAGTGTGACCCCTTAGCTCAAGGTTCCGATCAGCCCAAGCCTTGCAACGAGCCTCAATGTCCTTATTGTTTCTCGAAGGAGTTGATTCAACATTTGCATCCTTGTCTTGTCCACTACCTTGCCCTTGATCTTGATCTGAGTTAATAACAGGAGCTTGCTGATGATCATTTTCTTCAGGGCCGGATAATCCGCCCCTTGGTGGGGCTGGACTATCTGGCCTGGGAGATGTGGCTACAACTTCCTCTTCCTGAGAACGCCTGACAGAGCTAGGAGATCCAGGGCCGGATAATCCACCCTCGGGGGCCAAAGAATCCAGCCTGGAGTCTTCTTGGCTGTTCTCTTCTTCTCCTGATACCCTAGGACGAGTTGGAGTGCCAGGGGCAGACTGTCCGCCCCTTGGAGGGGGCGGATAGTCCGGCCTAGGACTACCATTTTGTCCAGGAGACTGATGAGCTTCAGAAATTTGTGGTGTTGGTGCAGAGTTTTCTCTAGCAGTAGGAGCTTGTTGATCTTGCGTAGATGAGGGCTCCACTTGAGTGGAGCATTGTCCTTCCCGATCCACCACAAGGGGTTCCTCAATGGGGCAGAAAAATCCCACGCCCATTCTTCTGATGGCATCTTGGGGTATTTCAACATGTGCATCACAAACATCAACTTGCCCCACATAGGAGCCGTTATTTTCATCGAACTCCACACTACAAGATTCTACAACAGTCCCGGTGAGCTTGTTGTAGACTCTATAAGTGTGGGATTCCGCACCGTAACCAAAAAAAAAACTTCTAAAGCCTTGGACTCAAATTTAGACAAGCGGACACCTTTGATAAGAAAGAAACACTTACACCCGAATACCCAGAAGTATGAGATGTTGGGCTTGTTACCGGTAAGTATTTCATACTGAGTCTTGTCCAAGATTTTTCGGAGGTAGAGCCGGTTAGATGAGTGACAAGTGGTGGATATGGCTTCAGCCCAAAAATTGTAAGGAGACTTAAATTCAGCCAACATTGATCTTGCCATATCCATCAAAGTGGGTTTCTTCCTCTCGGCTACACCATTTTGTTGAGGGGTGTATGCAGCGGAATATTGATGTCTAATCCCCTCTTCACTTAGAAACTCATTCAAAGTGTAGTTCTTGAATTCGGAGCCGTTGTCACTTCTTATTACCAAGATAGGAACATTGTGTTGACGTTGAACTTCATTGGCAAAGTCAATGACCGTTTGTTGAGTCTCACTCTTTAGCTTAAAGAAATAGACCCATGTATATCTTGAGTAATCATCGACAATGACCAAGCAATATTTCTTCCCACCGAGACTGGCATGAGATGGAGGACCAAATAAATCCACATGAAGAAGTTCCAGATCCTCTTTGAAGACACAATAGTCTTCCTCTTGTGGGGAGAGTCATGCATTTTGCCTTCAACACAAGCCCTGCAAACACGATCTTTGGCAAAGGAGACATTGTCTTTTAGTCCAAGGATGTGGCCACCCTTGTGGCGACTTTGCAAAGTTCTCATGTTGACATGGGATAAACGACGATGCCATAACCAGCCCACGTCGGCCTTTCCGAATAGGCACATCGGACCCGAAGTGGTTTTCCCCGAAAATTCCACCATATACAAGCCATTTTCGACGTACCCACCAAAAGTTACCTTTAGGGACTTGCTCCACAAGAGTACCACCAAATCATCATCAATGAAAATAGCAAAACCCATCTTGCCAAGGGCACGAACAGAAAGAAGGTTGTAACCGAGGGTCTCAACAAACATGCCGTCCACGAGAGAGATATCGTGGGCAACCACAACCTTGCCAAGACCGAATACCTGAGATTTAGATTTATCACCATAGGAGAGTGTAATATTATCATGATTGGGACGCATCTCCGTGATGATCTCCTTGCTTCCGGTCATATGACTAGTGCATCCACTATCCAGCACCCATTTCAACCCACCGGAAGCATAGCCCTGCAAGAGAATTACTTCTTGGTTTTAGGTACCCATTTTTCAATGGGTCCTCTCATGTTAGTAACAAGGGTCTTTGGAACCCATATAGACCAAGCAACATATTCATCAAAAGGACCGACATAATAAGCATAAACATCGCCATAATAATCACAAAAGAGTTCATAATTTGGATTGTGAGACCCTGCAAAACCAATATTGTTAGTTTTGTCTTTTGTGACATTCTTATCAGCGGTGCTTGTCTTTGATTGAACATTCTTGGTCTTGTTCTTCTTGTTTTTCTTCTTCTTGGACTTGGTGACATACCCAAGTCCCTCTTTACCAAGATTTGACTTTTGCGTGCCAAGAACCTCATCAAGGACACCCTTATCTTTGGGGGTGATGTCCTTGACAAATCCTTCTTCCACACTAGCATTTTCCTTATGAATATATGTTGACTTAGATGTGCTAGGAACATCATACTTGGCCAATCGAATTTGGAGCTGATCATGTGACTCATTGAGAATGGAGAAATCACTTTTCAACGCCTTGTGAGCAATGTCAAGTTTCTCCAATTCCTCGGAGAGTCTATCATGAGCATCCCCAAAGTTAAGCTTTTCCTTTAACTTCTTTGCTTTGGCGACTACATTGTCATGTTCCTTAACAAGCTTAGCCAATATTTCTTCATGTGACTCATCAATGGAATCAAGCCTCTCTTCAAGAGAAACCCGAGCCTATTCTTCTTCTAGAGCATTTTTTAAGGATGCAATTTCCATTGCATCCTCCCTTTCAATTCTGCCTTTTCTTCGAGGAGAACTTCATTTTGGGCCAGCTGGTCCATAAGAGCCTCAAAACGTATTTTGTGCTCACCTTGCAAGTTAGTGAAGAAATAGTCCAAAGCAATAATCTCTTCTTTAACCTTAAGACTAGTAGGATCATCCATGTCAATCATAGCCTTAGGAAAAGAAGAGTTAGAAGTAGTTACCTCGGAAATTCTTGCCATGAGACAAGTAGCATTCTTGCTGATGACGTTTTCGTTCGGGGAGTCGAAGAGTGATGTTGATGTAGATGTGGTGACTATAGCAGCCACCTCTTGAGAGCTATCATCCTCATCGTCATCTTCACTTCCCGAAGAATATTCTTCTTGAGCCACTAGAACAATCTTTGGTTGCTTCTTGAAAGGAGCATTCTTCTTTACAATCTGTTTCTTGCGTGGAGCCTTTGACTTGTCCTTGAAAATAAGTCTTCCTCCATTATCTTCCCTACTTTGATATGGACACTCAGCTACAAAGTGCAGCTGGTCTCCACAGTTGAAACATGTTCTTAGCTTGGGACCATTTTCCTTTCTTCCATAAGCTCCACTCTTGCGTTCTAGTTCAGCTTTAGCCTTGGCCGGGTCTTTCCAAAAGTTTCTAGCATAAATGGCCAGGTATTGTCTGTGGATCCTTTTTATATCCTCGGGATAGCCCGTACCTTCTATGACATATTCATCATGATCAATCAAAATAGTCTTCAAGGTCATGTTGACCCCCTTTTGCATCCCCATAGCTCGTGCACGAGCATCTTCGACATTCTTGGCAGCCACTTTGAAAGCGGCCATTTCTTGCATTACCTCATTGGATGTCATGAGGTGGTAGTTATGTCTGCCTTGGAGACTTTTCAAATATGTGGGCTCAAATGGCATAAGAGCACTGACATACTTGCGCTTGATCCATGCATCATCAACGTGAGAGGAAAATGATTCCTGAAAGTGGTGGCTATTGCCTTGAGCCTCCTATACATGTCCTCGTGGTTTTCTCCATCCAACATATAAAATCCTTCAGCTTCATTGCTCAAAGCATCATATCTATTCCTTCTCATACTTTCATTTCCGATGAAGAGCTCGGTGAGAGCATCCCAAGCTTCCTTAGTTGTACTAAGATGTTGAATGTGTGGCATGTCTTTGTCACCCACACCAAGCTGTATCATGTGTAGAGTTGTAGCGTTGAGTTGGCTATCAACAACCTCTCTTCTTGTTAGATTGTTGGGATCTCCAACATGAAGACCATTCTCGATGATTTTCCACAACTCAATCGAGGAACTGCATGAAGGGATACGGGTAGGCCACACTAGCGCAAATCAAAAAAATTCTACCGCGTATACCAGGATTACTGTTGTCATAGATCACGGGATTACCACTAGACGCGCTGTTGCGGAATTGATGAAGCGCGTCGAGGCAGTGCAGACGTTCCACGTATCCTCCTTGTCCTCGTCCCACGAGCAGCTCCCCTTGCGCGGCTCGTCCAAGCGCTACAGATGCAGCGCCTCCGAGGTATCCACACGTACAGGGTGGAAGCGTCAGACGCCGAACTGCTAGGTCCGCGCGCGCGACACAAGCGTGAGGAGTGGCAGCTGGGTGGAATGATCTGAGGTCTAACCCTGGTCAGCTCGCCCCACCCTCTCTTATATAGGCGTCCCTAGTGGGCTTCTACATTAGTAGCCCATTAGTAGCCTAAGCCTGGTCTAATTCGGATCCAATCCTCATTAGGATTCCAGCCCCTTAAGTGTGTGACCCTATAGCTTCATATGCGTATAGACATGACACAAATACACTTATTCTGTCAATAGTTGGTAGCGCCTCTAGCAAGACGTGCCAACTCCTAAACGCATACAAAGATCATATCGGACGAACCATCACAAGGTTTAGTACATGTCTTTCCCTTTGCCTCACGATATTTGGTCTAGCTCCAAGCTGACCTCCCTTTCTCAATACTGCGATTCGAAATCCCTTTACTTGGTTAACTCTTAACCTTATGTAGCACGGCCATGCATTTCTGGATCTGATCACTCAAGGGGCCCAGAGATATCTCTCTCAAGTAGAGAGGGGCAAATCCCATCTTGATTGACCATGCCTTGCAGCATGCTTTAGGACAAACCCGAAAGCTACCTTTATAACTACCCAATTATGGTGCAACATTTGATAGCCCCAAAGTCGGTCGATCCACATCTCAAGTACATGCGACAATCTCAGGTCTAAGGACAAAACGTACACGATGTGTAGAGAGAGACCTGCAACTAATTGCCAGTCTCAGGTTGGGTCAGTCCAACCCCATGTTCATAACATGTGTCCACATCATTGGTTTGACATCTCCATGTCTATGACTTGCGAAACATAGTCATCAACCAATCGATGTTCTAGTCTAATATTCACGTGTGTCCTCACATGAACTCCGACTAGGGACAACTCTTAAATAACCATACAAGTAAAGAGTTTCACAAACAATTCACATAATTGCCAATCAATACAAGTTGCCTGATATGGATATTCAAGGAACATTACAATAACTCATGGATACATATGAAATATAATCATCTCTATGATTGCCTCTAGGGCATATTTCCTTCACTGCACACATGAGACTTCATCAAAAATTGCCATTGAATGTAAGTATATGCTGAAAGTTTGGGTGGATCACCCCTATTATGTATATCTGGGTGAGGGATAGGTGGATCAGGAGAATACACATGGGAAACCTCATTGTATCCTTCCTTACCACTATCCTTTTTCGAGGAGGAGCTCTTGCTAGTGCCATCACCAACCACTTCATCATCTTTGGAATCGGTTTTACTCGTTTCCTTGGATTGCGGAGTAGTAGCCTCAGAGTTAGATGGAGGTGATGCTGCGGATGTGGAGAGACGCATTATCAATTGACGCATCTCTTCCATCTTATCATCCATTGAACTCACCAAGGTTGTTTCCAACGTCTTGAGATCGTTCATGGTGACTACCTCCGGAGCATCACTCCCATCTCCCTTGGAACCCATACTTCTCTTAGGTGGTTAAGCCCGAATTAAATGTCGGGGCTCTGATACCAATTGAAATGGATCTTATGGGCACTTAGAGGGGGGGTGAATAGGTGCTACTCAATTTTTAGTTCTTTTTCAATTTTAGGCTTGGCATAAAGTAAATTCTCTAGATATGCAACTACGAGAATTTCCCTATATGCAACCCTAGCTACTAAGCACATAAAGAGAGGATCGAGGGAACCATAGTGGAGCACGCGGAGACACAGGGATTTGTTTTACCGCAGTTCCTTCCTTGTTAAGGGAAGTACATATGCGTTGGAGGGGTGGCCGGTTCTAAGAACACCATTCCACAATAGGGCTCACCCTATTCTCTGATGGATCTCGCCACGAAAGGCCTGATCCACCTTCTCCACTATTGGTACCATTCGAGGCAGGAGTCGGTGCCTTTACAACTCTACCAGGGCACACACCCACAACTGAATTGGGGGATCCCGTTATGACAACAAGTTGTCACAGGAACAAGGATTATCAATATAATCAAAAGCAAGGATCTAGATATTTGTAAGAAATACTAGATCGAAGATTCTCCAAACGAATTGAGAGAAGATGAAGCGCTTGATTGCAGTTGTTGAAGATCCAGTCCTCCTCCTTTGATTCCCCAAGGGACGGGGCCTTTGGGTGGATCTAGGTGGAGCTCTCTTGGATGAAGGTTTGCAGATCAGATCTTGACTTTTTCGAATGAACCAACAGATCTGGCAGGAGGGGGAAGGCAGGCTTAAATACCCCCTGCCCATATCTAGCCATTGAAGAAGTTTGGGGGCGGATTATCCGCCCCCCGCTAGGGGCGGATTATCTGCCCTGGGGAAAACTCCGCCCCTAGGACGGAAACTTTGGTGGAAAGTCCGCCCACCATACACAGAGCAACACAGGTCCAGACTTGGCGAAATTCCTTGAGGGGAGAATTATCCGCCCCCTCAAGGGGGCGGACTATCCGGCCTAGGGGAAAACTCCGCCCCCGAGCCGGAAAGTCTAGGGGAAAATCCAGCCCCCATAAAGAGAGCAACGCAGGTCTAGACTTGGTGAAAATCCTCGAGAGGCGGATTATCCGCCCCCACCAGGGGCGGACTATCCACCCTTGCCGGAAAATCCGGCCAATTCTCCGCCCCCTCTCTGGGGTTGCGCCCTTCTGGATATGGGGTGGGGCGGATTATCCGCCCCCCAAAAGTAGTTCCCTTTTCCTTTTTCAGTGAAATGATCTGCAACACTCCAACACACATTAAATAATCCTTGATATTGTTAACTTACACACAAAACACTAGGGATTATTAAATGTTCTTTCACTTGCCCCTAATAGACCTGAACCATTGTGCCATCAAAGTTGTATATGCTTGCATCTATATGTTGGAATTAGCAAAATCGTGCTGTCACGGGGAACGTTTTCAACATTGCACCTGTACTTTGTACTCAGTTGATATCATGCTCTTATGTCTATGGATGTCAACAATGTGAAATAAAGAGGGAACTTGTAAGTCCATGGAGTTTGTATCATGTGTTAGAGAAACGCCTGGGCCACTAGCCTAAGGCATGCCTAATCATGGTGGAAACTTGCAGCATCACCATAGTGAGCTATCTATGAAGCATCCTTAATAAAAATCTATGCACATAGTAAAGAAAAAGATTGTTGAGATGCTCATTGTCTGCTTGCCTTGTCATTTTGGTTATGGGAAAGCTACTGTACCATGTCCAAGGGGTACCCCGTTGGCGGTTCTCAATGATATGAAAATACTTACAATGACAAGAACTTACCTGTGACCAAAGTTGAGTAGCATGAGGAGTGTCCCTCATATTCAAGGGACATGAGATTGCCAACTTATATTTCATCAAGCATATACTCCATCTTTGTGCACTTTAACCTTAATCATCTCAAGATGCCTATGATAGGGTCAATGAGGGCTCAAAGCTAGTAAGTACCATAATCTTTTGGAAGCTCTTTATGACTTGTAATCCCTGCTACCCTCTATAAAGGGACCTTTTTCCCACTTCCAAGTTGAGTCAATAAACCTACTTCCTTGTTTGCACTTGAGTTGTTGTGTTTCAAGCATTCATATGGTGATTTATTCAATCATGTTATTTATCTTCCTTGTTTGCACAAAACTCTTATCTATTGAGTATTACTTAGAAAGCCTTCACTTGTGAAAAACCTTCTTGAACAAAAGGTGCTCCTATTTTGAAACTTCTACAAAAACTTTTGTGAAATTGTTTGCCAGGTGTTCTTTGACCAAGAACAACTTTGCCAATTCCAATTATGATTTATATTTATGCATCTCTATTGTGACTGTTGTACTTGGTTGCAAGCTAAGTTATATAATGGTGAGTTGGTTTCTTCTATAAGTTGTGCAATGGTAAGTGTGATGCTTCTTGTTCGTATTCTTTTATCGACACTTCACTCCATAAACCTGTGGACATGTTTACTGAGCTCAGTTTTCGCTTGGGGACAAGCGAAGTCTAAGCTTGGGGGAGTTGATACGCGCAATTTGCATCACCTTTCTATATCATAATATACCTCTATTCATTGATATTTGTCTTATTATGAGGTATTACTTATGGATTTTCATCTGTTTATGCATGTTGGATGATTCTTGGAGGATGGACTACCGGAGTCTGGATTCTGATGGAAAAGAAGGCGTTTCGGTGCAATTTCACGAAGACTATAAAAATATGGAAACATATTATTTTACCAAAAGGAGGAGCGAAGAGGGGCCGCAGGGGGCCCACACCCCCCAGGCGTGTGGCCCACCTGCCCGGCCTCCGACTCCGCCCCTTCTCCTATATATTCCCTACGGAACCCTAAGCCTGGGGGGCGACCATAGATAGATTTATGCCGCCTCTAAGGGGTGAAAACACTAAGAGAGAAATATCTCTCCGGCAGACAGATTTCTGCCAGGGGAATTCCTTCCCGGAGAGGGGAGATCGTCGCCATCAACACCGTCATCAATCTAGGCTTTATCGGGATCATCATCATCATCATCATCCACACCATCATCTTCACCAGCACTATCATCACCACTCTGTCCTGCTGTAACAATTGTGTTGGATATTGCTTTAGTTCTTAGGGGAAACTTTCTCGATGTTAATTACTATTGTAATTGATGCTTGTGAGTGGAACCATTGGATTATTGTTTATGTTCAAATTGTTATCGATTATCATATAATCTTTGATCTTGATCCATATGATGTCTCGTGAGTAGTTCGTTTAGTTCTTGAGGACTTGGGAGAAGTCATGTTGTTATTAGTGGATTTGTGTTGAGTTATTATTCAATGATTTAGTATTTAAGTTGTGGTTCTATTCTTCTAGTGGTGTCATGTGAACGTCGACTACATGATACATCACCATTTATGGGCCTAGGGGAATGCATTGTGTATTTGGATACTAATTATGGGGTTGCCGGAGTGAGAGAAACCTGAACCCCCCGTTAGGACACCTTTGCACAAGGAAGTGTAGGGTCTTAGAGTTTAAGGCTGTGGTTAGATTTATATCTTAATTACTTTCCTGTAGTTACGGATGTTTGCAGGGGGTTTAATCACAAGTATGTATTAGACCAAGTAAGGTCGGTATGTTAGCACAGGTTCACCCACAAAACACTTACAACATCAGAGAAGAGTACTCAGCTATTTGAAGCGAAAGCACTTGACAGAATTCCCATGTGTCCCAGAGAACGTTTGGTCCTTATAAGTATTTCCACCGGCTTGTCCTTTGCTAAGAAGGATTGGGCCACTTGCTCTGTTTGTTCGTTACCTTTGTTACTTTCACTTTATTTTTTTTCCTTATTAGAAAACCACTAAAAATCCGTTTGCTAAGTATTCACAGGGATTTCCTACTATATACCACTGTTCAGCAACTTCTGCTCCTCGTTGGGATTGACACTCCTATTTATCGAAAGTACTACGATACACCCCCTATACTTTTGAGTTATCACGTACCAACATTATTTATATATAATTTTTGGTCGAAGAAAAAACATGCAAAACAAGGACGCCTTATTCCGGGGGATGGAGGGAGTAGAGTAGAATATAAAGATCAGCTAAGAAACTACTAAAGTGGAGCAATTTTCTTATCAAAGTACACAAAGTCTTAACTCTAGCTATCATGAGTGCCGGTTATATTAGTACTTCCAAGGTCTAGGCATCATATTAGTGCAGTTCATAATCAAGCAGTAGAGATACCGGACACCCACAAACAGAAGAACAGATGAACATGATGAGCTCTATCTGCTGCCGATGCTAGAGATGCATACATATACTTGAAATTTTGCAAAAATAAGGGTAGGGCAGCAGCTGCCCAAAATTTGCCAGGTTAAAGGGACGTACGCCCCTGAGACCAACCAACCAAAACATGCCGAGTGTCCTCCAAAACCATCATCAGCCGTGGATCAATCAATACTACAAATTTTGAACTTATTATTATAGTCCACGGTAGATCTAGCCCCAGAACTTGCTTGCATGTGTAAAACTATACTACTAGATGAGAACTACTAGTACTCAATACTAATTCAATGTTAACCAACCTGTACTAATCGATGAGAACTACTAGTCCTCAACACCAAACTAATGTTAACCAACCGCTAGTAAAATCTTGACTTCATGTCATCATCAAGATCCAGGGTTTTGGGGATTATATACATACTGCACTGCCACCAGGATGTCTGAGGGATGTGATGACTCTATAGATGAGGTTGCAGGGGCCGCCACCGCCGCTGACCCGCCTAAAGATGAGTAAGTTGCGGTGGTGGTGGTCGTCAATGGAGCAAAGCACAATGGTGATAAAAGTAGAGAGACAAGGAGTGCATGTGAGGGAGATCTGGAGCTGGGGCTAGGGCTGGTGAGGGAATAAATGCAGAGAGGGCAGACGTATGTTGTCGACAAAGCAAACCTCTTCCTTTCCCCACAATATCCACATATAAGAAAATCAAACGACCGTCAATACAGTACTACTAGACCTACTGTAGAAAATTGGGCATGGCAGCTTGAGTGCTTGCATAGGGAAACATCAAACACCTAATATGAAAGTATATTACATGGTGCCTATAGGCAATACTGGATATGATGTTGCAAGTGCTGATAATACAATATATTATGGAAGTAGTAAGTACGTAGCATTATAAATTACATGGTGACTACTATTAGCTATAGAAATAATGTTGCGAGTATTGATAATATGCTTTTCTACATCTTGGTCAAACTTCAGAAAGCTCGAGTCAGGGTTGGCAAGAACCACATTAGCGCCTCGAACATTTGCTCCCTATGTTCATATTCCGTGTAGTTAACGATGAACCTATGGCAGGCCCCGCATTGACGTGCATGTGGCTCCAATCTGGAATTGGTTATGGGCGATGTTGGGCGCGCACATGTGTAGCAAACACACAATCTGCCTTGAACACTAGCAGATCTTCGTAAGCATTGGCAGCAGTAGGTTCGGGGTTTCGAGGTGGGTCGAGGACTAATGGATGGTTGATTACCACAAACACTAATCTCCCATCAAGATTTTTATTTCTGATCAAGTATGGTGCTATAGGGTCATTCCAATCAAAGGCCCTGCTGAAAACGTGGAAGCGGAGCCAGGGATAAGAGAGCAGCTCTCTACCCATGTATGACACTGGATCACCATGGATACTGGTTCGTGCATCCCTGATGTGAATCCACAGGACACCCCAACTTGACTCTGCCAAGTACTAGCTACGTGATGTAATATCTTCATCCTCGTCATCTTCACCATCGTGGACATTTGCCGGCTCTTCAATTAATGGTGCATGTATGACACGGGGACCTGCAAGTATACTTGTGTGTGTATTTCATTTAGAAAAAGTATCACTGACAATGGAGTTGTAAGTAATATACAAATTTTACTTTTAAATAACAGTACTCACTCCACTTGGTTGTTTCCTATACCACAACATCTCATCGCGGCTCTTTCACCATGTATACGCAATCAATATGCCAATGGTTTGAGTTACGACAATGGAATCGACATACTTTGCTGGTGCAAGATAGTCGTTCCGAAGGATAGTCTAGTCCCTATCATAAGGAAAATCTATGGTAGCAATGAATTTGTTAAACACCGCAATCGCCCTGTAGTACCATTGGTTGTCAAATCTGTATGATATACTTTTTATTTGTATCTTCAGTAGCTCGATACTCGCTTGCCTGTAGTTGTAAGTGCATGGGGCATGCAAAAACCTGGCCATCGCATGGATAAATATCAACACCCTGCAGAGGTGGCAGCTCAATACATGCCATATTATATACGTTTTGGAGGTACCAGCGCCCCGGGTGCTTTGCCATTGTAATCCACTCTCCTCTGGCACCAACCCAGTGAACCTTATTTTCATATCCATCTTCGTCCCAAGTTCCTGGGATGTCATCATCAACTGGTAAATGCTTCTATTGTTGGATTGTCTAGTGGCATCAGGAATACGTCAATACCGTGCAATAGATGTTCTTCATATCTAGGGGCATGCAAGGTGTTCCACAAAGGGGAAAGTGACTAACTAGATTTTCTAAAAATGTGATGAATAAATCATCCATGCAAACAGACACGCCGAGGAAAAAGGTCTTGTTTGGATTAATGAAAAAGAGTAGGAATATGGAATTTTTCTATGGTGGTGGCATTGTTCAATTGTTTGCTTCAAAGGAATGAGGTCCCAAGAGACACAATAACATCATAAATATACTCTTGCGTGAGGTTTGACTTTGATTTTACCATGTAAACCATCAAGCCAACTTTTTACAGAATTCTTGTGTTTATCAAACACACGAAATATGAAATATAAGGACAGACTTGATTGGCCAATACACCTTCCATTACATATCGATAATCCTGGTCATTCTTGTCTTTTCAGTTTGGGTGAGAGAGGATTGAGAACACAGGAATGTCACATGTGCAAGTTTGCCGATGAAAAATAGGTGATTGTAAAACATAGGAAACCTACCAACATGAATTGAATGTCTTGATGCTACGCACATGATGAATTTTGGGGCTCAAGTAGATGTTCCAATTACTATGGGATTTAGGCATAGGAAGGATTTGAATCCTACCAAAATCATGCAAAATTGCTTTTTACCTTCTTGTCATGATCGACTGGACATGTCTGTGGGTCAGAGTGAAGTAGGTTGGGCGAACCAAATGGAAGAGAAGGATCTTCCGCAATCCCTCGAATCATGCCAACCATGCCGTAAGCCAGGAGAGCGGTGCTCAGAAGATCGGCGCAACTGGTGATTTTGCTCAGTGGTCCGTAGTGGAGGTTGCCAAATCACATTGCCTGGCTGTAGCGCTCTGATATCTTACGCTTCATCGCTCTAAACAAACAAACATTGTCCTATGTCGTTCTGGGGAAGATAACTGTAGAAGATTTGTGCGGATGGTTGGCGGTTTCTACCTTTCTACAAGGGTGGAGAAGGGCTACGATCGTACTCAAGCAGCCGGCGCGAAAGAGGAACAATGAGGGGCAGGCGGTTTCTCACCCCAAAAAGAAGGGGGTGGGAGGCCAGTGGTTTTCCTATGGTTGTCAGATCAACTTATCCATCCCAGTGACAAGGTATATCAAACGCGGAAGTTAACCTAGACGCTGATGCAAAAATGAATAATAATAACAGAAAATTAGATCTATTTCTAAAACGCTCTGGCCCGCAACTCTAGCCCAATGTTTGAGGGGATAATGTTTATTTCCGATTGGTAGCTAGGGCATAACCGCAAGGCAAATGACACCATGCCAGAAAAAAATGTTTGAAGTGCCCGACGCCAGAAAACATAGTTTGTTTTGCATGCATGTATAGTAAAGTTCCTGAAATTTACTACTAGTACCCTTTACCTTGTATCAGGAACCAATCACAGCTTTGCTCTGACATCACACAGACTTCAAAATCTTCCTCCTCACTGCTCTCGCGCTCCCTCCTATGTGCTCTCCGTCTCTTCTCGCTCTCAGATTTATTTTCAATAGGGGAAACTTCTAGTGGCATTATTTTTTTTCTTGTGGAAAATAGTGGCAATATTGTTCACCATGACAAGAGGCACCCATGTACTTCTACCAAGTATGGTAACTCCACCACGCCAAGATCTTTCATAGCTAAGAACTTGAATTTTTTAGAAACTCTTGGAGGTTTTGATGTACTAAATTCCTAGTTAGCTTAAACAGATTTTTGGAAAATTTTAAGACCAATCTATCATATTTACTTGTACTCCGCTAGTTAAACTTTTATACTAACGATGGGAGTATATTTTACATCAAGGACATAAAAAAGGGAAAATCACATCGAGGTCCATACATTTAGCATGAAGGACCATCCAACTAAGCAAGGAGAACTGTGGAGAGACGAGTTGTTCGAGCCATACTCTTCATACTACTTCCTCTTCAAATGTTTCCAAAATATGGCTAAATTTGTTGTATGCAAATTCTTGGATATGGGGTCATCAACATAAAATATGATGTAGATATGGCCATGACCTTGGTCGTTCGGTTGGAAATCCAAGAATGTTCATACTCATTGGCAATTATGCTTAAATTCATTTAAATTTTACCACTTACTAGACGGTGTGAGTACATTTTACATCAAGTTCCTACAAATTAAAAATTACATCAAGGTCCATACATTTCACACGAAGTACCCTAACATTAAGAAAGGAAAATAGTTGGACCGAATCCTTCCCGAGATAGTAGTTAATCAAGACATACTCTTCATACTACTTCCTCTTTGATTGTTTTCAAAATATGGCCAAATTTTGCAGCATGCATATTCTTGGATATAAGATCATCAACATAAAATATGATGTAGATATGGCCATGTACTTGGTCGTTCTGCTTGAAACCCAAGAATGTTCATACTGATTTACAACTAAGATTAATTTTGTTTAAATTTAACCACTTACTTTTTGGTTCAAATGTTGCATGGATGGTGGGAGTACATTTTACATCAAACACCTAAAAATGGAAAATTACATCGAGGTCCATAATTTTACCACAAAGCACCCTAAAATTAAGAAAAGAAAATAGTTGGGTTTGGCACATTCTCGGGAGAGCAGCTGATCGAGCTATACACTTTATACTACTTCCTCTTTGATAGTTTACAAAATATAACCAAACTTGGTAGCATGCAAATTCTTGGATATGGGATCATCAACATAAAGTATGATCTAGATAACGCCATGACCTTGGTCGTTGGGCTTGAAATCCAAGTATGTTCATACTCGTTGTGACTACTAAAGCTTAAATTCATTTAAAATTTACCACTTACTTTTAGTTTCGAATTTTAAACGGATAATGGGAGTACGTTTTATATCAAGGACCTAAAAAAGGGAAAATCACATCGAGGTTTGTACATTTAGCACGAAGCACCCTAAAATTAAGTAGGGCAAATAGTCGGGTTCGGCTCTTTCTTGAGAGAGCACGCAACTAATCGAGCCATACTCTTCATACTACTTCCTCTTTGATTCTTTTCAACATATGGGAAAATTTGGCAGCATGCAAATTCTTGGATATGAGATCCTCAACATAAGGTATATGATGTAGATATGAATTTATTTAATTTAAAGGGAAACATTAAATATTTTTGTTTCTAAAATCCAAATTGGTTTTTTTGTTCATAAAACTTGGAAACTCCCATTATTTAGCATCATTTTTGTTCACCATGCCAAGATGCACCCACCTACAAAGTCTGCGATCGAACATTACCGTAGAGTATGGCCATTTACCCTTATGATTCGGCATGAAGCCTGATAATGTTCATACATGGAAGGACATATTTTGAAGGAGTTAGTTTTTTCGAAAGTTGTGAATTCTCAAGATTATCATCTTTCACAGCAAGAAGTACAAGTCACAGGACGTCGTGCGATGCTTTTTTATTTGTTTTTTTATTGATTTCGAATCAAGGTCATATTTTTCTAGATGCAAATTGAATTTTTTTACATTCAATTTTTTCAAAACGGATTAGTACAACAAGATGCACCAAATATAGTAGATGTTAGAACTCTATCCTAAATAAACATATGATGTCGATAAGGGCATGACCTTCGTCGTTTAGTTTGAGTTGAAACCAGAGAATAATTAATAAGAGAATTCCACATAAAAAATATTATACTTTTTATTCTATATTTGAATGTTAACAAACCCATGTCAACTTTGTTGGGATGCGGATGCATAGCAAGAACTTGAATTTTTCAGAACTTTCGGCGGATTTCGATGTACTAAATTCCTAGTTAGCTTCAAAAGTTTTTTGAAAAAATTGAAGAGCAATCTATCGAGCTTTCTTGTAGTGAAATATTGACATGGTCGGTGGGAGTACAGTTTACATCGAAGACCTCAAATAATATAAAATTACATAGAGGTCCAAACATTTAGCACAAAGACCCCTAAAGTTAAGCAAAGT
This sequence comes from Avena sativa, assembly GCA_916181665.1. Taxonomy (NCBI): domain Eukaryota; kingdom Viridiplantae; phylum Streptophyta; class Magnoliopsida; order Poales; family Poaceae; genus Avena; species Avena sativa. The sequence continues at coordinate 254,160,794 of OV702299.1, forward strand.
AAAGCAGTTTGGTCCTCTCCTTCTCGAGCGAGCAGCCGAGCCATACCATTCTGCTATACTTCCTTCACACACAAAAAAAAGCTCTTCACTTTTGAACCAGCGTGTTGTAGGTCTCGGAGGGTGTAAAATGGAATGACCAGGAAAGTCGACGAAAATGCGCAGCGCCACGTATTGGACGAGGGTGCGATCAGCCGTCCGGGGTGTCTGGATGGTGATGAGGAAGTGAAGGAGAGAGAAAACATAATATGTTTACTTACTCATCACCGTACGTCTGTACCATGTACCTCGTGTCAAGAACCCATCGCGGATTTTCTCTGACATCGCAGAGCCTTCAAATCCTCCTCTTTGCTCCTCTCGCGCTTCCTCCTGCATGGTCTCCGTCTCTTCTTGCTCCTAGATTTTTTTCAACAGGAGGAAACTCCTAGTGGCAATATTGTTTTTTCTTGAGGAAAATAGTGGCAATATTGTTTACCATGACAAGAGGCACACATGTACTTCTACCATGTATGGTACTCCATCACGCCAAGTTCATGTATAGCTTAGAACTTGAATTTTTTAGAAACTCTCAGGTGGTTTTGATGTACTAAATTCCAAGTTAGATTAGAAAGATTTTTGGAAAATTTTAAGATAAATCTATTGCATTTACTTAAACTCACTAAAACAATCCCTTGTGCACCACTATCTTTTGAATAACCATCCCTCCGGATGTTTGGGAAGGAAGTTAAAATTTTGAAACTGGGAAACTTTGAACTACTAAGCAGTAGTAGGAGTATTACTTTTTGCCGCCAAGCCCCAAAATGGTTCCTTCTTATGCACACCAATGCAGGACGCAGCTGAGCCAAATACTCACATGGAGCCGCCGACACAAGGCAGGTCCACACACGTGCGCAGCGCCATGTTTTGGATAAGGGAGAGATGAGCCGGCCAAGTTATGGGGATGGTGATGACGAAGTGAAGTAGAGATAAAAAACAATTTTTTTGTGCAGATATAATACTACTAGTATGTACTAGTAGTACTACTAGTAGTTCACTGTACCCTATCCCCCATGTCAGGAAGCCATCACTTACTGCGCCGCCTTCAACTCCTCCTCTTCCCGTTTAAATAAAAATCCTCATATTTGCTGCTCTCTCGAGATGCCTCTTCTTTGCTCATAGTATGTCTTCTCACTCTTTTTTTATACAGATACATATTCTTACTACTTTCTTTACTGAAAAAACACCACTGTCCCCTAAATTTCTTTCTTTTCATAATGGTTGGAAACTACCAGTGGCAACACTATTTACCATGCCAAGATTCACCCATCTACTCCCAAATATGGGAACATCACGAACCGGGTGAGTACATTTTTCATGAAGGAGCTAAAAAAGGAATCACCGAGGTCCATACATCTTTCACGAAGCACCATAAAATTAAGCAAGGAAAATAGTCGGGTTGGCTCGTTCTCGAGAGAGTAGCTCATCGAGCCATACTCTCCATACTACTTCCCTTTCGATTGTTTCGAAATTATGGACAAAGAAAACAGTCCAAAATGTACTCACTCAAGAGAGTAGTGGCATGAAAATTCTTGTATATGGGATCGTCATTGACGTAAATTATGATGCTCATATGGCCATGACCTTGGTCGTTTGGCTCGAAAATCCAAAAATGTCCATACTCATTAATAGCCAAGCTTAAACTCATTTATATTTTACCACATACTTTTAGGTTAAAATTTTACATGGGCGATGGGAGTACATTTGACATCAAGGGCCTAAAAAGGGAAAGTTCCATCGAGGTCCATACATTTACCACAAAGGGACCTAAAAGAGGGAAAATTACACCGAGGTCCATAATAGTATAGCACAAATCACCATAAAATTAAGCAACAAAAACATTTGGGTCATCTCCTTCTCAACAAAGAACCTCATCGAGCCATACTCTTCATACTCATAACTCTTTGATTGTTTTCAAAATATGGACAAATTAATTTGGCGGCATGCAAATTCATGGATATGGTATGAACATCAACCTAAAGAATGATGTACATATGGCCATGACCTTGGTTATTCGGCTCGAAATCCAAAAATGTCCATACTCATTGACAATTAAGCTTAATTTCATTTAGATTTTACCACTTACTTTTAGTTAAAATTTTACATGGGGGCTGGGAGTACATTTTGCACCAAGGACCTAAAAAATGGAAAATTACATCGAAGTCCATACATTTTCCACAAAGGGACCTAAAAATGGAAAATTACATCGAGGTCCATACATCTAGAACGAGGCACCCTAAAATTATCAAGGAAAACAGTCGGGTCGGCTCCTTCTCGAGAAAGCAGCTCATCAAGCCATAGTCTTCAAAGTACTTCCTATTCGATTGTTTCAAAATATGTACAAATTTGGCGGGACGTAAATTTTTCGAAATGGGATCGTCATCAACATAAAGTATGATGTCCATAGGCCATAACCTTGGTCGTTCTGCTCGAAATTCAAAAATGGTCATACTCGTTGACAACTAAGGTTAAATTTATATAGATTTTACCACTTACTTTTAGGTTAAAATTTTACACTGGCGGTGGGAGTACGTTTTACATCAAGGGCCTAAAAATGGAAAATTGAATCTTTCAAAAATCTCGTTGGTTTTTGGTACATTGATTGCCTGGTGGCTACTGTCAAAATATAGTTGTAGAACTTCAAGACCAATCTACCATTTACTCTTAGTTCAAATTTTACATAATAATGAAAAATTGTCTTAAATTCTTTGGGAAGGAGGGAGTACTATACTTGCTCCGTGAAAAAAGAGCACTCCTCACTTTTGAACCAGCATGCTGTAGCTTGCGGGTGTGCTTTGTGCTTCCTCTTCATGTTAAAGGGAATGACTGAAGGTGGACAAGTTGGGACTAGGAAGACTGGACAGAACTGGTCCCCTGCAAAAAAGGAACATAAGTGGTGTGCATCCAATGCGATGGAAAGTAGAAGGATTAACCCATTCCTTATTCCACCACTTATTAAAAGTAGAGTAGTACTAGTACCGCGAATGGCAATCATTTGGATAATATCGTTCCCCCGTGAAATTTACTACTACTCACTGTACCATGTACCTTATGTCAGAAACTCATCGCAGCTTTTCTCTAACATCGCACTGCCTTAAAATCATCCTCTTCGTCGCCTCATCTATGCTCTTGGTCTGTTCTCCCTCCTAATTGTTTTTCAACAAGGGAAACTCCTAGTGGTAATATTGTTTACCGTGACAAGATTTTACCACCACTTACTTTAATATTAAAATATCACACGGACGGTGCGATTATATTTTACACCGAGGACCTAAAAAGGTAAAATTACATCGAGGTCCATACATCTACCAAAAAGGGCCCTAAAAAGGGGAATATTACATCAATGTCCATATACATCTAGCACGAGGCACCATAAAATGAAGCAAGGAAAACAGTCGGGACGGCTCCTTCTCAAGAAATCACCTTATCAAGCCATAGTCTTCATACTACTTCCTCTTTGAATGTTTTCAAAATATGGCAAAATTTTACAAGGGGGTGGGAGTACATTTTACACCAAGGACCTAAAAAGGTAAAACTAAATCGAGGTACATACATTTACACATAAAGCCCTAAAAAGGGGAAAATACATCAAGGTTCATATACATTTAGCAAGAATAACCAAAAAATTAACTAAGGAAAACAGTTGGGTCAAGCACCTCATCAGCCATACTCTTCATACTACTTCCTCTTCGATTGTTTTCAAAATATGTCCAAATTTGGCGGCATGCAAATTCATGGATATGGGATCATCATCGATGGAAATATGATTTACATATGGCCATGACCTTGGTCGTCCGTCTTGAAATCCTAAAATATTCACACTCATTGACAACTAAGATTAAATTTGTTTAGATTTTACAACTCACTTTTAGGTTAAAGTTTTACACGGACCGGGTGAGTATATTTTACATCAAGGACCTAAAAAAGGGAAAATTGCATTGACGTCCATATATCTAGCACGAATCATCATAAAATTAATATGAAAATAAAACAGACGAGTCGACTCATTCTCAAAAAACCACCTCATCTAGCCATACTCGTGACACTACTTCCTATTTGATTTTTTTAAATATGGCTAAATTTGGCTTCATGAAATTCTTAGATATGGGATGTTCATCGACATAAATTATAATGTACATATTGGTGGGGATATGCTATATGGGTATCCTCATAGCATGTCCTCTATCCAGATAACCCAGGTGGCCCATAGTTGGTAGCATAACCCATGGCCTGCTGGGCGGCCCAGTTAGCTGGATCCAGAAGGGAGGCCCATGCCGGTTAAAGGAAGGCTACGGAGGAGTCACCGACATACCCGGAGCCTTGGAGTGCAAGACACGCTAGACTAGTTGTAAGCAGTGTAGGACTCTGTAACCTGTCCGGCTAGGTCTTTTCCCTGTAACCCTAGGACCTGGCGACTATATAAGTCGGTCCTATGGGAGCCTTTAGGGAACGATAACTTAGACTCTCTAGTCACCTCGCACAGCGAACCAATCCCTATAACTCGGCGTATTGCCCTTATAGTGATTTATAGCAGGAGTAGGATTCCGCCACCGTTGTGGGATCTGAACCTGGGAAAGCTGTGTTACCTCGTACACGTCAACCGTCCGCCTTCCCCCACGTCTCTAAACATGTAGTGCGAGGACCACTCCATGGCGTACTCGTCGGCAATACAACGACAGTTGGCGCCCACCGTGGGGCAAGAGGCGCTCCAGGCTCTTCAGCGGGCGAGGACCAATATCTTCGTGGGAATCGGCGAAACCATAGCCATCGGTCATGTTCTCTTCTCCGACAATGTTTCGATCGTCCCTCCCGACGAGTTCTGGATCCCGGCAAAGACGAAGCCTACGCGATGCTCGATCGTCCCCATCGGAGACATCCATCTCTTCATTGGTGAAACCGACTCGGGCACTAGTCCCCTGGGAGTCGGAGGAATGTAAAGACCCACACGGGCCGCCTATGGGTAGGATATGTTCGTGGAAGGATCGATGTCGGATCTCTCCATGGAGTTCGCTGACAAAGATCGGAAAAATTCAAGGCCCACCCAAACCGCCCCTGTGTAGGATATAACGGTGGAAGATCACTGCAAGTCCGACGGCTTCGTCCATGCGTCTGGACAGCAGAGATCCAAGTCCATCGGCATGGTTACCATCTTCGATCCAGCGCGTTGCGTTCAGAGAGAGAGGGCGAAAACCCCCGCGATTACCTTTATAGGTGGTTCTGTATACAGGCCGATCTGGCGCATTACCCCAATGATGATGCCATGTATCACTTTGTGGAAGGACTGGACCAAGGTACGCTTCTCCGGCATTCTCTAAGGCGGCAGCAGGCTTCGGGACGTCTCACCTTCGAAAGCATGGTGAACTCCGTCAACAACTACGCAGAGGCCGAGGAGGCAGATTAGACAGCCCTTGCGCTCATTGACGGAGCCCCTCCGATTCAGCCACCACCACCACCGCCTCCTGCCGCCATTGCCGTAGCTGCGCCACTGCCTCCAGTCATCGTCGCTGCTGCTGCACCTACACCCCCCATCATCGAGGAAGCCCTGGCACCCTCTGACTCTGTGATTGACGCGCTCTACGCCGACATCGGTGCAGACTTGGAGGAAATAGATTTCAGCCCAGAGGATCTAGACTCTGCCATGCAGGAGATGGAGGAGGAGTACACACGCGACAAACAGGCCAACAACGTCGTCATGTCCCGAGAGGTGTTCGTCACCATTGGGACGTCGATGGATGAAGATCATCCCGGAAGAGCTCCGCCTACAGCGCTGGACAAGGGGAAGGGACCACCTGTTGCTGCCGACAACGATCGCGCGAAGGACATGCCCCCTCCGCCTAACCCAGTGCAACAGCCGCAGGAACTCGCTACCGGATCGAGCAACAACAACACCGCAAACCTGCCGCCTCCGGCATCTACGTCTGCTGCTGCCCAAGTTGCTCCAGCTGATAGAGTGTTGTACGGCAACCTCCTCGTCGAGCCTATGACCGTGGCTCATATTCGGAATGTAGTCCAGCTTGACAAGAAGCGCCAGCAGCTGCTGGAGGAAGCGCATGCCATCGCGGAGCAGGGCACAAAGCTAGATCGAGATCTGGCCAACGCGCAGAAGTCAATAGAGAAAGCTAGAGCAATGAAGGACGGGTAAAGGACTCTGCTGCAGCAGCAGAAGGCCAAGAAAGCTCCGGCTCGCGTCATCAACGATCCTTGTGTGCGGCGAAACCTAGGATGGGATCCCCCGAAGCCAGCACAAGCCAAGCCATACATTGACAGTGAAGGCAGGCAGGTGATGTGCACTCCTCTCCTCAACCTCGCCGTCGCCAAGACCCTTCTGGAGCAGGATAGATCACCTGAAGCGGTGGACCAGGTCTATGACCTAGTGGCCAAGGCGGTGAAACAGCAGGAAAAGGCCACCTATCAGAGGCTTGAGTCTGACCTAGCGTTTTGCTAGTCTAGCCAGCACAAGCCGCCAAGGGACAGATCTCCTCTTGATGTCGGGTCTCAGATGGGTTCGTCAGAACGAAGACGGAGGGATGTGCGCAACAGGAAGGATGCTATCCCCATATCCTCCGACCATGGAGATAAGGCCCAACCTCGTCGCCCATCGCCACTGCCCCGCTCACCCCGACATCACGAAGAAACCAAGGCTCACCGTCGTATGGATATGCCTCCGCCAAGGCAGAGTTGCATCGTCATCCGCGACAACACGGAGCAGACCCGTTATGACGGAGAGCGCAACCAAGGACACAAGAGCAGGTCAGGCCATGACCCGTTGCGTCCGACAAGCAACCGCGACAAGCGTGAGGCATCGCAAGAGGGTAACAGCAAGAAATCTAACCCACCGACACCTCCGCCTCCGTCGCCACCTAGCATCCACCATGGCGGAGGAGGCCCGCGTCGTTCACGTGGCCCATCCCCTAATGGCAAGAAGAAGAAAAGAATCCCGGAGCCATAAGATGCACATTTGCATCTGGACAAGATCCATGAGGCCCGGGAAGGACCATACCTAGGACCACATTGCTTTGGACATGTAATACAGTTCGCAACTGACCCCAAAGGTTTCCGGATTTACAAGACCATCAAGCCCTATGACGGCATCGCCAAGACAACTACATGGTTGCAGGACTACGGTAACGCGGTGGAGATCGCCAGGGGTAACCCCAACATTGCCGTCAAGTACCTCCCATTGATGTTGGCGGGCACGACCCGTCAATGGATTGATGACTTGCCGGAGAGATCCATTTGCAATTGGTTGGACATGCAAGAATTGTTAACCAAGAACTTCGAGGGTACGTACAAACGTCCATGTACTATTGGCGATCTACAACGGTGCGTGCAAGAGAAAGAAGAGACATCTCGCGCCTACCTCTCCCGCTGGCTAGATATGAAGAATTCCTGTGCAGGAGTGCACGCTCAGACCGCCATGACCACCTTCATAGATGGGTTGGAAAGGGGCACGTTTCTCCAACATAAGCTAAAGCGCTGGCAGGACAATCACCAGCTAGACTTGAACCAAATGATTTAGTTGGCCAGTGAGTTCGCAGCTGCCGACGACAATGCTCGCGACTCTTTGCCGACAACGGCTGTTCCAACTCAAGCTCGGAGGAACCGCAGCACAAAGTGGAAGACCCCGCCTGAAGAAAAGAAAACCCCCGACATGGTCGCTATGACCTTTGCAGGACGAGGTGATGGCGGATAGCGTGGCCAAGGACGGGGAGCAGGCCATGGGCAGCAGCGAGGAAGTGAAACTACCTCGGCAGCACTCCGTATTCCCCAAACCTATGAGTACCGTGATATGCCGTGCCTCGTACACCTCGATGCCAACGGCAAGGCCACCCACACCAATCGCCACTGCAAGTTCGTCAACGACCTCAAGGAGGACCCGGAGTCCGGCTACAAGCGAAGTCGGAAGAACAGACCGTGAGGAAAGGGCAAAGGGAAGAAGAAGAAGGAGGAGTCCATGGATTCAAGTGACATGGACGAGGATGTTGACCCCAAGCACGCCGCTAAGAGCGACGGCAAGGGCAATAACCCCCTCGAGAAGAAGGCGGCAGTTTTCCACACTTTCCATGGCACCCCCACCGTCCGACAACAGAAGACCTCCATGAGGATACTAATGGATACTCTACCCCCAGTTCCCCAATTCCTATGCTGGTCGGAGATTCCAATTGCTTGGGACAGGAAGGATCACCCAGACCTCATCCGTACGAAGAACCAATACGCCATGGTCATCAACCACCTAATTGACGGTAATGAGTTCACCAAATGTATGGTGGATAGTGGAAGCAACATCAACATCATGTACCTGGATACACTGCAGAAGATGAACTTGACGGAGGCAAACCTAAGGCGGACCAACACCATCTTCCACGGCGTAGTTCCTGGTCGGTAGGCTCGGTCCCTTGGGTGCATCACACTTATGTCACTTTCGGTGATGTTAATAATTACCGCCAAGAACGCATGACATTTCAGGTGTTCCCCTTCAAGAGCGTGTACCACGTCATATTCGGACGCGACATATTACACACCTTGATGGACAATCCATGCTTCGTCTACAACAAACTCAAGATACCCGGACCAAACGGTGTCATCACCGTATCCGGAAGCTTTACCAAAGCAAGGGACTGTGAGATTGGAGAAGCAGCCTACGCAGAAGCTGTCTTCTAGAGCGAAGAATTCAAGGAGATCCAGAGCAAGGTCGATGCCTCAGAGATGCCCGAGTCGAAGAAGCAGATTTCTGACTCCGCCCCAGCATTCAAGGCCGCCATCGAGACCAAGCCAGTGGAACTTGTGGTAGGCGATGCCTTCAAGACCACCGCCATTTGGACGAACCTGGACCCTAAATAGGAAAGCGCGCTCGTCGAGTTCCTCCGTGAGAATAGGGACATCTTTGCCTGGCAACTTGCCGACATGAAAGGTGTACCTAGGGAACTTGTCGAGCACAACCTGAATATTGATCCAAAATGTGAACCAGTGAAACAACCTCTACGACGCTTTGGAGATGAGAAGAGACACGCCATAGGCAAAGAGATAGCTAGGTTACCTAAGGCTAGTTTTATCCGAGAAGTCCTTCACACCCAATGGGTGGCAAATCCTGTACTTTTCCCCAAAAAGGGAACCAAAGAATTAAGAATGTGCGTTGATTACACCGGCTTGAACAAAGCGTGTCCCACAGATCTGTTTTCTTTGCCTCGCATTAACCAAGTCATTGACTCGACGGCTGGCTCGGAGCTTTTGTGTTTTCTCGATGCATACTCAGGATACCACCAGATCAAGATGAGGAAGTTGGACCAATTGGCCACTTCTTTCACCACACCCTACGACATGTTTTGCTATGTCATGATGCCCTTTGGGCTAAAAAATGCAGGTGCTATGTACCAGCGGACAATGCAACGTTGCCTACACGACCAAATTGGCCGGAATGTTCACGCCGATGTGGACGTTATAGCGGTGATGTCTAAAGAGTCAAACGACATAATCTCTGACTTAAAAGAAACCTTTGATAATCTCCAGAAATACAACATGATGCTTAACCCTAAGAAGTGCGTCTTCGAGGTTCCAGCCGGCAAATTGTTGGGCTTCATCGTTTCCCAGCGCAAAATCGAGGTCAACCCGGAGAAAATCAAGGCCATCTTATAAACCGTCCGACATGCCTAAAGGACATACAACAGCTAACAGGTTGTGTTGCAGTAGTTAGTCGGTTCGTCAGCCGACTTGGAGAGAAGGCTTTGCCACTATACAAGTTGCTGAAGAAGGCGGACGAATTCACGTGGACGGACGAAGCAGAGGCAGCATTGAAGCAGCTCAAGAAGATTCTTTCCTCAGCGCCTATCCTTCCAGCGCCCGAGCCTGGAGAGCCCATGTTAATTTACATGGCGACCACCAACCGGGTAATCAGCATCATCATCGTGGTAGAGCGGAAGGAACCAGTGCATGAGTACGGAGTTCAACGACCAGTTTAGTATGTAAGCGATGTCTTGATGGAGTCCAAGCAGTGTTACCCGCATTACCAAAAGATAGCTTATGGAGTATTCCTTGCTTCTCGGAAGCTGAGGCACTATTTCCAGGAGCACCCCATCACAGTGGTGAGCAAGACTCCAATGTCCGACATTATCAACAACAACGGCGCCATAGGAAGGGTCGTGAAGTGGGGCATTGAAGTTGCCGCCTTCGATATCACCTACAAGAGAAGCGATGCTATCAAGTCACAGTCCTTGGCAGATTTTATTGCAGATTAGACGGAGATGCTAGATGCTACCCCAATGCCAGAGACAGAATACTGGGTGATGCACTTTGACGGATCAAAGTTGCTCGGCTCGGGGGATGGTGTACTGCTACAATCACCAACTAGGGACAAGCTACACTACATTCTGTAGATCCACTTCGAGGCTACAAACAACATGGTGGAGTATGAAGCACTCATTCACGGATTACGCGTATCCAAGCATATTGGCATCAAGCGCATAGTTTGCTGTGGAGATTTCGACTTGGTTGCCCAGCAGGTGGCTAGCACCTGGAACACGCAGAACCCTACGATGGCAGCATATCGAGACAAAGTGGACGAGATAGCCAAGAGTTTCTTGTGATACGAGGTCAAGTATGTACCTAGGGAGCAAAAGAAGGCGACTGATCTGCTGTCTAAGCTTGGATCATGTTGCAAACGAATTCTGCCTGAATTTTTCCTAGAGCATCTACGGACACCATCCGTGAAGGGAGTAGACATCGACAACCCAGACAGAGTTGACTCTTTCGTTCACATGGTGACAAAGGTCCCTTCGTCTTGGACAAAACCGTTCATGGAGTATCTAGAACACGGAACTTTGCCTGACGACAAAGTCAAAAGACGGCAAATAGTACATCGATCAAAGGGCTATACCATAATCAATGGACAATTCTACAAAAGAAGCACTACTGGTGTATACCTTAAATGTGTTTCCCAACAAGAAGGTATTGAAATCCTACGCGAAATCCATCTTGGAGATTGCGGGCATCACGCCGCTCCTCGTTCATTGGTCGCTAAATCCTTCCAGCAAGGATTCTACTGGCTGACTGCGAAGGCGGATGCCGACAAGATGGTTGAGACATGCATGGGATGCCAGTACTATGCCCGACAACCACATGTTCCTGCTGAAGCATTGCGAACAATACCAATAACTTGGCCGTTTGCAGTCTGGGGGCTGGATATGGTTGGTCCGTTGTAGACGGCACCATGTGGGTTTACGCATATGCTAGTAGCAGTTGATAAATTCACCAAATGGATAGAAACTAAACCCATTAGAAAGCTCGATGGGGCAACTTCCGTTAGGTTTGTCCAAGATCTAGTGGTGAGATTTGGTCACCCACATAGCATTATCACCGACAATGGCAGCAACTTGTCACTCGGAGAAGTGGAAGATTATTTTTGGGAGAAGGGCATCCGACTTGACCTTGTGTTTATGGTACATCCACAGTCTAATGGTCAGGTTGAGCGAGTCAATGGATTAATTCTGTAGGGAATCAAGCCACGTCTTGAGGCACCGCTACATAGAGCAGTTGGAGCCTCGGCGGAAGAATTGCCATCTGTGCTGTGGAGTTTATGAACTACACCCAACAGATCCACTGGCTACACCCCTTACTTCATGGTATATGGAACAGAAGCCATCCTACCTTCTAACATCCTTCACGATGCACCAAGAGTTGCCGCCTACGACGAAGATGACGCTGAAGAAATCCAGACACCTAGATGTGGACCTTCTCGAGGAGGAGCGCGTTTTGGCATGCCAAAGATCCGCCATCTACCAGCAGAAGCTATGCAGCTACCATAGTCACCGCGTCCAGCATCGCTCGTTTAAACAGGGGTATTTGGTCCTCCCCGCCATGGGAAGGATCGTTCATCATAAGCAAGGCGCTGCTCAATGGGTCTTACTACCTCGTTGACAATCGTGAAATGTATGATAGACCCAACAAGGATCATAAGCGTAAGCGACGTGACCCAGATGATGACTACCCGGAACTTGATCGGCCATGGAACATAGAACAGCTATGTTCTTTCTACACTTAGCATTTTTTATCTATTGTGCACCTCTTATATGATCAATGAAGTGAATCTCTCTGGTTCACTCATATTTCTAAGTCTTTTACTTCCTTTAGTGTTCATTTTTGGATCGTATAAAACCTTTATGCACAAGCTTTGCGATTGCACTTGCAAAAATTCCGATTACGGGCGTTAGCTTAAGTTTTCTGGTCTACATATTCTTTGTTGTTTTTATGTGGATTATGGAGTAGTGACTTTCGACACTTATTGTCGGCGATTTTGTGCTTAGGTTCTTGATGGTGCCATTGGGCATCATCGCCTGAGCGCATCATTCCGACAACGAGTCTTTCGACTCACGAAAAGTCAAGCATAAAAACCAAAGTAATGGATAAACCATCACTTGCTTAAAAAATATATACATGCTGGAACAAGTTCTTGAGTAGCAAGAAATAACAACCATTGTTTTCCGCCTTAAGCTAACACGTAGTTTTTCCACATACAAGTTAGGAGCAAACAAATATTACATAATTGTTTTTTCATTCCTCTGGCGCAGGCGACTTGGATGCATCATCGTCAGCAGCAGGAGAGTCACCTTCCTCGAAGTCGGCAGTGTTGAGGGACTCGGAGGAGCTTTGGTTGCCACCATCAATGGTTTTCATGGGCACAAAGACGTTAGGGTCGACCAACTCAGAGACTCTGGTATCAAAACCTGCGAGCGACGCCAAGATAGCCTCGTGATCTATCTTTTGGCCTTCATCGTCTACGCCGGGGATACCGGAGGTCACTGTGTCGATGTCGGCATTTTCGTGGTGTGCCTTGACCATTGACAGTGCCATCCTTGCGCCGGCCCATGTACACGAAGCTTTCCAGCTTGAGATACGCTCGGGGGCTCGGCGCAGGATCTTCGAGAACTTCACCACAGAGTCCACCGCCTTGATGTTAATCTGTAGGGGCTTGGCTATCTCCTTGGTCTGCTTGATGGCGGTGTTGATAAAGTTGTCGGCAAGGACCATGCATTCCTTTGGCGGAGGAGGCGACCAGGTTAAACCCATAGGAGCTGCAAATTTTCGACAAAAGAACACATGAGTTAAATAACATAAAAGTTTAGAGTATCTAGCTTACAGAAGTACAAGACGGCGAATCACTTACTGAAAATGCTAATCTCAGCCTGCTGGAGAGTTTCCGCCATGGAATCCCGTTCTTGTCGGATGATCTTGTACGCATCCAGATGGCGCTCATTTTGCTCATCGGCGGTTTTCTTTTGATCTTTCAGGATCGCGATTTCCTCCTTCAAACGGTTCATCTCCTTATTGGTACAGTTTTGCAGGACTTTCATTGAGTCTTCATGCATATTCAGCATGTCCTTTCTCTCCTGCTTAAGGATCTTGTTTTCACTATCCAGCTGCTGAATATGCTTGGATTGCTCAACAATATCCTTATCATTGGAAATGGCTTCTGCAAGTCGGAGAAATAACAGTACACAGTGAGTACTCGGCAAATGTCGGCACAAGACCAAGTTGGAATATAAAAAATAAAGGAAAAACAGACGCTTGCTCTTGGTGATTTGTTCCTTCAAGAAGTTATTTTTACCCTTTTCGGCTTCCAAGTCCGCGCGCATCTTCTGGTACTTCTCGTTGGCCACGCCCCTCCGAGCATTCTCATTCTGTGGAACGGAAAAATTTAAGGCTGTTTAGTCTACTTGGAGCAATCTAGCCGGATAAATATCCACCTAGAGGCTTGGGGATTATAGTGAGAGTTTTTAACTTAGCATATGCTTGGTCTTTCTTTAAGAATCTAGTCGGAACTAATTCAGTTTTCAACTAGAATCTTGGGGGCTACAGTATAATGTTTTTAAACTCAGTCATATGCTTAGTCTTTCTTTAAGCATCTAGTTGGAACTAATTCAGTTACAACTAGAAGCTTCGGGGCTACAGTATTGAAATTTATAAACACTGGGTATGCTACTCTGAAAGCATCTAGTTGGAATAATTCATTCAAACTATATGATTGGGGGCTACAGTGAGAAGTTTTCTAGCTTAGTCACTCTTAGAGCATTCAGATGTAAAGACCTATGGTTTTCCGTCTAAATCCTCGGGGGCTACAGTGGGATACTCATATGAAATGCAAAAGGCAAATAAAACTTACAAGTGCGATGATCTTGAGGTTTGTAGCACTCTCAGCAAGCAACTTGCCGAAGGATAAACTGTTTCCTTGCAAGATTTCTACTTGCTGGAGAAGCTCCTCAGGACCGCATGTTGGAGATGTCAGTGTCGCACCAGGAACCACAACGGATCTACACGGCGTAAGCACATGGTAGACTACCTTCGGGAAATCTATGGTTTTCTTGGGTGCGGAGGCGCCACCTTCGGCAGACGTACCACTCTCCAACATCGCCTTACCACTACCAATGGCATCCTTAGCCGGAGCTTCAGCCATTTGGGTTGCGGCACTTTCTTGTGTCGCCTGCTCGCCGACAACGGCAAGCTCCGTGGAGGCACCTGAGTCCGCTTCCATGGCGGAAGGTCCAGATGCATCTTTGGCCTGTGAGCTTGTCGGCGCGGACATAGGCTGGACGCTAGGAGTGAAAGGGGCGATGGCGGGAGATGCGTGGGGAGAAACGTCACGATGCAACCTATCTTTAATGTTTCTAGAAGCCCCCAAAGTTCTGGAGGTCTTCTTTAAACTGGTAGTGGCCTTCTTCCTGAAACGTGCGAAAAGTATAAGTATAGGAATAAGACAAGCAATGGACAATGTCGGAGAGAAAGAAGCTTACACAAGAGGGGGTGCTTTGGAAAAGGGGATCCCGGTAAACTTTCTTTTCTCCGCCTCCAGGGTGACGGTAGTCTTCTTCGAGGCTCCACCCTCTGTCTTCTTCTTCTTGCCTCCGTCGGCAGCGTCAGAGGTGGAGCTCTTCCGCTTTCGCGCCAATGGGACATCGTCGTCGGACACGACAGTGACTTCCTTCATCTTTGGATCATAGATTTGGACAGCCATGCTATCCTTCTCTAGATCGCTGAGCTGCTAAAGTGAAAACCCGCAGTGTTCGATGAGATGGTAATGGTTGGACGGAAGAACTAGAGTATATGTCATACACGGAAAATAAACAGGTACCTTTGGGCACTTGCCCTCCTCGAACATGTCGTAGGTGATGGTGAAGCCTCGCTTCCTATCCTTCACCTTGACGATGTCCTTGAGGCGGAGCTTGATGGAGTCACTAGAAAAGTTGTCCTCGGAGATGCGGAGGCTATCCTTCCTCTCCTTGGTGGACTCATGCATCAACTTCGAGCGGTGCTGTAGAGGCTGGATCCTCCTGACGAACCAGCACATGGCCAGGTCAAATCCGGTCAGACCTGTCTCTCCGAACAAATCTATCCGCCTTATAGCGCGGGAAGCATCGATGTCGGAGGGAAGGGAGGCCTAGGATCTCCATGTTGATGCTTCGGCGGCAGCTCCATCGACGAAGTCCGGGTACGTCACTTCTCGGCCAGCCAGAGGGATATCTGGGCCGTAGAAGTACGTCCGTTGCCAGTTCTTGCAGGGTTCTTTGGGAGTACTACAAGATATTGCTTGACGATTTGCCGACATCCATCTAGACGGAGCATTCAACGTGAAGAGGCAAGACGGCGCAAGATCTCGGAGTCTTCCGGGGGCTACTGTTGGGGATATGCTATATGGGTATCCTCATAGCATGTCCTCTATCCGGATAACCCGGGTGGCCCATAGTTGGTAGCATGGCCCATGGCCTGCTAG
The DNA here is from genome assembly GCA_916181665.1 of Avena sativa. Taxonomy (NCBI): domain Eukaryota; kingdom Viridiplantae; phylum Streptophyta; class Magnoliopsida; order Poales; family Poaceae; genus Avena; species Avena sativa. The sequence continues at coordinate 254,176,584 of OV702299.1, forward strand.
GCGGAACGGTTAGATGGATCCAGAAGGGAGGCCCATGCCGGATAAAGGAAGGCTATGGAGGAGTCACCGACGTACCCGGAGCCTTGGAGTGCAAGACACGCTAGACTAGTTCTAAGTAGTGTAGGACTTTGTAACCTGTCTGGCTAGGACTTTTCCCTATAACCCTAGGACCTGGCGACTATATAAGTCGGGCCTATGGGAGCCTTTAGGGCATGATAACTTAGACTTTCTAGTCACCTCGCACAGCGAACCAATCCCTGTAAGTCGGCCTATTGCCCTTATGTGATTTATAGCAGGAGTAGGATTTCGCTACCGTTGTGGGACCTGAACCTGGGTAAGCTGTGTTACCTCGTACCCGTCAACCGTCCGCCTTCCCCCACATCTCTAAACACACACAGTGAGGACCCCTCCATGGCGTACTCGTTGGCAATACCACGACACATATGGCCATGACATCGATCATTTAGCTCGAAACCCAAAGATGTTCATACTCGTTGACAATTAAGCTTAAATTCGTTTAGATTTTACCACTTACTTTTAGGTTAAAATATTACACGAGTGGTGGGAGTACATTTTACATCAAGGACCTAAAAAGGTAAAATTACATCAAGGTCCATACATCTACCAAAAAGGGCCTTAAAAAGGGAAAATTACATAGAGGTCCATATACATCTAGCACGAGGCACCATAAAATTAAGCATGGAAAATAGTCGGGTCGGTTCCTTCTTGACAAAAACCTCATCAAGCCATTATCTTCATACCACTTCCTCTTCTATTGTTTTCAAAATATGACCAAATTTTACATGGGTGGTGGGAGTACATTTTACACCGAGGAACTAAAAAGGGAAAATTAAATCAAGGTTCATACATTTACACATAGGGCCCTAAAAAGGGAAAATTACATCGAGGTCCATATACATCTAGCAAGAAGCACCATAAAATTAACCAAGGAAAATAGTCGGGTCGACTCCTTCTCGGGAAAGAACCTCATGGAGCCATACTCTTCATACTACTTCCTCTTCGATTGTTTTCAAAATATGGCCAAATTTGGTGGCATGAAAATTCTTGGAAATGGGATCATCATCTACAGAAAATATGATTTACATATGGCCATGACCTTGGTCGTTCGTCTTCAAATCCTAAAATATTCATACTCATTGACGACTAAGATTAAATTCATTTAGATTTTAACACTAAATTTTAGGTTAGAGTTTTACCCAGACTGAGTGAGTACACTTTACATCAAGAACCTAAAAAAGGGAAAATTGCATCGAGGTCCATACATCTAGCACGAAGCACGATAAATTAAGCAAGGAAAACAGACGGGTAGACTCCTTCTCGAAAAAGCACCTCATCGAGCCATATTCGTCATACTACTTGCCCTTCGATTATTTTCAAAATATGGCTCAATTCGGCTTCATGCAATTCTTGGACATAGGATCATCATCGACATAAAGTATGATGTACATATGGCCATGACCTCGGTCGTTGGGCTTGAAATCCAAAAATGTTCATACTCGTTGACAACTAATCTTAAATTCTTTTAGATTTTACCACTTTCTTTTAGGTTAAAATTTTACAGGGGCGGTGGGATTACATTTTAGACCAAGGACCTAAAAAGAGGAAATTACATCGTGGTCGATACATCTATCAAAAACTTCCCTAAAAAGGGGAAATTACATTGAGGTCCATATACATCTAGCACGAGGCACCATAATATTAAGCAAGGAAAATAGTCGGGTTGAATCCTTCTCGAGAAAGCACCTCATCAAGCCATACTCTTCATACTACTTCCTCTTTGATTGTTTTCAAAATATTGACAAATTTTACACGGGTGGTGGGAGTACATTTTCCACAGAGGACCTAAAAAAACTGAAAATTAAATCGAGGTCCACATAATGCCCTAAAATGGAAAATTACATCAAGGTCCATATACATCTAGCATGAATCACCATAAAATTAACCAAGGAAAACATTCGGGTCGGATCCTTATCGCGGCAGCACCTCATCGAGCCATACTCTTCATACTACTTCCTCTTCGATTGTTTTCAAAATATGCAAAATTTCAGCGACATGCAAATTCTTAGATATGGGATCATCGTCGATAGAAAATATGATTTACATATGCCCATGACCTTGTTTGTTCGACTTGAAATCCTAAAATGTTCATTCTCATTGACAACTAAGATTAAATTCATTTAGATTTTACCACTCACTTTTAGGTTAAATTTTTACAAGGACTGGATGAGTAAATTTTACATCAAGGACCTAAAAAGGGAAAATTGCATCAACTTCCATATATACATCTAGCATGAAGCACCATAAAATTAAGCAAGGAAAACAGACGGGTCGGCTCCTCCAAAAAGCACCTCATCCAGCCATACTCACCATACTACTTCCTCTTTGATTACTTTCAACATATGGATCACTTTGGCGTCTTGCAATTCTTGGATATGGCATCATCATCGACATAAAGTATGATGTACAAATGGCCATGACCTCGGTCTTTTGGCTCGAAATCCAAAAATGTTCATACTCATTGACAAGTAAGATTAAATTCGTTTAGATTTTACCACTTACTTTAAGGTTAAAATTTTACATGGGCGGTGGGAGTACATTTTACACCAAGGACCTAAAAAAGGTAAAATTGCATCGAGGTCCATACATTTATAGTACAAAGGGCACTAAAAATTTGGTCAAACTTTTCATAGCTTGACTTCTAAAAAAAATGCCTTAAGCCTTGGGACCGAGGCAGTACTAGTAAAGGGGATAGAGGGTTACCCTCTCCTCCCACATCCCCTATCTCTATCACATTCCCACACTCACCTCTCAAGAGTCGTTAAACCAAGTTTCTACGATGAAACCAATGCTGAAACCTTTGTCTGTGGTCTAGCTGGGGGTCCTCATCAAGCTCTGCTTCATAGCTGCAGGTGGCTTGCACTATTCCTCTGGCCGCAACCCCTTTTCTGAAGCATCCTTCACCTTCCGCGTGTGTGTGGGTTGCGCACAAGGTGAGGTGTCTGTCGCCCTTAGGGTTTTGTTTAGCCGCGCCAGAATCCTCACTGTCTGCCGAGCGGTCGTCCAAGCTTATGGTGCCGGCTGTGTCAGACCCGAATGCTCGTGCTGCAGCAAACGCGTTCTTATCATCTGGAGGTTGTACTCTCATTCCCAGTGTGCCAAATTTCAGAGTGTACGCAGCGAAACCCCTATCGGTGGCTCCCCTTCATATGTGATTGCCCGTGCTTCTTCGGTGTATGTGGCTGGTTCTTCGTCTGTGATGCCCTATTCATCTGCTCTACCCATCGACCACTGTGCAGCAAGTTTGCACCAGCCACTGCGACAATGTTATATTTGGAGGATTGGGGATATAACCCAAATCCGACGTGCATCTAGTCAGATTTTGGCAACGTCTACTGCAGGTCCCTTATTGAACTGCTTAGTTATATGTCATATTCTTGATAATTGTCTATTGTGTTGTTCTTTATATGTCATATTCTTGCTATCGTCTTTTGTGATATTCTTCTTAGTTATGATATATTCTTGATGATGATGATGCATGGTTCTGTTTTGGTACTTAGATGATGATTTGTGATGATTAGGAATTTTCCATGACGTGTTGTGCTATTTTTGTATTTTCTTATGATGCATCGTGTCATGTCTCCTCATTGTGTCGTTTCGTCCATTTTATCCGTGTTCTGCTATTTAAGATTAAATGTTATGCCTTCTAGATGTTCACATTATTTCAATGACCCGTCAGTTTAGGTAATTTTGATTATGCTAACACTATTTATTAAATTTAATTACATGATTGTGGTGTTTTGGTATTTTTGATGATGCATTGCATATATGATGTTTTGTCTATCCACATAACCATTGTGATATTTTATCCATACATATTATTAGTTGTGCTGCTTAATCAATCTAATTAAATGGTATGCCTTCTAGTTATTTAGTCAATGTTGTTTTGGTATTTTTGATGATGCACTGCATATATGTTGTTTTGTCTATCTATACATTTCATTGTGATGTTTTATCCATACAAATTATTCATTGTGCTTCTTAATCAATCTAATTAAATGGTATGCCTTCTAGCTATTTAATCAATCTAATTTTGAGAACCCACCGGGTTAGGTGATTCTGATGATGAATCCTGCTGTTTAAGCAATTTAACTTACCTGATACCTTGTGTTGTTTAGATAATTTCGATGGTGAAATGAAGCATTATGATCTTTAGTAAATTTATACGATGCACTGTGGTGTTATGATAATTAAAAAGGTCTGACGCAATGGTAATTTTCATGTAGGATGACCTAGATGTAATGCCGAAATTAGACTATATTCTTGATCAGACTGCTCCTACTCCAGGTGGCTATGAAGATGCTCTCCCCATCATACCAAGGGAGTTGAAGCTGCCGGGCAGGAGAGTGGAGGCCTTGGCAAGGGCGAGTGCTGCAATGTCGGTCGCTAGTTCTGCCAAACCTAGAGGACGCCCTAGGTCGGTCGGACACCATGCCACCGCGCATCGTCCTAGGCACTTCTACATCGAATTAGTCCAGCATGAATTGCATATACTTATAATCCCCATTTACTTCAAGCCATACATGAAAGGACGCCCCTACCCATAGCTAGTAGTGGTCCAAGCGTGCGAGGAATGCGAGTGGTTTGTCCATGCCAACCGCAACAAAGACTAGATCGTCCTGGACAAAGGGTGGGCTACCTTTGCTGCTTTCCATAAGTTGACAGAGGTCGACTTCCTTATGTTCAAGGTCACTCAGACTGGTTCAAGATGAAAATCTACGACCGCATCACCTCCTGCCGGAATGTATTCGTCTATCGTGAGCACGCTCATCTTAATTAAGGGCGTCTATGCATCGAATGAATTTTGGAGGAATTCAACCCATAGGAATTTTTCCATAAGGAAGCCACTTGGATGAAAGAAATGATATCTCCAAAATTCAAATGGATTCTACACCCAATCCCATAGGAATCTCAACATCCAGTTTTTTACCCTAATTTGCGTAGGACTGAGGAACTTTCATGTGTGTTCCTGTGTTTCAATCCTACATATTTTCTCTGTTTTGTAATCCTCTATTTTGTACATGCGACCCTGTTAAATTCCTGTGTTTTGAAATCATGTAATCTAAAGAAGCCCTAAGTTCTCTTTAAATTTGTCGTCTGATATTTTGGTGAGTGTTTGTGATGATTAGGCGTCAAGCCCTAAGTATATTTAATTTAATGTGACTACTACTACTGTACTACTATTACTACTCTACATTGGATAGTTCTACAGAGTACTAGTACTAGTATCTTTTGTATGTGGCGGTATGAGAGATTGTAGAAGCCTGGTCGCAAAAAAAGATTATAGAAGCCTCTGGGTTACGTAATTCCACTCTAATTTTCCATCGCTCGGATGGAATCTTGTCTACTGCTTTGATACGACATTACTATAGACCTTTGGTGGTTCATAAAAATATTTATTGCTACTTGCTCGATCGCTAGCATGTTGGCCTACCCATAGTCTACTCCAAGAGACCTACGTTTTCCTTCCTACTGCGGCAGAGGATTCATCCTGCCCGCTGGGTCTTTGGATGGACCAACGAGATTGCTCAAAGGGCGGCAACGAGACACAGACCTTGACATCTTGCTTCCACTATTGACTCTCTTCCTACTAGTATTACCTCGCTCTGCCTTCGCAGAAACCATTTTCTTCCCTACTTCTAATCCCTTGATTCATTACTTCTTCATCCAGTCACAAAAATAACCTATCTCGTCAGAAGAACAGCAAGATGGCGGTGGAGAAACCCCGCCGACAGGTGGACCTATAGGCTTGGACCGAGAAACGATACCAGCAATGGGGAGAGGGCTCCTCCTCGCCCACGAAGAGAGGATATCACCAAGACCAAGAGTCTGGGTAGGTGTTTGTACTTCCATTGATTCCTGGGCTATCTGCTCCTACTATTGAACCATCTTTCTACATCTTCCAAGCAAGGTGGCTCGAGCATCGAATTTTCCACCCCACGGGTCGATAGCACGATGGATATATCTGACTTGTATGATGACATCATGCCCGCTCTCCGTAAAAAAAAGAGGTAGGAACTATATATGTAGTGGAATTTTTATGTTCTTCTCTACATGCACTACTTGCATGCTCTCTTACTGATCATCGATTTTACATGCAGGAAATCACAGTGATAATCTTAGCCAAAGTAGATGAAATCAACGGTCATAACATCAAAATTCTGTAGAAAAACTTCAAGCTCAACCTACAGTGTGATCACCTCCGTGACGATCTGGCTTTTCAAAAGAGGCTTGCACGATCTTATGAGCATCACACCTCAACCCTTCGTGCTAAGTACAGTAATTTGAAGAAGGAAGTCACCTAGCTCCGTAGCCAACTTCTACCATTGCAGAGGCCATCAAGGTCATGCCCCACCAAGTAAGGAAGGGAGAAGCCTTCTCATGTTGGTCTTCGAGCTCACAACCATTGTGGAGGTCGTGCCTCTGAAGGGTGGCCACAATGTTGCAATCATCGAATCCGAGACAGTGAAATGTTTGGCTTTGGAGTAGGAATTGGTAGGAAGGGAGAAGCCTTACACTGGAGCTCTTTTTTTGGTTTCTGATCCGTCTTCGCATAATCATATTCTACTCTTATTGTTAATCAAAATGCACTCTGTGGAGCTTTTTTGTTAACGATAGTACTAGTTACTAGCTAATTGGTTATATAGTAGCCCACTAAATTATTACTTCCATTCTTGTTATATTCATGGGAGGATAAGATGGTTGGCTAAGAAGTGTTGCATGCTCTGTTTAATGGGTCCCATGTGCCAATTCTAACTGGTGCATTCATTTGGTTTTGACTAGACTCCATTTTTTCCTATACACGGTGCACATAGCTTATCATCATATTGGTTCATGCAAGATAGGGGATAGGGGGAAATCATTTTTTTATTCCTCACGGGAAAATTATCTGCGTTGATTAGAGAGAGTCATCAACGAACGGCGCCAAAAAATGGTATGTCACTCAGTCAACAAACAAAAGAAATGGTGCTTGTGCGCACATGCATACAACTCAGTAACTAGATTGTGATGACATCAACGAATATACGGAGAGTATGAGTAATATGATCAACCCAATAGAATCCACATAATACAAGATGCATGCAACATAGTAACCAAATAGTATCATGCATCTAATCACGATGCATGTGAATTACATAGTAGTATGTTTTTTCTTAGCTCCATGCATTCACTCCAAAAAATGGACTACTATCATGCACGGAATCACAATGTGGTGACATAATAGCAATAACATGCGTTAGTACGTTTTTTTGAGTTGCATGCATTCACTCCTGAAAATGGAGTACTACGAAAACTTTGAACTCGTGGAGCGCCAAAATAACCTGGCCCCATCTAGCCTGATTAATGGTTTAGTACTATATTGTTGCCTACACATCTATCGCTATAGTATACTCTGGGACACCCAGCGATTGCTTGCATAGAAGTCCGCGCCAGATCCTTCGCAGTGAAGGAATCAGCTCTAGCCCGTTGATTTTGGATGGATGGAAAAGATTGCTAGATGGCCAAAATCATGTGGTTCCCACTGCCTCGCTCCCCTCTGTTTTAAACAATGTGAAATTTCTTGTTCCCCTCCATTTCAAACAGTTCAAAATTTCTCGCTCCCCACCGTTTCAAAAACTACAAAGCTTCTTGTGCCCCTATGTTTCAAACACTATGAAATTTCTCGCGCCCCTCTATTTCAAACAAACAATACTAATTAATAGTATTTCCCTCTTGGGTCGGTACTACAGTAGTACAAATATATTTAAAAATGGTTCTTCCCCACACATGCAAAGAAAAATCCTTAGAAAAACCCTAGCCCCGCTCACACTCTCTTACCTCTTTGACCACTGGATCCGGCGGCAGAACCTCCCACATCACTTCTCATGCTGCCTTTGCCCACCGGAACTCGACACCATGCACTCCTCACCCACTTGTATGCTAGAGCTGCACCAGTTATGGCCTCATCCAACACACCATTGCCGCTTCACCGACGTCCAGCGAACCCGATCCAGGTCACCGGACCTGGCTTCCTTTCCCCACTTTCCTGTGCACGGCGCTGAATCCGTCAATGACTTCCCAAGATCTGCTTCCGCAATGCCAGCATCCACCCCAACTATACCATACTGGAGCCGTCGTGTAGTGCACCTATTATGCCTTAGCGACGCTCTCATCCACCACGCTCAAGCAGGCATTGACCTCCCAAGATCTGCTTCCCCGATGCAAACAACCACCGCAACTTCAACACGCTCGGTGACCTAGATGTCACCCGTGCGGGTACGGATGATGGTTAGAAGCCTCTCCGACCATTGTAACCAAATATGACACCCTCGAATCGGCCCTATGCAAGTTTTAGCGATTCCCAACAAACCCACATAGAAACGATTCAAAGGTGCCCACTAGGCACTTTCATGCAGGTGAAAAACAAAGTAATATCATTACCCATTAGTCCTCGATGGAATCCACAGAACAAATATATACAACAATGAATCGAAGAGTTAAGAATACAGATATACGGTACAAATACCCAAATCACGTTGAGAATGATACACATCCAAGTACGGATAAGATGCAGAGCTAAGAGCCCTGAAGAATAACCAATGGCATCCATAACCCTGCCCAGACCAAGACAGAAGGGTAACCCTACTAACAACGTCAATCTCAAACCTTCTTAAACAAAAGGGGTACCGGCAAAGGGAAAAAAAAGAGAGCGGTCAGTACTGAGGCCAGTACACGACGAGACTTAGAATTCGGCGGTCCTCGACTACATAGGTAAGGTGGACTGAAGCGGCAGTGCACCATGCACTAAACATCCTATAGAGACTTGATACAACTTTCGGCTATCAGAGATATATGAGAAAAACTTATTCAAATCGAACCTGATACTAGCACCAAACATACGCATCCTGGTATTTCCCCCTTAAGACCCAACAAGGAATTCATGCCGACGAAACTCACACAGTTGGTATTTTTATTCATTCCATTATAGTTGTAGCACTTACTAGTTAGATATAGATGGCACAAGTCATCCAGATATAATAAGCAGTTGGCACTTTTAGTTAACCATTCCGTTGTAGTTACAATACTTACTAGTCAGATACATACAACATGAGGCATACAATTCAAGCAGTTGTTCCTACTTTTATTTAGCCATTCTATTATAGTGAAGCTGATTACTAGTCATTCCAAAGTCAAATTTATAGCACTACTTTAGTTATAGTTGTCTATGATCAAGATACTATGCTTCAAGTCGTCCATAACCGTGAACACGGCTTTTAGAAATATTTACCCTGTAGTGGTGTACAAATAGCAACACAAGCATGATCACCTCGTAAAACCCAAATAAAAACCCAACGAGGCATCATGACAAAGAATTCAAAAAATTAATAAAATATTTCAGGGGCTAACCCACTAAGCTACCCTCTACGAAGTCGGCTGGCTCCACGACGGACCCAGGGTGTGTGGCGACAGCTATAAATGACTGGGAACCTGAAAGTGTGACTAGTCTTGTCGATACAGCGAAAACGTGGCACGGGTTCCTAAATACTACAGTACTAAATGCTCTCGACGAGCAACAATATTAAATAAAGCAGTAACATGGCATAAGTACATAATAGTAATAAAGCCCAAAACTAGTTTGTGGCCCCAAGGAATAAGGTATGACTGAAGCTTTGGCTAAGGGGATTCATGGTCCCACATGCGGACAGTGCGATAGTCAAGAAACAGGTATCATCTACTCGGGGTCCTAGGGGACACAAGTGGGTGGTTAAAAACCTAATAACATCTATTGCCCACCGATGCCTTTGCATTATTTACCTACTTTCAATATTAGTTATTATAATGTAATTAAATCCATGATCATCTCCAACATTAAGCATGAGGAATTCCTCCAACAACTGTGGAACATCGACGGCACGAAGCAACACCTGCGAAAGCAACTACGACTCGCAAGGATGACTATCTACCAAACAACAGGTAATAGGAGGTGGCCATGGCAATATAGGGGCTGCAGGAAAAAATAAAGGTTATGGAATCTATAGCATCGCAACACAGGTAGTAATAGATCAATAGGAGGAAGTAAAGAATGCTTGCTTGAGAAAACACTGCCGAAGCATCCACCCTAACTCATCAGCCTAATCCATGAAGAAGCAAAGCGCTAGAAGAAACACTGGATGCACTATTTAATACTACGGTAGAAGATCAGGCATCATGAATGTATGATGTATGGCATGGAAAAAGTGCAATGCACTTAGGCAATATTAAACAGAACCGGGGTCCCGACAATTAATTAGACGGTTCATGTTTGTCGGGAGGGTCACCCCCGGGTAGGCTAACCGGACAAGAATCAGGATAATGTAACTGCCAGCCGGCTAATCCCAGCCAGATGTAAAAACTCAAGAGCAGGCCAAAGAGAAGGACAGACCAAGGACGAGCCGGTAGAACCATCAGCCGGATAAGAAGACATAGTCAAGGCACCTAGCCGGATGGGTCTCACCAGCCGGACAAAGTAGCTGGCAGGATCGTACTAGCTGGGAGGAGCAAGACGATGAGACGGCTAGCCAACTAAGGCCACCTAGATGGACAACCAGGGCAGACGGATGACATAGGGCATAGTACCCCGCAGCCCTAGAAGACAGCGGCCAGACACAAGGACAAAGGCAGTGGCATGGACGCTGAAGATGACAGCCCATACCCGTGTCGGACGAGGACAGGAGCCGCCGCCCGTGTCGGCCGGTGCGGCCTCCACTGTTTCCATGCTAGCCCGGGGGCGCGGCACTATGCAAGACGTCAGGGACGCTACACACTATACCAAAATAGATGGCCGGGCCCGCCTATGGGAACCGTTAGTCGGCAGAGTCTTTGCCCATGCCGCCTCAGCCTATATAAGAGGCGGCAGGGACATCGTATCAAGGTTGGTTCCTCTTTCTTCTAGATATACCACCGATACAGCTCGAGGAGAGCTTGTAGTTCTCAGTGTTCATCCAGATAGTCAGATCGACAGGAGTAGGGGTGTTACCTCTCCACGAGGGCCCCAAACCTAGGTACTTCTTGCGTCCCCGACGTATGCTTGTGCCCAATCTCGCCCGCAGATCCCGTCGCTCGCTTCCCTGCTTGCTCCCACAACTCTATCTAGCCTGCTCAGGCACTGCCATTTCCATAAAAATGACAGTTGGCCCCCAACATGGGGCAAGGAAGGCGGCGACCGGAGTGATGTTCCGCACAAGATCCCGTACCTCGTTCGGCGAGCGCGTGGCCTCCGGCCTCGTGCTCACCTTGGGAAAATTCGACTACGTCATCAACAAAGCCCGTTTCTTTACCGGCTCCAATTTCCCGGCAGGCGACTCTGTCCTGCTATTCGGTGACCTGCCAGTCTATGTTGCTACCGTGCCGGAGGATTTCCCTCGGGAGATCATCTCCATCGTCGAGTCGCTGCCCTCAGCCGGCAGCGCGCTCGTCGCGCCTCGCAGCGTGGAGGTGATGATGGCTAGCTTCAGCCACGGCCGTCTTCCCACTCTCGAGCGCACCAATGATGTAGCCGGCACGTCCACCCCTTTGCATGCAAAATGAGTGGTGGAGGAGGTTATCGAGGAACTCCTTGCTCTGGTTGACCTAGGAGAGGACCTAGACAAGGCAGCTGCGAAGATCGTGGCGGCACGCGAGCGTTTTCTTCTCCAGGCTCAGAGCCTGGCCTCCACCAAGTACCAGATGGAAAGCAGCATGCGGGAGTACCACCGCACCCACGGTCTCACCCCGGATAACCATAATCCTAGCCAGCTGGGGTCCGTGTAGCGTTGCGGAGGAGGGCTGGGCGCCCGTTTTGACCAAGACGTCGAGTCGATCCCTCACATGTACTTCCCACCGCCTGTGTATGACACCGCGGTCAAGAATGTCCACGCGGCCCGAGCCGTCATGGAAGAGCTACCCCACCTAGAGGGGGAGGAAAGGATTAGGCAGTTCAAGTAGGTGCAGCACCTGCTGTGCGTGCCGCTAACGAGCAGGCCGAGGCCACTCGGATCGTGTACGAGGCAGGAGCCGGCTCCAGAGGGAACCATCTAGTTGGAGATAGCCGGGGAGGACCTCTCCGGACCGAGTACTCCACCTCTCTGGGCCAGCCCCATGCGCGTTCGCGATCCAAGCGTCGCCAATCTAGAAGTAGCCAACCCCGCGACGACCAAGGTGCTACGAGTCGTCCACCTACTGCGGCACCCCACCGCCTACGGCTGATCAGAACCACCATCCACCCCCTCCCCCATCTAGCCTCATCGGCCTAGTGGGAGTGCCCAATCCGGTTGAGGCGGACACGCGTGACAGAATTCACCTCTTGGTGCAAGCTCGCGTCATGGAGGAGGAAGACGCGACCGGACCGGTGTGCTTCCGGCCATGCATCCGGAAGGAACCGTTTCCCGACGAGTTCTCCCTGCCACGGGACGCCCCCAAGTACGATAGCAGCATGAAGTCAAAGTACTGGCTGACCGACTACGCCATGGCAGTCAGAATCGCCCACGGAAACAAGCGTGTGGCGGTTCTCTTCATGCCCCTCATGTTGACCATTTCGGGGAGAACCTGGCTCAACACCCTCGCACCCAACAAGATCAATGTTTGGCCCGATTTTGAGAAGGCCTTCATTCGGAACTTCAACGACACCTACAAGCGTCCGGGTAGACATCACGATCTCTCTCTGTGCATCCAAGGGGACCGCGATTCGGATCGCGAGTATCCCGCTAGACCGAGCTACGCAACTCCTGCGAGGGGGTGATGGATAATCAAGCAATTGGTTTCTTCATCGAAGGGTGTCGAGAGGGCAAGATGCTACGCCACCGGCTGCTGTGCAACAAGCCCAAGACCATGTCGGAGCTGATGACCGTTGTTGACCAGTATGCCACCGTGGACGCGGCAATGAAGAAGCCCCTCCGGGTAAATGCGGAAGGATGGCCGATTCTAGCAAGCTAGACAAGGTGGAGACACCGGATCGTCCAGGCGGCCTGGCGGCGACAACCGCTACCAGGGAAAGTGTTCGGTTGAGCAGCAGAACCCGTGCTACCACCAGAGGCAAGTCAATACGGTGCAAGGCGCACAGGCTGGCAATGACAAGAGGCAGAGGAACACCTTCACCTTCAAGGAGATGTTTGACGGGCCATGAAAGTAGCACAGTAGCTCCTTCAAGCCGGCTACGCACACCACTCGGCAGTGAAGCTAGACCTGGGAGATCAAGGAGCAGGCTGGCTTGCCTCCTCTCCTCCACCCCCTCCTGGCTGACCCCACTGTCGGCTAGGGCAACTGGAAACAACAACGGCAACAGGGCCTACCCTCAGCAGCACGAGAACTACAACATCTTCGAGGTCGAACCAACTGACAGTCATAGCTGGAAGTAGGGCGCCACGGAAGTGAACGTTGTCGTTCCTACGGCCCTCCTGTGCCTCAACTGGGCCGAGAGTCCCATCACCTGCAGTCGGGAGGACTAGCCGGATCTGCTTCCAAATCCTAGGGGCTATGCGATGGTGCTCGACCCTCTTCTCATCTCTGACGTGTGCACTTGCCGATTCTCGTGCGTGCTGGTAGACGGTGGGAGAAGCCTCAAGCTGCTCTACCGGTCTTCCATGGAGAATCTAGGCATTCGGGAGCGTGACCTGCAGCTCTCAACCACTGTGTTCCATGGCGTTGCGCCTGGGCCACCATGCGTCCCGCTGGGCAAAATCCGGTTGGATGTCATATTCGGTTCGGAGGAGAACTTCCGGCGTTAGACGATCTGGTATGAGGTGGTGAACCTCGCCAACGCCTACCATTTTCTTCTTGGGCGCCCTGCCCTCCCAAAGTCATGGCTCTCCCCCACTACGCATACCTGAAGATGAAGTTGCCGGGGCCGAATGGTGTGATCACTATGGCCGGCTGCTATAGGCGGTCCATGGTGTGTGTGAAGTAAGGAAGGAAGATAGCTGAGGCCCTGCTAATCGCCGAAGAGCAGCGTGAGATGATGAGCAATGTTTCCATGTTGTAGAAGAGGTGCCGGCAGGCTTGAAGAAGGCTGGGGACATGGCGTTCCAGCCGTCCAAGGACACCAGGAAGATCCCGCTCGATCCGGCTGACCCCTCCAAGTGTGTCACCATTGGTTTTGGCTTGGACAACAAATAGGAAAGCGCGCTCGTCGACTTCCTCCATGAGAATCAGGACATCTTTACATGGTCTCCCAAAGACATGTCGGGTGTGCCGAGGGAGTTCGCCTAGCACTCTCTTCATGTGCGGCCCGATGCCAAGATGGTCAAGCAGCCCCTCCATCGCTTAGCGGAGGACAAGAGGAAGGACATGGTGATGAGATCGCCGGACTACTTGCTGCCGGCTTCATCATGGAAGTGTACCACCCAGACTGGCTAGCCAACCCGGTCCTGGTGTTGAAGAAAAACAAGACTTGGCGCATGTGTATCGACTACACGAGCCTGAACAAGGCCTTTCGAAAAGACCATTTTGCTTTGCCCCGTATTGATCAAGTGATTGACTCTACGACCGGCTGTCATCTGCTCTCCTTTCTCGACTGTTATTCTGGTTACAATCAGATTCGGTTTAAACCGGCTGATCAATTGAAAACATCGTAGAAATGCTTGCACTTGTAGATCGGCCGGAATGTGCATGCTTATGTGGACAATGTCGTCATCAAGACGAAGGAGAAGCAGACCCTGCTGGAAGACCTCGGTGAGACGTTCACGAACCTCCACCGGTACCAGATGAAGCTAAACCTGGAGAAGTGCGTGTTCGGCGTGCCAGCCGGATAGCTCCTCGGGTTCCTCATGTCAAGCCGAGGGATCGAGGATAATCCGGAGAAGATCGCGGCCATCGAGAGGATACAGACTCCTAAGAGCTTGCTAGGCGTCTAGAAGTTCACCGGATGCCTCGCCTCCATCAGCCGATTCGTCAGCCGGCTTGGGGAGAAAGCACTTTCGTTGTACCAGCTGATGAAGAAGATGGACAAGTTCACTTGGACTGTGCAGGCGGATGCCGCCTTCTAGGACCTCAAGTGCATGCTATCTATAGGGCCTACCGGCGAGAAAAAGTGTTTGACCCGAAACGCTGGTTCTCGCCACGCCGACTGAGAAGGAGCCGATGCTGCTCTATATAGCCGCCGCCAACCTGGTCGTTAGCGTCATCCTGCTGGGGGAGCGCCACAAGGAAGGAAAGGCCCAGTCGGTTCAACGACCCGTCTACTACCTCAGAGAAGTGATTTCCCTCTCGAAGCAGAACTACCCCCACTACCAGAAGATGTGCTACAATGTCTACCTAGCCTGCAAGAAGCTAAAGCACTACTTCCAGGAGCATCCGCTCAATGTGGTGTCCACCGCGCCATTGGGGGAGATATTTGGCAACAAGGACGCCACGGGCCGGGTAGCCAAGTGGTCCATCGAGCTAGCCGCCTACTGCATCCGGTATGAACCCAGGATCACCATCAAGTCTCAGGCAGTTGTAGATTTATTCGTTGACTGGGCGGAGAACCAGTACCCACCGCCGGTTCCTGGTTCTGACTACTAGAAGCTACACTTTGACGGCTCGAAGATGCGTGGGGGCATGGGAGCCGGCGTCATGCTCACCTTGCCCAAGGGAGACTGGATGGAGTATGTGCTACGGATCCACTTCACCGCTTCGAACAACATCGCCGAGTACGAAGCTCTCGCACACGGGCTCTGGCTCGCAAAATACATCAGCATCCGCCAGATCCTTAGCTTCGGGGATTCGGATCTGGTGGTACAACAAGTATCCGTCGAGTAGGACACCCGGGATGCCAACATGGCCCTCTACCGGTTCTACATCCAGCTTTTCAGTGCCGACTTCGAGGGATGTGAATTCCATCATGTCCCTCGTGCCAACAATGAGGCGGCCAATGCGCTCGCGCGGGTTGGATCCACGAGAGCGGCCATCCCACCCGGAGTTTCCTTGGAGCACCTCCGCAAGCCCAGCATCACCCCCTCTCCGGAATCCGAGTCCATCATCTCGGTAGTATACCTGGAGGCTACCAGCTCAAAAGAGCCGGGCAGTGTTGTTGTGCCCTCCGGCTCGAAAGACCTAGGGGCTGCCTCCTCAAGCAAGTCATCGTTGAGAAAGTCAAAAGGCTTGGCGACTACCGACTCGGGCATCCCACCCAGCCGACCCCCGGATGAGCTCCAGATCGTGCCGGCTAGTGTCCTCACTATCCGGGAAGTGCCGTCCAGGGCCCAGCCCTTCATGAACTACCTCCTCAACGAAGAGCTTCCGGCTGACGAGGTGGAGGCTAGGCAAATCCGGCGCCGCGCGCACATGTACACCATCATCAACAAGGTGTTGTACAAGCGCAGCGCCGCATGCATCTTTCAGCGGTGTGTCGATGTGGATATCGATTACCGGCTGCTAAAGGAGATCCACCAAGGGGAGTGCGGCCACCACGCCTCTTCTCACACCCTGGTGGCGAAGGAAATGCGCCATGGGTTCTACTGGCCCACCGCCGTGGAGGATGCGGACCAGCTGGTTCGCGCATGCAACGGGTGCCAGCGGTTCGGCCGGCTAAGGCACATGCCGACTTTAGGAGTCATAACCATATCGATCACGTCGCCCTTTGTTGTCTAGGGGCTGGACATGGTCGGCCCCTTCAAGCGACCCTGAGCCGACATGACCCACCTGCTGGTGACGGTAGACAAATTCACCAAGTGGCTCAAGGCGAAGCCGATCCAGAAGCTGGACGGTGCCACGATCGTCACCTTCTTCCGGGACATCATCATCCGTCTCGGGTACCCCCACAACATCATCACCGACAACGGCACGAACTTCGCCAAGCGAGCCTTTGCCCGGTTCTGCCACAACAAGGGGATCCGACTGGACCTCGTGTTCGTTGCGCACCCGCGGTCCAACGGGCAGGTGGAAAGAGAAAATGGCTTGGTGCTAGCCGGAATCAAGCCCCAGCTGATCGAGCCACTAGAGTGTTCACTCAACTGCTGGATCGAAGAACTCCCGGTCGTGCTGTGGAGCCTACGCACCACCCCGAATCGATCAATCGGTTTCACCCCGTTCTTCCTATGCTCGGAAGCGGTCCTTGTGGCAGAAATCGAGTTCGAATCACCTCGTAAGCTCCTCTACATGGAGAAGGAGAACCAGGAGGCGATGGAGGATAGCGTGGACCTCCTCAAGGAGTCCCGCGAGCTGGCCTTGTCCAGATCGGCCATATATCAACAAGGGCTGTGTCGGTATCACTCCAACCGTATTCGGCCCGTCGCGTTCCACGAAGGTGACCTGGTGCTCAGGCTGATACAAGATACGAAGAGCATGCACACCTTGTCCCCTCCATGGGAGGGCCCGTTCATCATCATCAAGGCGCTACACAACAACTCCTACTACCTCATTGTTGCACAACAGCCACGCAAGAACAAGATGGACAAGTCTGACAAGGAGACGGAGCAGCCATGGAATGCCGACCTTCTCCGAGCATTTTACACTTAGTCAAAAATTAGTGTATGTATCCGGAACCCTGAATGAATGAAATATGTGGAACCCCGGCTGATGCTCATGGGCTCATTGCCAGACATTTTGTTGTTGTTCGTTTCTGATTAAGTCCTGCAATGTTTTCTGGCTTCCGTCGACCCCTACCCTTGGGGGCTCGCCGGTTGGCCTGACCTGCTAATTCTATAAACCGACTGAGTAGTGTGCGATGATGTCGGAGGCCCACTCTTCGTCTTAGCTACAGACCGCAACCGGGTTGTCCGGCTAACAAGAACAAAAGCCCGAGGCATCCCACACAAAAAAACGGCGAAAGATGCGATAGATTTGACATTCCGGCCATGTGCCTAGTTGGTATATTCCGTATACTAAGCCTCAAGTACCGTGCACGATGTATTGTCAGCTCCCTTCAGTTTCGGCTCCAGACCGCGACCCGGTTGCCCGGCAAGGTGCAGCGTAAATAGCATCATTCACGAGAAAGTGACTAAGTGTTCAGAAAAGCACGAGCAAGTTTTCAAAAAACAAATTTTTGTTCGGCAGTGAAAGACGTACCACATAATAATGTATTGATAAGAAATCATTTTCGTGTGTTTTATTTTGCACAAACCGCACCGAGCCGGATCTCAAAGGTAGAGAAGATTCGAAGCACCTACCTACGGTAGCTACTCCGAATCTCGGGGGCTACACCCAGTGGGTGCGCTGGCGTGCCCCCACTGGAAGTGCATAGCGCTCAGCTAGAAGATGTTCTAGCCAGCCGGATAAAGACGGAGCTAGACCTAAAGCAAAATAGCAAGATTACCCGGGCCGGGATGTAGTCTCTCATGTCCGGCTAAGCATAATTAGTCGAATGTACAAGGCAAAGCCAATCGGAAAGCAAGAATTTTTGGAAGATTCAGAGTACCTATCTGCGGTAGCCACTCCGAATCTCGGGGGCTACATCCAGTGGGTGCGCTGGCGCGCCCCCACTGGAAAAGCAGAATTCCCGGCTAAGAGATGTCTTAGACAGTCAAGGAAGGAGAGAAATAAGATGGAAAGAGAGAAATAAGATGGAAAGAGAGAAAGAAGATGGAAAGAAAGAAAGAAGATGGAAAGAGAGAGAAAAGATAGCAAGAGAGAATAAAGATAGCAAGAGATAAAGAAAGATGGGGTAAGAAAAGTAATAGAGAAAAAGGCCCAAGATACGGCCGGATGGAGTAGCCAGACCAGGATGCAGTTCCTCCCGTCCGGCTAAGCAAGTCGGACTCTAAGGGACGAGGTGAGAAGCAAGAATTTTTTGAATATTCGAAACACCTGGCTACTCCAGCTATTCCGAATCTTGGGGGCTACACCCAGTGGGTGTTCTAGCGCCCCGCCACTGGAAGTACGTAGTTCTCGGCTGGAAGGTATGCTAGCCTGTCAGAACAAGGCGATAGATTCCTACCAACTCAGAAGCGCAAGATCGTATAAATAAAACACAAGGAAAAAGACCCACGGCCGAGTAAGTTAGAGGCAGTAAGTTATTCAAGTAAAAATCAAGATGAAGCCGGCTACAAGCACCAGTCAGAAGAAACTAATCGAACAGACCCAGCAAAAAGCATACGCACGAAGGAAAAAGGAAGCCGGATAATAATTAAACGGCGGGGGACGAAGCCCCCACAGATCCAAGGTTTTGAGGCACGAGTTCATAAGACCAAAAACTATGTACAAGTACACCCGACATCCTAGGGATCTCTTCTTCTTCACGTCGCCGGACCCTTGCCATGAGGAGGAGCTGAGCCAGCCCTGACCGACTGGGAGGACGCCTCCACCTCGCCTTCCAGCCCGGCGCTCGCCTCTGTTTCTGTCAACACCATGTCGATCTCAGTGTAGCTGGCGATCATGATGGTGGAATACCGAAGCCCCGGATTGTCCTGGCGCACGATGGGAAGCTCCGCGCTGGTTCGGAAGCCCTCCGTCAGCTTCTCCATGTGTGCGTCCTTGTACCAGCTCAGCATCAGCGCCAGAGCGATCTCGGAGCCGGCGCGGGCGGAGAGCTCGTGGAGCCAGTCGATGGCGTTCGGCGCATCGCCGAGCTTGATAGCAAGATCCCCCGTGTTCTCCGGCAGGAGCTCACCTGGCCAGACGAGGTCGTGGATGGCGGCACCAGCCTTGCGAAGGTTGGCCGAGTCCTCCCCGAGCTGCGCCACCAGATCCGGTGTGTAGGCCTTCTCCCCCGGCGTGACCTGCTGCACCCGATCATAGGCCAGGGCGTCTACTTGCGGATAGAAACCTTTTTTAATCAGAAGGGGAAGTCAAAGGGAAAACCCAGCAAGCTAGTCGGACGAATGTAAAAGGAAGAGGCAGCAGGACTTACCCTGGGCGACATGGCCGATCTTCATCAGCTCGTCCTCGAGGAAAGCGGCGTGCTCCTTCAGTTGGGTGACCTCCTTGTCTAGGAGATCGAAGGCGGTGGCCCGGCTGGCGAGAACTTCCTCGTGCGCCTTTACCGTGGCCTCGACCTGGCCGGCCTTGGAGTGCCACTCCTCATTCTGCAAGCGGAGAGCAGAATTGTCCCGGGTGAGGCGGGCGTTACAACGCGTCAGCTAGTCAATCTCGCGCTACGCGCAGACGAGGATGGCTACAGCAATTCCAAGAGAAAGAGAAGTGAGAAAGCATCCGAATATAAAATAGGGGCAAGAAGAAGAACTTACTACAAGCAGTCCCCCTTGTTGTAGCCAGCTGCTCTGATGCAACCTGGTTGGCACTAGCCAGCGTCGCCTGCAGCTGCCGGCACTCCTTGAGTCCGGCCTCGAGATTGCCCTCGAGGGATTGCAGTGAAGGCCCTGCCTCCACGGGGAGCGGGGTCCGAGGACCGGCTAGAGTAGCCGGGGCGTCGCAGGCGGCAATCACCCACTGCACCATCGCCTCCTTGTCGGAGTCGACGTCCTCCACCACAACCATCCCTGCCGGCATGAGAAACCCCTACACCGGCTGAAGATCCCCCACCCGGGCTGGAGGCCGCAGCCGGCTGACCCGAGGCACACAGGGGCGCGGTGGGAGCTCGCTGGATAATGGTTTCCATCTCTAGCGGGTGCATGACTTTAGGCGGGGGCGGGGGGCAGTTGTCGACGGAGATTCCGACTGGACGGGGGGTCTCGAGGCGGCGAGGTGGAGACATTGCGAGCCAGGCTCGCGGCGAAGGAGAGGAGAGAACTGCGAATAAAAAAACTGAAGTCAAGGCAAGAACAAGAAAAGGAGAAGTGCAAAAGGGCAAGAAAGCTAGAAGAGCAAGACAAAGAAAAATGGACTCACCCCTGCACCACCAGTGCGTCGGTCCTCTTTCGGGCACCCCCGGCCTGTTCGGGGCACGGAGGGACGCCAATCCGGCTGCGCTTGGCAGCCGGATCCTCAGGAGCAGCAGCCTGGCTCGAGCTACCCTTGCCGGCTCGCTTCCTGGCCAGCTCGGGCGGCACGGTGTCGTCGCTCTCTTCCGGTGCGGGGCTGTGCGGGTCTTCTACCGCCTCGCTGGTCCGGCTAGGGAAGAACCCCTCCTCGCCGTCCGATCCCTCGCTGGATCGACGCGGGCGTGGCTCGGTGAGGTCGGCGGTTCAGACCTGGAGGGGCTCCTCGCCCTCCTCCAGGATGATGTAGGGGAAGGTCTACAAAGAGATAAAAGCAAGTCAAGCCGGATCAAGCAGTGATTCCGGACGAGAAAAAAAGCAAGAGAACGGCAAGAAAAGGCATCAAGGGAACTTACCCGGGGAGCGCGGTTCTCGCGGTGGTAGGGAGCAAGGCCTAAGGACCAGTAGGCCTTGATCTTATCCTTCATAATCATCTAGACATAGAGGTTGGCGAAGGGAGGATCACGACGGGAGAGCCGGGTCGGGTCCAAGCGGCCGGAGTAGTAGCACATCATGTGTGCTCGCTACAGCAGGGGCATCATCAGCCGGGAGGCCCAGCTGAGCATCACATCGATGCCAGTCAGGACGGCTGTAACCAGCGCCCTCAACCGGTGTAGTAGCTCCTCCGCCTCTGGCTTGGAGCTTTAGTGCTTCTGCTCCCAGTTCACCCGGATGGACTCGACATCCTGGAAGGCCGGCAGGTTGAGGTGGTCATTTCCGGACATGTTACGTATGTAGAAGTATGTATGCTACCACAGTTTGACTGTGTCGTGAAGCCGGAACTTCGGGTAGCCGGTCTGCGCACGGGAGTAGATGGAGGAGCCGCCGCAAGGCACGAGCGGCCCTTTGGCGTACTGCACCTGGGGGCGGATGAGGAAGAGTCGGCATAAGTGCCCAAGATCCGGCTAGATCTTGAGGTAGCATTCGCAGAAGGCAATGAAATGGGCGAGTATGCCGATTGTGTTGGGCCCGTGATGGTGGAGGCGAAGGTCGAAGTGGGTGAGGAAGGTGAGAAAGAAGGCGCTGGCCGGGAAGGCCAGGCCACGCGCAAGGTGCGCGAGGAAGACGACGCGCTCGCCGGCTTACGGGTGTGGCGAAATCTCGTCGTCCATCACGAGGCGCACCCTGACCTCGCCGGCGGTGGGCAGCAGGCGGGCACGCCGGTACTTCTTGATATGATCCTCCGTGATGGAGGAG
Organism: Avena sativa; assembly: GCA_916181665.1. Taxonomy (NCBI): domain Eukaryota; kingdom Viridiplantae; phylum Streptophyta; class Magnoliopsida; order Poales; family Poaceae; genus Avena; species Avena sativa. Next base: position 254,198,645 of record OV702299.1, read on the forward strand.
CCACACCAAGCGCCGTGGCTTTCAACCATCTCGATAATGGCGGCGTGCGGCGGAGAAGTAAAGGGCGGAAGAGGAGGAGAAGAGGGAGTTGTTGGAGATATGCCCTAGAGGAAATAATAAATGTAGTTATTATTATATCTTTGTGTTTATGATAAATGTTTACATTCATGCTATAAAAGTATTAACCAGAAACATTAATACTTGTGTGATTTGTAAACTAAATTAGAGTCCCTAGTAAAGCCTCTTTATAATACTAGCTTGTTGATTAATAGATGATCATGGTTTCTTGATCATGAACATTTGATATGTTGTTAATAATAAGATCATATCATTAGGAGAATGGTATGGTGGACATACTCCTATAGATAAGCGTAGCATAAAGATCAAGTCATTTTAATAGTTCAATTGCTATAAGCTTTCTGATACATAGTAACCTAATTCCATCGACCATGAGATCATGCTTATCACCATCACCTGAAGGATGCTTTGATGACATCAAACACCACACCGTAACTGGGTGGCTATAAAGGTTGCATTGAGTGTTCGGAAAGTATGGGTTGAGACACATGGATCAAGAGTGGGATTTGTCCATCCATATGACGGATAGATAAACTCTGGGCCCTCTCCGTGGAATGTCATCCAATTAGCTTGCAAGCATGTGACTGGCTCACAAGGGATCACATATCACGGGAACGAGAAAAGAGTACTTATCAGTAACAAGGTTGAACTAGGTATACAGAGATACCGACGATCAAAACCTCGTATAAGTAAACTATCGTTAGACAAAGGGAAATTGGTATCGTATGTAAGTGGTTCATTCGATCACAAAGTAATCGTAGAAATATGTGGGAGCCATATGAATTTCCAGATTCCTCTATTGGTTATTGATCAGAGAAGTGTCTTGATCATGTCCACATAATTCACGAACCGTAGGGAGACACACTTAAGGATTCGATGTTGTTGAGTAGTTATGGAATGATGAGTAAGAGACCGAATGTTGTTCGGAGTCTCAGATAGGATCCGGGATATCACGAGGAGTTCCGGAATGGTCCGGAGAATAAGATTCATATAAGGAAAGTCCTGTTTCAGAGTTGGGGAATGATTCCGGTGTTTTCATCGGGAATGTTCTAGAAGGTTCCGGAAGGTCCGGCACTCCAGAGGGGAAGGGTACATGAATGTGTCATGACAATGTGGAATGGTTGCATCATGTACTAGCTATCATGGCTTAGCAAAATAAAGGGATAAATCAAATCCTAGTTTGAAAAGCAAACGCCAATTTGAAAAGTCAAACGACAGTTTTGCTTGGTGGAGGGAGAGTAGGAAACCTACTTGGGGAGGAGTTCCTCTCCCTCCACCCACCGGCCAAGGAGGCCGACTTGGGGGAGGACTCCCTCCCCTTGGCCGGCGCCCTCCCACGTATAAAAGAAGGGGTAGGGGTGCCCCCTCTAGCCAACATTTCTCGCCACCAAAACCCTAGCCCTAGCCGCCGCCACCACAAGTCGCCGCCGCCTTAGGGTTTTCCCTAGCCGCCGAGTTGGGGCTCTCCCAAAGCCCTAGCCGCCGGCCTAGCCTCCTCCCTTGGTGCCTCTAAACCCTAGATCGCCAAGGCCTCTCTCATAGTCCACCATACTCGCTCCATCTTAAGGCGAAGCCCTGCGAGATCTCCCGTCTACTTCCGGTACCACGCCGTCGTGCTGCCGGAATCGCGAGGAGAGTGCTACAACCTCCGCTGCCTGCTGGAACAAGGGAGAGGAAGGTCTTCATCGAGTACCGAGCGTGTGACCGACTGCGGAAGCGCTGCCGGACGCAGCGCCGGAAGGATCGTCTATACACGATCTTGAGATCGGCAGAGTACGACTACATCACCCACGAGAATCTGCTCTTGTTAAACGCTTTGGAATCTTCGAGGGTGAGTTCCTCTATCGACTCGTTGCTACAATCTAGTAGATAGATCTTGGCTTGTTTGTTTGTACGCGGTAGAAATTTTTTGTTTTCTATGCTACGAACCCCTACAGTGGTATCAGAGCCGTGTCTATATGTAGATCTGTTGCACGAGTAGAACACAATGGTCATTGTGGGCGGTGGTGCTTTTATTATCAATTGCTTCTTGTGTACTTTGCATCTTGCGGTATGATGGGATGAAGCGGCCCGGGCTAACCTTACATGACATCGTTCATGAGACTTGCTCCACACTCAGCATGCAACTTGTATTGCATAAGTGGCTTGGCGGGTGTCTGTCTCTCCCATTATAGTATAGATCCAATTTATAACGGGCACTTGATAGTTCAAACATCAACGTTGTGGTTCTTGTTCGTAAGTTAGATCGACACTTATTGAAAGCCCCAAACCACGTAAAATATGCAAAGAAAATTAGAGGCGTCTAACTTTGTTTTGCAGGGGTGTGCTGTGATGTGATATGGCCATGATTGTGATTATGTTTGATGTATGCAATGTTCGTTATTGTAAGTTGGCAACCGGCAGGAGCCATATGGTTATCTTTGAATTCTGTTAAGACCTGCATGTCTATTCAAAGTAGTTGTAATAGTTGGAGCTGGTGGACGACAACCATGAAACGGCGCCATTGACCTTGACGCTATACCGGTGATGATGGATATCATGTTCGTGCTTGAAGATGGAGATCGGAAGCATAAGAAGAAAGGCCATATCATATCACATATTATGAATTGCATGTGATGTTAATCCTTTATGCATCTTGTATTGCTTAGTTAACGACGGTAGCATTATAAGATGATCCCTCATGCACATTAATTTCAAGTTTTAAAGTGTTCATCCTTAGTAAGCACCGTTGCTAAAGCTTGTTGTTTCGAAGCACCACGTGATGATCGGGTGTGTTAGATTCTACAAGTGTATACAACGTGAGCAAGCCAGATTTGCTCATGCGGAAGCTAAGGTTTGATCTTGACGAGCCGAGCATGTACAGACATGGTCTCGGAACACGGATGACCGAAAGGTAAAGCATGAATCATATAGTAGATATGATGAACATGTCGATTGTTCGGCATTGAAGCTATATCAACTCTCGTGATGATCGGTTTTGATGTGGTGGATTTGGTTCGTGTGATCACTAAAACAATGTGAGGGATATTTTGAGTGGGAGTTCACCTAGATTAATTTAACTATTAATTAGAACTCAATTTGTCATAAACTTAGTCTGAACTATTGCAAATCTGTTGTAGATCAATGGCGGCCCATACCATCAATTTTAATGCGTTCCTAGAGAAAGAAAAGTTGAAAAACAATGGAAGCAACTTCACGGATTGGTTCCGCAATTTGAGGATTGTCCTCAATGCTGGTAATTTGACCTATGTGTTGGATGCACCGCTAGGTGACCCGCCTGCAGCTGATGCTACCGATGAAGTAAAGAATGTTTACCTTGCTCGGAAGAATCAGTACTCCACAGTTCAGTGTGCTATCTTGTATGGTTTGGAATCGGAGCTTCAAAAAAGGTTTGAGAACCATGACCCACATGATATTGTCCGTGAAGTCAAATTGATATTTGAGACTCACGCGACAGTTGAGAGTTATGAGGCTTCTGAAAAGTTCTGTAACTGCAAGATGGAAGAGGGAAACTCCGTCAGTGAGCATGTGCTTAAGATGTCTGGGCACGCAAACAAACTCCAAATCTTGGGTATAGTGATTCCTAATGCTTTGGGGATTTATCGTGTCCTCCAATCACTGCCACCAAGTTACAAGAACTTTGTGATGAACTACAATATGCAAAGCATGAACAAGACGTTGCCAGAACTCTTATCCATGTTGAAATCTGTAGAAGTGGAGATCAAGAAAGAGCATCAAGTGTTGTTGGTCAATAATACCACCAAATTCAAGAAAGTCAAGTCTAAGCAAAAGGGAAACTTCAAGAAGGGTGGTAAGAAAGTTGCCGCACCGGCGAAGAAGACCAAAGCTGGACCTAAGGCTGATACTAAATACTTTTACTACAAGGGAGAGGGTCACTGGAAGCGGAATTGCCCAAAGTACTTGGCGGATTTGAAGAACGACAACATCAAGAAGAAAGGTATATCTGATATACATGTTATTGATGTGTATCTCACTAGTACTCGTAGTAGTGCCTGGTTATTTGATACTGGTTCGGTTGCTCATATTGGTAACTCGAAACAGGTGCTGCAGAATAAATGGAAGCTAGCGAAGAACGAGGTGACGATGCGTGTTGGAAATGGATCAAAGGTTGATGTGATCGCGGTCGGCACGCTACCTCTTCATATACCATCATGATTAGTTTTATACTTAAATAATTGTTATTTGGTGCCTGCGTTGAGCATGAACATTATATTTGGATCATGTTTGTTGCGAGATGGTTACTTGTTTAAGTCCGAGAATAATGGTTGTTCGATTTATATGAGTAATATGTTTTATGCACATGCACCTTTGATAGATGGTCTATTATTATTGAATATCGATAGTGGAAATACACATATTAATAACATTGAAGCTAAACGTTTGAAATTGAGCGATAACTCGACCTATATGTGGCACTGTCGTCTTGGTCATATTGGAGTGAAGCGTATGAAGAAACTCCATTCCGATGGACTTCTTGAATCACTTGAAAGATGCGAAGCATGTCTGATGGGTAAAATGACTAAGACTCCATTTTCTGGTATTTTGGAGCGAGCTACGGACTTGTTGGAAATCATACATACCGATGTGTGTGGTCCAATGAGTGTAGCATCGCGTGGTGGTTATCGTTATGTTCTTACCTTCACGGATGACTTGAGTAGATATGGGTATATCTATTTCATGAAACATAAGTCCGAAACTTTCGAGAAGTTTAAGGAATTTCAAAGTGAGGTAGAGAATCAACGTAACAAGAAGATTAAGTTTCTACGTTCTCATCGTGGAGGTGAATATCTAAGTTATGAGTTTGGTGAGCATTTGAAGAAATGAGGAATACTTACACAATTGACACCGCTAGGAACACCACAGCGTAATGGTGTGTCCGAACGTCATAATCGAACTCTCTTAGATATGGTTCGGTCTATGATGTCACTTACAGATTTACCGCTATCATTTTGGGGTTATACATTAGAAACAGCCGCATTCACTTTAAATAGGGCACCATCTAAGTCCGTTGAAATGACACCGTATGAATTATGGTTTGAGAAGAAACCTAAATTGTCGTTCCTTAAAGTTTAGGGTTGCGAAGCCTATGTAAGAAGTTACAACCGGACAAGCTTGAACCCAAAGCGGAAAAATGCGTCTTCATAGGATACCCGAAGGAAACTATTGGGTATACCTTCTATCATAGATCCGAAGGCAAAATTTTCGTTGCCAAGAATGGATCCTTTCTAGAGAAGGAATTTCTCTCGAAAGAAGTGACTAGAAGGAAAGTAGAACTTGACGAGGTTGTTGAACCTTCTCTCGAACTCGCGAGTAGTGCAGCACCGAAAGTAGTTCCTGTGGAGCATACACCAATAAGAGAGGAAGCTAATGATGTTGATCATGAAACTTCGGTTGAAGTTGCTACGGAACCTCGCAGGTCAACGAGAACTCGTACCACTCCAGATTGGTATGATCCCGTTATGAGTGTCATGTTGGTGGACAACACCGATGACCCTGCGACATATGAGGAAGTGATGATGAGCCCATATTCCAATAAATGGAAAGACGCCATGAATACGAAATTGGATCCATGTACGAAAACCAAGTATGGACTTTGGTGGACTTACCGGATGGCCGGATGGCTGTCGAGAACAAATGGATTTTCAAGAAGAAAACATATGTTGATGGTAATGTTACTGTCTATAAAGCTCGACTTGTCGCAAAAGGGTTTCGACAAATTCAAGGAGTTGACTACGATGAGACTTTTTCACCAGTAGCGAAGCTAAAGTCTGTGAGGATTATGTTAGCAATCGCTGCATATTATGATTATGAGATATGGCAGATGGATGTCAAAACAGCGTTCCTCAATGGAGACATTGATGAAGAGTTGTATATGATGCAACCCAAAGGTTTTGTCGATCCTAAAGATGCTAACAAGGTATGCAAACTTCAACGGTCCATATATGGGTTGAAGCAAGCATCCCGAAGTGGGAATCAACATTTTGATAAGGTAATCAAAAGTTTTGGTTTCATACAAACTTATGGAGAAGCTTGTATTTACAAGAAAGTGAGTGGGAGCTTTGTAGCATTCTTAATACTATATGTAGATGACATGTTGTTGATTGGGAATGATGTAGACCTTCTTAATAGTGTCAAGGAATATTTGAATAATAGTTTTTCAATGAAAGATCTTGGCGAAGTAGTTACATATTAGGCATAAAGATTTATAGAGATAGATCGAGACACCTAATATCATTGTCACAAAGTACTTATTTGGACAAATTTCTAAAGAGGTTTGGAATGGAAGATAGCAAGAAAGGGTTCTTGACCATGTTGCCCAATACGACGTTGAGTAAAACTCAAAGTCCAGCAACGGCAAAAGATAGAGAAAGGATGAGTAAAACCCCCTATGCCTCAGCCATAGGATCTCTTATGTATGCCATGCTATGTACTAGACCTGACATTGCATATGTTGTTAGTTTGACTAGCAGATATCAAACTGATCCAGGAGTGGATCATTGGACAGCGGTCAAAAACATCCTTAAGTACTTGAGAAGAACTAAGGATATGGTTCTTTCTTATGGAGGTGATGAACAACTCGTTGTTAATGGTTACACCGATGCTAGTTGGAACACCGATACAGACGATTCTAAATCTCAATCTAGATACGTATTTACTTTGAATGGTGCAGCAGTTAGCTAGAGGAGTGCAAAGCAAAGCATTGTGGCAAGATCTTCAACTGAATCGGAATACATAGATGCTTCGGAGGCTTCACAAGAAGCGATATGGATGAAGGATTTCATTACAGAGCTCGGTGTGGTTCCAAGTGCGCTGGACCCAATGTCTATCTACTATGATAACATGGGCGCCATAGCCAATGCGCAAGACCCAAGGTCACACAAGAAGCTGAAGCACATCAAGCTACTTTTTTCACGCTATTCGAGAACATGTCCAAGATGGTGACATAAAGATTTGCAAAGTACACACAGATCTGAATGTGGCGGATCCGTTGACTAAACCTCTCCCGAGGGCAAAACATGACCAACACCAAACTGCCATGGGTGTTCGGTATATTACCATGTAATCTAGTGCAAGTGGGAGATTGTTGGAGATATTGCCTTGAGGCAATAATAAATGTAGTTATTATTATATCTTTGTTTTTATGATAAATGTTTACATTCATGCTATAACAGTATTAACCAGAAACATTAATACTTGTGTGATTTGTAAACTAAATTAGAGTCCCTAGTAAAGCCTCTTTATAATACTAGCTTGTTGATTAATAGATGATCATGGTTTCTTGATCATGAACATTTGAGATGTTGTTAATAACAAGATCATATCATTAGGAGAATGGTATGGTGGACATACTCCTATAGATAAGTGTAGCATAAAGATCAAGTCATTTTAATAGTTCAATTGCTATAAGCTTTCTGATACATAGTAACCTAATTCCTTCGACCATGAGATCATGATTATCACCATCACCGGAAGGATGCTTTGATGACATCAAAAACCACACCGTAACTGGGTGGCTATAAATGTGGCATTGAGTGTTCGGAAAGTATGGGTTGAGACACATGGATCAAGAGTGGGATTTGTCCATCCATATGACGGATAGAAATACTCTGGCACCTCTCGGTGGAATGTCATCCAATTAGCTTGCAAGAATGTGACTGGCTCACAAGGGATCAAATATCACGGGAACGAGAAAAGAGTACTTATCAATAACAAGGTTGAACTAGGTATGCAGAGATACCGACGATCAAAACCTCGGATAAGTAAACTATCGTGAGACAAAAGGAAATTGGTATCGTATGTAAGTGGTTCATTCGATCGCAAAGTAATCGTAGAAATATGTGGGAGCCATATGAATTTCCAGATTCCTCTATTGGTTATTGATCGGAGAAGTGTCTCGATCATGTCCGCATAATTCACGAACCGTAGGGAGACACACTTAAGGATTCGATGTTGTTGAGTAGTTATGGAATGATGAGTAAGAGACCGAATGTTGTTCGGAGTCTCGGATAGGATCCGGGATATCACGAGGAGATCCGGAATGGTCCGGAGAATAAGATTCATATAAGGAAAGTCCTGTTTCGGAGTTGGGGAATGATTCCAGTGTTTTCATCGGGAATGTTCTAGAAGGTTCCGGAAGGTCCGGCACTCTCTCATAGTCCACCATACTCGCTCCGGCTTAAGGCGAAGCCCTGCGAGATCTCCCCTCTACTTCCGGTACCATGCCGTCATGCTGCCGAAATCGCGAGGAGAGTGCTACAACCTCCGCTGCCTGCTGGAACAAGGGAGAGGAAGGTCTTCATCGAGTACCGAACGTGTGACCGACTACGGAAGAGCTGCCGGAACGCAGCGCCGGAAGGATCGTCTACGCGATCTTGAGATCGGCAAGAGTACGACTATATCACCCACGAGAATCTGCTCTCGTTAAACGCTTTGGAATCTTCGAGGGTGAGTTCGTCTATCGACTCGTTGCTACAATCTAGTAGATAGATCTTGGCTTGTTTATTTTTATGCGGTAGAAATTTTTTGTTTTCCATGCTACGAACCCCTACAGGAGCGGTGGAGGAAAGGCGGTGGTCCGTCGCTCCGGCAAGAAAGAAAAGGGCGGCGCCGACGAGATGGAGGCGTTGCGTGCTCGCCGGGGGCAAGATGCAGAGGGGTGGCGCAGCAGCTCCGGCGACGAGAAAATGGGGCAAATTGCAAAGTGGGAGAGATGGTGCGACATGCGGCATTTAAAGGGTGGGCAGGGCAACCGCCGGCTGGCCACTTGGCAGCACCACATGCCCGCAACGGCAGCCGGATCATTTGCGCAGGCACGAAATGCAGAAAAGATCCAGAGCGCAGCAGGTGAGGCGTCGGCGACGGTTCCCGAGGCAACGATTGACACGACGCGTCGCCGCACGTCATGAAAAGGTCCTCATTACACGCGTGGCTGACGTCCATGATGACGTAGGCGAGTAAATCAACCGCCAGAACTCAGCCCGACAGAAATTCAAACTATATTTGGAGACCCTGCACATTTCGCCTAAGGGTGGAATCTACGCATGCTCGGGGGCTAGTGTCAGGGGGATCAACCCCGGGTAGGCTAACCGGACAAAAATCAGGGGCAATGTAACTGCCAGCCTGCTGATCCCAGCCAGATGTAAAAACTCAAGAGCAGGCTAAAGAGAAAGATAGACCAAGGACGAGCCGGTAGGACCATCTTCCGGATAAGAAGAGACAGTCAAGGCACCTAGCCGGATGGGTCTCACCAGCCGGACAAAGTGGCCGGTAGAAACGTACCAGCCAGGAGGAGCAAGACGGACGAGACGGCTACCGGATAGGGACACCTAGCCGGACAATCAGGACAAATAGATGACGTAGGGCATAGTACCCCGCAGCCCTAGCAGACAACAGCCAGACAAAAGAACAGAGGCAGCGGCAGGGACGCTGGAGATGACGTCCCATACCCGTGTATGCCGGGAACAGGAGCGGCCTCCCATGTAAGCCGGGGTGGCCTCCACTGTTTCCTTATCGGCCGGGGGGCGCGACACTATGCAAGACGTCAGGGAGGCTACACACTATACCAGAATAGTCGGCAGAGTCTTTGCCCATGCTGCCTCGGCCTATATAAGGGGCGGTAGGGCATCATAGCAAGGGTTGGTTCCTCTTTATTCTAGCTAGACCACCGATACAGCTCAAGGAGCACTTGTAGTTCTCATTGTTCAACCAGATAGTCAGATCGGCAGGATTAGGAGTGTTACCTCACCACGAGGGCCCCGAACCTGGGTACTTCTTGCGTCCCTAATGTATGCTTGTGGCCAATCCCGCCCGCGAACGTCGTCGCTCACTTCCCTGCTCGCTCCCACACCTCTATCTAGCATGCTCAGGCACTGCCGTTTCCATAACAACGACAATGTTGTTTAGATACCCCGCAATTTAAAAATTGTCTTAACAAGGTAAAAAATGTCACTGATTCTCTACACAAATTTAAATGGGACCAATATAAGACTAGATTAGCCCGCATATGGTCTCCATATTTAATTTAGGTGAATCAACTGAATACCCCCAAACATCAACAATACGCATATGAGTATGAATAATTTAATATGCAATAAGTGATAAATATCATATTATAAAAATAGGGTCTCATAAAGGGGTCACACATTGGGGGGTTTCGAATCCGAGGGTCTTGGGGTTCGACGGGGGATCGGTCTTTAGCAGGGTCGGTCTATGGATCAGAGGGGAAGAAGACGGCCTCGGACATCGGATCCATGACGGAGTATTTGTCGTTCTGGGAAGAAGAGCTTGGTGGTCTTCATGTTCGTTGGTTGTTCGGGCCCGGGGAACGGTCTTTAGGTTCCGGAGGGAGATCTTGCTTTCCGCGGTCTCGAGTAGTCGATCTTGATGTGCCATGGAGTCTTGACAAATACTTGCCCGTCGAAAGGTGACGCTTGACATCATCGCACTTCATCACCCCTTATTATACAGCCAGTCTTGTAATTCTGCTAGGGACGACGATCTTGATGATTTGAACTTAGGGCTGTGATGTTTCCCGATTGGACTGGATTAGTCAGCTCTCGAACAGGAACATCTTCCTAGTGCTACCCAACTCTATGTCGGGCTCTCTCCCTCTTGCAGCAACCGAAAGGGGGAAACTGACATGGATATACCCTACGGGTGCCTCACATTGGTATACCCGGTCCAGCCCAGGAAAGGCCCACATAAAGACTTGTTGTCCAAGAAGACTCGGGGTGGACCAAGCCCGGTAGAAGTTCGACTCCTTGGACAACACGGCCAGGCTATAGATAGAATATTCAAGGGTGAAACCCTAACTTGTAACCGACTCGACCTACCCTCAGGACCTGGCCTATCTATATAAAGGCCTGGAGGGCACAGCGAGGAGGCTCTCTCCCAACTCATAGACACACCTCATGCCAGATCGCATCTGTGCACCCTGGTAACCTTCTGTTCAGCCGTAATCAAGAACAGTCAAGTAGGAGTAGGGTTTTCCCTCCGAGGGCCTGAACCTGCGTAAACTTCGTGTCCCCTTGCGGCGTGTTTGTTAACCGTCCCGCGATCTCCAGCATCCCCATCTTCTCCAAAACCCAAGTCCATTACTATGGGCATTTACGAGTCGAACCGTCGTCAATTGGCGCCATCCGTGGGAATGGAGGGCGCTGATCGTGTGGTCGCAACGGTCCCATCCACCATGATCTACGGTTCCTCGGCGATGGAGAATCACCTCCACTTCGGCACTTTCGAATTCACTGCCCACTTACCGGCCACTTGCAAAGATTTCGAGTCCGTAGGCGACGGATTCGAGATACTATTCGGGAGCTTCTGCTTCCTGGTGGGTAGGACCAGTACCCTCCGCCTCATAGAGCGGGTGCTACCTCCTTCAATCAGGCCCGCCTCATGGGTACCACCAATCGACGCCATGTGCACTTCGTTGCTGACGGGCAGCTCGGATGACAGCGGCAGCTATATCTCCGACCTCTGTAACCCTCCTTCGGAGGAAGGAACCAACGGTTCTGGATCTGAGAGCTATGGGAGCAACGATCTCTCCCCGCACTACCTGTGTGCGGACATTCATAATGGCAATGTCGATGATGGAACCGAGCCGCTACTAAATCCCCCTCCCAACCCCCAGGCCAATAACGGAGGAAACGGGGCACCCCCGCCAGCTCCCAACGGGAATAGGTCACCTCAAGGCACTAAGGGTATAAACCGTGTCCGCAACGAGATCCACCTCTCCGATGAGGATTGGGAGAGGGTGCGTGACGTCGTGCGAGGCACTCACCCTTTACCTATCGACGCCCCACATGACATGTTGATGGGCTATAACTGGCTCCTCATCGAGGAGCACAATTGACAAATCAAGCAGCAAACCAATCTCGACAAGCGTAGGCGAACAGCTGACGAATCGAGGATGTGGCGAGCAGCGCTCTCCGCTGGCGGCTCTACCTTGAAGGGTCATGATGGTTGCAAGTATCTCTCTCGCCTAGAGCGCATGGACCTTGCAGCATGACGCGAGGCCACCAAAGCACTCGACATGTCCTTCATGACGATAGACTCCCAGGGCAACATCATGCCCAAGACGCCACAAGCCGCGGTCATTGCGGCCACCACCTACCTCCCATCCAACCCACCACCGACAGGGGACCCAAGGAACACGATCCATAAATCCTTGCTTGCTGGACTCGGACTCGTTGGAGCTGCGCTCCACGATGAAACACCTGTGGAGCCAAAGAAAAAGGACGTCGTAAAATTCACTCGAAGCCGCACACCCTATTCCGAGGAGGAAGAGCATGGCCTGCCTCGACGCCGCCGTAGCCCATGGCGCAGGAGCAAAAACTACGATGCTCATAGAGAGCTAGCACAGCGCAAGATCGACAAGTCACGCTCAAAGCGTGCGTCCTCAACTGAGTCCGAAGACGACGACGGGAGCTGTGCGGCGCTATGTGCTTCCTCAGGGACGTTTGGCAACCACGGATGCCGAAGAGCTTCAAGCTTCCTTCGAACAACCCGAAATTCGACGGTGCATAGGAGCCAAAGATAGACTAGATTCGATGCTGAGTAGAGCTTCAAGCTTCCTTCATCCAACATATTGACAGTGTCTTCGAGTGCGCATCCAATGTTTTTGTACTCTGGCGCCAATGACCCGACCAGAGATTTGTCAGAGGACATGTATTCGACTGACCTCAACCGGGCGCTTTGGCCTCAGCTGAAGCACAAGGCCAAATAGGATCTGCCGAGGAAGTCTCTGACTTCCCCCTTTCATGCCAACAAAGAGGTCCCAATGGTAAAACCTGTATTTGCATGTAATGATCTTTCAAGTGCTTCTTGCTTGCTATTTTTGGTTGACTAACCTTCTGCTTTGGCCTTTAACTCGCAGAACTTCAAGGTAAAGGGCATGATGCCGCCTCTGCCTGAAAAGTTCGAGGATTCACTAGACGGTGGGGACGCGGAGTCTGAGTCCGAGCTCCCCTGTAGCATCCCAATTGTCTAACAATTGTAATGCTACTAGTCTAGTCTATATATTGGCTACTTTATACATATAATTGTTGCATCATCATGATATCATGCTCATGTCATCATGCCACCTTGCATTTGAGCATCATATAAAACCCTTTTTCATTTGGTTCTTCTCTCATATGCATGGTAAATTGTATTTGCCTCTTGATATTGTATTTGGTTCTTGATATATGGTTTAATGCCCAAGTTGAGTTGGGGGCATATCTCTTATTAACTCCACCCCCTTTTTTTCACCACCTTATAATTCCACCATCCAACTAAATATGAGCTTGGCACTTATTGGTTTACCTCTAGCTCATGTGGGTTGGGATGGATCCAATTCTTTTCCACATGCTCTCATCTTGGCATCATGTTGTTTTCACCTCATTGATATATGAGGGCCACATGGCCACCTTTGCATGCCTTGTGAGTGGGACCCTTTTCCCTAGCTCCCATATGGATTATCATGGAATTATGCTCATGTTGGAATATATTGGGACTATTAAATACCTAGTGGCACATACACACTAGCAAGTCCCATTTCTATTCAAATATGGTCATCTCCATCTACTCCACATGGGACATCCTTTCTTTCTTTTGCTTGGCTTTATTCCACCTTTGGAAATGCAAATGAACAATGCCATGTTTAACATTATTGTTTTCACAAGAATCAACATGGCATTAAATGTTTTGCATGGGCCATGCAAGTACCACCTTTTGCTTGTCCTTTGGATTTTTATTTGCATCTTTAGTGGATCATCTCTATCTCTATCTTTTCCTTTGGGCTTGATCTAGTTGATCTTGTTTCCATCAAACCACATCTCCACCTCTCCCTCTTTTTGGTCTAGTTTTGGTTTGGTTTGTGCTTGAGTTTGCCAAAAAGGAGAACCATCATCCCCCATCTAACCTACCCCATCTTTCACCATACCCCATCTAAACCTAAGCCCTAATCTACACCTAATCTAGACCAAACCCTAAGCACCCTACCACACCTTCCCTCTCTCGGCCTCCCTCTATCTCTCACCTAGCTTGGCCACCCTCTCACCAAAACCCTACCCGAGCCATACCCCCCTCTCCTTCCTACCCTAGCTCCAACCCGAGCCACTCTCCCTCTCTTCTCTCCATGCCACAAGACCCCACCAACCCGAGCCTGCCCTCCTACTCACGAGCTCCCCTCCTCCCTTGGTCACTCTCTGCCCTCCCTAGCTACAGGACAAGAAGGAGGCAAGAGGAAAGACCTAGCCCGAGCTACCCTCCCCCTCCCTTTTTGCAAAAGTGCACCAACACCCCATGTGCCTCCCTCCTCTCCCCCTGTCTACCCAACCACCCCAGCTCACCATGACCACCAGATCGAGATCCAGGACGCCCCATACCCTCTCCTTCCTCCCCACATCCTCCTAGCCCTGGCCATGGTGTTCCTAAACCCTAGCTCTGGCCAGATCGTTGGAGGCGATTGAAGCCAGGCAGGAGGGAGTCTCGGAGTCCAGGGACAGTTGCCGCCCTCCTCAGCATCACCCCGAACCAGGAGCTGCCCCGGAGCGCGCCGGAGGAGCCTCGCCGTCGCCGCGGCCACCGGAGCAGACGCCCGCGGAACCTCTGCTTCGACGCCGATTCGCTCCACCTCCGGCTCCAGATCCACGCCGACGAGCTCCTGGTGAGCCTCGCAATCCCATAGACATCCCCTCCTCCTCTCTAGCTCGCCGTAGCTCTGCCGCCTTCCGTCGAGCACTCTGCGCGCGCGCCGCTCTTCGCGCTCCGACCGCAGCAGCTGCAGCAGCTTCTTCTCGCCTCTGTTCATCCCTTTGCCCTGTCCGCTGCGGACCTCCGTTGGCTAAGGTCCAAAAACCAAAGATGTAGTCTGATGTTGGCTCTACAACTTTTGTTTTGGCGTCATCGTCTTGTTCGCGCTAGATTCGTCGCCATCGTCGCCGGAGAACCGCCAGATCCACGCCGTCAATGTCGTTTTCGTCAGCAGCGCAGCAGCAGCCGATGACCGTTTTGCGTTTAAGCCCCTCCCCTTTTTCCCGCCTAAACCCGAGCTCCCTAGCGCCCCACCTGTCAGCCAGCCTTTCGTTTTTCTAAAAACACCCCCGGAAAAACCAGTCCATCACGAACCGATCCCCCCCCGCGCGCCCCGGCTTGCCCACGTGTCCAGCACACGTTGGCCGCGCGCGCGTGGCCCCGAAGCCGCTCTGGCCCGCCTGTCAGTCTCAGAAGCTAGGCGAACTCGCGGTGGCAAAAGCTTTTCGACGCGCCGGATCGCCAAGTCAGCGTTGGCCCCACCCATCAGTGACCATGGCTAGGTCTGTCTGTGTGTAAAAAACATTTCTGTAATCTGGTTAAATTCAAATATTTTTCTAATTATTTCAAATTCAAATTTAAATTCTGTTTTTAAATAACTTTTAAAATGCAAATCAAAATAATACAAATAATATATGTTTTCAAATCAGAAAAATGTGAGGAATTCAAATATGGCCTTCAAAATATATTTTGAACATTTAAAATTCCAAGTTTATTTAAATTACAATAAATGCCCCTTTTCTTTAATAAATTAATAACTTTTGATTTATAACTCCAAATTTAACAAATGATATGTCTAAAATGATTAGCTCGACGAGACCTTTCTGCTTATGAATTCCTTGGTTTGATTTGAAGCATGCATCATATAAATATATTGTATACAGCAACTAATATGGGCATAAAATGGGGCCAAAACTAAATAAAATGGCTTATCCTTGTGTTTCACACCACACCCTTTCCATGCTACTTATTGCCATGCAATTTGTGCATCATTCATCATGGCATGATTGTTTGCTTGATGCATTTTATTCATATGCTTGTGCACTTTATTTATGTTGGCCCTTGTTTGTTTGGTTCTTCTTCGAATAGACGCTGAGCAGGGGATATATCAAGAGAACCAGGAGCACTACCCAGATCCATCCTTTGCTTCAACTGAGCTGCCAGGCAAGCACTACCACATGCTTGCATACATATAGTACCTATTGCCTCTATCTTATTCTTGCATCATTGAGTCGCGATTGCATTAAACTGAATCCCAAGTACTGCATAGCCTTTACTTTTAAACCCCACCGAAGCTTGTTCCCCCATCCCATGAGCCATTACTACAAGAGTTGTTTGAGCCATGCGAGTCGTAGAACAGCATGTGTAGGGTATGTGAGTGTCTGATGGATAATGAGGTACCTAAACAACTTAACCTGAGTAGTAATGGGATAACTAATGAAAGT
The DNA here is from genome assembly GCA_916181665.1 of Avena sativa. Lineage (NCBI taxonomy): Eukaryota > Viridiplantae > Streptophyta > Magnoliopsida > Poales > Poaceae > Avena > Avena sativa. The sequence continues at coordinate 254,214,982 of OV702299.1, forward strand.
GGCACCGGTGAGCAATATCTGTTATTTGGTTTTTATGCTCACTTGTGTCCCGTAAGACCCCGAGTACTTGATTCCTATTCCAAGATTATTCGCGCTATCCACATCCGGGAGGCCTTATGGACCCCCCTGAGCCAGAGCTTGATTCATTCTTATTTCTTGAGGGCCACAAACTAGTTTGAGGTTTTATTTACTATCCTGTACTTATGCCATGCTTTACTGCTTTAATTTAAATTGTGCGAGGTAATGCACACTGTACTGTTTAGGTCCGTGACCCGTTTTCGCTGTATCGACAAGCCCAGTCACACTTTCGGGTTCCCAGTCGTTTACAGCCGGCTCCACAAACCTTGAGACCGTCTCGGAGTGAGCTAGCTTCGTTGCGGGTAGCTCAATGGGGTGGCCCCCTGAAATATTTCTGAATCCTGTGACCGCTTTGTCGTGACTGCCTCGTTGGGTTTTGATTTGGTTTTTCCGAGGCATATCGAGTGTGTGTTGCTATTTGTGCACCCCTGCAGGGTAAAACTTTCTGAAAGCCGTGTCCGCGGTTATGGACGACTTGGAGAACAGTTTCTCGATCATAGACAAGCATAACTAAAGTACCGCTTTTAATCTGACTAGACTAGGTACCTGACTAGTAAATAGTGCAATACTCACGGAATGGATAATCAAACTACCAACGGATGGGGGGTTGTTCGTCCGCTTCCTCGTCGGTAAGCGAGGAGGAGGATGGATCTGTGGAGATTACCGTTATAACTGTTATAACTGTTGTTATTAATTCACGGACATCCGTCTATCTCTGGTTGGGCGGATGGTTAGCGAGTATCTATAGAATTGCTAGGGTTTATCTTTTGCTGCAATTGCGTCACCCCAGGTTGTGTCCCGTTTAGAGGCATAAAGACTTGCTGAGTACCCCTAGGGTCTCACACGATAAATTATTGGTTCAGATGAACAGGTACACTCGCAAGATGGATACTGGGTGGAAGAGACGGATGATGTGGGCAACGATCATTCGGTGTAGAGATTCCGGGAACGGGGATCCGTGAGATCTGTGGGCGGGATGTGCTTATTTATGGGGCATCTTATGCCGATTTGCTTCTTATCCGTACTCGGACTTTGTCTTCCGCTTCCGCTTGATACTCTGATGTTTGATGTATGAGGAGATATCCTAAACTATTATATCTATCTAGGATATTTGGATCTTGCCGTATGGCGTTGCTATATTTCCTTTCTTTTTAGATGGAATGGCTCTGATGTACTATTGTATGGTGGCTTGCATACATACTCATTTGTGTATGTAGTTGATCCCTTCGCCTGCCGATTACGCCGCCCGTTCTTGTCCCGATGTTTGGAAATGGTTGGGACGGCCGAAAGGTCTACCTGTGAGTGGCATTTGGGCCCCACCGTACTATTTCAACCATTTCTGCTCATCCAGGCTTGTAACTAGGAGCGTAATTCACCGAGGTAGTTACAATTGGTATCAGAGCCATCCCGACCTTCAGGGTCTCAGCCAAATGGTCGTTGTCTGTCTAGCAAATATTTTGGTAGTTATGTATACTAGGAAAAACCAAAACGCGATAGTAGGACTGCTTCCACTTTTCTTCTTACCCAACCACCCACCCTTTTCTGGTAAGGAAGTGTAACGTTTTCAATCCTCTTCTTAAAATTCAAACTAGGATTCACGTGTTCTGGGTTTCCGTAGTACCATAGAAAGTGTGTGTGTGTGTAATTCCTTGTCTATATGTTGCATCCAAGTTGTTATCACAATCTGCCTTTGGTTATCAACTGTTGGTACATTCCATACTGACAGGCTTTTGAAAACTGGCGCGATCTATCTGACTCCTTGTTAACCGGTGCCATCTTCTTAAGGGTGTCCTTCCTTCTAGCAACTCCATGTTCTGTGAAATCATCAGTAGCTAATCTCTCTCTGCTAAGAGATTTTGCGCATCTATTGGTATTTTAATGCCAAAAATGCGGAATTTTTTTCTTTGATACCTCTGTGTTTCCACACTCCTTTTCAGTCGTGTGTGAAACATTATGTATCTTCCTTTTATCAGCATGTCCATGCTAACTCATCCTTTTGTCACCGGTGCTTAATCCTAGAGTTTCTTTTCATCTCCTTTTCTCTTGGGCTAATTACATAACATGTGTCGATCCGATGCTGGTGATTGTAATTTGGTTCTCAGCAAAGCTATATTCCACTCATGATAGTGTCGATTGGAATATGGAAAAATGCTACCACTCCGGATTGCCAAAGATACTCCTGTGATTTTGAGTACACCGTGATCCTATCTATGCTTATTCAAGCATCCTTGGAAATCCGGAGATTCCCAAAGCAATACGGCGGTCCATCATCTGTTTATCATGCTGCACATCTTTTTCAACTCCATATCTGCACATCTTTTTCATCTCTGATAGCTCATACCATAAGCAAAGCTCTATCATCGTTTCATATCCAAGATCTCCTTATCTTTGTAACCGGTGACCCAATCGGCAATGTGAACCAGGCGACATCTCTTTTTCTTCCGAAGGACCAGATAATCTATTCTTTCAGTGCATCTTCTTCAACACGAACCCGTGCTCTTAACGTTGATCTTTCTAAGAGTGTTGAGCTCAGGAAGTGTTCGAGCATTTGTTCGTTTCTCCCGCCTCTTGAACTTGATATTCTGGGAATATCTTGTTAATCCATGGTGGTATATGTTGATAATATGCTTGCCTATTCGATATCAATGGAAGGACATGGAAGATCATCTGTGTCTTTTCTCTCAAGCTTCGTGAGCACTGCCTGTGTGCAAAGTCTCAAAGTGAGAATTCTGACTTTTTGAAGTCACCTATCTCGGCCACGTCCTTCTGCTAAATACATTGCTCCAATTCTGGAATTAGCAAGTCCATTGTTAATTCCATCCTCCATCCTCAACCAATCCGGAGTTGTTCCTTGTTGGCAAGTTATCATCATCGTTTCGCTGAAGTTTCCTCAAGACTGCTAAATCTTCCTCAATCATTTCTAGAAGAACATGGAGTTCTTTCACCTCAGTCTCGTCAAGTGATCTTTTGAAACCCTCTCGCTCTATCGTCTATGCTCAATCCACCGGAGGCCAGGAAGACTTTTCAGATATTTTGTAATCCTTCTGTTCAAGTGGTGCTATCTTTTTCGTTATCTGTGGAATCTTGCAGTTGTCCCCGCGATCTTCCTTCATATCTTTTCTGGTGGCTGGTTCCTTATGATATGACGACAACATCATCACCCTTATCTATCTTGGATCCGGTGAATCGTTTGCATCTATCCTTGTTTTCTAATGGAGTTCTATGAGTTCTTTTTGTAAATACCTTCAGTCTGTCTCGGTAGTTGGGTTGCACGGTTTTCTTATTCATGTGCGGAGTAATGCTTTGAGTGCGGGATGGAGTAGCTACCATACCACTACTCTTATCATTCGCTCTCGTACATTGAATTGGTGAATTAATGTGATCTCACTCATTCCACAGAAGTTAGAAGTGGCCTTTATCCCTCGATACTTTTACTTCCGTCCTTGTGTTTCCGGAGTGCTCTCTCGAAGAAAGTAATCAATAATCTCTTGTCGGTGATCTCGTCGTATCCTACACGGAGCAAAATCTTCTGTTATCTGGTGGAAACAAACACAAACTCTTTTCTGTCCTCATCTTTCTACCGGTGCTCGACATCCCCAAACAAGATGAAAGGAACCTATCCCCCATGATCTATCTTCACATCCATCTCTGGAAGTTATATCCGCGCACCTCAATTGCGTGATCCTTTGAAGTCTTACCGGCGCAACAAGAATCTAATCCGACGATGTCTAACTAAATCTTTCTGTTCATATCAAGGGACTCTATTGTTTGAAGGCAATATTGTTTCCGTACTTCATTTCTCAAATCCGAGAAAAGGTACGATGCTATTGTCATAGTGCTTCAAAACCTCTCCAATCTAGCTCTTTCCTTCCGGCGAGACAAGATTTCATCATCTCTAGTATCGGTAAAGCTTTAATCTTAACGGTGTGTCTATCTTGATCCATGATACATCATCTTGTCCTTTCTTTCGCAAGTGGTTCTAGTCTTTTATCCTATTTCTTGAGAAAACCGGAGCTATGTCCATCCTATCCTTCTTGTCTCTCGACAATCCTTCAACTCTTCTAATCGTTGTTTCTCTAGCAAAATGCAAGACTCACAACAAGTCTAGCAAGTTTTGCAAGGTGTAGTGGTCGCACCTTTCCGTTCTTCACCTTCTTGGGAACGCAAGGGTCACCTTCGTTCGAACACCCGCATCTCCTTGTGTTGTTTGTCTTTCCTAGGAATCTCGGGGCGAGATTCTTGTTTAGTGGGGGAGAGTTGTAGCATCCCAATTGTCTAACAATTGTAATGCTACTAGTCTAGTCTATATATTGGCTACTTTATACATATAATTGTTGCATCATCATGATATCATGCTCATGTCATCATGCCACCTTGCATTTGAGCATCATATAAAACCCTTTTTCATTTGGTTCTTCTCTCATATGCATGGTAAATTCTATTTGCCTCTTGATATTGTATTTGGTTCTTGATATATGGTTTAATGCCCAAGTTGAGTTGGGGGCATATCTCTTATTAACTCCACCCCCTTTTTTTTCACCACCTTATAATTCCACCATCCAACTAAATATGAGCTTGGCACTTATTGGTTTACCTCTAGCTCATGTGGGTTGGGATGGATCCAATTCTTTTCCACATGCTCTCATCTTGGCATCATGTTGTTTTCACCTCATTGATATATGAGAGCCACATGGCCACCTTTGCATGCCTTGTGAGTGGGACCCTTTTCCCTAGCTCCCATATGGATTATCATGGAATTATGCTCATGTTGGAATATATTGGGACTATTAAATACCTAGTGGCACATACACACTAGCAAGTCCCATTTCTATTCAAATATGGTCATCTCCATCTACTCCACATGGGACATCCTTTCTTTCTTTTGCTTGGCTTTATTCCACCTTTGGAAATGCAAATGAACAATGCCATGTTTAACATTATTGTTTTCACAAGAATCAACATGGCATTAAATGTTTTGCATGGGCCATGCAAGTACCACCTTTTGCTTGTCCTTTGGATTTTTATTTGCATCTTTAGTGGATCATCTCTATCTCTATCTTTTCCTTTGGGCTTGATCTAGTTGATCTTGTTTCCATCAAACCACATCTCCACCTCTCCCTCTTTTTGGTCTAGTTTTGGTTTGGTTTGTGCTTGAGTTTGCCAAAAAGGAGAACCATCATCCCCCATCTAACCTACCCCATCTTTCACCATACCCCATCTAAACCTAAACCCTAATCTACACCTAATCTAGACCAAACCCTAAGCACCCTACCACACCTTCCCTCTCTCGGCCTCCCTCTATCTCTCACCTAGCTTGGCCACCCTCTCACCAAAACCTTACCCGAGCCATACCCCCCTCTCCTTCCTACCCTAGCTCCAACCCGAGCCACTCTCCCTCTCTTCTCTCCATGCCACAAGACCCCACCAACCCGAGCCTGCCCTCCTACTCACGAGCTCCCCTCCTCCCTTGGTCACTCTCTGCCCTCCCTAGCTACAGGACAAGAAGGAGGCAAGAGGAAAGACCTAGCCCGAGCTACCCTCCCCCTCCCTTTTTGCAAAAGTGCACCACCACCCCATGTGCCTCCCTCCTCTCCCCCTGTCTACCCAACCACCCCAACTCACCATGACCACCAGATCGAGATCCAGGACGCCCCAGACCCTCTCCTTCCTCCCCACATCCTCCTAGCCCTGGACATGGTGTTCCTAAACCCTAGCTCTGGCCAGATCGTTGGAGGCGATTGAAGCCAGGCAGGAGGGAGTCTCGGAGTCTAGGGACAGTTGCTGCCCTCCTCAGCATCACCCCGAACCAGGAGCTGCCCCGGAGCGTGCCGGAGGAGCCTCGCCGTCGCCGCGGCCACCGGAGCAGACGCCCGCGGAACCTCTGCTTCGACGCCGATCCGCTCCACCTCCGGCTCCAGATCCACGCCGACGAGCTCCTGGTGAGCCTCGCAATCCCCTAGACATCCCCTCCTCCTCTCTAGCTCGCCGTAGCTCCGCCGCCTTCCGTCGAGCACTCTGCGCGCGCGCCGCTCGTCGCGCTCCAACCGCAGCAGCTGCAGCAGCTTCTTCTCGCCTCTGTTCATCCCTTTGCCCAGTCCGCTGCGGACCTCCGTTGGCTAAGGTCCAAAAACCAAAGATGTAGTCTGATGTTGGCTCTACAACTTTTGTTTTGGCGTCATCGTCTTGTTTGCGCTAGATTCGTCGCCATCGTCGCCGGAGAACCGCCAGATCCACGCCGTCAGTGTCGTTTTCGTCAGCAGCGCAGCAGCAGCCGATGACCGTTTTGTGTTTAAGCCCCTCCCCTTTTTCCCGCCTAAACCCGAGCTCCCTAGCGCCCCACCTGTCAGCCAGCCTTTGGTTTTTCTAAAAACACCCCCGGAAAAACCAGTCCATCATGAACCGATCCCCCCCGCGCGCCCCGGCTTGCCCACGTGTCCAGCACACGTTGGCCGCGCGCGCGCGTGGCCCCGAAGCCGCTCTGGCCCGCCTGTCAGTCTCAGAAGCTAGGCGAACTCGCGGTGGCAAAAGCTTTTCGGCGCGCCGGATCGCCAAGTCAGCGTTGGCCCCACCCATCAGTGACCATGGCTAGGTCTGTCTGTGTGTAAAAAACATTTCTGTAATCTGGTTAAATTCAAATCTTTTTCTAATTATTTCAAATTCAAATTTAAATTCTGTTTTTAAATAACTTTTAAAATACAAATCCAAATAATACAAATAATATATGTTTTCAAATCAGAAAAATGTGAGGAATTCAAATATGGCCTTCAAAATATATTTTGAACATTTAAAATTCCAAGTTTATTTAAATTACAATAAATGCCCCTTTTCTTTAATAAATTAATAACTTTTGATTTATAACTCCAAATTTAACAAATGATATGTCTAAAATGATTAGCTTGACGAGACCTTTCTGCTTATGCATTCCTTGGTTTGATTTGAAGGATGCATCATATAAATATATTGTATACAGCAACTAATATGGGCATCAAATGGGGCCAAAACTAAATAAAATGGCTTATCCTTGTGTTTCACACCTCACCCTTGCCATGCTACTTATTGCCATGCAATTTGTGCATCATTCATCATGGCATGATTGTTTGCTTGATGCATTTTATTCATATGCTTGTGCACTTTATTTATGTTGGCCCTTGTTTGTTTGGTTCTTCTTCGAATAGACGCTGAGCAGGGGATATATCAAGAGAACCAGGAGCACTACCCAGATCCATCCTTTGCTTCAACTGAGCTGCCAGGCAAGCACTACCACATGCTTGCATACATATAGTACCTATTGCCTCTATCTTATTCTTGCATCATTGAGTCACGATTGCATTAAACTGAATCCCAAGTACTGCATAGCCTTTACTTTTAAACCCCACCGAAGCTTGTTCCCCCATCCCATGAGCCATTACTACAAGAGTTGTTTGAGCCATGCGAGTCGTAGAATAGCATGTGTAGGGTATGTGAGTGTCTGATGGATAACGAGGTACCTAAACAACTTAACCTGAGTAGTAATGGGATAACTAATGAAAGTGGCACCGGTGAGCAATATCTGTTATTTGGTTTTTATGCTCACTTGTGTCCCGTAAGACCCCGAGTACTTGATTCCTGTTCCAAGATTATTCGCGCTATCCACATCCGGGAGGCCTTATGGACCCCCCCTGAGCCAGAGCTTGATTCATTCTTATTTCTTGAGGGTCACAAACTAGTTTGAGGTTTTATTTACTATCCTGTACTTATGCCATGCTTTACTGCTTTAATTTAAATTGTGCGAGGTAATGCACACTGTACTGTTTAGGTCCGTGACCCGTTTTCGCTGTATCGACAAGCCCAGTCACACTTTCAGGTTCCCAGTCGTTTACAGCCGGCTCCACGAACCTTGAGACCGTCTCGGAGTCAGCTAGCTTCGTTGCGGGTAGCTCAATGGGGTGGCCCCCTGAAATATTTCTGAATCCTGTGACCGCTTTGTCGTGACTGCCTCATTGGGTTTTGATTTGGTTTTTCCGAGGCATATCGAGTGTGTGTTGCTATTTGTGCACCCCTGCAGGGTAAAACTTTCTGAAAGCCATGTCCGCGGTTATGGATGACTTGGAGCACAGTTTCTCGATCATAGACAAGCATAACTAAAGTACCGCTTTTAATCTGACTAGACTAGGTACCTGACTAGTAAATAGTGCAATACTCACGGAATGGATAATAAAACTACCAACGGATGGGGGGTTGTTCGTCCGCTTCCTCGTCGGTAAGCGAGGAGGAGGATGGATCTGTGGAGATTACCGTTATAACTGTTATAACTGTTGTTATTAATTCACGGACATCCGTCTATCTCTGGTTGGGCGGATGGTTAGCGAGTATCTATAGAATTGCTAGGGTTTATCTTTTGCTGCAATTGCGTCACCCCAGGTTGTGTCCCCTTTAGAGGCATAAAGACTTGCTGAGTACCCCTAGGGTCTCACACGATAAATTATTGGTTCATATGAACAGGTACACTCGCAAGATGGATACTAGGTGGAAGAGACGGACGATGTGGGCAACGATCATTTGGTGTAGAGATTCCGGGAACGGGGATCCGTGAGATCTGTGGGCGGGATGTGCTTATTTATGGGGCATCTTATGCCAATTTGCTTCTTATCCGTACTCGGACTTTGTCTTCCGCTTCCGCTTGATACTCTGATGTTTGATGTATGAGGAGATATCCTAAACTATTATATCTATCTAGGATATTTGGATCTTGCCGTATGGCGTTGCTATATTTCCTTTCTTTTTAGATGGAATGGCTCTGATGTACTATTGTATGGTGGCTTGCATACATACTCATTTGTGTATGTAGTTGATCCCTTCGCCTACCGATTATGCCGCCCGTTCTTGTCCCGATGTTTGGAAATGGTTGGGATGGCCAAAAGGTCTACCTGTGAGTGGCATTTGGGCCCCACCGTACTATTTCAACCATTTCTGCTCATCCAGGCTTGTAACTAGGAGCGTAATTCACCGAGGTAGTTACATCCCCCCTACTCAGTCTCCTACCACCGAAGCCCCCGAGCAGAGTGAAGGGCTATCTCGAAAGAGATCCTGGAATGAGAGTTTGGATGGGGTGACACCACCAACACCGAGGGGTCCTGCCTTCCTTGATCATCATGGCGGGGATGAGGGTGTAGAGTCCGCCATTCCCGTCATGCCTGTTCGAGCCATGGCTCCTCAGCCGCCAACCAAGAAGAAGAAGGAAGGAGGCTCCAGTTTTTGATTTCTCTGACATTCCCTCATGAGATTCTGGTCCCTTCTTATTGTTTTTTAGTATGCTAAGTATTAGCTTGCTGTTGACTTGATTCGTTGAATCTGTTAGTAGGAACTCCTCGGAAGAGTCTTTCGAGGAGGAACTCGAAGAGATGCATGGGGAGTCGAAAGTTTTTTCGACATTCCCTAAGATGGAGGACAACTCGAGCTCCTTGAGGCCAGGGGCTCATGAAATTGTTGCTCGGAAGACGCAAGTGAAACCTTCGGAGTCTTTGGGTGACCATGTAAGTAGTCTATTTTTTCTCGTGGGGAAACCTTTGGAGTTACGGCCAATACCATTGGCTTGGACCTTCGCCTAGTGGGGACTCGACATGATGGGAAAGCTGCCAAAGTCCTCGCCAGGAGGGCACGTATTCCTCCTCGTGGCGGTGGACAAATTATCGAAGTTGATCAAGGCCATGCCTGTCACTAACCAGTCTAGCGCCGCCGCCATCAAGTTCTTCGAGTCCATTGTTTACAGGTTCGGAGTGCCCCACAGCATCATCACGGACAACAAATCGAACTTCATCTCAAAGGAGTTCCGAGGCTTCTGCGAAAACCTCGGGATCAACCTCACATACGCCTCCATGCCGCATCCGCAGACCAATGGGCAGGTTGAAAAGGCCAACGACATCATCGGAAATGGCATTAAGAAGTGGCTTATACGCCCACTCGAAAGGCTTACAGGAGCCTGGGAAGACGAGCTACCCTTCGTCCTATGGAGCCTACGCACGATGCCAAACAACTGAACTGGATACACACCCTTCTTCATAGAGCACGGAGCCGAACCCATGTTCCCTGATGAGGTATGCTACAAGGCCCCATGGGTCGTCGCCTATAGCAAGGCCGAATCGTCGGCTGCACTCGAAGACGCCGTTGATACGCTGGACGAAGGAAGCTTAAAGTTCTAATTTGCACCTCCTCTAGTCTATCTTCGGCTCCTTTGTGCCGTCGAATTTCGGGTTGTCTGAAGGAATCTTGAATCTCTTCGGCATCCGTGATTGCCGGACGGCCCTGCTGAAGCACCTGGCACCGCACAACTCCATGTCATCGTCTTCGGACTCAGTGCAGCACGTGTGCTTGGTGCGTGACTTGTCGATCTTGTGATGTTCTAGCTCGCTACTAGCATCATAGTTGTTGCTCCTATGCTGTGGGCTACGACGGTGTCGAGGAAGGTCATGCTCTTCCTCCTAGGATGAGGGTGTGCGGCTTCGAGTGAATTTTACCGCGGCCTTTTTCGTCAGCTCCGCGAGTGTTTCGTCATGGAGTGCAGCTCCGATGAGTCCGAGTCCTGCAAGCACGGATTTATGGATCGCGTTTCTTGCGTCTCCTGCTGGTGGCGGGTTGGATGCGAGGTAGGTGGTGTCCGCCATGACCGTGGCTTATGACGTCTTGGGCATGATGTTGCCCTGGGAGTCCATCATCATGAAGGACATGTCGAGTGCTTTAGTGGCCTCGCATCGTGCCACGGGGTCTATGCGCTCCAGGAGAGAGCGATACTTGCCACCATCGTGACCCTTCGATGTAGAGCCGGCAGCAGAGAGCGCAGCTTGCTGCATGCTCGATTCGTCAGCTGCTCGCCTATGCTTGTCGAGCTCGCTTGGCTGTTTGATATGTCGATTGTGCTCCTCGATGAGGAGACAGTGATAGCCCATCAGCATGTCACGTGGGGCGTCGATAGGTAAAGGGTGAGTGCCTCGCATAGCCTTGCGCACCCTCTCCTAATCCTCATCGAAGAGGTGGATCTCGTTGCGGACACGGTTTATACCCTCGGTTCCTTGAGGTTCCCTATTCCCGTTGGGATCTGACGGGGTGCCCAATTTCCTGCGTTCTCGGCCTGAGGATTGGGAGGGGGATTCAGTGGCGGCTTGGTTCAATCGTCGATGTTGCCGTTATGAATGGCCGCGCATAGGTACTGCAGGGAGACATCATTGTTCCCACAACTCTCAGATCCAGAACCCAAGGTTCCTTCTTCCGAAGGAGGGTCGCAGAGGTCGGAGTTGCAGCTGCCACTATCATCCAAGCCGTCCGTCAGCGACGACGTGCATAGGGCGTCTATTGGTGGCACCCATGAGGCGGGCCTGATTGATGGAGGTAGCACCCACTCTAGGAGGTGGAGGGTACTGGCCTTACCCACCTAGAAGCAGAAGCTCCCGAAAACCATCTCGAATCCGTCACTTATGGACTCGAAATCTTTGTGAGTGGCCGGTGAGTGGGAGGTGAAGTCGAAAGCTCCGAAGAGGAGGTGATTTTCCGTCGCCGAGGAATCGTAGATCACGTTGCGTGGGACCATCGTGACCACACGATCAGCGCCCTCGATTCCCACAGACGGCTCCAATTGATGAGGGTTCGACTTGTCAATGCCCATTGTTATGGACTTGGGTTTTGGAGAAGATGGGGATATTGGAGATCGAGGGACGGTTAACAGACACGTAGCATGGGGACACGAAATTTACCCAGGTCTAGGCCCCCGGAGGGAAAACCCTACTCCTGTTTTTCTATTCTTGATTACGGCGGAACCAAAGGTTACAGGGGTGCGCAGATGCGATCTGACGTGAGGTGTGTTTATGAGTTGGGAGAGAGCCTCCTCTCCATGCCCTCCTGGCCTTTATATAGATAGGTCGTGCCCTCCTGGCTTTTATGAGTCGGTTTCACCCTTGAATATTCTTCTACAGCCTAGCCGTGTACTCCAAGGAGTCGAACTTCTACCGGGCTTGGGCCAACCGAGTCTTCTTGGACATCAAGTCTTTATGTGGGCCTTTCCTGGGATGGACCGGGTATACAAATGTGAGACACCCGTAGGGTATATCCATGTCAGGTATCAAGTAATCGGGGTCCTACGGGACACCAGTGAGCGGTTAAAAACCAAATAACATCTATTGCCCACTGATTCCTCTGCATTATTTACCTACTTTCAATATTACTTATTAAACTGTAATTAAAGCCATGATCATCTCCAACATTAATCATATGGCGACGTTCCAACTATAGTGGTACTTGACGACATCAAAACAACACCTGGGCAAGAAACTGTGACTCACAAGGCCGACTATTTACCAAACAACAGGTAATAGGAGGTGTCCAAGGCAATATAATGGCTGCAAGGGATATCACGGGTACGAAAACTAGAGCGTCACAACACACATAGCAATAGATCAACAGGAGGAAATAAAGACTATAAAAGTAAGATAGGTAGAGAGGGGAAGAATGATCGCCTGGCAAACACTGCTAAAGGTTCATACGAAGATCGGATCGACACTCGCATTAACTCATTAGCCTAATCCGTGAAGAAGCAAATCACTAGAAGAAATACCGGATGAAATATTTAATACTACGGAAGAAAATTGGGCATGATGCATGTATGACATGGCAAAGGTGCGATGCAAGTAGGCAATAATAAGCGGAACCGGGGTTCCGACAATTAAGTATATCGTTATAGTAGTTTTAGATACCCCGCAATTTAAATATTGTCTTAACAAGTTGAAACATGGCATCGGTTCACTACACAAATTTAAATAGATCCAATATAAGAATAGAAAAGCCCGCATATGATATCCATGACAACATGTATGCAAGCATGTACAATTAATATGCAACAAGTAGATATATAGCAATTTATAAAATAGGGATATAGGATCGGGGTCACGATCTTGATGTTCACCGAGAGGGGTTCGACGGGTTCAGGTTCGGTATCGAGCTTCGGAATCTAGGCGCAGGGTCTTCGGTCTCCGTGAATGGGACTTCGGATCCGTGTGGGCGATCTTGTTGTTCCGTGTTGGAGGCCTTGGAATTCCTTGGTCAGGGATTCAGGTGTCGGTGATGGGCTCGGGTTTGGTGCCGATGGTTTATTGGATGCGCCTGGGTTAGCATCGATCTTGCTTGTCAGTGAGGTACTCGATCATCCTCGAGGAGCCGAAGTAGCCGAGTTGGTAACACCACACCACTACCCCAACATGGTCTTCGGGGTTGCACACACCACTTCATATCATTTGCACCTCATCTTCTCACAACCACAAGCCACGACACAGATCAGCTCAATCTTTTATGCCACAGGAATCCACATAGGAACTAGAGGAGAGGTTCAATATCATTGAAAAAAATACGAAGGAGAAATGGCAGGGGAGGTGTCCACCTGCTCGGTCATCCTCGAAAACGAGGCCCGCATGTGCACTGAAGGCGGGGTGATGAGTGGACGGGGAGAGGACGGCTTCGCGTGCGATGGAGAACGAGTGACAGGCAGCGCGGCGCGGCAGAGGCCGGCGGCGAAGCTCGGCCCTGTTGGGGATATGCTATATGGGTATCACCATAGCATGTCTCTAATCTGGATAACTCGGGTGGCCCATAGCTGGTAGCAAGGCCCATGGCCTGTTGGGCGGCCCAGTTATATTGATCCAGAAGGGAGACCCGTGACGGATAAAGGAAGGCTGCGGAGGAGTCACCGACGTACCCAGATCCTTCGAGTGCAAGACACGTTAGACTAGTTGTATACCATGTAGGACTCTGTAACCTGTCCGTCTAGGACTTTGCCTGTAACCCTAGGATCAGGTGACTATATATGCCGGACCTATGGGAGCCTTTAGGGAATCACACAACTAATATAGTGCACAGCGAACCGATCCCTATAACTCGGCATATTGCCATTATAGTGATTTATAGCAGGAGTAGGATTCCGCCACCGTTGTGGGATCTGAACCTAGGTAAGTTGTGTTACCTCGTACCTGCCAACCTTCTGCCTTCCCCACGTCTCTAAACACGCTCTGTGAGGACCCCTCCATGGCGTACTCGTCGGCAATACCACGAAAGTTGGCGCCCACCATGGGGCAAGAGACACTTCAGGCTCTACAATGGGCGAGGACCAAGCTCTTTGCGGGAATCGGCGAAACCGTAGCCATCGGCCGTGTTCTCTTCTCCGGCAACGTTCCGATCGTCCCTCCCGATGAGTTCTGGATCCCAGCGAAGACGAACCCCACCCGCAGCTCGATCGTCCCAATCAGGGACATCCACCTCTTCACCGGCGAAACCGACTCGGGCACTAGTTCCCTGGAATTCGGAGGAGCGTCAAGACGTGCACAGACCACCTACGGGCAGGATACGTTCGCGGAAGGATCAAAGTCGGATCTCTCTTTAGAGTTTGCCAGCAAAGATCGGAAAAATTCAAGGCCCACCCAAACCGCCCCTGTGCAGGATATAATGGTAGAATATTGCTGCAAGTCCGCCGGCTTCGCCCATGCGTCTGGATAGCAGAGATCCAAGTTTGTCGGCGTGGTGACTATCTTCGATCTGGCGTGTTACGTTCAGATGATTACCTAGCCAGTTGGCTCCGTATACAGGCACGTTATGTTACGATGTGGCATGGTGAAAACCGCCACAATTACCTAGCCAGTTGGCTCCTTATATGGGCCGACCTAGAGCATTACCCCAATGATGATGCCATGTATCACTTTGTGGAACGACTGGACCGCGGTACACTTCTCCGACATACTTTAAGGCGGATACAGGCTTCGGGACGCCTCACTTTCGAAGGCATGGTGAACACTATCAACAACTTCGCAACCATGGATGTAGAAGCTCAGGCAATGCTCGCAGTCCTACCCGGCGCCCCTCCGCCTCAGCCACCACCACCACCACCTCCGGTCGTCGTCCCAGCGACCGCACCACCGCCTCTAGCCATCATCATCATCGTTGAACCACCACCGCCTATCATCGAGGAAGTCCCAACACCCTCCAACTCTGTTCTTGGCGCGCTATACACCGACATCAGCGCTAACTCGGAGGAGATAGACTTAATCCCGGAGGAGCTAGACTCTACTATGGAGGAGATGGAGGAGTATTTCAAGTGCGACGAGTAGGCCGACAACACCGTCACATCCCGAGAGGTGATCGTCGCCATTGGGAACGTGATGGAGGAAGATCAACCCGGACAAGATCCGCCTCAAGCGCGGGACAAGGGGAAGGGACCACCTGTTGATGCCGACAATGATCGCGCAAATGCCATGCCCCCTCCGCCTAACCCAGTGCAGCAGCCACAGGAACTCAACGTTGGTCCGAGTAACAACAACACCGCAAACCCGCCACCTCTGGCATCTATGTCTACTGCTGCCCAAATCACTCCAGATGATAGAGTGATATATGGCAATCTACTCGTCGAGCCCATGACCGTGGCTCATATACGAAACGTAGTCCAGCTTGACGAGAAGCTCCAACAGCTGCTGGAGGAAGCGCAGGCCAGCACGGAGAAAGGCGCCAAGCTGGAACGAAATCTGGCCAACGCGTAGAAGTCAGTAGAGAAAGCTAGAGCCATGGGGGCCGAGTACAAGACTCTGCTCAAGCACTAGAAGGCTAAGAAAGCTCCGGATCGCATCATCAATGACCCAGGTGTACAGCGGAACCTAGGGTGGGCTCCCTCGAAGCCGCCACAAGCAAAGCCATACATTGACAGCTGATGACCCACAAGTATAGGGGGTGTATCGTAGTACTTTCGATAAATAGGAGTGTCGATCCCAACGAGAAGCGAAAGGTACTGAACAGTGGTATGGAGCAGGAAATCCATGTGAATACGTAGCAAACGAATTTTTAGTGGTTTTCTGACAAGGCAACAAAACAAAGAGCAAGTAACAGAAGTAACGAACAAACGGATCAAGTGGACCAATCCTTTCTTAGCAAAGGACAAGCCGGTGGAAATACTTATAAGGACCAAACGTTCTCGAGGACACATGGTAATTTTGTCAAGTGCTTTCGCTTCAAATAGCTGAGTACTCTTCTCTTGTGTTTGTACGTGTTGTGTGGGTGAACCTGTGCTAACATACCTCCCTTCCTAGGACTAATACATACTTGTGATTCAACCCCCTGCAAACATCTGTAACTACAGGAAAGTAATTAATTGTAAATCTAACCCCAGCCTTAAACTCTGAGATCCTACACTCCCTTGTGCAAAGGTGTCCTAACGAGGGTTCAGGTTTCTGTCACTTGGGCAACCCCGCGATTAGTAGCCAAATACACAATGCATTCCCCTAGGCCCATGAATGGTGAAGTGTCATGTAGTCGACGTTCACATGACACCACTAGAGAATACCAACACAACTTAAATATGAAACCATTGAATAATAACTCATCTCAGATTCACTACTAACAACATGACTTCTCCCATGTCCTCAAGAACTAAACAAACTACTCACAAGACATCATATGGATCAAGATCAAAGATGATATGGTAATGGATAACAATCTGAACATAAACAATAATCCAATGGTTCCACTCACAAGCATCAACTACAATAGTAATCAACATCGGGAAAGTTTCCCCTAGTGAACTAAGCAATAGCCAACAGGCGAAGGGGTGGAGTTGGAGGCCGGGCATGTGGGCCACACCTTCCCTTGGCGCGGGTTAAGGTGGGCCCACGCCTAGGGGGTGTGGGCCCCCTAAGGCCCATCTCCGTCCCTCCTTCTGGCTTCCTTTGTCTTCTGGTAAAATAATATGTTTCCATATTTTTATGGTGTTTTTCTGATCTTCGCGAAATTGCACTGAAATGCCTTCTTTTCCATTAGAATCCAGACTCCGGCAGTCCATCCTCCAAGAATCATCTGACATGCATAAACAGATGAAAAGCCATAAGTAATACCTCATAAAAAGACAAATATCAATGAATAGAGGTAAATTATGATATAGAAAGGTGATGCAAATTGGGCGTACCAACTCCCCCAAGCTTAGACTTTGCTTGTACCTAAGCGAATACTGAGCTCAGTAAACATGCCCACAAGTTTATGGAGTGAAGTGTTGATAAAAGAATACGAACAAGAAGCATCACACTTACCATTGCACAACTCATAGAAGAAAGCAACTCACCATTATATAACTTAGCTTGCAACCAAGTACAGCAGTCACAATAGAGATACATAATGATAAATCATAATTGGAATTGGCAAACTTGTTCTTGGCCAGAGAACACCTGGAAAATAGTTTCAGAAAAGCTTTTTGTAGAAGTTTCAAAACAAGAGCACTCTTTGCTTCAAAAAAGTTTTTCACAAGTGAAGGCTTTCAAAGTAATACTCAATAGATAAGAGTTTTGTGCATACAAGGAAGATGAATAACATGATTGAATAAATTACCATATGAATGCTTGAAACACAACAACTCAAAAGCTTGCTGGAGATAGAGAGGACGTAGGTTTACTGACTCAACTGGTAACTAGGAGAAAGGTCCCTTCTTAGAGGGTAGCAGGGATTACAAGTCATAAAGAGCTTCCAAAATATTATGGTACTTACTATATTTGAGCCCTCATTGCCCCTATCATAAGAATCTTGAGATGATTAAGGTTAAAGTAAACAAAGATGGAGTATATGCTTGATGAAATATAAGTTGGCAATCTCATGTCCCTTGAATACGAGGGCCACTCCTCATGCTACTCAACTTTGGTCACAGGTAAGTTCTTGTCATTGTAAGTATTTGCATATCATTGAGAACCGCCAACGGGATACCCCTTGCACATGGTACAGGAGCTTTCCCATAACCAAAATGACAAGGCAAGCAGACAATGAGCATCTCAGCGATCTTTTTATTTACTATGTGCATAGCTTTTTATTGAGGATGCTCCATAGATGACTCACTATGGTGATAATGCATGTTTCCACCATGATTAAGAATGGCTTAGGCTAGTGGCCAAGGCGTTTCTCTAACACAGGATACAAACTCCATGGACTTACAAGTTTGTAAGATCCCTCCTTTATAAGGAAAAGGATCCCTGTGATTGCAATGCTAGTCCCTGGATCATTGCTAGCATCCATAGTTTAAGATGAAGTACATAGAAACAAAGGTCATTATTACAGTCATTCCAGAGACAAACATAGTCTTTACAACTCCAAGGCCACAGGCCTAGTACAAGAGTTTGAATAAGTAAATAAATAAAAGTATTCATCTTCATGTGCCACAGGCAAACATGTTGAGTGTAGACTCATGAATCCTAATCCTCATCAGAGTAACCTGCAACATCACAAGTTACAACCACAGTGGGTCAATACATTGGAATAGTATTGGCAAGTGATACCTTAGTATAATTTAGGTGGACTAGATACTATATGCAATTTGGCTAAGTATAGCTTGGCTTGCTTTGCTCAAAATAGGTTTTTCCTATTAGTTGAAATCACTAAGTTTTTCTTTGTCAAAACTTTTCCCAAGGAACCACCAATATACATTGAGGTCCTTCACCCTTTTTCACCCACAAGTTTTTACTTAGAAATTGGGATGTGGAGATTCTTGATAGCTTCCATGTCTTGATGCTCAAGTTGTCCTTTTCCAGGGACATGGCTAAGTACTTAGATTCTTCCATCTTTAGAGGTTGTGCACTTTCCCCACCAGACTTGATTTTCACCAAGACAGGACCTTTCAGAAGCCTTCCCTTAGACCAAATGGATGCGCTCCAACCTATCATTCCCACTACCACCAACTGTACAAATGGCTAAGTTCCAGCAACCTATGTGATCCAGGCAGAGCCCATATTGCCAAGTGGCTATACTAGAAGCTTCTTAACATTTGGCCTCTAAAATCTCTTTGTTCCTGGGTGGCTTTCCACAAGTGAGATACACAAGGTAAACCATAGAAATGGGCCTTGTGTAACCACTCAACATAAACCATTCCTTCCATTCCACCCAGGTGTTTCATTTACTTAGTTGTTTTATTAGGCAAAAACACAAGTCCAAAGACTTAGAAATATTTTCATCATAGCATGTATATTTCACCAACCCTTGGTTTCTACTAGCTAGGCTAAGCATGGCATAGATAAGAATCTTAACTTAGAAATTTCTAGCAATTCTACAACTACTAGGGTTTCCCAACATGGCATATAAGCAAAATATAGCATGCAAGACTAGCAAAATATTTCTAATGCATAGTAGAAAACATAGGGATAAAAATATTCATGAAGCACCACTTTCCTTGGTAGTTTGGAGAGTAGCTACACTCCTCACAATCACAATCACTAGCACCAAAATCTACACAAAGAATCATAGCCACAAATCACATACAAAACATATACAAACAAAAATATATGAATGCATGCAATATGCTATGTGATGATTTTTAAAACTCAACCAAGCAAGTATACAGTACTGGTTTATAAACAAGTTCAAAATTTTCCAAACAACAATTATTTAAACCTTAAATCATTTCTTAAACAATTCATATACTCAAATTATCCCTACACAAGTTTCTGCAAATAAAACCATTTTAACAGAAGCATAACATTAAACACATTGTATATTTAGAAAGGGCTTGTTCTCCTGATTCCATTGATATAAAATTTGTCAAATTCTAACATGGGGATCAAAAGTTATAGCCAAAACAAATTCAAACATCTAATAGATTTAAATCCTGATTTTAAACCTAAACAGCTGCCACGCGTCTTAATCTGATTGACGCGTACCGGTTCACGTTGGATCACACTTCTGAGCGCTGGATCTGACTTAATCGCACGGCCCAGATCTACCTATACCTCTTCGTTAAGTTATCTAATTTCACGTGCTGGCTCTAGATCCAACGGTCCTAGATCAAACGACCATAGCTGGGCGGCGCTGGCGGTGGCTACTAGCGGCGGCGAGCTCTGCCTACGGTGGCACGGCGCTACAGGTGGCTCTAGGGTCGTCGGAGATGCTTACCAGGATCGCGGCGAAGCACTGATGCTCAACCTGGCGACGGCTTGGCAAGGGGCGCACGGACACGGTCGCTGGAGCTCGTCGGAGTTGCGGGCGGCGTCTGTTGCTTGTTGTCGAAGACGTTGCCGAGTCTCTGCGTCGACCTAGCACAAGCCAGAGGGTTTAGGAGATGCGCAAGGGCCTGGCGAAGAAGACAGTACCAAAGGGGAGGCAAGGGGCGGTCTCATCTTACCTGAATCGCACGTCGGAGTCGAGCGGCGACTCAGGTGCTCGCGGGTGAGAACGAGGACGTCGCTCTGGGTCATGAGAAAGCAAATGGAGGGCATTAGCGTATGCGCAAGGTCATGTTGGTCACAGTGGTTTGAGCTAGAGGCGGAGGGGCGGTCTGTACTCACCGTGATTCGTTGTCGGAGTGCGTCTGTCTGCGGCGGCGCGAGGGCAATTGCAGGCAGCCTGGGGGCGTATCTGTCTGGCTTTGTTGGGGGAAATGGCCGCGGTGCAGAGGGGGTCTTATAGCCAGAGCGGGGGCGAGGATCGCGCGGCGTATCAATGGCAATTAAGCGCGTACTAATTGCGGCGAGGTAACAGCGGAGCGAGCGTCGCGGCCGCGCGTGATTGACGACGAAGACGACGTGGTCGCAGGGTCCACTCGTCAGCGAGTAAAACAGAGAGAAGGTGGGGTCGTGTGGTCAGTGACCTGGTGGGTGTGTCTGCGAGTGAGAGAGAGAGGGGGGGAACCCGGGTGGGCTAACTGGGCTGGATTAGTAGTTGGGCTAGATAGGTAGCGCTGGCCTTTTTCCATTTCTTTTCTCCTTTTCTTTTCCTGTTTTGATTTTCTAAAATGATTTTCAAATCCAAATCAAATGAATTTGAATTCAAATCTTCTCTAGGTTTTTATACTGCAAACCTTGCACTCAAATGTGTGTCAAACACTACTATTCAATCAAAACACTTTGATCAAATGAAAATAAAAATAAAACCAAGCCTTTATGTGATATATACAGGCATAATATTGGTTTTATTTGCTTATTTTGTTTTGAAACTTTGTTTCAAACTTTTGATGGTGCCTAAGTTTGAATTTCAAACCTTACTGAATCAAAACAAGTACTCTTCTCATTGGAAGATAGCACTATGGCTAGAGCAAACTTACATGAAATAATAAGCATATATGCTTCTGTTTTGAAATGATTTGTTTGAAATTAAACTTATATGATCATGGATGCATGGATGATATGCATGAGTTTGAAACATGATTTTAGGGATGTTACAAAGTTCCCTCTTTATTTCACACCGTTGACATCTATAGACAAAAGAGCACGATATCAACTGTGTACAGAGTATAAGTGCAATGTTGAAAACGTTCCCCGTGTCAGCACGGTTCTGCTAATTCCAACGTATAGATGCAAGCATATACAACTTCGATGTTCACAATGGTTCAAGTCTATTAGGGGCAAGTAAATAAGGTGTGCCATCAAGTTCGTGAGAGCTCTACTAACTAGTTTTCACATAACAAAATACTTTTTAATTCAAAAGGTAGATGAAGCTTGAGAATTTGCTAGGAATAGCAAAAGTGCTACTGGGTAGATATGGTGGACACAAGTCGAAAAAGTTGGTTCAAAGGATTTTGGAAACATGAGAAGTATGCCTTCTCAAAACAGGTTTTTGGCTAGCAAGGCTGGGTAGCAAGAAACAGATTTGAAAGAAACAAGTAAACATACAAGTAATAAAGCCAAACATCCAATCTTCCTTGAAGACACAAAAGAATCTTAAATAAAGCATACTAAGCTTATGAGCCAACAAGAAAGAAAGCAAATGATACA
Source organism: Avena sativa (assembly GCA_916181665.1). Classification (NCBI taxonomy): domain Eukaryota; kingdom Viridiplantae; phylum Streptophyta; class Magnoliopsida; order Poales; family Poaceae; genus Avena; species Avena sativa. Next base: position 254,236,791 of record OV702299.1, read on the forward strand.
AAATACCTGTAAGTTGTTTCTTTATTTTTCTCTTTCATAGTAATGCTACTGACTAGAACTTGGTTTGCCAAAACCAATTTAGATCCACTTGATGATCCCAGAGTGGTGCCAATACTGAACAACAAGATCCAACATATAATAGAGATTGCAAACTAAAAATAAAAAGTGCAAAAAGTAATAGATGAGACTTCTCATTAATATTCAATAAAGGCACTCACACCAAGGGATACATAGATAATCAACTAAAGGAGAGATACTTCCACATGGAAACCAAACTATAAGATAATCTCTCTACCACATATATAAATCCACTAAAAAGGTAAAAGATAAAAGATAAAGGTGGTGATACCGCGGCACTCCCCAAGCTTGGAACAAGCCAAGGGGATGCCAAACCTGATGACGAATTACTCCTTCGGTGGTGGTGGTGTTCTCTTGATAAGCTCCTCAATAAGTTTCTTCAAATCCTCCATATCGAAGGTTAGAGTACGGATTAACTTCGAGTTATGCTCAATGCATCCCATGATCAACTCGGACCGAGGATCCCAGTCCTTGTTATTCTTTCTCCATTCTTCCAAATTAGAGTGTTTCTTTCCTGCACAGTTAGAACAAGGGGTACTAGGAGGAATTGTGCACGGAGCGAGGATATGACGCGGAGTTCTCCTTCCTGTAGACATCTGTGCTGTCCTCCTAAGCTGGGTAGGTTGTGGCACCAAACCAATGCTTGTGATGGTAGCGCGAGTGTCTGGTTGCTTGTCCTCCTCCATGTCACCTTCATACCCTACCAAAATCTCCTCCTCCTTGGGGACTTGAGGTTCTTCTTCCTCGATCTTCTTGCCTTTGTCATTGGCCGAGGCCATGGTGCTCTAAACTTGAGAAGGTTTCCTGACAGAAACAGATCGAAACAAAAACATGACGAGAACACGATGCACGAATCTCGGGGGATCCGGGGGGTAATATATTATGAAGTTTCAATGCATTGACACGGAAACAAAGTAGAGATGGAGTTCGAGGGTGGCAAACCACCTCCAGGCGCGGCCAGGCTGGGCCCGTGCATCGGGTGGGTTTGTCCACCCCGGGATCTATTTCCTCTTCAGTTACGTCTCGTAACTTCCCTTATGTATTAAAAACATAAAAAATATAAAAAGATTTGAGTTTCACGAACCTTCTGTTTTCACCACTTTTACCTATTCAAAGACGAACTCTACAGAATCCTTTTCTCTTTCTCCTGAAAATTTCCTTCTTGCAAAAACCCTTGCACAAGCTCAATGACAACATTAGTTTAAGCAAAAACAATAATCCTTTGGTACACCCTTCAACTGAAAACTCATCAAAACAAAAGCTTTTGTAAGAGGCAAATGCAAATGATGTCAGAAATCTGTCAAAATAGACCAGCAGGTAAAGATTGATATTTTCGCAGATCTTCTGTTGCCCAAATCAAAAAGTGCAGAACTGATGAAAGTTGGTTAACAACTTGGAGAACAAGCACAGAAAAATTCAGCTCCATCCGAAGTACTGAGCTTCCTCATGAATTTTTACAATGCAGCACAAAAATCTGTCCCAGGACAGCCACTTTTCACAACTCCTCTACTTCACAAAAGTAGTTGAACTTGACACAAAAACCAAAACAAAAAGGATAAGGAGCGGTTATTATAGAGGTAATAACTTCCAAGACACGTCCAAAATCTTCGGTTATCTCCCAACAAGTACTTTTCTTTATTGCCTTCAAGTTAGGCCCTAAAAATTCCAAAGATGCTCACATAGGATATATATATCTGAAATGAAAGAGAACATCAAGAAGCAAATAACTAACACACTTGAGTCTAACCCACTTCCTATGCATGGGAGTATCATGAGAAAATGAATTATTGAAACAAAAATCCACAAGCATAGGAAGACAAAACAGATGCAACTTTAAAGCTTTCAACATAAAACGGGGAAACTTAACATCATTGAGATGCATAAAACCATGTTTTCCTCTTTCAAAATAACTTTCAGTAGAACTTTGAATAAAGTTGACAATATAACTATCACTAGAAATAACTTTATCATCGGAATAAGCATACTTACAGTCACCAAAATGAGGTCCAAGGTCATAGACAGGATCAATAGAAGCAAGTTGTTCCATCCTGAAATCTTTATTAGGCAAGCTATTTTCACAAGGGGATTTAGCAAATTTGGAAAAGTTAAACTCATAAGAATCTCCATGAAACTTAGTTAAAATTTTTTCCTTCTTACAATCAATAATAGCTCCACAAGTTTTCAAGAAAGGTCTACCAAAAATGATAGGACGAGTTCTGCTATCTGCTGAATTAAGCACTAGAAAATCAGCAGGATACTTAATCTTACAGCAGAGAACCTCCACATCTCTTACAATGCCAATGGGGCAAATGGTCTCCTTATTAGCAAGGTGAATAACCACATCAATGTCCTCAATCTCACAAGGACCAATATCATGCATAATTTCCCTGTAAAGCTCATAAGGAATAGCACTAGAACTAGCACCAATATCACATAAACCATAGTAGCAATGATCACCAATTTTAACAGAAAGAACAGGAACGCTAGCCTTTCTAGCCTGACTAGGATGAGAGATAATATTAGAAGCATCTTCATATAATACAATGTGTTCATCCTCTATATTTCTAGTGACAGTGTCTTCCACAATAGCTACCATAGGTTCATCACTCAAATGCTTACCAGGCTCCATAGTTTTCATTGTACCTTTGTTATTTGCACTAATAGTCATAGAATACTCCTTTACCTTAGCTGGGAAAGGCATTTTCTCAACATTAGGTTCAAGCACAATATGATTAGTAGTACAAACTTGACTACTTCTAACTGGAACATGGCTAACAACATCTTTATAAGGGGCATGGTACTTATTCCACTTCTTCTTGGGAATTTCAATGTAAGAGGCGAAGGCCTTAAAACAGTTGGCAATACTTTGGGAATCAAGACCAAACTCATTGCTGATATCATGGAAGTTGTCAGTTCCCATAAAAGATTTAATGCATTCATAATCATAGTTTATACCTGACTTTCTTCCTTTGTCATTCTCCCAAGCTTCAGTTTTCTCTTGAATACGGTCTAGAAGATCCCATTTAGCTTCTTCCTTCATACGTGTGAATGATCCAGCACAAGAAGCATCTAGTAAATCTTTATCATCAAGAGAAAGCCTAACATAAAAGTTATTGAGGATAATATTGTTAGGGAGATCATGAATAGGGCATTTTAGCATTAGTAACTTCAATCTCCCCCAAGCTTGAACTGTACTCTCTCCATCAAGAGGCCAAAAGTTATATATAAGATTTATATCCTTATGGATTTCACTGGGAGGATAAAATTTAGAGTAAAAGAGAGAAGACATCTCCTCCCATTCCATGTATTGTCCATTCTTCAGCAGCTTATACTATTTTCCAGATCTCCCTTTCAAGGATATGGAGAGTAACTTCTTATTTACCAGTTCAGTTGTGATACTTTCACACTTAAACAACCCGCATAATTCATGGATAAAAAGAAAGTGATCACCGGGATGGACAGTTCCATCCCCAAAATAATAATTATCCATAACACGATTAACAATACTTGTAGGTATCTTAAAAGGATCTATCTCAACAGGAGGTGGTTCATCTACTACCCTATAAGTGGTAGTAGTTTTTCCAAATAGAAAACCAAGTGGCTTATCGATATTGGAAACAAAGTAACAAGCAGTAACAGAAGCAATACTCATAGTAAAAGTTTCCCTTACCAGTTCCACTCTTCAATAGAGCTTCACTCCCTGGCAACGGCACCAGAAAATAGTCTTGATGACCCACAAGTATAGGGGGTGTATCGTAGTAATTTCGATAAATAGGTGTGTCGATCCCAACGAGGAGCAGAAGGTGCTGAACAGTGGTATGGAGCAGGAAATCCCTGTGAATACTTAGCAAACGGATTTTTAGTGGTTTTCTGACAAGGCAACAAAACAAAGAGCAAGTAACAGAAGTAACAAACAAATGGAGCAAGTGGACAAACCCTTTCTTAGCAAAGGACAAGCCGGTGGAAATACTTATAAGGACCAAACATTCTCGAGGACACATGGGAATTCTGTCAAGTTCTTTTGCTTCAAATAGCTGAGTACTCTTCTCTGGTGTTTGTAAGTGTTGTGTGGGTGAATCTGTGCTAACATACCTCCCTTCCTTGGACTAATACATACTTGTGCTTAAACCCCCTGCAAACATCCATAACTACAGGAAAGTAATTAAGATATAAATCTAACCACAACCTTAAACTCTGAGATCCTACACTCCCTTGTGCAAAGGTGTCCTAACGGGAGTTCAGGTTTCTGTCACTCCGGCAACCCCGGATTAGTAGCCAAATACACAATGCATTCCCCTAGGCCCATAAATGGTGAAGTTTCATGTAGTCAATGTTCACATGACATCACTAGAAGAATAGAACCAGAACTTAAATACTAAACCATTGAATAATAACTCATCACAGATTCACTACTAACAACATGAATTCTCCCATGTCCTCAAGAACTAAACGAACTACTCACAAGACATCATATGGACAAGATCAAAGATGATATGGTAATGGATAACAATCTGAACATAAACAATAATCCAATGGTTCCACTAACAAGCATAAACTACAATAGTAATCAACACCGGGAAAGTTTCCCCTAATGAACTAAGCAATATCCAACACAATTGTTATAGCGGGACGGAGTGGTGATGATGGTGCTGGTGGAGATGATGGGTGGATGCTGATCATGATGATCCCTTTGAAGACTAGCTTGATGACGGTGTTGACGGCGACGGTGTCCCCTCTCCGGGAAGGAATTCCCCTGGCAGAAATTTGTCTGCCGGAGAGATCTTTCTCTCTCGGTGTTTTCCGCCCCCAGGGGCGGTGGAAATCTATCTGTGGTCGCCTCCTGGTGTTAGGGTTCCATAGGGAAGATATAGGCGAAGCGGCGGAGTCGGAGGCCGGGCAGGTGGGCCACACCTTCCCTAGGTGCGGGGTCAGGTGGGCCCATGCCTAGGGGGTTGTGGGCGCCCTAAGGCCCATCTTCGTCCCTCCTTCTGGCTTCCTTCGTCTTCTGGTAAAATAATATGTTTCCATATTTTTCTGGTATTTTTCTGATCTTCGCGAAATTGCACCGAAACGCCTTCTTTTCCATCAGAATCATGACTCCGGCAGTCCATCCTCCAAGAATCATCCAACATACATAAACAGATGAAAAGCCATAAGTAATACCTCATAATAAGACAAATATCAATGAATAGAGGTAAATTATGATATAGAAAGGTGATGCAAATTGGGCGTATCAACAGCGAAGCAAGACATGTCATGCCCACTCCTATTATCAACCTAGCTGTTGCCAAGACCCTTCTGGAGCAGGATAGATCACCCTCAGCTATGGAACAGGTCTATGACCTTGTGGCAAAGGTGGTGAAACAGCAGGAAAAGGCCACCTCTCAGAGGCTTGAGTCTGACCCAGCATTTTGCCAGTCTAGCATTCCTAAGCCACCAAGGGACCGATCTCCTCATGATGTCGGATCCCAGACAGGTTCATCAGAACGAAGACGGAGAGATGCACACAACAGGAAGGACACTATCCACATATGCTCCGACCACGGAGGCAAGGCTCATCCTCGCCGCCCATCTCCATCGCCCCGGTCTCCCCGACATTGCGAAGACCCTAAGGCTCACCATCGCACGGACATGCCTCCGCCAAGGCAAAGCGGCATCGTCATCCGCAACAATGCGAAGCAGCCCCATCACGATGGAGAGTGCAACCAAGGACACAAGAGCAGGTCGCGTCATGACCCTTCGTGTCCGACAAGCAACCGCAACAAGCATGAGGCGTCGTAGGAGGGTAACAGCAAGAAAGCTAACCCACCGCCACCTCCGCCTCCATCACCCCCTAGCAGCCACCATGGCGGAGGAGGCCCGCATCGTTCACACAGCCCTTCCCCTGGCAGCAAGAAGAAAAGAACAAGTCCGGAGCCATACGACGCGTGTTCACGCCTGGACAAGATTCACGAGGCCCGAGAAGGATAATACCTGGGACCGTGTTGCTTTGGACCTGTATTACGGACCGCAACTTACCCCAAGGATTTCCGGATTGACAAGACCATCAAGCCCTATGACGGCACCGCCAAACCAACTACGTGGTTGCAGGATTATGGCAACGTGGTGGAGATCGTCGGGGGTAACCCCAATGTCGCCGTCAAGTACCTCCCACTAATGCTGGCGGGCACGGCCCGACAATGGCGATGACTTGCCGGATAAGTCCATCTGCAACTGGTTGGACATGCAAGAAGCATTCACCAAGAACTTCGAGGGTACGTATAAGCGTCCCTGCACTATTGGCGATCTACAGCGGTGCGTGCAGGAGAAACACGAGTCATCTCGCGCCTACCTCTCTCCCTGGCTGGATATGAAGAATTCTTGCGCAGGAGTGCACGCTCAGACCGCCATGGCCGCCTTCATCGATGGGTTGAAGAAGGGTACGTTGCTACGACATAAGTTGAAGCGTCTACAGAACAATCACTGGCTAGATCTCAACCAGATGATCCAGCTGTCTAGTGAGTTCACGGCTACCGACGACGATGCTCGCGGCTCCCTGCCGACAATGTCCGTTCCAACTCAAGCTAGGAGTAACATCAGCACCAAGTGGAAGAGCCCACCAGAAGAAAAGCAAACCTCTGACATGGTCGCCATGACATTTGCAGGACAAGGTGATGGCGGACAGCGTGGCCGAGGACGGCGGGCTGGTCATGGGCAGCAGCGAGGTAGTGAAACTACCCCGACATCGCTATGCGTTCCCCAAATGTACGAGGACTACCGTGATATGACGTGCCTTGTACACCTCGATGCTAACGGCAGAACCACTCACACCAATCGCCATTGCAAGTTCGTCAACGATCTCAAGGAGGACCCGGAGTCCGGTTACAAGCGAAGCTGGAAGAACAGGCTGCGGGGCAAGGACAAAGGGAAGAAGAAGGAAGAGGAGTCCAAGGATTCAAGTGACATGGACGAGGATGTTGACCCCAAGCACCCTGCCAAGAGCGATGGCAAGGGCAAGAACTCCTTCGAGAAGAAGGCCCCCGTCTACCACACTTTCCTTGGCACCCCAACTGTCCCGGAACAGAAAAACCTTGCTGAGGATACTGATGGCCACCCTACCCCCAGTCCCCTAGTATCTGCGCTGGTCGGAGATTCCAATAACTTGGGACAGGAAGGATCACCCAGACCTCATCCCTACGGAGAAACAGTACGCCATGGTCATCAACCCCCTGATTGATGGCAACGAGTTCACCAAGTGTATGGTGGACAGTGGAAGAAGCATCAACATCATGTACCTAGATACGCTGCACAAGATGAACTTGACAGAGGCTAACCTAAGGCGGACCAGCATAGTGTTCCATGGCGTAGTTCCTGGCCGGGAGGCTTGGTCCCTTGGTTGCATCACACTTCAGGTCGCTTTTGGCGATGTTAATAATTACCGCCAAGAACGCATGACCTTTGAGGTGGTCCCCTTCAAGAGCGTGTACCACGTCATCTTCGGGCGCGACATCTTCCATGCCTTCATGGCCAAGCCATGCTTTATCTACAACAAACTCAAGATACCCGGACCAAACGGCATCATCACCGTATCCAGAAGCTTTACCAAGGCAAGGGACTACGAGATTGGAGAAGCAGCCTTTGTAGAAGCTATCCTTTATAGCAAAGAATTCAAGGAGATCCAGAGCAAGGTCGATGCCACGGAGATGCCGGCGTCGAAGAAGAATATTTCTGACTCCGCCCCCGCCTTTAAGGCCACCATCGAAACCAAGCCGGTGGAACTTGTGGTAGGCGATGCCTCCAAGACCACCACCATTGGGACGAGTTCCTCCGTGAGAATAGCGACATCTTTGCCTGGCAACCTGCCGACATGAAAGGTGTACCTAGGGAACTTGCCGAGCACAGCTTGAATATTGATCCAAAATGCAAACCGGTGAAACAACCTCTACGACGCTTCGGAGACGAGAAGATTCATGCCATAAGCAAAGAGATAACTAGGTTACTTAAGGCTAGTTTTATCCAAGAAGTCCTTCACACCCTGTTAGAATACATATCCTATACGTGTTTGTATAGGTGTAGGATATGTATGCGTGTGTATTCCTTGTGTATAGTCCGTGTTGTATGCAACCGGGAATCCTTGTAATCCTCCTATATAATGAGCAATACAAGGCCACCTAACGTGTGGTTTCCCCTATCTTACATGGTATCAGACGCAAACCCTAGCTAGGACCTGCGCCGATGCCGACTTCCGCTGCCTCTCCGAAACCGCGCAACCCTACCCCCTTCTTCCCTACCATCGACGCCATGACGACCTCCGATGACAAGCGCGACGCCGCTGCCAAGTAGCGCGACATCGACATAGCCAAGGCGCACGATGATGCCCTAGCCATCTCATAGGCCACCGCCAACAAGGAGATCCCCCTGCTACCACTTCGGTCGCCGCCGGGCAATTCTCCCTCACCTCGCTGCACGCTTAGGCCGTTGGCCTCTCAAGCATCAAGGGGCACGTACCCATGGAACTTGCGCTCGACACGTTTTTTCGGGCCGCCGTCCGCAAGTACGCGCTCCTCGATCACCTCGACGGTGCATCTTCGTCCTCTCCAACGCCGGAATGGAAGCTCCTCGATGCCACGGTGGTGTCATGTATCTACGGCTCGGTCTCCTTGCCGATCCTCGACGCCGTCATGACCCCGGGCGAAGATCCTTCTGCCGCCGAGATTTGGGTCGCCATCAACGGCCTCTTCAATGATCACAAGGCCAACCGCGAGCTCCTCCTCTTCGCCGAACTCGCCAAAATCAGCATGGGCGACATGACCATGACGAACTATCTGCAGAAGATCAAGTCCATCACTGACGGCCTCGCCGATCTCAGATCACCGGTCGACAATGCCAAGCTCGTCATCCACTGCCTCAACGGCCTCAATGGCAAGTACGAGGGCGCCTCCGATCTCATCTCCCTTATGGTCCCTAGACCGACCTTCGCCCACTGCCGCTCTATGCTCTAGCTGCAGGAGATGAAGAAGAAGAGTCGCCGCGGCCGCGCTACCGACTCCGCCTTCTACTCCAACAACACAGGCAATGGCCGCGGCAACGGTCGAGGCAAGAAAAAGCAAGCCAAGGAGGATGCTGCCAAGGACGTCGCCCCCACCAAATCTGAGACGACCCCCGCTGGTCCCACTCCCGCGGCACCGGCACCTGCCGCGCCGCCTCTCACGTGGCCCTCGCCGCATCACCCATGGAACGGCGCCATCCAAATGTGGCCGTAGGGCTCGGCCGGCTACACCGGCGCATGTCGGCCCTACTACGCCTCGCGGCCGTCTGCCCCGTCTCATGTGTTTTACACGCAAGGCCCCTACAGCGTCGCTCCGCCCCGCCACCACTGTCGCCCTATGGTGCTATGTGCTGATGGGGACACCAACACCGGCTGCATCATGGGACCAAGCGGCGCTACTTCAGCAGTTCCAGACCATGGGCCTGCAGGCTCCCCCCGTGAATGGGTCATGGACACCGGCGCATCATCTCACTTTGCCTCCGATCCCGGTATGCTAACTTTCGTGTCTGCTTCCTTTTCTAATCGTGTTGTTGTTGTCGGTAACGGTTCCACCCTTCCCATCAGCGCCACTAGACATGCACGCTTTGTTTCTTCCAACTTGGATCATCCCCTTTATCTCTGTAATGTTTTAGTAGCTCCTAATATCATCAAAAATCTCATGTCAGTTCGTCGCTTAACCACCAATAATAATGTTTCGTCGAATTTGACCAGTTTGGTTTTTCTGTGAAGGATCTTCCAACCAAGACCGAGATTCTCAGATCCAATAGTTCGGGTCCCCTCTACTCGGTTTACCCTTCTTTGAGTCTTCCACAAGCACATGTCATCGTCGATCAATCGCTTTGGCATCGCCGTCTTGGGCACCCTGGCCGGCCTGTCATGAAGTCTCTAGTTCAGGCCAAAGTAGTTCCTTTAGAAAAGAATACAGTCAAATCTAGTTTATGTCATGCTTGTCAATTAGGTCATCATGTTCGTCTTCCTTTTTACTGGTCTTCTCGTGTAACCACCAAAGTGTTTCAACTTATTCATTGTGACTTGTGTACATCACCCGTTGAGAGTGTTTCTGGTTTCAAGTATTATCTTGTCTGTCTTGATGATTTTATGCAATATGCTTGGGTCTATCCTCTTCGACGTAAATCTGAAACTTTCTCTCGCTTGTCCGCCCTTCACATGCTTGCCCGAACTCAATTTGATGCGTGTCTCAAATCTATCCAATGTGATAATGGTCGTGAGTTTGATAATTGCCTTCTCCACTCATTTGCCCAACAACATGGAATAACACACGGCTTTTCGTGCCCATATACATCGCAGCAAAATGGGAAAGTTGAACGCATTATTAGAACTCTCAACAATATCACCCGTACTCTTTTGGTACAATCTAGCATGCCACCGCGTTATTGGGTCGAGGCTCTCAACACCGTCGTTGTTCTTCACAATCGGCTACCATCCAAGGGCATAGATAAGCGCGTTCCGTTCCATGCTCTCCATGGTTTTGATCCCTCCTATGCTGATATTCGTGTTTTTGGTTGCTTGTGCTATCCCAACACCGCCGCAACCGCGCTGCATAAACCTGCCCCACGCTCCGTCGCCTGCGTGTTCCTTGGGTACCCTTCCAACAATCATGGATATCGTTTCCTCGATAGGTCCACTCAAAAGATCATCATCTCTCGACACGTTGTGTTCGATGAGTCCAGCTTTCCATTCGCTTCCACGGGTTTCACGCCGTCCACTCCTGTATCTATGCAACACTATGATTTTTGCAGGATTTGGTACCGCCACACCCCCTCGCGACGCCATTCACCGCGCCATGCTCGGATCCGCAGCCCCCCTTGTCGGGTCTCTTCACTGCTGGCGCACAACAGCCCCATCCTACCGCTGCTGCACGGCAGTCTGCCGCGGGCTCTAGGCAGCCTGCCGCGGGCGCAGGGCAGCCTGCCATGGGCACACGGCAGCCTGTCGCGGCTGCCTCCCCTGCCAGGCCCCCGACACCGCCGACGCCCACGACTGCCACGTCGTCTGCCTCGCCATCTGACACGTCTGCTGGGGAGTTATCCTCGCCACGTACGGCCGCTGCACCGACTCCTCCATCGCCGCCGCCACCTCCGGTCCGCCGACCGCGACTTCCGCCTCCACCATCGTCACATCGCATGCTCACGCGTGCGAAGACCGGAGTGGTGCAGCCGAAGACCATATTCGATCTTCATGTTGAGGGTCTCTCTCCTCTTCCGAAGACGTATCATGGAGCGCTCAAGGATCCGAATTAGCACGCTGCGATGATCAATGAGTACAGTGCACTTCTCTCAAATAACACTTGGGACCTCGTTGATCCACCTCGCAATGCAAATATAGTCACAGGCAAGTGGATTTGTCGTCACAAGTTGAAGTCTGATGGTTCTCTTGATCGATACAAGGCACGGTGGGTCTTGCGAGGATTCACACAACATGAAGGTATTGACTTTGATGAAACTTTCAGCCCGGTGGTCAAACCCGCCACAATCCGGACAGTTTTGTCGGTTGCTCTTTCCAGTGATTGGCCTATTCATTAGTTGGACATCAAGAATGCTTTTCTGAATGCCGCCTGGACAGATCTTTGTATGGTTTGAAGTAGGCTCCTCGGGCATGGTTTCAGCGATTTGCCTCGTATATTGCATCACTTGGGTTCTTGAGTGCTAAGACCGACAGCTCTTTGTTCGTCTATCGCCATGGTCCTGATATGGCCTATCTCCTACTCTATGTGGATGACATAATTTTGACTGCATCTTCATCGACACTGCTGCAGAGTTTAATTGGTTCACTCCGTTCTGAGTTCACTATGACGGATATGGGTGATTTACAATATTTTCTGGGCATCTCAGTCAGGCGCACCAAGGATTGTCTCTTTCTATCGCAGGAGAAGTATGCTCTGGAGCTCCTTGAGCGCATGGGCATGTTGTAGTGTAAATCCATCTCCACACCAGTTGATACAGCTTCTAAGCTTGCAGCTCAGTCTAGTGATCCCGTGGCTGATCCTACAGAGTATCACAGTATTGCAGAAGGTCTCCAATACCTTACTTTCACTCGGCCAGATATCTCCTATGCAGTACAATAGATATGTCTTCATATGCATGATCCACGGGTTAATCACTTGCTCCTTGTGAAGCGTGTTCTACGCTACATCCGCGGCACCACCGACTATGGTCTCACTTTGTATCGACGTACATCGAACAAATTGCTGGCATATTCTGACGCTGACTGGGTAGGTTGTCCAGACACTCGACGGTCTACTTCAGGCTACTGTGTGTTCCTCGGCGCGAATTTGGTGTCTTGGTCGGCTAAGCGGCAGCACACTGTTTCTAGATCGAGTGTAGAGGTAGAGTATCGGGCAGTAGCAAATGTGGTGGCCGAGTCATGTTGGCTTCGACAGCTACTTTTGGAGCTTCATCAGCCGGTGCATGATGCTTTCGTGGTCTTCTGTGACAATGTCAGATCGGTTTACATGACACAGAATCCTGTACATCACCAGCGCACCAAGCATGTGGAGATTGATCTACACTTTGTCAGAAATCGCGTGACCACTGGCGAGGTTAAGGTGCTATACGTTCCCAGTTCATCTCAGTTCACGGACATCTTCACCAAAGGATTACCATCGCCTCTCTTCCTAGACTTTCGGGATAGTCTCAACATTCGTAAGACGTCCAGTTTCGACTGAGGGAGGGTGTTAGAATACATATCCTAGACGTGTTTGTATAGGTGTAGGATATGTATGCGTGTGTATTCCTTGTGTATAGTCCCTGTTGTATGCAACCGGGACTCCTTGTAATCCTCCCATATAATGAGCAATACAAGGCCACCTAACATGTGGTTTCCCCTATCTTACACACCCGATGGGTGGCCAATCATGTACTTGTCCCCAAAAGGGAACCAAAGAATTAAGAATGTGCGTTGATTACACCGGCTTGAAAAAAGCGTGTCCCAAAGATCCGTTTGCTTTTCCTCCCATTGACCAAGTCATTGACTCGATGGCTGGCTTGGAACTTTTGTGTTTTCTCGACGCATACTCAGGATACCACCAAATTAAGATGAGAAAGTCGGATCAATTGTCCACTTTGTTGACCACACATTATGGCATGTTTTGCTACGTCATGATGCCATTTGGGCTGAAAAACACAGGTGCTACGTACCAGCAGACTATGCAGCATTTGCCTACATGATCAAATTGGTCGGAAAATTCACGCCTATGTGGACGATATAGCGGTGATGTCTAAAAAGTCAAACGACTTAATCTCCGACTTAAAAGAAACCTTTGATAATCTCCGGAAATACAACATGATGCTTAACCCAAAGAAGTGTGTCTTCGGGGTTCCAGCCGACAAATTGTTGGGATTCATCTTTTTCAAGCGTGGAATCGAGGTCAACCTAGAGAAGATCAAGGCCATCCTAAACATAAACCGTCTAACATGCCTGAAGGACATACAACGGTTAACAGGCTGTGTTGCAGCAGTTAGCCGGTTCGTCAGCCGACTTGGAGAGAAGGCTCTGTCGTTGTACTAGTTGCTGAAGAAGGCGGACAAATTCACGTGGACAGATGAAGCAGACGCAACATTTAAAGAGCTAAAGGAGATACTCTCCTCGGCTCCTATCCTTGCGGCACCTGAGCCTATGGATCCTATGTTAATTTACATGGCGGCCACCAACCGCGTAATCAGCATCGTCGTTTGTGGTAGAGCGGAAAGAACCAGGGCATGAGTACGGAGTTCAACGACCAGTTTACTATGTGAGCGAGATCTTGACGGAGTCCAAGCAGCGTTAGCCGCACTACCAGAAGCTAGCTTATTGAGTGTTCCTTGCTTCTCGGAAGCTAAGGCACTACTTCTAGTAGCACCCTATCACAGTTGTGAGCAAAGCTCCACTGTCCGACGTCATCAACAATAGCGGCGCTACAGGAAGGGTCGCGAAGTGGGGCATTGAACTTGCCGCCTTCGACATTACCTACAAGAGATGCGACGCTATCAAAGCACATGCCTTGGCGGATTTCATCACAGATTGGACGGAGATGCCAGATCCTACTCCTATACCAGAGCCAGAATACTGGGTGATGCACTTTGACGGATCAAAGCTAGTCAATGGCTCAGGGGCTGGTGTACTGTTATAGTCACCAACCGGGGAAAAGCTACACTATGTTCTGCAGATCCACTTGGAGGATACAAACAACATGGCGGAGTATGAAGAACTCATTCACGGAATACGCGTAGCGAAGGATATTGGCATCAAGCGCATAGTTTGCTGTGGAGATTCCGACTTGGTTGCCCAGCAGGTGGCTGGCACCTGGAAAGCACGGAACCCTATGATGGCAGCATTATCGAGATGAATTGGACGAGATAGCCAAGAGCTTGTTGGGCTACGAAGTCAAGTATGTTCCAAGGGAGGAAAATGAGGTGGCTGATCTACTGCCAAAGCTTGGATCGGGGCGCAAACAAATTCCACCTGGCGTTTTCCTAAAGCATCTATGGACACCATCGTGAAGGGAGCGGACCCCGAGAACCCAGATAGAGTTGACTCTTTCGTTCACACAGTTACGAAGGTCCCTCTGTCTTAGACAAAACCGTTCATGGAATATCTCGTACACAGAACTTTGCCCGACGACGAGGTCGAAACACGGCAAATAGTACGTCTAGCAAAGGGCTATACCATAATCAATGGACAGATCTATAAAAGAAGCACCACTAGCGTATACCTAATGTGTGTTTCCCAGCAAGAGGGTTTGAAATCCTTCATGAGATCCATCTCGGAGATTGCGGGCATCACGCCGCTCCTCGATCTTTGGTCTCCAAAGCCTTCCGACAAGGATTCTACTGGCTGACCACGAAGGCGGACGTCGACCAGCTGGTTGAGACATGCACGGGATGCCAGTACTATGCCCGACAACCACATCTCCCAGCAAAAGAATTGCGAACAATACCAATAACTTGGTTGTTTGCAGTCTGGGGACTAGACATGGTTGGTCCGTTTGCAGACGACACCATGTGGGTTTACTCATCTGCTAGTAAAGTTGATAAATTCACCAAATGGATAGAAGCTAAACCCATTAGAAAGCTTGATGGGGCAACTGCCCTTAGGTTTTGTAAGATCCCTCCTTTATAAAGGAAAAGGATCCCTGTGATTGGAATGCTAGTCCCTGGATCAATGCTAGCATCGACAGTTTAAGATGAAGTACACAGATACAAAGGTCTTTATTACAGCCATTCCAGAGATAAACATAGTCTTTACAACTCCAAGGCCATAGGCCTAGTACAAGAGTTTGAATAAGTAAATAAATAAAAGTCTTCATATTCATGTGCCACAGGCAAACATGTTGAGTGTAGACTCATGACACCTAATCCTCATCAGAGTAACCTGCAACATCACAAGTTACAGCCACAGTGGGTTAATACTTTGGAATAGTATTGGCAAGTGATACCTTAGTATAATTTTAAGTGGACTAGATACTATATGCAATTTGGCTAAGTGTAGCTTGGCTTGCTTTGCTCAAAATAGGTTTTTCCTGTTAGTTGAAATCACTAAGTTTTTCTTTGTCAAAGCTTTTCCCAAGGAACCACCAATAGACATTGAGGTCCTTCACCCTTGTTCACCCACAAGTTTTTACTTAGAAATTGGGATGAGGAGATTCTTGATAGCTTCCATGTCTTGATGCTCAAGTTGTCCTTTTCCAGGGACATGGCTAAGTACTTAGATTTTCCATCTGCAGAGGTTGTGCACTTTCCCCACCAGACTTGGTTTCACCAAGACAGGACCTTTCAGAAGCCTTCCCTTAGACCAAATGGACGCGTTCCAACCTATCATCCCACTACCACCAACTGTCCAAATGGCTAAGTTCTAGTACCCTATGTGATCCAAGCAGAGCCCATATTGCCAAGTGGCTGCACTAGAAGCTTCTTAACACTTGGTCTCTAAAATCTCTTTGTTCCCGGGTGACTTACCACAAGTGCGATACACAAGGTAAACCATAGAAATGGGCCTTGTGTAACCACTCAACATAAACCAATCCTTCCATTCCACCCAGGTGTTTCATTAACTTAGTTGTTTTATTAGGAAAAACACAAGTCCAAAGACTTAGAAATACTTTCATCATAGCATGTATATTTCACCAACCCTTGTTTGCTACTAGCTAGGCTAAGCATGGCATAGATAGTAACTTTAACTTAGAAATTCCCTAGCCATTCTACAACTACTAGGATTTCCCAACATGGCATATAAGCAAAATAATAACATGCATGACTTAGCAAAAGATTTCTAATGCTTAGTATAAAACATGGGGATAGAAATATTCATGAAGTACCAATTGCCTTGGTAGTTTGGAGAGTAGCTACACTCCTCACAATCACAATCACTACCACCAAAATCTACACAAAGAATCATAGCCACAATCACATACAAAACATATACAATCAAAAATATATGCATGCATGAAAAATGATATGTGATGATTTTTAAAACTCAACAAAGCAAGTAAACAGTACTGATTCATAAACAAGTCAAAAACTTGCCAAACAACAAATATTTAAACCCTAAATTATTTCCTAAACATTTCATATGCTCAAATTAGCCCTACACAAGTTTCTGCAAATAAAACCTTTTTAACAGAAGCAAAACATTAAACACATTGCATATTTAGAAAGAGCTTGCTCTCCTGATTCCAACGATATAAAATTTGTCAAATTCTAACGTGGGGATCAAA
This sequence comes from Avena sativa, assembly GCA_916181665.1. Classification (NCBI taxonomy): domain Eukaryota; kingdom Viridiplantae; phylum Streptophyta; class Magnoliopsida; order Poales; family Poaceae; genus Avena; species Avena sativa. Next base: position 254,253,608 of record OV702299.1, read on the forward strand.
AGTTATAGCCAAAACAAATTTGAACATCAATCAGATTCAAATCCTGTTTTAAATCTAAACTTCAGCCACGCGGCAGCGTCTGATTGGACGGTACCGCTTCGCATCGGATCACGCTCGGCTACCGTTGGATCTAACTAAACACGCAAGGCTCAGATCTAAACTTACCTCTTTGACACAGATCTAATCTCACACGTTAGATCTAAATCCTACGGCCCTAATCTAACTGACCACAGACGGGCGGCGCTAGCGGCGGCTACTGGCGGCGGTGAGCTCTGCCTACGGCGGCGTGGCGCTACAGGTGGTCCTAGGGTCGTCGGAGGGGCTTACCAGAACCGTGGCGACGCGCTGATGCTCAACCTGGCGGCGTCTTGGCAAGGGGCACACGGAGTGGGCTGCTAGAGCTCGTCGAAGTTGCGGGCGGCGTCGGGTTCGAGTGGACGGCGATGTTGTCGACGCTCCTGGTCTCCCTAGCACAAACAAACGGCACCAGATGATGCACAAGACAGTGGCAAACAACTTCGTGTGAGTCAGAGGTGAAGGGGCGCAAAGGGCTTACGAAATTTGGTCGCCGGAGTCGAGGTTGTCGTTGGGAGCTTGCGGTGTTGAACGGAACCGACGACCTGGGGCAGTAAAGAAGGCACCAACGGTGTCAGTAGATGCGCAAGAAAGCGGCGAGGCTTTCTGCAAGAACCAGAGGGAGAGGGGCACACAGGGCTCACCGGGATTGGTCGCCAGAGTGAGTTCTGTCTGCGGCGGTGCAGGGGCGATTGTGGGCAGCCTGGGGGCGCTTTGTGCTCGGAGTTTGGGGGGAAATGGAGAGGGGGCAGAGGGGGTTTAAGTAGCATGGTCGCGAGCGAGATTTACTCCGGCATTCAACGTGAATTGACACCGCGAATCAATACAGGGAACGGCCAACGTGATTTTGGGGATTGAGCTGTTTGCGGGGTGGAGACGACGACATCGTGTGGGCCGCGGCTGTCAGTGAGAGGAAAGGAGAGGGAGTGGGTCCTGCCTGTCAGCGAGCTAGTGGGTGCGGGGACGAGTGAAGAAAAATGGTTCGCGGGGTGGGGTGCTGGGCTTAGCTGGGCCAGTTGGGCCAGATTCGGCTGAGTGATATTTTTTCCTCTTTAAGCTTTTTCTTTTTCTGTTTGTTTTTCTGAAATGGTTTTCAAACCTCAATTCAACTCTGTTTTATTCCAAAACTTTTCAGGATTTTTGTACAATAAATCTTGTACTCAAATAAGTGTCAAACACATCTATTCACTCAAACACACTTTGGTCTTTTGAAAATAAAATAAAACCATGCCTTTATGATATATATTCAATAGGCATAATATTGGGTTTATTACTCATTTTTGTTTTGAAATTTGTTCAAACTTTTGGTGGTGCCTAAGTTTGAATAAACAAACTTTACTGAATCAAAACAAGTATTTCTCATCATTGGAAGATAGCACTAAGGCTTAGAACAAGCTTACATAAAATAATAAGCACAAATGATTCTGTTTTGAATTGATTTGTTTGAAATGAAAATCATATGCTCATGGATGCACGGATGATATGCATAAGTTTGAAACATGATTTTGAGGATGTTACAAATCTAACCCCCTTAAGGTGAATCTTGCCCTCGAGATTCGGATTGGCTAGCAAATAGGTGAGGGTGGTCTTTCCGAAGATCATCTTCTCTTTCCCATGTTGCTTCTTCTTCGGAATGATGGTTCCACTGGACTTTGCAAAACTTGATAGTCTTGGTCCGTGTGACTCTTTCTGCAGTCTCAAGAATCCTGATAGGCTTCTCTTCATAAGTGAGATCACTCTCCAACTGGACCTTTTCCAAAGGTATAGTATCCTTCAAAAGAAGTTTCTTCCATTTCTGGATGACATTTCTTAAGTTGACTCACATGAAACACATTATGGACAGCTGACAGAGATTCTGGCAGTTCAATTTCATAGGCAACTTCTCCTTTACGACTCACAATATTGAATGGTTCAACATATCTTGGGGCCAATTTTCCTTTGACTCCAAACCTCTTCACTCCACGAAGTGGTGACACTCTAAGATAAGCTCTATCACCGACTTCGTAGGTGACTTCTCTACGCTTAGGATCTGCGTAGCTTTTTTGTCGGGACTGTGCTATCTTCAATATGTCCTTAACCAACTTGACCTTCTCTTCGGCTTCTTTGATAAGTTCTGGTCCGAATAAACTTCTTTCTCCCACACGATTCCATAACAATGGGGTGGTACACTTTCTTCCGTAGAGAAACTCAAATGGTGCCATCTCAATGCTGGCTTGATAGCTGTTGTTATAAGAAAATTCTGCGTAAGGCAGACTTTCATCCCAACTGGCTCCATAGTCTAGGGAACATGCTCTCAACATGTCTTCAAGAATCTGATTAGTCCTTTCGATTTGTCCATCGGTTTGAGGATGAAAAGCAGTACTTAATTCCAACCTCGTTCCCAATGACTCATGTAGCTGTCCCCAAAAATGGGAAGTGAATTGAGTTCCCCTATCAGACACAATAATCTTGGGCACTCCATGTAGACATACAATTTTACTCATGTAGATTTTGGCCAACTTAGCACTTGTATAGGTTGGCTTCACGGGTATGAAATGAGCCACTTTAGTTAGGCGATCCACTACTACCCAAATAGAATCGTATCCTGACCGGGTCCTTGGTAATCCGGTAATGAAATCCATACCAATCTTGTCCCACTTCCAATCAGGAATAGGTAGTGGTTGAAGCAAACCTGTTGGTTTCTGATGTTCCGCTTTCACTCTACTACACACATCACACAAAGCAATATGTTTGGCGATGTCTTTCTTGAGATTATTCCACCAAAATCTTTCCTTCATGTCCATGTACATTTTGGTGTTACCCGGATGAATGGAATACGGTGAGTTGTGTGCTTCCTGCAAAATCAGTTTCCGCAGCTCCGTATCTTGTGGAACACAGATACGTTTCCCATGCCATAAAGTACCCTGTTCGTCTTCATGGAACCCTTTGGCTTTTCCTTTGCCGATATTTTCTTTATTCTCTTCAATTTCCTTATCAATCTTCTGGGCTTCTTTGATCTTGTCCAACAAAGTGGGTTGAACATCCAAAGACATGAGATGTCCTTCGGGCACAATCACCAATCTGAGATTTCTAAATTGTGCACATAAATCATCAGGCAATTCTCCTTTTGTAAGGCCATTCACAAAAACCTTACGGCTTAAAGCATCCGCTACAACATTTGCTTTACCAGGATGGTATTGCAAACTTAAGTCATAGTCCTTGATGAGCTCTATCCATCTTCTTTGTCTCATATTAATTTCCTTCTGGGTGAAGATATACTTCAAACTCTTGTGATCTGTGAACACTTCACAATGCTTTCCCAAAAGATAGTGCCTCCATGTTTTGAGGGCATGGACGACAGAGGCTAACTCTAAATCATGAGTAGGATAGTTCACTTCATGATTTTTGAGTTGTCTCGAGGCATACGCCACAACTTTTCCATCTTGCATAAGTACTGCACCCAAACCATGATGAGATGCATCACAATATACTTGGAAATATTTTTCCAAGTCTGGCAAACACAAGACTGGTGCTATCACAAGTCTCTTCTTCAATTCCTGAAAGCTGAGTTCACAACCTTCCGTCCAAGCAAATTTCTTGTCTTTCTTTAGCAATTCAGTCATAGGCTTAGCTACCTTGGAGAAATTTTCAATGAACCTTCTATAGTAACCCGCTAAGCCAAGGAAACTACGAACTTCTTTTACAGACTTGGGAGATTCCCATTCCGTTACAGCTGAAACTTTAGCAGGATCAACTGCTACACCATCCTTTGTCATAACATGTCCAAGAAATCCAACTTCATTCAACCAGAATTCACACTTGCTGAATTTGGCATAAAGTTTATGCTCTCTTAACTTTTCAAGTATCAAACACAAATGTCCTTCATGCTCCTCTTTGCTCTTGGAGTAGACTAAAATGTCATCGATGAAAACGACAACAAACTTATCAAGGAATTCCATGAACACCTTGTTCATCATATTCATGAAGTATGCTGGAGCATTGGTCAACCCAAATGGCATCACGGTATACTCATACAATCCATACCTTGTGGTGAAAGCTATCTTAGGTATGTCTTGTTCTCTTATCTTGAGCTGAAAATAGCCTGACCGGAGATTAATCTTTGAGAACACACAAGCTCCTTCTAGCTGGTCAAACAAGTCATTGATTCTAGGCAAAGGGTATTTGTTCTTGATAGTTACCTCGTTGAGTGAACGGTAATCTATTCATAACCTTTGACTTCTATCTTTCTTCTCCACGAACAAAACTGGGGCTCCCCAAGATGAAGAACTTGGTTGAATAAATCCTTTCTGTAGCTGTTCTCCAAGTTGTTTCTTGAGTTCTTTCAGTTCATCAACTGACATCTTATATGATCTCTTTGCTATTGGTCCAGACCCTGGTACCAAATCTATAAGAAACTCCACATCTTTATCTGGTGGCATTCCCGGAAATTCTTCCAGAAACAGATCCGGATACTCACTCACAATTGGCACACTGTCTATGCTAACCCCCTTAAGAGAATTTAGCATACTCCTTCTTGCTTCAAAGTTGGTCTTGAATCTGATCCTTTTATTTTCTGGAGTTGTGAGTGAGACAGTATGGTTGGCACAATCTATCACTCCCTTGTGCTTAGTCATCCAGTCCATTCCCAAAATGACATCCAATCCTTGGGAGTTTAGAATTTTCAAGTTAACGGGAAACTTATACTTCCCAAACTCTATGACTAGATCATGACATCCTGAATTCACTATCATTTCTCCACCAGGAGAACTTACTCTTATAGGACACCCAATAGTTTCTACCGGCAGTTCATTTCTTTCAACAAATGCTCTTGATATGAATGAATGAGATGCACTAGTATCAAAGAGAACAAATGCTGGAACAGAATCGAGTTTGAACTTACCAGCAACAGCATCAGGCTCCTCATAGATTTCCTCCACATTGATGTGGTTAACCTGTCCCTTCTGAAAAGGGTTGGGCTTGTTGGGTCCTTCAACTTTCTTTTCTAGGCATTCATTTGCATAATGCCCCATCTTATTGCACTTGAAACATTCAACCTGACTAATGTCCTTCTTGACAGGCTGGCTTCCACTTCCACTTCCATTACCATTGTGGTGGCTCTTGTATCCACCCTTGTGGTTCTTGTACTTGTCATTGTCATGACTACGGTGATGCTTGTTGTCATGACGGTTGTGGTTGTGGTGTTTGTTGAATTTCCCATGCTTGTGGGATCCTGAGCTTCCACTGTCATCATAATGGGATCGTTTGTGTGACGATCCCAAGTTGTGCTTCCTCTTCCTGCTTTCAACTTGCTTTATTTTGTTCTCCAAAATAGCATCCTTGTCACAGAGAGACTGATAAGTGGGAACATAGGCCACAGCCAACTGCAGATTCAGCTCATCATTCAACCCTTCGAGGAACTTTTCTTTCCTCTTAGCATCAGTGTCAACTTCATCTGGTGCATATCGCGCCAGATTGTTGAACTCCTCAATATATTCAGCCACGCTGCGGTGGCGCTGCTTCAGGTTATGGAACTCCTTCTTTTTTAGACTCATCACTCCAGATGAGATATGAGCGGTACAAAATCCATCCTCAAAGATAGCCCATGTCACATCTTCTATGGGAGTGGTGATCTGGAAGTTATCCCACCAAGTGGCGGCTGGTCCTTCCAGCAAATGTGCTACAAATCGACCTTTTCAGCATCAGTACAACCCACAGTTACCAAGTCCTTGTTCACAGAGCGTAACCAATCATTGGCCACCATGGGATCAGTCGTTCCTGAGAACTTTGTTGGCCTCAATCTCAAGAACCTGGTAAGCATGTCAAAACCCGGTGGGTTGTTGTTGTTATTGTTGTTGTTTTGGTTCTGGATGAACGTCGTCATCATCTGCATCAGCTGAGTTTGAGTAGTCATCATTTGCTGCATTTCTGGAGTGATGTTGTTATTGTTGTTGTTGGGGTTGGGGTTTGCACGACGGGGAGGCATATGTGGTTTGTTCAATAGAGATAAGAATGAGATACCCATTGATGCTATCATGCACAATACATCACATAACAACACAAAAACATGCATCAATAAGGATAAAGGTTCAACAACAAGATAACAAGTTCGCAAAGTAAAACACACAAATAGCAAGCCATCCACATGTCGGATGGTCAAATAACAAGTTCTCAAGCATCAAGTACGATAATAAATGATAAATGAGTAGTCAAATCTACTCCTCGGCATCAACCTCCTCCTCGACAAAGGTAAGATCTGCGTTCTCCATCGCGGTCTAGTATTCCTCGACACTAGTGGTCAAGGTCTCTATCTTGGCTCTGAGAGCCCTCTTCTGGGAACGAAGCCTCTCAATCACCATCTGCTGATGCTCGAGCTCGAAGTCCTTGGCCTGCAGTTCTTCAGTCATGTCCCGGATCTTCTTGTTCCTATCGTAGACTCGCTTCTCCTGACTCTTGAACTTCCTGTCCTGGCTCTCGAACTTCACCTCCATCTCCTTGACTATCTCGTCTTGCTCCGTGAAGAGCTTGTCCTTCTCGTGAAGCTGCACATGGAGTTTGGCATTGTTGATCATGAAGTTGGTCCTATCAGTGTCCACGTGCCTAATGAGAGACTCTAAGTCCTGGAGGTATAGACGAATCGGCTCTGCTGTGTCCCTCGAATCGTCCTCGAAGTCGATGGACTCTCCATCCTCATCACGTCTACCGAAGACGTGGAAGTGAGTACCTCTAACCTGTCGGGAGTGTCTCCCTAGTAGACGTCCTATCAGATCCTGCATAACTACCTCAAGGCCTCTCTCCTTGTCATCATGCATGAGCTTGAAGACGACGGCCTCCGTGGTAGGCTCTGTCTGGCGTCCGGCTGGTTGACCTTGAAGACCGAAAGATCTTTCCTCTCAAACTTGGTGAGGGGAAGCACCATGATGGTAGGAATAGGGAGATTGAGCAAGGTAGTAAGCTCAACAATACGAGGACCAAAGCGAGTTCCCTGGAACTCCTCAACAGTGCTGAAGGTAACAGTAGGCATCTATTTATAATATAGAAAAAGTTAGGACAACACAATTCAAGATAAAACACAAGGCAAAACATCACATACATATCCTTGAAAGTCAAAACACACAAGTCATGGCACTCATGGATCCATTACAATAACCAAGGTTCAACTTATTTTTAAAGCAACATTTGGAAAATAAGGTGATAAGTGGTGGTCCAACTAACGAAGTACGTTTACAATCCAATCTCACTGGATCTGTTGGCTAACACAATGTTTCTAGAAGCAATCAATCTATCTTGCTCACATGACTCCATCACTAAGTCTATAATGTCTCCTCTTAAGGTTTGGTTGGTAGCTTCCAACTCTTGGGTATGTTTCTTCTCTTCCCTTAGATCATTTTGAAGGTTGAGCATTCTGCACTTGACTCTATCACCAAGTTCTTTGATGGTCTTCCAAGCTGCATCCCTTGCTGATTCAAAGAATGTAGTGTGTACCACTGAATTGGTGAACATGCAGAATCCTTTTTCCTGGTGGTTGTCTTCCTTGTTTTTATACAAGTGAAGCTGCACCCACCAGTATTCAACTCCTTCATCCATCACAGGAAAACCTTTGTACACAGCTGCACCTTGTATCTCTAATGCAACCATGAGGTCCTTGAGAGCCTTGGGGAATTCTGTCTCACACTCCAAAGTCATTGTCATGAGTGGTCCTTTCCTTACGGCTTCGTTGATGGAGTTCATCTACAAATAGAGATGAGGAAGAAGATTAGAAAAGTTTACGAGAAGAATAGACAAGTGTAGAAGTTGCTGAAAAATTTTCCTTAGTGGTTTCCAATCCTAGGGTTATAATGGCTGCACTAGAAGCTTCTTAACACTTGGCCTCTAAAATCTATTTGTTCCCGGGTGGCTTACCACAAGTGATATACACAAGGTAAACCATAGAAATGGGCCTTGTGTAACCACTCAACATAAACCAATCCTTCCATTCCACCCAGGTGTTTCATTAACTTAGTTGTTTTATTAGGCAAAACACAAGTCCAAAGAGTTAGAAATATTTTCATCATAGCATGTATATTTCACCAACCCTTGTTTGCTACTAGCTAGGATAAGCATGGCATAGATAGTAACTTTAACTTAGAAATTCCCTAGCCATTCTACAACTACTAGGATTTCCCAACATGGCATATAAGCAAAATAATAACATGCATGACTTAGCAAAATATTTCTAATGCTTAGTATAAAACATGGGGATAGAAATATTCATGAAGTACCACTTGCCTTGGTAGTTTGGAGAGTAGCTACACTCCTCACAATCACAATCACTAGCACCAAAATCTACACAAAGAATCATAGCCACAATCACATACAAAACATATACAATCAAAAATATATGCATGCATGCAAAATGATATGTGATGATTTTTGAAACTCAACAAAGCAAGTAAACAGTACTGATTCATAAACAAGTCAAAAACTTGCCAAACAACAAATATTTAAACCCTAAATTATTTCCTAAACATTTCATATGCTCAAATTAGCCCTACACAAGTTTCTGCAAATAAAACCTTTTTAACAGAAGCAAAACATTAAACACATTGCATATTTAGAAAGAGCTTGCTCTCCTGATTCCAACGATATAAAATTTGTCAAATTCTAACGTGGGGATCAAAAGTTATAGCCAAAACAAATTTGAACATCAATCAGATTCAAATCCTGTTTTAAATCTAAACTCCAGCCACGCGGCAGCGTCTGATTGGATGATACCGCTTCGCACCCGATCACGCTCGGCTACCGTTGGATCTAACTAAACATGCACGGCTCAGATCTAAACTTACCTCTTCGTCACAGATCTAATCTCACACGTTAGATCTAAATCCTACGGCCCTAATCTAACTGACCACAGACGGGCGGCGCTAGCGGCGGCTACTGGCGGCGGCGAGCTCTGCCTACGGCGGCGTGGCGCTACAGGTGGTCCTAGGGTCATCGGAGGGGCTTACCAGAACCGTGGCGACGCGCTGATGCTCAACCTGGCGGCGGCTTGGCAAGGGGCACACAGAGTGGGCTGCTGGAGCTCGTCGAAGTTGCGAGCGGCGTCGGGTTCGAGTGGACGGCGACATTGGCGATGCTCCTGGTCTCCCTAGCACAAAGAAACGGCACCAGATGATGCACAAGACAGTGGCGAACAACTTCGTGTGAGTCAGAGGTGAAGGGGCACAAAGGGCTTACGGAATTTGGTCGCCGGAGTCGAGGTTGTCGTCGGGAGCTTGCGGTGTTGAACGGAACCGACGACCTGGGGAAGTAAAGAAGGCACCAGCAGTGTCAGTAGATGCGCAAGAAAGTGGCGAGGTTGTCTGCAAGAACCAGAGGGAGAGGGGCGCACAGGGCTCACCGGGATTGGTCGCCGGAGTGAGTTCTGTCTGTGGCGGTGCAGGGGCGATTGTGGGCAGCCTGGGGGCGCTTTGTGCTTGGAGTTTGGGGGGAAATGGAAAGGGGGCAGAGGGGGCTTAAGTAGCATGGTCGCGAGCGAGATTTACTCCGGCATTCAACGTGAATTGACGCCACGAATCAATACAGGGAACGGCCGACGTGATTTTGGGGATTGAGCTGTTTGCGGGGTGGAGACGACGACGTCGTGTGGGCCGCGGCTGTCAGCGAGAGGAAAGGAGAGGGAGTGGGTCCAGCCTGTCAGCGAGCTAGTGGGTGCGGGGACGAGTGAAGAAAAATGGTTCGCGGGGTGGGGGTGCTGGGCTTAGCTGGGCCAGTTGGGCCAGATTCGGCTGAGTGATATTTTTTCCTCTTTAAGCTTTTTCTTTTTCTGTTTGTTTTTCTGAAATGGTTTTCAAACCTCAATTCAAATCTGTTTGATTCCAAAACTTTTCAGGATTTTTGTACAATAAATCTTGTACTCAAATAAGTGTTAAACACATCTGTTCACTCAAACACACTTGGGTCTTTTGAAAATAAAATAAAACCATGCCTTTATGATATATATTCAATAGGCATAATATTGGTTTTATTACTCATTTTTGTTTTGAAATTTGTTCAAACTTTTGGTGGTGCCTAAGTTTGAATAAACAAACTTTACTGAATCAAAACAAGTATTTCTCCTCATTGGAAGATAGCACTAAGGCTTAGAACAAGCTTACATTAAATAATAAGCACAAATGCTTCTGTTTTGAATTGATTTGTTTGAAATGAAAATCATATGCTCATGGATGCATGGATGATATGCATAAGTTTGAAACATGATTTTGAGGATGTTACAGGTTTGTCCGGGATCTAGTGGTGAGAGTTGGCCTCCCACATAGCATTATCACCAACAACGGCAGCAACTTGTCACTCGGAGAAGTGGAGGATTATTGTTGGGAGAAGGGCATCCGACTTGACCTAGCATTTGTGGCACACCCATAGTCCAATGGCTAAGTTGAGCGAGCCAATGGATTAATTCTGCAGGGAATCAAGCCACGTCTTCAGGCACCGCTACATATAGCTTCTAGAGCCTAGGCGGAGGAATTACCATCTGTGTTGTGGAATTTATGAAATACACACAATAGACCTACCGGCTACACCCCTTATTTCATGGTCTATGGAGCAGAAGCCATCCTGCCTTCCGACATCCTCCATGATTCACCAAGAGTTGCCACCTACGATGAATATGACGCTGAAGAATCTAGGCGCCTAGATGTGGATGTTCTCGAGGAAGAGCGCGTTTTGGCATGCCAAAGATCCGCCATCTACCAGCAGAAGCTATGCAGCTACCATAGTCGCCGCGTTCAGTATCGCTCGTTTAAAGTGGGGGATCTGGTGCTCCGACTTAAGCAGAAGAAGTCACACAAATTATCCCCGCCATGGGAAGGACCATTCATCATAAGCAAGGGGCTACTCAATGGGTCTTACTACGTCGTTAACAATCATGAACTTGGGGATAGACCCAGCGATGATCATAAGCGTAAGCGACATGACCCGGATGATGACTATCCGGAGCTTGAGCGGCCATGGAACATAGCACAGCTACGTCCTTTATATACTTAGCATATTTTTTATCTACTATGTAACTCTTATATGATCAATGAAATAAATCTCTCTAGTTCACTCATATTCCTGAGTATTTTACCTCCTTTAGTGTTCATTTTTGGATCGTATAAAATCTTTATGCGCAAGCTTTGCATTTGCACTTGTGAAAATTCCGCCTACGGGCGTTAGCTTAAGTTTTCTGGTCTACACGTTCTTTGTTGTTTTATGTGGATTCTAGAGTAGTGAGTTTTGGCACTTGAAGTCGGAGATTTTGTGTTTAGGTTTTGACGGTGCCATTGGGCATCATCACCTGAACTCATGGTTCCGACTACGAGTCTTCCGACTCACGAAAGGTCAATCATAAAAACCAAAGTAATGGATAAGCCCGCACTTGCTTACAAAAAATATTTACATGCTGGAACTAGTACTTGAGTAGCAGGAAATTATAGCTATTGTTTTTCCGCCTTAAGTTAATGCAGTAGTTTTTCCGCATACACCAATCTAGAGGAAACATATATTACAAAGTGTTTTTATTCCTCTAGCGCAGGGGACTTTGAGGCAGCATCGTCGGCAGCAGGAGAACCACCCTGATCATCTTCAAAGTCGTTGGTCTTAAGGGACTCGAAGGAGCTTTGGTGGTCGCCATCAATGATCTCAAGAGGCACAAAGACGTTGTGATCGACCAACTTGGCAACCCTGGTGTCAAAACCCATGAGCGATGCCCAGATAGCCTTGTGATCAAGCTTCTGGCCTTCATCGTCTACATCGGGAAGACCCGAGGTCACCGTGTCGAGGTCGGCATTTTCGTAGTGAGCCTTGACCATTGCCAGCGACATTCTTGCACCAGCCTGGGTACATGAGGCTTTCCAGCTTATGATACGCTCGAGGGCTTCGCATAGAATCTCCAAGTACTTCATCACGAAGTCCACCGCCTTAATGTTGATGTTCAGGGGCTTGGCAATCTCTTTGGCTTGCTTGACGGTGGTGCTGATGAAGTTGTCGGTGAGAACCATGCATTCCATTGGCGGAGGAGGCAAATTGGTCAAAACAATAAGAGCTGCATTTCTGACAAACAAAGAAGCACATGAGTTCAATAACACAAAAAGTTCAGACTACCTGGCTTACAGAAGTACAAGATGGAGATAGCTTACCAAAGATGCCCGCCTTCGCTTGCTGGAGTGTCTCCGCCATGGAGTCCCTCTCTTGTCGGAGAACCTTGTAAGCCTCAAGGTTGCGCTGATTCTGCTCATCGGTAGCTTTCTTCTACTCCTTGAGGATTGCAATTTCCTCCTTTAGACGGTTCATCTCCGTGTTGGCAGACTCCTGCAAGGCCTTCATGGATTCCTCGTGCATCTTCAGAGTATCAGCCCTCTCCTGCTTGAGGATCTTGTTCTCGCTATCCAGCAGCTCAATGTGCTTGGATTCCTCAACAATGTCCTTGGCCTTGGCGATAGCTTCTACAAGTCGAAGAAAAGACAGCACCCAATGAGTATTTGGAGAGTGATGGCACAAGACCAAGTTTGAGTACGAAATCCAAAGGAAAAACATACTTTCTTGCTCTTGGTGATTTGTTCCTTCAAGAAGGCAGTTTTACCCTTTTCAGCTTCCAGCTCAGCGTGCATCTTGTGGAACTTCTCGTTGACGACGCCTCTCCAAGCATTCTCGTTTTGTGGAAAGAAGATCAAAATTATTTAGTCTCTTGGAGCATCTAGCCAGATAAATATCCACCTAGAGGCTTGGGGGCTACAGTGAGAGTTTTTAACTCGGCAATATGCTTAGTCTTTCTTTAAGCATCTAGTCAGAACTAATTCAGTTTCAACTAGAGGCTTGGGGGCTACAGTATTGAAATTTACAAACACTGCGTATGTTACTCTAAAAGTATCTAGTCGGAATAATTCATTCAAACTAAATACTTGGGGGATACAGTGAGAAGTTTTCTATCTTAGTCACTCTTAGAGCATTCAGATGCAAAGACCAATGGTTTTCCGTCTAAATCCTCGGGGGCTACAGTGGGATACTACTTATGAAAAGAAAAAGGCAAGCAAAACTTACAAGTGCGACGATCTTGAGGTTGGTGGCGCTCTCAGCAAATATCTTGCTGAAGGAAAGGCTATTTCCTCACACGATATCCGCTTGGTTGAGAAGTTCCTCAAGGCCGCAAGTCGGAAAAGTTGGTGCTGCACCAGGAGCCAGAGTTGAGCTACTCGGCGTGAGCGCCGGGTAGACAATCTTTGGGAGCTCTTTTGAAGTCCTGGGTGCAGTAGCGCCTCCTCCAGCAGACGTTCCGCCTTCCACTATCGCCTTACCACTACCGATGGCATCCTTAGCTGGAGCTTCAGCCATTTTGGTTGCGGTGCTTTCTTGTGTCGTCTGCTCGCCGGCAACGACAAGATCCACGGTAACACCTGGATCCACTTCCATGGAGGAAGGGCCAGATGCTACCTTAGTTGGAGAGCTTGTGAGCGCAGCAGCAGGCTGGACGCTGGGAGTAGTAGGGGTGATGGCGGGAGACGCTTGGTGCAACATATCCTTGATGTTTTTAGAAAACCCCCGATGTTTTGGAGGTCTTCTTCAAACTTAAACTGCCCTTCTTGCTAAAATGTGCAAAAGTATAAGTACAGGAATAAGACGAGAAATGGGCAATGTCAGAGGATAAGAAGCTTACACAACAGTGGGTGCCTTGGTGAAAGGGATGTCGGTGATTCTTCTTTTCTCTGCCTCTAGGGAGGAAGTGGACTTCTTGGAGGCTCCATCCTCCGTCTTCTTCTTCTTGCCTCCGTCGGCGGCGTTAGAGGTGGATCTCTTCCGCTTACACGCCAATGGGACATCATCGTCGGATACGACGGTGACTTCCTTCATCTTGGGGTCATAGATTTGGACAACCATGCTATCGTCCTCTAGACTTTTGAGCTGTTAAGTGAAATCCCAAAGTGTTAGATGAGATGATAGTGGCTAGACGGAAGAACTAGAGTATATGTCATACATGGAAAATAAATCCATACCTCTGGGCATGTGCCGTCAACGAACATGTCGTAGGTGATAGTGAAACCACACTTCCTATCCTTCACCTTGACGATGTCCTTGAGGCGGAGCTTGATGGAGTCACTCAAAAAGTTGTCCATGGAGATGCGAAGGATATCCTTCTTATCCTTGGTGTACTGGTGCATCAGCTTCATGCTGTGTTGCAGAGGCTGGATCCACCTGATGAACCAGCACATGGCTAGGTCCAATCCGGTTAAACCCATCTCTACGAACCACTCGATCCGCCTTATGGCGCGGGAAGCGTCGTTGTCGGAGGGAAGGGTGGCCTGGGATCTTCATGTCGGGGCTTCAGCGGCGGCCCCGTCGACGAAGTCCGGGTACGTTGCTTCTCGGCTAGCCAGAGGGATATCTGGGTCGTAGAAGTATGTTTGTTGCCAGTTCTTGCAGGACTCATGGCCTACGATGTCGGGGAACCGCCGGCCAGGCCGGATCTTGAAGCAAATGGTTCCGCAGTTTCTAAGCTCGTCCTTGCTAGCTCCGGCTGCCCTCTTGACGGTGAAGAAATAGATGAACAGATCTAACCTAGGCCTAATTCCTAGGTAGCCCTTGCAAAGTGCTACATAGTTGCTAAGCTCTAGGATGCTATTCGGAGAAAGGTTCTCAGGTTGAACCCGGTAATGGTGGAGGATAGCAAGGAAGAAGTCGGAGATTGGGAGGGAGACACCGCATACCATTTGCGCTTTGAGGTACACCTTCTCTTCGGCTTAGGGAGAAGGGGTGACCTCGCCGGCCGGCGCCTCCCGCCAGACTAGCCCCTCCATCATGAGGAGGTATCCTTCGGCGAGCATATCTTTGAGATTGTTGTTGGCGATATCAGAGCCGCGCCATTCTCCCTTATGGGAGTCACCCTCCTCATCCAGCGGTTCCATCCCCGCTAGAATATGGTCATCACCTGTGGCTTCCACCACTGTAGACCATGGCAGAACCACGCCCTCTGGAGGCACATGGACGGAGCCTGCCGGCTTGGCCGCGGTCTCATTCGTCGCCGCCATGGACGGGGTGGATCTACTGCTCGCCATTGATGTGGGAGAGAGGTGACTTGGAGATTGGGGAAGAAACTAGGGTTTTTCACGTGCACGCGGAGATCTCGAGGAGGTTTTCACAGCAGGAAGACAATGACACGAGGGAGAATGAGGTGAAAAGATAAAATCTACCACAGTTGTAATTTATAACCCCCAGCGTCAAGATTCGTGCAAGGCGATCGAATGGTTGCTGCGTGGACAGCACGTGTGTGTACGTGCGCGGAAATTTCGCCATGTTCTCAACCGCCGCCGCCAACGGTTCGTATCCTGCGTGCGGGAAAAAGGACTTGATTGTGTTCTCTGCATGTGTGAGTTACGAGGCATCACAGACCTATGGTCTGTGTTGCTCTAGATGACACGGGTCGGTGAACCATCCCATCGGAAGATTCCGGCATGGACGGATCCAGTCTGGCCACGAGAAGAGTACGATGGAAGATTCAGCAGTTCTCCTACTTACAAATTGAAGATGGAGAGAATTGCAGGGTCTTGGGGGGATGAAAAGATATTGCTTGAAGATTTGACGACATTCAACTAGACGGAGCATTCAACCTAAAGAGGCAAGATTGCGCTAGATCTCGGAGTTCTCCGGGGGCTACTGTTGGGGATATGCTATATGGGTATCACCATATCATGTCTCTAATCCGGATAACCCGAGTGGTCCAGAGCTGGTAGCAAGGCCCATGGCCTACTGGGCGCCCCAGTTAGATGGATCCAGAAGGGACGCCCATGCCGGATAAAGGAAGGATACGGAGGATTTACCGACGTACCCAGAGCCTTGGAGTGCAAGACTCGTTAGACTAGTTGTATACCATGTAGGACTCTGTAACCTGTCCGGCTAGGAATTTTCCTGTAACCCTAGGATCTAGCGACTATATAAGCCAGACCTATGGGAGCCTTTAGGGCAAGACACAACTCATATCGCGCACAGTGAACCGATCCATGTAACTTGGCGTATTGCCATTATAGTGATTTATAGCAGGAGTAGGATTCCACCACCGTTGTGGGATCTGAACCTGGGTAAGCTGTGTTACCTCGTACCCACCAACCTTCCGCCTTACCCCACGTCTCTAAACACGCTGTGTGAGGACCCCTCCATGGCATACTCGTTGGCAATACCACGACAGGCCTAGAGGAGGAGGTGATGGGGACGGGAGCGCCCGAGCACGATGGCAGGCATTGCTGGGATGGAAGCAGAGGCGGTTGGGGGTATCGAGCTTGGCCGTTGATAGCTTGCAGAGGTGTGGCCAACGATGGGTGTAGGCGAGCATGGACCGGTGGTGATAGGGGCACTGTCGGGTGCGAGCACGCACGAGGAGACGGTCGTCCGTGGCGGCAGCGGGCTATGGTCTCGGAGAGGGACAGTGGTGCAGCGGGGCTGGCGTACGGGAGGAGGAAGATGGGGTAGCACATGTGGTAGCCTAATGCGGTGCCGCGAGGTGCTAGGAGAGGCCGGCTGTTGTGCTAGGCGGTAGAAGAGGGAGGGCAGCGAGCGAGGAGGAAAACACGAGCTTGGGGGAAGACGGGGAGAAGGGCCGTGGGAAGCGGGGTGGGTCCCGTGGTAGGCCAGGGCGAGCAGCCAGTTATGGCTGGGATCGTGTGCGTGGGGTTAGCGTGTGTGCATGTGTTGCGGCAGGTGGGTGCATGCGTGTTGTGTGTGTTCTGGCTGGGCAGGTGTGCGTGTGTGGGTTGAACCGGCGGCGGGGGGGTGTGGGGTGGTTGGTGTCTAGGGTTAGGGTTTGTGGGGAGGTTAGATCTACATTTAGGGTTTGGGGGTTTGTCTAGATGGGCCAGGGTAGTAGACTGCTAGCTTGTCGGGATTTTGCCTTGCAGGCTGGCAGTCTCCCTCGATAAATAAAATAGTTTGTATTTATTATTTATCTTTATTTTAAAACAAAACATTTGTAAAAAGGTTTTAGACAAATAAAAGATCTGAACGGATCTAGGGGAATGTCTTGAAAACTAAACAGTCTTCTATAAAATAGTTTTAGGCGAACAAATGCATGATGATGCATAGAGATAAAGACATGCGATTTTCTAGTAGTGGTTTTACCCGGGGTGCTACAATTCAACACCACTAACAATGGATCCGCCTCATGGTACGGGGAGGACGGCCGACTGTCTGAATCTTCTCGCATCATGTAGATCCTCGCAACACCACTAACAAATATGATTTCTACATATTAAATCGGTGACACCACTGATGGCTGTGAAATATAGCCATCCATGTCTTCATTTAAACAAGATATTATTCATATATTTGATATCTCTATATTTCCTGCCACTAATGCCTAATGATCAAAGGGGTATGCAATCCTTTCTTGCTATTTTTAGATGCCCAAATAATGACTTATTATGATGGGAATCACTACATAAATGCCAAAGATACGAGATTTCCAAAACACCAAAGAAACCAGGAACGTAAGGAGGCAACTACAAGTTTAACGACCAACTATACGTCCTGCCGTCGTATAGTTGTCGCCGTATAGTTTGCACCGACATCCTTAGAGACCCCTATTTAAAGAGGCTTCAGGCGACGAGAAACAAGCCCCCGACTCCACAGCATCGCTTCTTTCATCCTCAACTCTCCCTGCCACCACACCGGAGGAATAGATCTAGATATAAACCTCTAAACCCTTCTCCACCACCATAGCCATCTTCCACCACTTGTAATAGTAGATATCATATCCAATTGGTGACGTTATAAGACTATGTGTTATTAACTTTATGATCTCTATTACAATGTTTATGATTGTCGATTTCATCTCTATGTGTGAGTAATTCTCCTAGGGCTAAGGGCTTTGGCCAATCCATGTAGTTTTTTGCATGTTACTTATCATATATGGGATCATGTATTAGTTTGTATGACATGATGATTGTAGTGCCCTCTCTTGCCTCAATCTAAGGACTTGTCAGGTACCCGGACCTCGAGGATTGATCCAGGTAAAGGGAGTGTGAGTAACGACTGATCTGCAGGATAGGAACCCTAGTGATAGAAAGGGTAGTACGGATGTATGTGAGGAACTTACTTGGGAATAACGGTGACATCACTATGCATATCATTAGTTCTCTTTGTTCCATGGATGAGACTAGTAGGTTATTGCCATAAGTGGTTGCGGAGGCCATAACATTTATGGATGCATTGCCGACATATAATTATCTTTCTCAAACAATTACATGAGTACTTTATTATTATCTATCATTCCCATCAGATGTTTTTCACAGCTACTGGTGAAAACCGAAGACCCTAGGTCCTCTCTCTCTCCATCGTCAACAACAACAAGATCGCAAACTCTTGGTCCGGTGAAAACGGAATAGGAATTATAAAACTCTCGAAGGTCCGTTTAAGTAGTCTCACTTTGCTTTCTGCTTCCCGAGGATTCGATAAACCTAGGTCTACTAGGGAAAAATAGATATACAACATCTGTAATCCGGATCGAAGGTATCACCCCTTTTTCTGGAGCCGCTATCGGGGAAGCAATAGCTACCCTAGTGAGGTTAGTAGGAACCTTGCTAGTTTTAATTCTCGTTTTTAATTTTGTTAGTTTGCTTTCATCTTTTATTTGAGAAACCAAAAAAATAGTTATTCTTTTTAATTCTTGCTTTATCATCATTAGTACTTGTTTAAGAAAACACAAAAACATAGGAAGTATGGCTGAAAAGAAGCTTGGGGAGTTTGCAACTCCTAACAATGATTATTTGCGCACTCCTATTACTCAGCTAGCAATTGCTGTTGAAGATTATGAAATTAAGCCTCACTATTTCAGTTTTTGTTCAACATAATCAATTTGGAGGCTCTGTTGTAGAATATGCGGGTATGCACTTAAATACTTTCACTGAAATATGTGATATGATGCACATTAAAGATGTTGACCCCATGCGGTCAAGTTGCACTTATTTCCTTTCTCTCTTAGAGGAAGAGAAAAAGAATGGTTGCTATCTTTGCCTAAAAATACTATTGTATCATGAGTTGAATGTACTTCTTTATTTATGACTAAATTATTTCCACCTTCAAAGACTATGCAAATCAGATCTAATATTACTAGTTTTAGACAGGAAGAGCGTGAGCCACTAGTGCTTGTATGGGAGAGAATGAAAGAATGCATGATAAACTATCCCAGCCATGGGATGGAAGATTGGTTAATTCTTCATTTATTTTATAATGCTCTTAACCATGTTTCTAAGTCTATGCTAGATACTGCAGCTGGAGGAACATTTATGGGTAAGAAAATTACCGAGGCAAAGCAGCTGCTATACAATATGCAAGATAACCATGAACAATGGCATGTGGAAAGATCAAACACGAAGAAGGTGAACTCTGTCACACCTCAAGAGAACGAAGAACTCAATGCTAATTTCAATGAGATTATATTAGCCGTTAAAGGTAAGGAAACCCTGGTAAGAACTACTCTCGAACCAACTATTGAAGAAGTAGACTTTATAGCTCGTAATGATTATAACCCTGCTTGGAACAAGAATTATAATCCAAAATTTAAAAAACATTACTCTAGTCCAGTAGGTAACTCTAATAATAATATGGCATGAAGCAATACTAGTCTCCAAGAAACTCTTAAATCTTTTATGGACTCACAGAATGAGCAAAACAATATTCAAGTCAAAATACAGAGAATCATGATGCTATGCTTGGTAAATTATCTAACCAAGCTATTAGTTTGAGAAATGATTTGCAGGCCCTCCAAGAAAGAACAATGATCGTTGAGGCATAGCTAGGTAAGATAACCGAGAGTCAAACTCTCATTCTAGCAAAATTTGTAGGTAAATCTGAGCCCAATCCAGTTGAAGAGCTAAAGATGATAAGAATCGAAAGGGAGGAGCCCGAAGAACTTGATTATAGCAATGCTCCTTCATCAAAATACAATGTTGAAGATCTCATAAAAAGGATCAATGTCAAGATTCCCGTAAGTGAAGGAAATGAAGAAGCCATGTATCAACACTTCATTAATTAGGAAGCAATAAAGGTATGTGAGCTTGAAGAAGAATACAAGAAAATTGCTAAAAAATTGCCTGTTAAGCTAGATGATACATTTGAGCCTACCATTAAGATTAAAATTGGGACTAATGAAATAGCTGCACTCTGTGATTTACGTGCAAGTGTTTCAATAATTCCAAAGAGTCTTTTTAACAAGTTGAATCTTGGCTCTTTTGAAATTACCAAACTAAAATTACATCTAGCAGATTCTACTTATAAACAAGTGGTAGGGATAAAGTAAAATACTTTAGTTTACATTAAAGGTTGTCCTACTCTTATTGATTTTGTTATTGTTGATATGCCTGAAGATTCTACTGCCCCTATCATATTAGGCCATCCTTTCTTAAGAACTATTAAGGCTTTAATCAATTTGCATGAAGGGAACGTGAAGCTCCAATTACCTTTGTGGGATCCTTTTGTTATTCATTTCCCCAGGAAAAAGAAAGCCAAGCAAGATGATAAGGAGGCCATCACTTTGAAGGCCAATTACTTCGGAGTGGGTGTTCCACTCATATGTCCTAAGTGAGCAATATGAAGGTCAAGCTATTGACCATAAAAGAGCGCTGCATGGGAGGCAACCCATGAGAAATAAAGGTTTGAGTTAAGTTTTTAAGTTTTAGTTTAAGTTTTTTATAAATAAAGAGTGCTAGAAATCTCCAGTGAGAGGAAGAGGTTGAGCGGTACTAAAACTTCCTGTTTTATATATGCCATAGTTGGTCAAAATTTAAGTCTATAATTTTTTGTCAAAACAAGGTGTTTCGCTAAGTTTCAGTCTACAAAGTAATTATCAAAGAAAAAGAAATTTTTGTATGTGTATAGAAAGGTAAACGACCAACTATACGGCCGGAATAAAAATTCCCGCCGTATAGTTGCGGCCGTATAGTTATGTTACCCATCGACATTTTTTCATCCCAAAGTATAGAAGGTTTGACGACCAACTATACAGCGGGAACAAAAGTTCCGGCCTGATGGTTGTCGCCATATAGTTACAGCTGCCAGACAGAAACCCTAGGAAACCCTACAATTTTGCCGTCAGACCAACTATACGGCCAGAACACCTTGTTCATGCTGTATAGTTGCCGCCGTATAGTTGCGTACGACCACTTAAACGCTCGGGGAGGTACCCAAAACATAAAAAACACAATCATTTTTCTCTCTTCTACCTCCAAACTCTCTCACCTTAAGGGATCTTCACCCCTGCTCAATTTTGTTTGAATTCCTCGCACACAAGTGATCTACGGTATGTTTCTCCTCCGATCCTCCAATTACATTTTGCAAATTCATCTCTGATATATTGTCATTATCAATCTAAGGTGAGACTTATATTTGAACTATTGCCATGATTATCTTGCCTATATTAATATGTTGAGGAGACTCTTTAGTATGATATGATGAGGATTATGCTATGAGTATTACTGTTGGATCAAAAAGTTTTATATTTGTCTCTTTTATTTTTAGAAGATGAAGACGAGGAGCCAGACACATGCTTTTGCTGCAGGTAGTTCTTCTTGGGTTGCAGCTCAGGAACGCATGGGGATTCGATTCCAGAATGAAGCCCATCGTGATCGTTTTGACTAGATAAAAAACCGAGAAGTCAAGGCAACCAAGTGGGCTTGCCCCGTCACTTTGAACCAACTCGGTATTTCTGATGACTTTAATTTACTTTGCAATAGAGTTGGCCTGCAAACCTTTGTATTCCATGATGCACCAACCTATCGCCGGTTAACCATTGAATTTCTCAGCTCTTTGCAAAGCACCATTAAGGCATGGCATGGGGAGGATAAGATTTCTTTCCGACTCATGAACCATAATTATTCTCTAACACTTGATGAATGGTGCAATTGTTTTGGTTTACCCAACAATGATCCTAATGCTCTGCGCGCAACTTTTACCAACATGGAAACTTCCCATGAACTCTGTTATAATAGAATGAACATTACTTCTAGAGTCAGCAAAGGGAAGAATAATCAACATCCTGTTATTCGCTATTTGTTCTATGTTATTGATAACACCTTGCAGGCGCGCAATGACTTCACAAGACTCAACAAGGAGGACATCTTAGTCCTTGCAAAAGCTGCTTTCAACTATGACAACTTGTCACTTCACTTGGGCGCAATACTTGTGCGCTACTTGGAGTACCAATCCAACCAAAGCCAAGGAACAACCACTTGTGGAGGTGTAAGGTTCCCAACATTTAATAAGGTAGAGATCCCTGTGTTTATAATGCTAGTCCCTGGATCAATAGCTAGCATCCACAGTTAAGATGTAATATCAAGAAACAAAGGTCATAATACAACTTTATAACCAGGAATAAAATAATTCATTACATCTTACATAGCTCATTTGGCTATCACATTACATTGCAGCAGAATATCTATAAAGCATGGAGTCCTTCATCTTCAAAGTGCCATAGGCAGACATGTTGGTTGTAGACTTGTAATCCTAATCATTAAACTTCACTAATAACAATCAAACCTGCAACATAACAAGTTACAGCCACAAGGGTCAATACATTTGAATTGTATTGGCAAGTGATACTATGGTAATATTGTGGAGTCTATCATCTATATGCATTTGGCTAAGTGGAGCTTAGGCTTGCTTTGCTCAAAATAGTTTTTCCTTATCATTTGAAAACACTAAGTTTTTGCTTGACAAAAACTTTCCCAAGGCATCTCCCAATAGAAATTGGTGATCCTTCAACCCTTGTTCAACCACAAGATTTTAACTTAGAAATTGGGATGAGGAGATTCTTGATAGCTTCCATGTCTTGATGCTCAAATTGTCCTTTACCAGGGACATGGCTAAGTACTTAGATTTTACACTCTGTAGAGGTGGTGCACTTTCCCCACAAGACTTGGTTTCACCAAGACAAGATCTTTCAGAAGCCTTCCCTTAGACCAGAATGGACGCGCTCCAACCTATCAAACCCCTACCACCAACTGTCCATTTGGCTAAGTTATTGCAACCTATATGATCCAGGCAGAGCCCATAATGCCAAGTGGCTGCACTTGAAGCTTCTCAACATTTGACATCTCAAATCTCTTTGTCCTGGGTGGCCATCCACAAGTGAGATACACAAGGTAAGCCTTAGAAATGGGCCTTGTGAACCACTCAAAACAAACCATTCCTTCCATTCCTCCCAGGTGATTCATTCACTTAGTTGTTTTATTAAACAAAACACAAGTCCTTGACTTAGAAATATTCCATAGTATGAATATATATTCAACCCTTGTTTTCTACTAGCTAAGCTAAGCATGGTAATAGTAGGAACCTTAACTTAGGGAATTTCTACTAAGGTTTCATCTACTAGGATTTCCCATGGCATAGTTTACACTTAGCAAAATTCCATGCAAGTCCTACTTTAGAAATATCACTAATGCATAGTGAAAATAATGGGACAAAAGTATGAAGCATCACTTGCCTTTTTGGTAGAGATTATAAGTTCACTCCTTGTCTTTGCAATGATCACACTCTTCAAATCACTACAATTCAATCAATCAAGGGCACATTTTCAATCTACCATTCAAGCAACATCACATAAATTAATAGAATCAAAACAATGCGTGCAAGCATGCCAAACTTTGTTTTATTTACAAAAGTGTTTTATAATAGGTTATAAACATTATAAAACACTTATTGGTCATTTTATAAAGTGGCAAAACCATTTCAAAATATTTTACCTATAATCCATTTTTAAACTAAATCATTATTTTATGTGGTTGAAAATGCCTTTATCAAAGCAACAATTTTTATATGGTTCACCAAATACATTTTTAAATCATAAAACTTGGTGATTGGGTTCAGAGAGTTTATTCCAAAACATTTCCCAAAGGTTTTCTTCAAAAAGCATTTTTAACAAATAAACAATATTTTTATTTGACTAGAAATGGTTTAAATCAAAAGTTTATTCTTTTGCTTCACCAAATATATTTTTTAAACCACATATTGATTTATATGGTTAGTAGGTTCAAAACAAACCATTTTTCCAAAGGTTTTATCTGAAAACTCATTTTAGAACAATTTTTATATTCGAAATAGGCATACACAAGTTTCTGTAAAAACAATCAATTTAACAGAAGCATTTTACTAAACAAAGTGCATGGTCAGAAAGTAATTGTCTTGCTGATTCCATTGATATAAAATTTGCAAAATTTGGACGTGTGGTTTGAAAGTTATGGATTTTACAAAATTGAGCATCTAATAGAATAATTTCTGTTTTTAAAACAAACTCTGGCCACGTGGTGCGATCTCATTGGTCGAAAACGTTTCGCGCGGATTGACCTATCTGGTGCGTTAGATCTAAGTTTAATCGCGCGGCTTAGGTTCTCCCATACCCTTTTGAGTTACGTTCTATCGCATCCGTCGGATCCTAATCGAAAGACGCACAGCCACTAACCATTTACCAGCAATGCTGGCGGCGGCGACTGGCGGCGGAGCGGTCAGACGATGGCGGTGCAGGCGATACAGGAACCGAGAGAGGGTGGGGAGATGCTCACCGAGTTCGCCGTGGCGTGGGGAAGCTCAAGGTGGTCCTTGCTGGCGAAGGGGCGCTCGGGGTGGTCGACAATTGCTCGCCGGAGTTCGTGGAGTCGTCGGGCGTGCTCAGGCGAGGTTGAAGACGAGGCTTCAGAGCATGCTAGAGAAAATGGAAAGCATGGTTAGATGCGCGGGAGAGTGGTGAGTGTAGGAGGGTCATCCAGAGGTGGAAGGGGAGACGTGGCTTACGGGGAGGCGTCGCCGGAGTTGAAGCAGACGGTGGCGCTGCTTCGTCGATGACGCAGTCGAGGTTGCAGGGCAAGCGAGAGCGACCTGGCGGCACTGGAGTGTGCGCCAGAGGTTGGGGAATGTTTTCGTGTGGTCGAGGAGTCGAGGGGCGGAGGAGTCTGGCCGGAATCTTCGCCGGAGGGCGTCGGAGGCAGGGGCAGTTTAGGCTAAAATTTGAGTAGCCTAGTGGCTCCGGTTGAGTGAGTTCTGAGGTGAAAGAAAGAGAGGGTGAGGCGATTTAACGTGGGCGATTGCTGGACAATTCATTCACGGCATTGATGTGAATTAAACTCACGAATTCAACGGCAGAAACGGGGGAAGGGAGGAAGAACAGGTCGCACGCGGGGTTGAAGATGCTGACGGGGCAGGTGGAGTCCGCTTGTCGGGCTAAGAGAGAAAGGGAAAGTGGGTCCATGCAGTCAGCGATGCTGTGGGTTTTTCCTGTGGTAAGAAAATGTTTCGAGGAGAGAGGGGTTAGTTGGGATGCTTCTGGGTCAGTTGGGCCGGTTGGGCTGGGTCGACCTTGTCCATTTTTTTGTTCCTGTTTCTTTTCCTTTTTCCATTTCTTTTATTCTGATTTGATTTTGTTTAGTTATTACAAACCTCAATTTGAATTCAAACCTTAACCAAAATTTGTGTAGATTCATATGCTGATTAATAGCACATTACAAAATCAAATTCAGAATAATATTTTTATCCTCCTTAGGGTCTTTTAATTATTTAAAATAGGCTCTAGTTTTAATTAAATAAGATTTAGTAATATTATTCAATCTCCATTTGAATTTAAATCTCCACCAATCTTTGGGTGAATTTTAATTCTGTTTATCAACATATTTCAAAGTCCAAAATAAAATAATTCTTTTATTTTTAGGATCTATTAATAATTGAATAAATAGTCCAAAGTCTTTAATTCAAATAGGTTTTTAATTTATTCTAAAACTCTTTTTGAAATCGAAATAATATCAAAATCTTTTCAGTAGGTTTCATTTGAAAAGCTAAAACACTTGGAAATCTTAATTAAAATAAATTAACAAGTTTTAGTGTTTATTTAAAATGGCAAAACCTTTACTTTAATAAAAATGGATATTAATAAATCCGCATTATTTTATTTAAATAAACCTTTACTCTTTTTATCAAATAAAAACATTTTATTTGAAAAGCTTGGCCAAGATTTAATTTGGCTCTATAAAATAATCCTTATTTATATTTCTACCTTTGCTTTATAAAAACCATATCTTTTTATTTAAGATCCAAAAATAGTAATTCCAACTATTTTAACTTTATTTATTAATTGTTTATCTTTTGAAATCCTTTTAGGATTTTATTTGATCAAAATAGGTTTTGATGTTTCAAATTGGAATCAAAAAGTTTCTTCTCACCCTAAATTTCAACAATTGTTTAATTTGTTTATTTATTTTTCACATTACAAGATTTGGAAAATCTTGGGATGTGACAAGAGGCGTCATCACCGTGCTTGCCAAAGCATTGGGCATCGACCTAGGTGAGTTACAGCCGGTTCTAGTTGTGCGACGTGTTGGTTTCTCTACTTTGAGGGCTTGTGTAATGCTTACTAGGAGAGGTGGTGTTTATTATCTGCATATTGCTGGAGCTAGGCGTATCTACCCCGCTCCTTTGCCTAATTATATTTTCTCTATCAAGGAAGGATGTGTGCTTTATGACTTGCAGGTTAGCAACACAAAATCCGAGGAAGAGATACCAGAGGAGGATGAGGACCAAGAGGAGGAGGAGCAAGAAATCCCTCATTAGGAGAAGAAGCCACCAAACGGTTCGCTACATATCAAGATTTCCAAGAACTTCTAGGAACTATGGAGGGAATGCACAATCTCGCCCTAAACCTCCGAGAAACAACAAGTAACCTTTCAAATCAATTTGCAAACTAGAGTTACAACTTTTTTCTCCCACCATAGTGATTTGAAGGGCTTGCAAAACCCTAATCTTGGGGAGGTTTTCTATCTATTTTATATTTTGGTTTTTATTTGCTTTATCTTATTTTCGAGGTTATGCTTTTATTTGAGTTTATAAGCACTCGTGTTGGTTTCCCCAACACTTTATCTTAGTTATTTTATTTTGTTTGAGATTTTCAAGCCGAGCTTCACCGCCAATTTTCTATTCTTTAATCCCCTTCTCAAAAATCACAAAAGTATTTCTCCGTTTATATTTACTTTCCCTCTCTCTTTTTCTTTCTGCCTCAAAGTTCTCGTTGATTTGCAGGAGAGTGATTGACTTCGAGTTTCCATGAAACAAATAAAAAGGGAAGAGAGAAGTGGAACCAAACATGTGAGGTATGCCTTATGACTCCCCACTTTTGAAGTTTGAGAAACCCATGCTAGTTAGTAGTAATGTTGAGATGTTGTATCGGTGGATTGAGTCTCTATACTATAGTAAAATTTTGTTTGCATGGGTATTTAATTGGGTTCGTTTTGTTCCAGCTCTTGTAGTTAACCAAGTCTTCCCTAAAATATTCTAAACAATTGAAATAAGAAAGAGTCTAACAAATTGAAGTCTTGGGTGTTTTATTGTTTAGTCTTGAAAGCTTATTCCTAGAGACACTCAACACCACAAAAAATAATGATTGACTTGATAGCTCTCTTTGAAAATATTTGTTCAATTGAATTAAATGTTTAGTGGTTTTTGTGAGCATGCCAAAGTTTGACTTGTAAATCATAAGAATGATATAGCTTTATGTGTGTCAAACTTCATGGGATGCCAACAACTCCGCTGGCCTACGAACGATCTTCATGGAGGAAACTCCTAGATTTTGGCTATGAGTTGATTAAACATATGTAGCAGCAATGCTATAATGGGTAAGATTCTTGGCACTCTCGGGTAGCTGTAAGATGATGTAATCGCTCCTCTAGCTGATATGAGTAATCATTATGCAAAAGGAACAAAAACCTTAGTGATTCCACGAGTGTCCATCTCAGCTCGATAAACTAATGAAATTTTTTGGCATGTTCTCAATTACATAAAAACTAAAATTCTTGAAGGACAATGAATAGAAAAGTAGTGCTTGAAAAGTCTTGATTCATTGATGTGGGAGGATTGCGATACTCTAGTATATGCTTTTCATGAAAAAATATCACATTCTTAATTTTACATGATTACACTTTATTGTTCAAAGTCAAGCCTATGAGTTAATTACATGACATGGGACAAAGTTTACTCATTTGAATCATCCATGCTTACAATAATTTTACTGCACTATAGGGATTCATGAAACCCATATGATATGCTTTCCATTACTCTATGTATTCTAAAGTTTTTCAGATTGATAAAGTGGAGGAAACATGAGACTACCAATCATGAGTAAGATCATCATCTCATTATTTTAGTTTAAATGCTGAGTTCCCTTTTGATTTTGGTTTTCCTGCTCGAGGACGATCAAGTTTAAGCTTGGGGAGGTTGTTGGCTGTGAAATATAGCCATCCACATCCGCATTTAAACTAGATATTATTCATATATTTGATCAAATATCTCTCTATTTCCTGCCACTAATGCCTAATGATCAAAGGGGTATGCAATCCTTTCTTGCTAATTTTGCCTGCGCGGATAATGACATATTATGATTGGAATCACTACATAAATGCCAAAGATACGAGATTTCCGACATGCCAAAGAAACCAGGAGTCGTGAGGAGGCAACTGCAAGTTTAACTACCAACTATACGGCCCTCCGCCGTATAGTTGTCGATGTATAGTTTGCACCGACCTCCTTAGGTCAAACAGAACACTTTCGTGAAGGGACCCCTATATAAAGAGGCTTCAGGCGAAGAGAAACAAGCCCCTAACTCCACAACATCGCTTCTTTCATCCTCAACTCTCCCTGCCGCCACGCCAGAGGAATAGAACTAGATCTAAACCTCTAAACCCTTCTCCACCACGATAGTCATCTTCCACCACTTGTAATAGTAGATCTCATCTCCAATGGAAACATTGTAAGACTATTTGTTATCAACTCTATGATCTCTATTACAATGTTTATGATTGTCGATTTCATCTCTATGTGTGAGTAATTATTCTTGGGCTAAGGGCTTCGGCCTAGCCATGTAGCTTTTGTGCATGTTATTTATCATATATGGGATCATGTATTAGTTTGTATGACATGATGATTGTAGTACCCTATTTTTCCTCAATCTAAGGACTTGTCAGTTACCCCAAGAACCCGAGGATTGATCCAGGTAAAGGGAGTGTGAGTAACGACTGATCTGCGGGATAGGAACCCCAATGACAGAAAAGGTAGTACGGCTGTATGTGAGGAACTTACTTGGGATTAACGGTGACATCACTATGCATATCATTAGTTCTCTTTGTTCCATGGATGAGACTAGTAGGTTATTGCCATAAGCGGTTGCGGAGGGGATAACATTTATGGATGCACTGCCCGCATATAATTACCTTACTATAACAATTACATGAGTACTTTATTATTATCTATTATTCCCATCAGATGTTTTGCACAACTACTGGTGAAAACCGAAGACCCTAGGTCCTCTCTCTCCATCGTCAACAACAACAACAATAACAACAACAAGAAGATTGCAAACTCTTGGTCCGGTGAAAACGGAATAGGAGTTATAAAACTCTCGAAGGTCCATTTAAGTAATCTCACTTTGCTTTCTGTTTCCTGAAGATTCGATAAAACTAGGTCTACTAGGTAAAAAGAGCTATACTACATCCGTAATTCGGATCGAAGGTATCAACCACCAACGAGGGTTATTGCTCATGTTCATAGAGAGAACACTCCGTCGAAACAGAAATGAATGCAGAGGTCGCAATAGGTAAGGCCACCTCTAGCTTCTATGGAAGGAGTAAAATTGCTTATCCACCGATTCAATGTACATGAGCGAATGATAAGACTAGTCGAATGGTGATCAGTCCATCGCGCACCCAAAGCATTAATCTACACATGAATGGGTGAATTATGCAGCCAACTCTCTGAAATTCAGATGGAAGATCTCGACAAGCGATGTTTGGAAACAAAGGAGCAATGCAGGTTCTTCATCGGAACTGGTGCAGATGCTGTCGTCGTGCAGGAAAACACCAGAAGATACAAAGAAAAAATTTAGTGAATTTTTGGTCCACTGAAAGGTACAACGGAGGAAAATTTCTTAGATAGCATGAAGACCGGATGTAGAAGCACCGTTACAAATCGAAGGAAATGAAACCTTGAAGGTACGATGGAAACCCAACAACGAGATTTCCTAGACTCGAAGAAAAGGTAAGAGAGCATATTCAAAACACATAGAGGTAAGAGGAGAATAGCAGAGGGGTAAGGAGTAAAAACCAGACCTAATAAGATCTATCCAACCGATTTTTCCAAAATAGTTTTGACACTCTATATCGTCCCTAAGATAGATTATCCTACATGCTAGACCAGTGGGGTATCATAACAACTGAGCTCTGATACCACTCTATAACACCCTCAGGTCGGCCTATGCAAGTTTTAGCGATTCCCGCCAAACCCGCATAGAAACAATTAAAAGGTGCCCACCAGGCACTTTCGTGAGGGTGGAAAATGAATTAATACAATTATAATAGTCCACGATGAAACCCACAGACACAGATATATACAACAACGAATCCATGAGTCAAGAATATATATATACATACCAAGATCCAAATCACCTTGAAAATAATACAACACCCGAGTACGGACAAGATGCAAATTGGGCTAAGAGCCCTGAAGAATAACCAATGGCATCCATAACCCTGCCCAGGCCAAGCCGGAAGGGTAACCCTGCTAATGACGTCAATCTCAAACCTACTTAAACAAAAGGGGTGCCGACAAAGGGCAAAAAGTAAAAAGAGAGCAGTCAGTACCGAGGCCAGTACATGGCGAGTCTTAGCGTTCCTCGCCTACAAAGGTATGGTGGACTGAAGCGGCAGCGCATCATGCACTAAATAACCTATAGAAACTCGATACAACTGGCGACTATCAGAGGGAGATAAGAAAGGCCTATTCGGATCAACCTGATACTAACACCAATCTTTCCCATCCTGGTATTTCCCCCTCGAGACCAAACGAGGAAGTTGTATCGAGGAAACTCACATAGTTGGCAATTTTATACATTCCATTATATTTGCAGCAATTACTAGTCATGTATGGTGACCATGAGTCATACTGATATCATAAGCAGTGGTCAGTTTTAGTTAACCATTCCGTTGTAGTTGCAATACTCACTACTCAGATATATATAGCATGAGGCATCCCAATTCCAGCAGTTGTTGGTACTTTTGTTTAGCCATTCCATTATAGTGAAGCTGATTACTAGTCATTCCAAAGTCAAATTTGTAGCACAACTTTAGTTATAGTTGTCTATGATCGAGATACTGTGCTCCAAGTCGTCCATAACCGCGGACACGGCTTTCGAAAAGTTTTACCCTGCAGGGGGCACAATAGCAACACACGCACGATCAACCTTGGAAAAACCAAATTAAAACCCAACGAGGCATCACGACAAAGCAATCACAAGATTCATATAATATTTCATGGGGCCACCCAACCAAGCTACTCGTGAAAGTTGTCCGGCTCCGGAACGGACCCAGAGGTTTGCATCAATGGCAATTAATGACTGGGAACATGAAAGTGTGACTGGGCTTGTCGATACTGTGAAAACACTCTGCTTACCTAAACAGTATAGTAGTAAACGCTCTCCACAAGCAACAGTAGTAAATAAAGCAGTAAACATGTCATAAGCATGGAATAGGTACATGATAGTAATAAAACCCCAAACTAGTTTGTGGCCCCAAGAAATAAGATATAATTCAAGCTCTCGCTAAGGGGATTCATGGTCCCACATGCGTATAGTGTGAATAGTCAAGGAACAGGTATCAAGTACTCAGGGTCCTACGGGAGTTATTTAAACACCAAATAACATCTATTGTCCACCGGTGCCTCTACATTATTTACCTACTTTCAATATTAGTTAAAGTGTAATTAAATCCATGATCATCTCCAACGTTAAGCATATGGCGACGTTCCAACAACTGTGGTACTTGACGACATTGAAACAACACCTGAGCAAGCAACTATGACTCGCAAGGCCGACTATCTACCAAACAACAGGTAATAGGAGGTGTCCAAGGCAATGTAATGTCTGCAAGGGATATCACAGGTACGAAAACTACAGCATCGCAACACAGATAGCAATAGATCAACAAGAGGAAATAAAGACTACAGAAGTAAGATAGGTAGAAAGGGGATGAATGCTCGCCTGTGAAACACTGCCGAAGGTTCATCTGAAGATCCGATCGACACTCGCATCGACTCATCGGCCTAATCCATGAAGAAGCAAATCACTAGAAGAAACACCGGATGCCATATTTAATACTACGACAGAAGATCGGGCATGATGCGTGTATGATGTATGAGATGGGAAAGGTGTGATGCAATTAGGCAATATTAAGCGGAACCAGGATCCCGAAAATTAAGTATATGGTTATAGTTATTTTAGATACCCCGCTTTAATGTTGTCTTAACAATTCGAAACATGGCATCGGTTCACTACACAAATTTAAATAGATCCAATATAAGACTAGAAAATCCCGCATATGAACTCCATATTTAATTCAGGTGAGTCAGCATAATGCCGCCAAACCACATTACAACATGTATGCAAGCATGTAAAATTAATATGCAACAACTAGATATATAGAAATTTATAAAATAGGGCTATAGGATTGGGGTCACACTCGGATCGACGATCTTGATGTTCATCGAGAGGGGTTCGACAGGTTTAGGTTCGATCTCGAGCTTTGGACTCTGGGCACAGGGTCTTCGGTCTCCATGAATGGGACATCGAATCCATGTGGGCGATTTTGTTGTTCCGTGTTGGAGGCCTTGGAATTCCTTGGTTGGGGATTCAAGTGTCGGCGCCGATGGTTTACCGGATGCGCCTGGGTCAGCAGAGGCGACTGGAGGCATTGAGCTTGTCCATCCGTAGCTTGCAGAGGCATGGCCAATGATGGGTATAGGCGAGTGCGGACTGGCAGTGAGAGGGGCACTCTCGGGGGTGAGCACGCACGAGGAGACGGTCGTCCGCGGCGGCGGCGGGCTCGGGTCTCGGAGGACAGTGGTGCAGCAGGTCCGGCGTACGAGAGGAGGAAGGCGGGGTCGCGCCTGCGGCAGCCTAACACGATGGCGGGAGGTGCTAGGAGAGGCCGACTACGGCGCTAGGCGGCAGAAGAGGAAGGGCGGCGAGCAAGGAGGAAAACACGAGGTCAGGGGAAGACCGGGAGTGGGGCCGTGGAACGCAGCTCGCTTGCGGGGTGGGTCCCATGGTGGGCCAGGGTGAGTTGCCGGTCGTGGCTGGGATCGCCCACGTGAGGTGGGCATGTGTGCGTGTGTGTGTTGTGGCTGGGCAGGTGTGCGTGTGTGGGATGAACCGGCGACAGGGAGGGATGTGGGGTGGGTAGGTGTCTAGGGTTGGGGTTTGTGGGGAGGTTAGATCTAGGTTTAGGGTTTGGGGGTTTGTCTAGATAGGTCGGGGTAGTAGACTATTGGCTTGTCGGGCTTTTGGCCTGGCAGGCTGGCGGTCTCCCCTGATAAATAAAATAGTTTGCATTTATTATTTATCTTTATTTTAAATCAAAACATTTGTAAAAAGGTTTTATATAAAAAAAAGATCCGGACGGATCTAGTATTTTTGATTTGAACAAAGAGGGGAATGTCTAGAAAACTAAAACAGATTATATAAAATAGTTTTAGGCGAACAAATGCATGATGATGTGATGATGATGCATAGAGATAAAGACATGCGATTTTCTAGTAGTGGTTTTAGCCGGGGTGCTACAGGGGAAATACGAGGATGTGTGTAACTACCTCGGTAAATTACGCTCCTAGTTACAAGCCTGGATGAGCAGAAATGGTTAAAATAGTACGGTGGGGCCCAAATGCCACTCACATGTAGACCTTTCGGCCGTCCCAACAATTTCCAAACATCGGGACAAGAACGGGCGGCGTAATCGGCAGGCGAAGGGATCAACTACATACACAGATGAGTATGTATGCAAGCCACCATACAATGGTTCTCAGAGTCATTCCATCTAAAAAGAAAGGAAATATTGCAACGCCATACAGAAAGATCCAAATATCCTAGATAGATATAATAGTTTAGGATATCTCCTCATACATCAAACATCAGAGTATCAGGCGGAAGCGGAAAACAAGATCCGAGTACGGATAAGAAGCAAATCGGCATAAGATGCCCCCTAAATAAACACATTCCGCCCACAGATCTCACGGATCCCCGTTCCCGGAATCTCTACACCGAATGATCGTTGCCCACATCGTCCGTCTCCTCCACCCAGTATCCATCTTGCGAGTTTACCTATTCATCTGAATCAAACAAGGGGTACTCAGCAAGTCTTTATGCCTCTAAAGGGGACACAACCTGGGGTGACGCAATTGCAGCAAAAGATAAACCCTAAGAATTCTATAGATACTCGCTAACCATCCGCCTAACCAGAGATAGACGGATGTCCGTGAATTAATAACAACAGTTATAACAGTAATATCAACAGATCCATCCTCCTCCTCGCTTACCGACGAGGAAGCGGACGAACAACCCCCCCATCCGTTGGCAGTTTTATTAACCATTCCATGAGTGTTGCACTATTTACTAGTCAGTTACTTAGTCAAATTAACAGCGGTACTTTAGTTATGCTTGTCTATGATCGAGAAACTGTGCTCCAAGTCGTCCATAACCGCGGACACGGCTTTCAGAAAGTTTTACCCCCCAAGCCACCGCAGCGGTAGCCGCCTCCGCGCGCGAGCCCTAGGTCCCCGGATCGAACCCCCCACGCGCCGCGCCGCGTCGGCCGCGCACCGATCGGTCACCAGTGCGGAGAAGAGGAACAGTACGGGCGCTGCTTTTGCAAATACCCCCTCCGTTTCTTTTCTGCTTAATCCACGGTACGCAGAGCCCACCCGTCAGTCTCTCTGTACGTTTTGCAGAACACCCCCTAGGCTTTTTCAACCTTAACCCGCACTCCCTCGAATGCCCCACGTGTCGCGTCCCCGCTGGCGCGCCCGCGAGTGGGCCCGCGAGTGCTCTGGCCCCACCTGTCACTCTCTGAGGCTGGACTAGCTCGCGGTGACAGGAGAATTTCGGTGCGCCTGTGTCGTCCAGTCAGCATGGCCCCACCTGTAATTGGCTGTGGCTAACTCAACTTGAGTATAAAAAGTATTTTCTGTATTCTGTTTTAATTTAAACCTTTTTCGAATTATTTCAAATTCAAATTTTAATTCTATTTTTAAATAACTTTTCAAACACAAATCCAAATAATACAAATAATATATGTTTTGAAATCAGAAAAATGTGAGGAATTCAAATATGCCCTTCAAAATATATTTTGAACATTTAAAATTGCAAGTTGATTAAAATTACAATAAAATGCCCTTTTTCTTAATTAATTGATAACTTTTGATTTATAACTCCAAATTTAACAAATAATATGTCTAAAATGATTAGCTCGACGAGACCTTTCTGTTTATGCTTTCCTTTATCTGTTTTGCAGCATGCATAATATAAATATAATGTGTACAGCAAATTAAATGAGGTTAAATTGGGGCCAAAACTCAATAAAATGATTTATTCTTGTATTCCACACCTCACCCATGCCATGCTACTTTATTGCCATGCAAATTGTGGATAATTCATCATGGCATGATTGTTTTGCTTGTCGCACTTAATTCATATGCTTGTGCACTTTATTTATGTTGGCCCTTGTATGTTTGGTTCTTCTTCGAATAGACGCTGAGCAGGGGATATATCAAGAGAACCAGGAGCACTACCCAGATCCATCCCTTGCTTCAACTGAGCTGCCAGGCAAGCACTACCACATGCTTGCATACATATAGTACCTATTGCCTCTATCTTATTCTTGCATCATTGAGTCGCGATTGCATTAATTTGAATCCCAAGTATTGCATAGCCTTTACTTTTAAACCCCACAGAAGCTTGTTCCTCCATCCCATGATCCATTACTACAGGAGTTGTTTGAGCCATGAGAGTCGTAGAACAGCATGTGTAGGGTATGTGAGTGTCGGATGGATAACGAGGTACCTAAACAACTTAACCTGAGTAGTAATGGGATAACTAATGAAAGTGGCATCGGTGAGCCATATTCGCTATTTGGTTTTTCAGGCTCACTTGTGTCCCGTAGGACCCCGAGTACTTGATTCCTGTTCCTTGAATATTCGTGCTATCCACATCCGGGAGGCTTATGAACCCCCCTGAGCCAGAGCTTGATTCATTCTTATTTCTTGGGGCCACAAACTAGTTTGAGGTTTTATTTACTATCCTGTACTTATGCCATGCTTTACTGTTTATTTAAAATTGTGCGAGGTACTGCACACTGTACTGTTTAGGAAAGCGGAGTGTTTTCGCGGTATTGACAAGCCAGTCACATTTTCGGGTTCCCAGTCGTTTACAGCCATTGGCGCAAACCTTGAGTCCGTCTCGGATTCGGCCAACTTCGTCGCGGGTAGCTTAATGGGGTGGCCCCCTGAAATATTTCTGAATCCTATGATCGCTTTGTCGTGACTTCCTCTTTGGGTTTTGATTTGGTTTTTCCGAGGTTGATCGAGTGTGTGTTGCTATTTGTGCACCCCTGCAGGGTAAAACTTTCTGAAAGCCGTGTCCGCGGTTATGGACGACTTGGAGCACAGTTTCTCGATCATAGACAAGCATAACTAAAGTACCGCTTTTAATTTGACTAAGTAACTGACTAGTAAATAGTGCAACACTCATGGAATGGTTAATAAAACTGCCAACGGATGGGGGGGTTGTTCGTCCGCTTCCTCGTCGGTAAGCGAGGAGGAGGATGGATCTGTTGATATTACTGTTATAACTATTGTTATTAATTCACGGACATCCGTCTATCTCTGGTTAGGCGGATGGTTAGCGAGTATCTATAGAATTGTTAGGGTTTATCTTTTGCTGCAATTGTGTCACCCCAGGTTGTGTCCCCTTTAGAGGCATAAAGACTTGCTGAGTACCCCTAGGGTCTCACACGATAAATTGTTTGATTCAAATGAATAGGTAAACTCGCAAGATGGATACTGGGTGGAGGAGACGGACGATGTGGGCAACGATCATTCGGTGTAGAGATTCCGGGAACGGGGATCCGTGAGATCTGTGGGCGGAATGTGTTTATTTAGGGGGCATCTTATGCCGATTTGCTTCTTATCCTACTCGGATCTTGTTTTCCGCTTCTGCTTGATACTCTGATGTTTGATGTATGAGGAGATATCCTAAACTATTATATCTATCTAGGATATTTGGATCTTGCCGTATGGCGTTGCAATATTTCCTTTCTTTTTAGATGGAATGACTCTGAGAACCATTGTATGGTGGCTTGCATACATACTCATTTGTGTATGTAGTTGATCCCTTCGCTTGCCGATTACGCCGCCCGTTCTTGTCCCGATGTTTGGAAATGGTTGGGACGGCCGAAAGGTCTACCTGTGAGTGGCATTTGGGCCCCACCGTACTATTTCAACCATTTCTGCTCATCCAGGCTTGTAACTAGGAGCGTAATTTACCGAGGTAGTTACAATGTGTATGTTTGGTGGTAGTATTAGGTTAGATCCGAATAGGTCTTTCTCATCTCCCTCTAATAGCCGACAGTTGTATCAAGTCTCAATAGGTTGTTTAGTGCATGCTACGCTGCCACTTTAGTCCACCAAACCTATGTAGGCGAGAGCTACCGAATTCTAAGTCCCGCCATGTACTTCCCTTAGTACTGTCCTCTCACTTTTTCCTTTTCCTTTTGTTGGCACCCCTTTTGTTTAGCAGGTTTGAGATCATCATCGTTAGCAGGGTTACCCTTTCGTCTTGGCCTGGGCAGCGTTATGGACGCCATTGGTTATTCTTCAGGGCTCTTAGCTCAATTTGCATCTTGTCCGTACTTGGATGTTGTATTGTTTTCAAGGTGATTTGGATATTTGTACTATATACCTATGTTTTTGACTCATAGAGTCGTTGTTGTATATATCTGTTCTGTGCATTCCATCGTGTACTAAGGTGTAATGGTATTACTTTGTTTTCCACCCGCACGAAGGTTCCTGGTTGTCACCTTTGAATCATTTCTATGCGGGTTTGGCGAAGTGGTATCAGAGCTCAGCAGTTACGATACCCCACTGGTCCAGCCTGTAGGATAACCTAGCTAATGGCCTATGTAGAGTGTCAAAACTATTTTGCAAAATCGGTTGGATAGATCTGATTAGTTCTGATTTTACTCCTTACCTTTGTTTTATTCTCATCTTACCTTTGCTTTGCATGATTTGAATCTTCTCTCTTATCTTTTCTTTGAGTCCAGAAATTCTTGTGGTTGGATTTTCGTCGTACCTTCAGGATTTCGCTTCCTCATCTTGTAACCGTGCTTCGACATCCGACCTTCATGCTATATGAGAAATCTTCCTCTGTGTACCTTTTAATGGACCAAAAATTCACTAAAATTTTTCTTAGTATCTTCCAGTGTTCTCCAACACGACGGCATCATCTATGCCAGATCCGATGAAGAGCCTGCATCACTGCCTTGTTTTTCAAACGATGGTTGTCAAGATCTTCACTCTGAATCCCGAGAGTTGGTTGCATAAGTCTTTTATTCATATACAGAGTAATGCTTTGAGTGCGGGATGGAGTCGTGATACGTCCATTTTGCATCACTATTTTATATCATAATTTACTATTATTCATTGATATATTTCATATTAAGAGGTGATACTTATGTTATTTCATCTATTATCCATGTTCGATGACTTTTGGAGGATGAACTGCCGGAGTCAAGATTCTGATGGAAAAACCGGTGTCTAGATGCAATATTCGCGAAGACCAGAAAATTCCAGAAAATATATAGAAAATCCTATTTTGGCAGAAGACGAAGGAAGACGCATTTATTATTTATCTTTATTTTAAAACAAAACATTCGTACAAAGGTTTTAGACAAATAAAAGATCCAGACGGATCTAGGATTTTTTAATTGAACAAAGAGAGGAAGTCTAGAAAACTAAATAGGATTATATAAAATAGTTTTAGGCGAACAAATGCATGATGATGTGATGATGATGCATAGAGATAAAGACAGGCGATTTTCTAGTAGTGGTTTTACCCGGGGTGCTACAGGGGAAATACCAGGATGGGTATGTTTGGTGGTAGTATTAGGTTGGATCCGAATAGGTATTTCTCATCTCCCTCTAATATCTGGCAGTTGTATCAAGTCTCAATAGGTTGTTTAGTGCATGCTACGCTGCCGCTTTAGTCCACCAAACCTATGTAGGCGAGAGCTTCCGAATTCTAAATCTCGCCGTGTACTGGCCTTAGTACCGTCCTCTCACTTATTCCTTTGCCCTTTGTCGGCACCCCTTTTGTTTAGCAGGTTTGAGATCATCATCGTTAGCAGGGTTACCCTTCCGGCTTGGCCTGGGCAGCGTTATGGACGCCATTGGTTATTCTTCAGGGCTCTTAGCTCAATTTGCATCTTGTCCGTACTTGGATGTTGTATTGTTTTCAAGGTGATTTGGATATTTGTACTATATACCTGTGTTTTTGACTCATAGAGTCGTTGTTGTATATATCTGTTCTGTGCATTCCGTCGTGTACTAATGTGTAATGGTATTACTTTGTTTTCCACCCGCACGAAGGTTCCTGGTTGGCACCTTTGAATCATTTCTATGCGGGTTTGTCGAAGTGGTATCAGAGCTCAGCAGTTACGATACCCCACTGGTCCAGCCTGTAGGATAACCTAGCTAACGGCCTATGTAGAGTGTCAAAACTATTTTGCAAAATCGGTTGGATAGATCTGATTAGTTCTGATTTTACTCCTTACCTTTGTTTTATTCTCATCTTACCTTTGCTTTGCATGATTTGAATCTTCTCTCTTATATTTTCTTTGAGTCCAGAAATTATTGTGGTTGGATTTTCATCATACCTTCAGGATTTCGCTTCCTCATCTTGTAACCGTGCTTCGACATCCGACCTTCATGCTATATGAGAAATCTTCCTCTGTGTACCTTTTAGTGGACCAAAAATTCTCTAAAAATTTTCTTAGTATCTTCTAGTGTTCTCCAATGCGACGGCATCATCTATGCCAGATCTGATGAAGAGCCTGCATCACTACCTTGTTTTTCAAACGATGGTTGTCAAGATCTTCACTCTGAATCCCGAGAGTTGGTTACATAAGTCTTTTATTCATGTACAGAGTAATGCTTTGAGTGCGGGATGGAGTCGTGATACGTCCATTTTGTATCACTATTTTATATCATAATTTACTATTATTCATTGATATATTGGTGATACTTATGTTATTTCATCTATTACGCATGTTGGATGACTTTTGGAGTCAGGATTCTGATGGAAAAGCGGTGTGTAGATGCAATATTTGCGAAGATCAGAAAATTCTAGAAAATATATAAAAATCCTATTTTTCCAGAAGATAAAGGAAGCCAGAAGGAGAGGCGGAGATGGGCCACAGGGGGCCCACACCACCCCCTGGCATGGCCCCCTGGGCCGCGCCACCAGGTGGTGTGGCCACCCTGGCCCACCTATAGCTTCGCCCCTTCGCCTATAACTTCCTCCCGAAACCCTAATACTCGAGGAGCAATGACAGAAAGATTCCGCTGCCTCTGCGGGGCGGAAACTACAGAGAGAGAAAGAGCTCTTTGGCAGGCAGATTTCTGCCGAGAAAATTCCTTCCCGAAGAGGGGAGATCGTTGCCATCAACACCGTCATAAAGCTAGACTTCATCGGGATCATCATCATCATCTTCACCATCATCTTCACCATCATCTCCACCAGCACCATCACCACCACTCCATCCCGCTCTAACAATTGGGTTGAATCTTTCATAGTTCTTAGGGGAAACTTTCCAGGTGTTGATTACTTTTGTAGTTGATGCTTTTGAGTGGAACCATTGAATTATTGTTTATGTTCAGATTGTTATTCATCATTATATCATCTCTGATCTTGATTCATATGATGTCTCGTGAGTAGTTCGTGTAGTTCTTGAGGACATGGGAGAAGTCATGTTGCGAGTAGAGGAATTGTGTTGAATTAATAATCAATGGTTTGATATTTAAGTTGTGGTGCTATTCTTCTAGTGGTATCATGTGAACGTCGACTACATGATACTTCACCATTTATGGGCCGAGGGAAATGCATTGTGTATTTGTCTACTAATTGTGGGGTTACCGGAGTGATAGAAACCTGAACCCCCGTTAGGAAACCTTTGCACAAGGGAGTGTAGGATCTCAGAGTTTAATCTTGTGGTTAGGTTTATATCTTAAATACTTCCTTATAATTGTGGATGCTTGAAAGGGGTTTAATCACAAGTATATAATAGTCCAAGTAAGTTTGGTACATTAGCATAGATTCACCCACACAACACTTATCCAACCAAAGAAGATTAATCAACTATATGAAGCGAAAGCACTTGACAGTATTCCCATGTGTCCTCAAGAACTTTTGGTCCTCATAAGTAATACAACCAGCTTCTCCTTTGCTAAAAAAGGATTGGGCCCCTTGCTACAATTATTATTGTCTTTATTTACTTTCACTTTATTTCTTTGCATTATCAAAAAACCTAAAAATCCGTTGCTAAGTATTTATAGAGAATTCCTGAACGAAACCACTAGTCAACACCTTCTGCTCCTCGTTGGGATTGACACTCCTATTTATCGAAAGTACTATGATACACCCCCGTCATCAAGACTATTTTCTAGCATCGTTGCTAGGGAGTGAAGAACTATTGAAGAGTGAAACTGGTAAAGGAAATTTCTAATATGAGTATTGCTTTTATTTCTATTTTCTACTTTGCTTCCAATATGGATAACCCACTTGGTTTCCTATTTTGGAAAGCTACTACCACTGCTAGGGTAGTAGATGAACCACCACCTGCTTAAATAGATCCGTTTAAGATACCTACAAAAAGTGTTGATCATGTTATGGATAACTATTATTTTGGGGATGGAACTGTCCATCCTGGTGATCACTTGCTTTTTATCCATGAATTATGCAGGTTGTTCAAGTGTGCAGGTATCACAATGGAACAAGTTAAGAAAAAGTTACTCTCTATATCATTGAAAGGAAGAGCTGAAGAATGGTATAAGCTACTAAAGAATGGACAATCTATGGAATGGGAGGAAATTGTACCTCTCTTTTATTCTAAATTCTATCCTCCCAGTGAGGATAGGAATCAAGTATATAACTTTTGGCCTCGTGATGGAGAGAGTACATCCCAAGCTTGGGGGAGATTTAAGTTACTAATGCTTAAATGTCCTATTCATGAGCTCCCTAATAACATTATTATTAATAACTTTTATGCAAGGCTTTCTCTTCATGATAAAGATTTATTAGATGCTTCTTATGTTGGATCATTCACACGTATGAAAGAAGAAGCTAAATGGGATCTTCTAGACCATATTCAAGAAAATGTTGAAGCATGGGAGA
The DNA here is from genome assembly GCA_916181665.1 of Avena sativa. Taxonomy (NCBI): domain Eukaryota; kingdom Viridiplantae; phylum Streptophyta; class Magnoliopsida; order Poales; family Poaceae; genus Avena; species Avena sativa. The sequence continues at coordinate 254,295,948 of OV702299.1, forward strand.
ATGATAAAGGAAGGAAGTCAGGTATAAATTATGATTATGAATGCATTAAACCTTTTATGGGAACTGATGACTTTCATAATATTAGTACTAAGTATGGTCTTGATTCTCAAGTTATTGCCAATTGTTTTAAGGCCTTTGCCTCTTATATTGAAATTCTCAAAAAGGAGTGGGACAAGTACCATGCACCTTATAAAGATATTGTTAATCATGTTACTACTAGAAATACTGAAGTTTGTATTGTTGATTGCATTTTGCCTGAACCTTATATTGAGAAAATACCTTTCCCTTCTAAGGTAAAGGAACATTCTATTATAGCTAATGTGGTTAACAAAAGTACAAAGAAAGCTATAGAACCTGATGAACAAATAAATATTGAACCTGTAGTAACCATTGTGAAAGACCTTGTCACTTAAAATGTAGAAGATGGGCACATTATCTTTTGTGAAGATGCTTCTAATATTGTCTCTCATCCTAGTAAAGCTAGGAAAGCTAGTGTCCCTGTGATTTTTGTTAGAACTGGTGATCGTTGCTATTATGGTTTATGTGACATTGGTGCAGGTTCAAGTGCTATTCCTTATGAGCTTTACAAAGAAATTATGCATGAAATTGGTCCTTGTGAACTTGAAGACATTGATGCGGTTATTCACCTTGCTAATAGAGAGACAATATATCTAATTGGTATTGTAAGAGATGTGCAATCTTACCTTAGAAATTTAACTAAGTTTGATGGAGAATTTTATGAGTTTAACTTTTCCAAATTTGCTAAAACTCCTTATGAAAATGAATTGCCTAATGAGGATTTTAGAGTTGAACAACTTTCTTCTATTTCTCTTGCTCCTAACAATGCTTTGCAGCAATATATGGAAGATCATGAAAGTGAGGTCTTCATGGAAGAAAGAAATGAGATTGATGAGATTTTCCTTCGTCAACCTGAGATGCTTAAGCATAACCTACCTGTGGAAGGTTTGGGCACCACACTACCACCTAAAGGGGATCCTGTCTTTGATTTAAAACCACTGTCTAATGATCTTAAATATGCTTATCTAGATGATAAGAATTAGTTCTAAACTTTCAGGAAAGGAAGAGGAAATATTATTCGAAGTACTAAATAAACAACGAGGAGCTATGGGTTATACTCTTGATGATTTAAAAGGTATTTCTCGTACTATATGTTAGCCTGCTATTAATATAGAACCTAATGCAAAGCTAGTTGTTGAACATTAACACGGTTTAAATCCTAAGATGAAGGAGGTGGTAAGAAATGAGGTATTAAAACTTCTTGATGCTGGTATTATTTTTCCTATTGCTGATAGTAATTGGGTTAGTCTTGTTCATTGTGTCCCTAAGAAAAGAGGAATTACTGTTGTGCCTAATAAAAATAATGATCTTATACCTCAAAGAGTAGTAGTTGGTTATAGGATTATAGAGGTCCCAACCTTCAATAAGGTAGAGATCCATGTGTTTACAATGCTAGTCCCTGGATCAATAGCTAGCATCCACAGTTAAGATGTAATATCAAGAAACGAAGGTCATAATGCAACTTTATAACCAGGAATAAAATAATTCATTACATCTTACATAGCTCATTTGTCTATCTCATTACAATGCAGCAGAATATCTATATAGCATGGAGTCCTTCATCTTCAAAGTGCCACAGGCAATCATGTTGGTTGTAGACTTGTAATCCTATTCAACACACTTTACTAACATCAAACAAACCTGCAACATAATAAGTTGCAGCCACAAGGGTCAATACATTGGATTTGTATTGGCAAGTTTCACTACTATGTAGAAATAAGTGGATCCTATCATTACATGCATATTTGGCTAAGTAGGGTTTAGGCTAATTTGCAGAAAGCAATATAGTTTTATCCTATCTTTCCAAAATAGTTTTGATCTTTTGACAAATCTTTCTGAACTCCTTGGAAAACTCCATGTGCTTCAAATCCCTTGTTGTCACCATCAAGTTTTACTTTGAGAAATTGGAATGTCGAGATCTTCCATAGCTTCAGGCCTTAGTTGTTCAAAATTGTCCATAACCGGGGACACGACTAAGTACTTAGAATTTGATCTTCTGCAGAAGTTGTACACTTTACCCACATGACACAACCTCGTCTTGACGCCGCCAGTGGCCGCTGGATAAGTACTCACCAAATGGAGTACCGGCAGATCGAGAATGTGACAAAGTCTTTCCATAGAAGTCCTCCCAATACACAATGCTAGCTTGTCTACCAGGCACCAATGTAGGGATATATTTCCATACACAATTCTAGTTAACCTGGAGATGCCAATGCATGGGTCTTCCACTATGTAGTTGACTAAGCCAGAGCCCATTTAGCATGTGGCTGTACACAGAAGCCACTGTACGAAAAAAATGTTCAATCTCTAAGTCCCTGGGTGGTTTTCTTCTAGTGCACATTTAAAAAGATAGCCAAATAAACATGGTTCCCTTTGTTGCCACCTTGTCCAAACTTGTGTATCCTCTTTCCACCCAGGTGGTTCATTGAGTACTTTTTTATTACATAAAACACATATTTTTCCAACACTTCATGTAATCATATCATGTATCCCATCCCAAATATATAGCAGGGCTAAGCATACTACAACTATATTGTTTTCACTAAGGAAGATATAATGATACCCTAATAGGATATAGCATAGCATAGACATATAGTAGTCATATCATGCATGTTACAAAAATCCACGAAGTGTAATGAAAATAGTAGGACATGGATGATCGTGTCACTTGCCTTTTTTTAGTAGGGAATATTGGTTCACTTCTTGTCGTGGGGATGACCACAGCAGATGCTGCAATCGGCAGCGAGTAGTAGAACACGGGGCAAGGGCGGCCAGCCATCTGTGGTGCGAGATGAGGGCGGAGACACAAGGATTTACCCAGGTTCGTCCCCCCGGAGGGTAAAGACCTACTCCTGCTAGATTGTACTATGGTGAGAGTACAATGGGGCGAGCTCGGCTGCTAGGCAACGAGTCGCTTGGGTGTATGATGGAACGTATCCTCTATGCGTCCTCTGGGAGGTTTATATAGGCTCACCTCCCTAGGGTTTACAGATCTCAACCGAATCAGTTAAGGTGACAGCGATCGTTTAACCTAATCTGACTGGGCCTATCTACACTTCTGGGCCTTCAGCTTCCAGTCGCTTGAAGCCACGCCAGGTCCTGATCCAGTCGCCGTCCCGCAGGCCCACTCGTTGGCACCTGGGCCAGTCGGAAACGTCCGGCTGGGTATACCCCGGTAGGCATATCCCCATCAGTAGTCCCCGAGGCCGTCGTTGATTGGTCGCAGGTGTTTGCTGGCAGTCGGTGTATACGGATCCAATGCGGACGCCCAGTCGAATCGGCGGCGGACTCCTGAATAAGGAAAAACTAGTTATTCCAGTCACAATAACGGCGACCGATCGGGTCACAGCTCGGCGAACGGGTCGGCGAATAGTCAGTCACTGTTGTAGTGATCGGGTCGGCGATTAGTCGAGTCGCATGGAGCGACGAGTCGATTGGATGAAGTTGGACCGTCAGGTGGGGTCAAAACTAGCCGTTGGGGTAATCCAACGGTAACTTTGGCGTAATTACCGCGTAGTAACGACTCCCGAAATTGGCGGGTAGCAACCGCTATATAAGGAGAATGATAGGCGAGCGGGTAAACACTCCTTCGTCTTTCCTCCGATTTCGCCGATCTCCGTTTTCCACTCCGCATCGCGATCCAACCGATCCAGAGAGCTCCGACCTCTGCGAATTTCCAACCAATGGCCCCTTCCACCGAACCATGGGGCAGATCCAAGTGCACTAGTGCGCTACTAGCGTCCTTCGAGGAGGCCGGGATTCTGCGTGCTGGCAGATGGCACATCCCCGCGGCCGGAGAGGTGACTCTGGACCCGCGCGAGGGAGAATTCATTTGCTTCACCAGTCACCTGGAGCGAGGGCTGGGGTTTCCCACTTCTCTCTTCTTCCGGCGCTTCTATGCCTTCTACGGCTGCAGGCCCTACTTCCCCTTGTGGCAAGATCTATTCCATGGCAGGATTAGTCGCGAAGAATCAGGCGGCCCGATGCTGGCTGCGGGTGGCCTGACATTTCAGCTGAAGTCAAAGGCGTCGTTCTTCGACCTGATGCTGCCCGCCAAGGCGGCAAACGAGTGGAAGAAATCCTGGTTATACGTCACCGAGGCGACTCCAGATGGCGAGGTTGCGCTTCCAAGGTACTCCGCCGACCGGCCCGAACCGCGTCGGCTCCAGGTCGGCAAGCTCCCGTTGGACCAGCGGATGGTTGTCGACGAAATGTTGCAAACCATCCGCGGCCAGAAGAAGAAGGGCCTCCAGACCATCAACCTTTACAACTGCTGGCTCGGGCAGCAGCTCGTGCCTTTGGCCCTCCACGACCATTATATGTACGAGTATGCGGGTAGGGACGACCCGACGAAATCCTGCCTCGCCGAGTGGAAACTCGAGGACTACGTCCTGGCCCTGAAGAAGATCATCCAGGCAGCATACCTGGACGCGAAGGCCGGGGTCGCCCCTTATACCGCAAGGCGCCCAGCTCCGACAGTAAGTTGCCATTTTCGCTACATTCGCAGTCGCAGATGATGCATTCGCGGTTATGATAACGTTGTCTCATGCTTATTGTAGTTGTTCCAAGTGGTGGAAGGATGGATCCCACCGCAAACAACGAGAATTCGAGCTCGTCCGTCCAGGACGGCAGAGAGTCGCCACCCGCCAAAGGTGACGTCGGAAGCGATGCGGGTGATGACGACGATGACGACGAAGACGACGAAGACGGGCCCGTGGAAGACGCCGCCCCGATGGTTCGCAAAACTCGCGAGCAACATCAGCGCGAGCTCGAGGCGAGTAGGAGCCTGGAACCTCACGATGACGATGATGACGAGCTCCCCGGGCACACCTCGCGTCGTGAGGCCACACTGTCAAAGAAGAATAAGAAGAAGGAGGTGAAGGCTCCGCCAAGGAGGAAGACGAAGCCGGCGAAATAGGCGTCTCCGCCCCGTTCAGCGACTAGTTCCAACGCCACCATCTCGGCTAAGGGCGAAGCGGCGTGTACGACAGTAGCATCGGATGCTGCCGCTCCCCTGGATGAGGTACCTGTGGCATCGCTTCCACCCCCATTCGCCCCGGTCTCTGGGTTGGGGGCTATTCCAGCCACAGCAGCTTCGCCTCCTAGGAAAGCTCCCGCAGATGTCATCACGGAGGCTCCGGCCGCGGTCTCATCTTCGAAGAGGCCCTCTGTGTCTTGGGCACACTACGTGTTTGAGATGGGCCTCACTCGGAAGTTGGGTCCCGAGCTGGAGAAGCCGGTCAGCATCCGCACGGGTCTGCGGTTCATACCAGTCGCCAAGTAAGTCTTGTTCATCTGTTTGCCTTCTGTTGTAATCGGACAATTATGCTCATATCGTTGTTTCACAGTACTGGAGTTAAAAAGATCGGCCATCCTTTCGTGGCCAAGGTTCTGCCAGTCGTCGCCGAGGAGGACCCCTCGCGGAAGAGGAAAGCTGACGAAGTCGCTGCTCCCGCAGACAACGCTAAGAGGGCGAAAGGTGACGATGTCGTCACGGTCTCTGACGACACACAAGTTGCTCCAAGCGATCCTCCGACTGCGGCGGAGGTGGCCTTGAAGACCAAGGAGGTTGTTTCCTTGCCCGGAGTGGCCGAGCCGGCTCCTAGTGGCGCTGGGGCATCCGCTGCGACCTTCCCCCGCTTCATGGCCAAAGCGGCCACAGCGAGTGGCGCAGCACCGACGAGCCAGACGCCTGGGGTCACCGAGACGGAGGTCGAGCAGCGTCACGGACACACTCTAGTCCTGCTTGCGTCTGTGGACGCGCTATAGCTCCACGGCATGCTGGGCGCAGCCATCCAGGTATGTCCAGTCCCCGAGGATCGGGCCACTGAATTTCAGTGGTCGGATTCTTTTAGTGTTTTTGTAGCATCCAGTCCGCGAGTGCCTAGTCGCTGAATTTCAGCGGGTGGGCACTTAGGATTTTTGCTCTCCAGTCCCCGAGTGCCTAGTCGCTGAATTTCAGCGGGTGGGCACTTAGGATTTTTGATCTCCAGTCCCCGAGTGCCTAGTCGCTGAATTTCAGCGGGTGGGCACTTAGGATTTTTGATCTCCAGTCCCCGAGTGCCTAGTCGCTGAATTTCAGCGGGCAGGCACTTAGGATTTCATTGTTGTTGACAGTTTGATTTGTGCGCAGGGCTTGCAACGCGAATCGGCCGATCGTCTTGCTGCAAAGTGTCGCATGGAGAAGGAACTTGTTGCCATCCAGGAGACGAACAAGGGACTCCAAGCAATCTCTGCCAAGGCGGCGGAGGTCGCCAGGGCCTTGTCTAGGCAGGTGACCTGACGGCGGCTCAATCTGCTTTGAGTACGGCGGAGAAGCGGATTGCTGATCTGGAGCGCGAGCTCAAGGAAGCGAAGGCGGAGGCGAGCTCGGCGGATGGGCGAGCGAAAACTGCTGTTACGGCTGCCGCTGAAGAGCGAAAGGTGTCTGACGCCCTCGTTGTTGGGCTGCAGAACGACTTCTCCTCGCTTCAAAGCTTCATCACGGGCCTCTGTCGTCCTTTAATTGGTAAACTTTTCTTCCTCTGCCTGTAATAGCTGCATTGGGTAGTCGTTGTTGTACTCACTGCCAACCTCTGTCCACAGGTCAGATTATTGCAGCTCGGAGGAGGCGCAGTCGTACGACGCGCGGCAGTGTGTGACCACTCTGGTCAACTCGGCCGCGTTGTCTGCGACTTGCATTCGAGCATATCTTTAGGAGATATCGCCCACGGAAGTGATTCCTAGCGACCTCGTCGAAGTATGGCGGTATCTGGAGAAGGCGCCGTCAGTCGTTGAGTTCATGATGCGGTCGCCCTTCCGGCGCGGGGCGGCGACGGCTCTCACCTTGGGCTTGCCCACTTTCTGGAGGACTTCGACCTTGACGATGTGACGAGTGGCTACCCCTTGTCGACGGGCTCTATGTAGATTGCCGAGGTGCTGAGGCTGACAAACCGGGCCGCGGTGTATTCCGATCGCGTTTGGGCGATGGGCGACCTCCTCCCCTATCAGGAGACGACTGTCGCCCCCAACGATCCTGAGCCAAAGCATCAGGACTTCAAGGTGGCGGCGAGTCGCCGTCGAAACCTGCGGAGTATAAGCATTGTGCCCTGGGGCGTTAGTAACAATTAGTCACTGGACTCATCTTGTATTTTGGAACGACTTTGTTCTGTTGTAATGAAACTTCGTGTTATTTTGTGAATTGTTTCGTGATTTTGAATGTTGATTGGACGAGTCCCCGAGCGCGTCCGCCCTTTTTATGGGGTTTACCTCGTTTGTTATGTGTTTGTGATTTTGAATGTTTTGTCGGTTGTTTTGCTATTGAGGTCGACTCGCCCGAGCTCGGAGAGCCAGTCGTAGGGCGACTCCCGTGGGTGCTCTTTACTTGACCGTTTTCCCTTGCGCGAACGAGGTCGGGTGGCCGAGTCCCCGAGCGTGGTACTTGGTGATTCTAGTCGCAGCTCCAGGGTAGGTGAGGACTGAGCATGTTAGAGTAAGCGCGTCACTCCTGCCTGACCCGGAGGATCAGTCGCGTGGCGAGTCCTAGGCACGCTCTCGTACTTGGTGTTTTTCCCTGGTCGCTCGTGCTTGACTGGTCGTCAGTCCCCGAGCGTGGTACTTGGTCGCTGTGAGGAGAGAGGGCAGTTGGCTTGGCTCGTAAGCCAGTCGAGCAAGGCGACTCCAATGGGGCTCCGGGTTGGCGTTTTTCGTGGACGTTACGAGTCCTGGGGTAACCCAGTGCCCTCGGAGCGAACTACTTGTCCGTGCCGGTCGCTGTACCAGAGGTTGACTTCTGCGGTTAGCTTAACGCTGTTATTACGAGTGCGAGTGGCACAAGACACGGAGAGTAGATGCAATTTGCGGTAAACGATCTGTTTACTTCATAGCAGGTGGAGAGTACATGTAGGGAGTTCTAGGAGTAGAACTTCCGTAGGAGGTTTACATTCCACGGTCGCTTGACGTCGAGTTTCCCGTCTCCTCGGACGTCGGTGTGGTAGTAGGCGTTGTTGCCAAGGACTCGCCCGATGGCGAATGGTCCCTACCAAGGGGGGAGAGCTTGTGCATGCCCTTCTTGTCTTGGATGAGGCGTAGCACCAGATCGCCTTCCTGGAAAGTGCGAGTCCTTACTCGCCAGCTATGGTAGCGGCGGAGCCCTTGCTGGTAAATGGCGGTGCGGGAGCGAGCTAGGTCACGTGCCTCGTCGAGTTGGTCGACTCCATCTTGGCGTGCGAGTTCGTTTGCGGCCTTCGTGTAGTTGACCACCCTGGGCGAGTCGTGCTCTAGGTCGGTGGGCATGACTGCCTCGGTGCCATACACCATGAAGAAGGGGGTGAACCCTGTCGACCTGTTGACGGAGGTGCGGATGCCCCAGATGACGGAGGGTAGCTCCTCGACCCAGCACCCGGCGGTGCGCTCGAGCGGCACTTGGAGTCATGGCTTCATGCCATGGAGGATGCTCTGGTTGGCTCGTTCCGCCTGGCCGTTGGACTCCGGGTGAGCGACTGAGGCAAGGTCGAGTCGGATGTGATGTTCCTCGCAGAACTCGGCCATGGCTCCTTTGGTGAAGTTGGTGCCGTTGTCCGTGATGATGCTGTTTGGGAACCCGTAGCGATAGATGAGCTCGCGTAGGAACTTGGTGGCGATCTTCCCGTCGCATTTCCGGACTGGCTTGGCCTCCACCCATTTTGTGAATTTGTCGACTGCAACCAGGAGGTGGGTGAAGCCGGAGGGGGCCGTCTTGAAAGGGCCTACCATGTCCATACCCCACACGGCGAACGGCCAGGTGATGGGGATTGTCTTGAGCACCAACCTCGGCACATGGGTCTGGTTGGCGTATTTCTGGCACCCGGTGCACCGCTGGACAATGTCGACAGCGTCTGCGTGTGCGGTGGGCCAGTAGAAACCGTGTCGCATAGCCTTTGCGACCAGAGAGCGGGCGCCGGCATGGTGGCCGCAGTCGCCGGAGTGGATGTCATGGAGGATTTTGCGTCTTTCAGCGGGTTGGACGCAGCGTTGGAACACGCCGGTCATGTTGCGCTTGTGGAGCTCGCCGTCGATGATGACGAAGGATTTGCAGCGGCGTGCTATCATCCGGGCGTCTGTTTCGTCTGCTGGCAAGGTGCCTCCCTCCAGGTAGGCGATGTATGGCGTAGTCCAATCCTCTGGCTCGACGATGAGTGCGACCAGGGATGCTTCTGGTTGCAGCGGGACTCCGATGTCGATCTCCCTTGGGGGAGAGACGGAAGGCTTGGTGATGGTGTCGAGGAAGACGCCGGCGGGTGGTGCGAGTCGAGCCGAGCCGATACGAGAGAGTGCGTCGGCCTCCTCGTTCTTCCGCCTGTCAATCCACTCAACGGAGTATCCCGCGAAGTGTCCGCCCAGCTTGTCCACTACTTGGCGGTATGCCACCATGGTGGGGGAGACGGCGTCGCAGGTACCAGCGACTTGCCCAGCGACGAGGTCGGAGTCTCCGTAGCAGCGCAGGTGGTTGACATTCATCTCCTTGGCAACTCGCATGTCGTGGAGTAGTGCCTCATACTCGGCCATGTTGTTGGTGCAGGGGGTGAAGTTGAGGTAGAGGACGTAGCATAGCTTGTCGCCCTTCGGAGAGGTTAGTACGATCCGTGCTCCTGCACCGTCCGTATTCTTGGAGCCGTCAAAGTGTAAACTCTAGTAATGGAGGTATGGCAGCTTTTCTGGCTGCTGGGCCTCCTCCCAGTCGGCGATGAAGTCCGCGAGAGCCTGTGACTTGATCGCTTTGCGCGGATCGTACTTGATGTTGTGGACGCCGATCTCGACGGCCCACTTGGCGACTCGCCCGGTCGCCTCACGGTTGCGGATGATGTCCTACAACGGTGCTGATGAGACGACTGTTATCGGGTGCTCCTGGAAGTAGTGTGGCAGTCGTCGTTGTGCTCTGAAGACCGCGTATACCAGTTTCTGGTATTGCGGGTAGCGCTGGTGCGACTCGGTGAGGACTTCGCTGATATAGTACATTGGTCGCTGCACTGGGCGCTCCTTTCCCTCCTCTGGTCGCTCGACGACCATGACAGCGCTGACGACGCGCTCGGAAGCCGGGACGTAGACCAGCATGGGTTCCTTGTCGACGGGGGCGGCGAGTAGCGGTGTTGCGAGTAGCACCTTCTTGAGGTCGTGGAGCGCATAATCCGCCTCCTTGTCCCACTGGAAGGTGGGGTTCTTGCGCATCAGGCGGTATAGGGGCATCGCCTTTTCGCCCAATCGGGGGATGAAGCGACTGAGAGCCGCGACTCGCCCGGCCAGCTTCTGGACGTCGCGCAGGCACTCGGGTTTGCCAAGTCGAGCGATCATGTCGATCTTGGTGGGATTCGCCTCGATCCCGCGCTTGGAGACGAGGTATCCCAGTAGCTGCCCTGTCGGTACACCGAAGGTGCATTTGCCTGGGTTTAGCTTTATCTTGTATTTCCGCAGGTTGGCGAATGTTTTCGCTAGGTCAGCGAGTAGGTCGCTCTGGCGAGCGGACTTCACTACCACATTGTCGATGTAGACGTGGATATTGCGGCCAATTTGGCTCGCAAGGCACTCCTGCATACACCGCTGGTAGGTCGCCCCGGTGTTTTTGAGGCCGAAGGTCATGGCAGTGTAGCAGAAGGCTCTGAATGGCATGATGAACGCCATCTTCTCTTCGTCCTCAATGGCCATTTTGATCTGGTTGTACCCAGAGTAGGCGTCGAGGAAGCACAGCGACTCCGAGCCCGCAGTGGAATCGATTATTTGGTTGATCCGCGGGAGGACGAATTGCTCCTTCGGGCAGGCGCTCTTTAAGTTTGTGTAATCGATACACATCCTCCAGGTCCCATTTTTCTTCTCGACCAGGACTGGGTTTGCCAGCCACTTGGAGTATTTGATTGGCCGGATGAAGCCTGCAGCGAGTAGACGCTGCACCTCCTCGGCGATTGCTCGGCGGCGCTCTTCATTGAAGGTCCGCAGCGACTGCTTGACAGGTCGTACTTTGGGGTCGGTGTTGAGTTTCTGCTCAGCGAGTTCCCTAGGGACACCCGGCATGTCAGAGGGCTTCCATGCGAAGATGTCCCTGTTCTCACGGAGGAACTCGATGAGCGCGCCTTCCTATGCCGGGATCATGCCCGTCCCGATCGTCACCGTCTGGCTAGAGTCGCCTGGGACCAGCTCGACGGTGCGGGTATGCGTCGTTGCCTCGAAGGCTGAGGTGTTTCCGCCCTCCGAGTTGGGCTTCTTGAGTATGGTGGGGTCGTCGTTGTTGACCCCGCTTGCGTATTTGGCGAGCTCATCGGCGTGGTTGGCCTCCGTCGCGATGACGGCATCGACGAGTTCGGCTCCTTTGGCCTCGCACTCGGCGGCCATGTCGGGGTCGCCGTGGATGGTGATGACGCCACGCGGTCCGGGGAGCTTCATCGCGTTATACGCGTAGTGGGGCGTCGTGGTAGGGGCTATCGAAGGGCACCAGCTCGAAGACGATCCGCTCGGTGCGGAAGTTTGCCGGTGTGCCGAAGGTGACTGGCAGCGTGACCTTGCCGATCGGGTACGCCTTCCGACCGGGGACGATGTCGTGGAACGTGGTGTAGGTCGTCTCGACCATCGACTACGGGAGCCGCAGTCGCCTGAAGGTGTCCAGGTACAGGATGTTGATGGAGCTGCCGCCGTCCATCAATGTCTTGGAGAGCCGGTAGTCTCCCACCTTGGGCTTGACCACCAGGGCGACTCGGCCTGGGTACTCGATTCGGGGCGAGTGGTCCTCGCGGCTCCAAGTGATTGGTTGCTCAGACCAGTTGAGGGACTGGGGGACGTCCACCTAGGCCACCGCGTTGACGGCGACGGCGTGGGCGATGACCTTCTTCTCGCGCTTCGTGTTAAAGCCTGTGAGGTGTGGAGCGAGTCGGCCACGCTGCCGAATTTTCCGCCGTTTGGCGGGTTGTTATCAGGGTCTCCCTGCGCTCGCCGTGCCTTCTCGATCTCCTTGAGGGAGTGGCAGTCGGCGGTCGTGTGCGTAGCGGGTTTTCCTTCCCTGCTGTGAAATACACAAGGTTGGTTAAGAAGGGCCGCGGGGTCGAACCTTGACTTCGCCTTGTATTTTCCGCCGTCGCGGCGTTGCCCCCCGTCGCGGCGGAAGATCTTGGGCTCGCGCTACGCGTATGCAGCGTTGGCAACGAAGTCGAATCACCCGTCACTACGGCGCTTGCCGGTGAGGCGAGTGTTGCTGTAACGTAGATCGGATCGTCGTCCGTTGTCGTTGTTGCTCGTGCGGCGTTGTCCTCCCGACTCGTCGTCGGTTTCTTGGTTTGGGTCTTCCTCCGCATATCTTTTGGCGATCTCCAGGAGATCCGGTATGTTGTCGAGTGTGCGGTATGCTTGTTTGAGCTTGGCGACCAGGGGCTCGTAGCGGCACGAGGTCTTGAAGCAGTGGATTGCGGTGTCTGGGTGGATACCGACCGCGTTGTACCACAGTTCTTGCCACTGTTGGACCCAGCTGCGGGTCGACTCGCGAGGTCCCTGGACGCATCGTTCCAGGTCCTCGATGGTGGTGGCGCGGGTGTATGAACCCTCGAAGTGCCTGACGAAGGCATCGCGCATCTCTTCCCAGAAGTCGATGCTATCCGCGGGGAGAGTGTTGATCCACTGCCTGCACGCCCCCTCCATCATCAGGGGGACGTAGCGGGCGGCTAGTAGATCGGTGTGGCCGGCGATCCCTATCGCCATGAGGTAGGTATCCAACCACATAGAGGGATCGTACGAGGGGTCGTACTTCTCTATTTCCTTCGGCGCTTTGAAGTTTGCCGGCTATCTTTCGCCTCGGATCATCGGTCCGAAGCACCGGGGACCGAGTCGGCTTAGCGACCCTCTCGGCTCGCTGTCGCGGCGGTTGGTTAGGGTATGCCGCAGGTCGTCGGGCTGGCGTGTGCGCCAGCTCTGGTTGTTGATGATGTGGGTGCGAGCGTCTACGAGCTGACCGTTGGCGGCGACGAAATTGGTCGCCGGCCGAGGTTCGTTGGTGGAGAGTGCCGCGTTCGCGGGTCGGTGTTGGAGATGCAGTGGTTCGGGTGGCGGGCAGTTGAGGGTGTTTGCCGCCATGGGGCGGCCGCTGGAGGCCGCTCTGCTGCCCGATGAACGCGAGTACATCCGACCCTGTGAGTCGACGCCTGTGTTTTGTTGCTCAACCGCTTTTGTGAGCAAGGCCTTGGCATACTGGATCTGTAGGGCGCCGTCACTGGTGGCCGCGATGTTGTCGACTGCTGCTCGGCCCGTGACGAGGTTGTCCATCGGGGTGGAGAACAGCGGTAGGCCGTTCGCGTCTCGCTCCCGTGAGGAGACCACGATCCTCGGCTGGTCCCTGGGTGGTGCGCGGTTGGGTGGTGGTGGGGCGCCATTGGCTGTCGACCCTGGTGGGGGCCGAGCGCTTCCTCCTGGTGGCGCGTTCTCGCAGATCGCGCGCTCGGCCGCGCGGTACAGGTCGCTCTCGTCATCGAAGTTCAGGGCGCGCCCCTGGACGGTGGAGTTCAGGCGCGACCTGATTCGGAGCTGGTGGTAGCGCGACAGCTCCTGCGCTGTCACCTGCTCGAGGCGAATTTTTTAGCGCTCGTCTTGTTCCTTGCGAACTGCTTCCGCCAGCTTCAGGCGGAGTTCCTCAACCTCCGTTGCTGTCGCATTGGGAGGGATCAGAGTGGAGAATGGATCCTCTAGTGGGTCGGCGCCAGTCGCCATGTAGGTCACGGCGTGGCGGTCGGTTCCGTCATGGAGGTCGGCGGAGTTCTCCGACCCGGAGTCCAAATCGAAGATCCCAAGGATAGAGGGATCCTCGAAGTCTCCGACGTTGGAGACCTGGGTGATGGAGCCCGCCGGCGATGCGGCGATAATGGATCCGGCGAGTGACGTCGGGGTCGCCGAGTTAGCGTCGTCGTTGAGGGCCGCGTCTACCGCGGCTGCGGTGGTTTCGGCCACGTCACTATGGGCCGAGTCGTACTCGGAGGCGAGGCGGTGGATCGTGCGGACCTGACTCTCAGAGAGCCGGTCATGTGGCGGCGACTCGCGGATGCGAGCCGAGTCTTCTGAGACAATGACGTCGGTGAGGCCGACGAAGAGGCTGATCGTGCCGACCGGCAGGATCATGCTATGCATGACGGGTCGCTCTGCTGGGACGTAGCTGCTCAGCAAGATTTGGAGCATCTCGCCGATCGCTATCATGCGGCCGGTGGTGATCGACTCGTTGATGGGTAGATTGGATATCACCGCAGAACACCGGCCAGGCCCCACGGTGGGCTCCACTGTCATGGATGATCGTGTCACTTGCCTTTTTTTAGTAGGGAATATTGGGTCACTTCTTGTCGTGGGGATGACCACAGCAGATGCTGCAATCGGCAGCGAGTAGTAGAACACGGGGCAAGGGCGGCCAGCCATCTACGGTGCGAGATGAGGGTGGAGACACAAGGATTTACCCAGGTTCAGCCCCCGGAGGGTAAAGACCTACTCCTGCTAGATTGTATTATGGTGAGAGTACAATGGGGCGAGCTCGGCGGCTAGGCAGCGAGTCGCTTGGGTGTATGATGGAACGTATCCTCTATGCGTCCTCTAGGGAGGTTTATATAGGCTCACCTCCCTAGGGTTTACATATCTCAACCGAATTAGTTAAGGTGACAGCGGTCATTTAACCTAATCCGACTGGGCCTATCTACGCTTCTGGGCCTTCAGCTTCCAGTTGGTTGAAGCCACGCTAGGTCCTGATCCAGTCGCCGTCCCGCAGGCCCACTCATTGGCACCTGGGCCAGTCGGAAACGTCATGCTGGGTATACCCCGGTAGGCATATCCCCATCACTTCTTGATCTTGCAAATATCACACTCTTCTAACTTCACTACAATTCAATCAAGCAAACACATATTCAACTAGCATTCAAACAATTTCACCACATAAAATAACAAAAACATGGCAATGCATGCAAGCATGCAAAAGATGGTTTTATTTAGAAAAGTGGTTTGTATTAGGCTCTAACCATTTTAAAGCCCATATTGGTCATTTACAAAAGTGGTAAAATCATTTAAATTCAAGCTGGTGAAAATGGCCACTTAAATCATTTTTGTTTTGCTAGGAATGATTTAAATCAAAATGATAATCCCTAGTGTTTGTAAAATATTTTTAAACACCACATGTTAGTGTTTTAAGGTCAAGTGTTTGATATTAAAACCATTTGCAAAAGGTTTCACCCCATAAACCAAATATTATACCAAAGTGATATTTTATGTTGTTGAAAATGCCTTTTTGCAAAGTAATAATTTTATAGGGTTCATCAAATATATTTTAAATCTCAAAACTTGGTGTTTAGGGTCAGAGAGTTTAATTCAAATCATTTCCCAAAGATTTTACTCAAAAAGTATTTTTAACACATAAACAATATTTTTATTTGACTAGAAATGCTCTTATTCAAATATTTATTCTTTGGCTTCACAAAATACATTTTTAAATCCATAAGTTGGTTTCTATGGTCAGTAGGTTCAAAAAAATCCATTTGCCAAATATTTTACCATAAAAATATTTCTATAATAATTTTTATATTCAAATTATGCATACACAAGTTTCTGCAAAACAACTAAGTTTACAGAAGCAAATCATTAAACAAAGTGCATGGTTGCAAAGTACTTGTCCTCCTGATTCCAATGATATAAAATTTGCAAAATTTGGACGTGTATATTAAAAGTTATGAATTTTGCAAGTTTGCATATCTAATAGATCAAAATTTCTGTTTTAAACAAACTCTGGCCACGTGGCTCTATCCTATTGGATGGTACCGTTTCGTTTGGATTGAGCTATACTGGCCGCAGGATATTACTTAAATCGCACGGCACAGATCGATGCATACCCCTTCGCTTAATTTTCTTTCGTAGCGCTTGGATCAAGATCGGACGGCTCACAGCTTCCTGCCATGAACTGGCGGTGCTGGTGGTGGCTAACGGCGGCACACGCTCAGACAGTGGTGTTGTCGATGAACCAGGAAGTGCGGAAGGGAGTGAGGATGCTCACCGTGCTCGCGTGGTTGCGGTGAAGCTCAAGGTGGACTCAGTTCGTCAAGGGCCGCACTGAAGCGGTGACGATTGCTCGTCGAGTCAGCGGCGGCGCTAGGTACTTATGTTTGACGATGGAGCGGAGCTACAGATCACCAGAAGGCAAGAGGAAGGTATGGTTAGACGCGGGTGAGTGTGTAGATCATAGGAGCATCAACGGGAGGGACAGGGGCGGTGTGTGCTCACCGGGGGATCTCGCCGGAGTCAAGGCAGGAGGCGGCGACGCTCTGATGTTGTTGCCGAGCCTCTGGTGAACGCGCGGGATAGCGAGCAGCACTAGGAGATGCAGGGGGCGATGGGGAGCACGCATGTGTGGACGGGGAGGCAAGGGGTGGTCGGACGGCGCCGGCTTTCACCGGAGAGGCTCGTCGGAGCAGATAGTTTGCAGTAGAAAATTGGAACAGCCTGGTGGCCGAGAAGTGTGGGGAATTGAGGGGAAAGGTAGAGGGAAGGCAAGCGCTTAAGAGGGCGTGGTCATGGGGGCAAATTACTCGCGGAGTTAATCGAATTTAAGCGATTGAATTCAGACCAGAAACGACCGAGGGAGAGAGGGCGTGGTCGTCATGGATGAAGACGAAGAACTGACGGGTGGGGTCTGGTTGTCTGAGAGAGAGAGAGAGAGAGAGAGAGAGAGAGAGAGAGAGAGAGAGAGAGAGAGAGAGAGAGAGAGAGAGAGAGAGAGAAGAAAGGTGGGCTCCAAGCGTCGGTGACTAAGCGGGTTTGTTTCTGAGTGGGAAAACGGTTCGCGAGAGGGGGAGCAGGTGGGCTGGCTGTTGGGCTGGGTTGGGCCTTGCTCCTAGGCTGGCTTCGTTTCTTTTTTTATATAGAATGTTTTTCTTTTTCTATTTTGAATTTCCCCAACTCTTTTTAAATTCAAACCTTTGCCAAACTTTGGGTATATTTTAATTCTGTTTATTAACATATTCTGAAGTCCAAAATAGAATAATTAATTTTAGGATTTATTAATTATTAAAAATAAATAGACATTAGTCTTTATTTCAAAATATGATTTAAATATGTTTTAAAACAATATTTGAATTCTAAATTTTACTAAAACCTTTTCAGTAGGTTTTATTTGAAAAATAAAACACTTTGAATTTTTATTTGAAATACTTTAATGTTCATTCAAAATAGGAAATTGTCTTTACTTAAATAAAATTGGATACTAATAAATCCTTTACTCTCTTTATTAAACAAAAAATATTTTACTCCAATTGTTTGGCCAAGATTTAATTTGTCTCTTTAAAATAGTCCTTATTTATTATTTCTACTTTTGCTTATCAAAACCATATCTTTTTATTTAAAGATCCAAAAATGGTGATTCCAACTATTATAACTTTATTTATTATTTTTTTATCTTTTTAAATCCCTTTAGGATTTTATTTGATTAAAATAGGTTTTTGATGTTTCCAATTGGAATCAAAAAGTTTCTTTCCACCCTAAATTTCAAAAATTATTTATTTATTTTTCACATTTCAAAATTTGGAAAATTTTGGGATGTGACAGGCTACCACCCTTAAAAGAAATCTCGTCCCGAGATTTGGGAAGTCTAGGGGTTACAAGTTGGCTTGAAGACAACTAGGGTACTACAACCCTTAAAAGAAAGTCTCATATGGTTACATTGATGATTCACTTGACCATGGGTTCAATACTTGATATCCAGACAAGGAATCCTTATTTGACTCTTCTGAGTTAACTAATTCCTGACATCCACTTCTTCTATTTCTTCAAGGTTCCCATCCATGTCAATGTGGTTCACATGTCCTTTCTGGGTCACATTGGAGTCATTTCCATTGGAGTTTCCAACATCTTTTTTTTTCCTTCTCAGGACAGTCTGATGCATAGTGTCCAAGTTCCTTACAATTATAGCACTGCAACTGGCTAATGTCTTTCTTTCTGAAAGTGTCATGTTGGTTCTGACCAAGGTCATCTCCATTGTCAGTATCATTTCCATTATTATCACTCCCATTTTTGTTGTGGTGATACTGATGTGGTTCAGAATCTTCATTGCTCTTTTCGAATGAACGCTTCTTTTGTGATGATCCTGAGTGATACTTGAGTTTATGCTTCTGTTGGAATTATGCCCTAGAGGCAATAATAAAGATGTTATTATTATAATTCTTGTTCATGATAAAGTTTATATTCCATGCTAGAATTGTATTAAGCGGAAACATTAATACTTGTGTGGTTTGTGAACAACACCGTGTCCCTAGTACGCCTCTATGGACTAGCTCATTGATCAATGATGGTTAAGGTTTCCTAACCATAGACATGAGTTGTCAATTGATAATGAGATCATATTATTGGGAGAATGATATGGTGGACAGACCCAAACTAAGCGAAGCAATTAGATCGTATCATTGTGTTCATCTTTGCGAAGCTTTTCCTATGTCAAATATTGTATTCCTTAGACCATGAGATAATACAACTCCCTGGTATCGGAAGAAAGCTTTGAGATCATCAAACGTCATCCTATGAGAGGGTGATCATAAAGGTGTCTCTCAGGTGATCGGAAAGTATCTGTTGGGTTGTATGTATCGAGATGGGATTTGTCCCTCCCAAGTCGGAGAGATATACTTCGGGCCCACTCGGTAATCGATATCAACACCGCTTGCAAGCATGTGGTTAAGGAGTTAATCACAAAGTGATATTGGATTACGGAACGAGTAAAGTACTTGCTGTAAACGAGATTGAACTAGGTATGACGGTACCGATGATCGAATCTCGGGCAAGTAAAATATCGCGAGACGAAGGGAATATATATATGGGATTGATTGAATCCTGGCATCGTGGTTCATCCGATATGATCATCGATGAATGTGTGGGAGTCAATATGGGTGCCCAGACCCCGCTGTTGATTATTGATAGAAGATCATGTCTGCATATTCTCGAACCCGCAGGGTCACACACTTAACGTGTCTCGACGCTAGGATAGATTGGATAATTGGTTTATGAATTTTTGTTCGAAGTCTCGGATGGGATCCGGGATATCACGAGAGGTTCCGGAATGGTCCGGAGAATAAGATTCATATAAGGCAGTGCAGTTTTTGGAGTTCGGAATTGTTCCGGGTTAATCGGTATTGTACCGGAAGCTTCTAGAACCTTCCGGAAGGGGACCAACGTGGCCCCACCTTCTGGGAGGGGGCATGGGCCTATGAGGGAGTGTCCTGGCCGCATTGGGCCAGGGGCACAAGGCCCCATAGGGCCCAGCCGATCCTAGATAAGTTTAGATCGTTTAAACTAGAGATAAGATAGGGTTTCTAGATAAGGGAGAGTTTAAATCGTTTAAACTAGAGATAGGCTTGGAGGATGGGCAAGGGCTGGCCGCACCCCCCCCCCCTCTATATATAGAGGGCTGGTGCGCCCCCTCTCCACACACACACCTTCCTCCAAACCCAGTTGCCCTGCTGCCCTTCCTCTCTTCCTCCCGACTGTTTGTAGGCGAAGCCCTGCGGCAGAAATTCTCCACCATATACACCACGCCGTCGTGCTATAGATCCAATCTATCTATCCACCATACTTGCTGGTCCGAGGAAGGAGGAGACGTCGAGGTGCCGCACGTGTGCATCTCACGGAGGCACCGCCACTTGTGGTGCTAGATCGGATCGGATCGCGAGGAGGAGAAGCGAGTACGACTACATCACCCACGTTCCGACGAACGTTCTGCTGTGCGAATCTTCAAGGGTATGAAGATCTAATCCAATCTCTCTCGTTGTTTGCATGTCCTAGATTAGATCTTGGCTTTCCCTCTGTTCGCTTCCGTAGAAAATTTTGATTTACTATGCTGCGAAACCCTTCAGTGGTATCAGAGCTAGATCTATGCGTAGATGTGATTCACGAGTAGAACGCAACATGGTTGTTGCGGGCGTTGATGTTTTCTGTTGCAAGCCTCTTGTTTGTGTTCTTCTTATGACGCGGGATAGTGAGATTGAAGCGGTCTAGGCCAACCTTACATGACGTCATTCGCGAGACCGGCTCCGCACTTGACGTATGGCTTGTACCACACATGCGGCTGGTGGATGTCAGTTTCTCTCACTATAGTTGTCATTGGATTAACACCGGAGTTTGGCAACCATAATATCACCGTTGTGGCTTTCCGTAGGTAAGAATCGTTCTTAGCATTTACTCCCATGAGCCATGTAAAACATGCAACAACAAAGTAGAGGCGTCTAACTTGTTTTTGCAGGGAGTGTTTTCTATGATATGGTATGGCCCAAGATGTGATGTGTATATTGTATGCGATGATCATGTTTTGTAATGTTTCACGACTTGCATGTCGATGAGTACACAACCGGCAGGAGCCATATGGTTGTCTTTATAATTGTGTATGACCTGCGAGTCAACTTCTTATACGCCATGTAATAGCTTTACTTTATCGCTAAGTAGTTAGCAATAGTTGTAGTTGCTATTCGTGGTGGAGGCAATCATGGTGAAGTGATGGAGATCATGCCGGAACGCACAAGATGGAGATCATTGCGCGAAGATTGGCTATACCATGTCACATAAAGTTGTATGCATGTGATGTTTATCCTTTTATGTATCTTATTATGCTTAGATCGCGACGGTAGCATTATAAGATGATTCCTCACTTAAAGATCAAGATAAAAACTGTGTTCTCCCCAAGTATGCACCGTTGCGAAAGTTCGTCGTGTCCAAGCATCACGTGATGATCGGGTGCTATAGACTCTACGCTCACATACAACGGGTGCAAGCCAGTTTTGCACACGCGGAAATACTTGGGTCTAGCTTGACGAGCCTAGCATGTACAGACATGGCCTCGGAACACAAGAACCGAAAGGTTAACCGTGAGTCATATGAATGATATGATCGACACTTCGTTGTCCACCATTGAAACCACATCTCTTCTCGTGATGATCGGATTAGGTGTGGTGAATTTGGATCGTGTTCACTAAACAACTTGAGGGATGTTGAATTTAGTGGGAGTTCATCTAGTAATTTGATTAAGTTGAACTATTTATCATGAACATAGTCTAAATTGTACTTGCAAATACTGTAGATCACATGGCCAAGTCCAACTTCAACTTCAACGTTTTTGCTGAGAAAGAAAAGCTTAGAAACAATGGGTCTAACTTCACCAACTGGTTCCGCAATCTAAGAATCATTCTATCTGGCGGACAAAAGGACTATGTCCTTGAGAAAGCGTTAGGTAACCCCCCTGCTGCAACTGTGCCGGCTGATGAGAAAGCTGTCTATCAGTCGCGCAAGGATGATTATGGTGTGATTAAGAGCACCATGTTGTTTGCTATGGAACCGGAACTTCAAAATCGTTTTGAAAACTATCCCAGGCCCTTTGAGATTCTCGAGGAGCTGAAAACCATGTTTCAGACTCAGGCCCGTTCTGAGAGATATGAGATCTCTGAGAAGTTCTTTAACTGCAAGATGGAGGAAGGGAGTTCCGTTAGTGAGCACGCCATTAAGATGTCGGGCTACACTCAACGCCTTGAGCAACTGGACTGCAAGATTCCAAAGGAGCTCAAGATTGACAGGGTTCTGCAATCACTCCCTCCCAGCTACAAAAGTTTTGTAGTGACTCATAATCAGATTGGTTCCACTGATACGATCACCGAGCTCTTCGCAAAGCTGAAGGCTGCGGAGGTGGACATCAAGAAGGATAATCATGTGTTGATGGTCAACAAGCCCTCCTTTAAGAAAGGTAAAGGTGCAAAGAAGCCCTTCAAGAAAGGCGGCGGCAAGCGCGTTGCCCCTGCTGAGAAGAAGCTCAAGTCTGGTCCTAAGCCGGACACTGAGTGCTTCTATTGCAAGGACAAGGGTCATTGGAAGCGCAACTGTCCGAAGTACTTAGCGGACAAGAAGGCTGGCACCGTCAAAGGTATATTTGATATACATGTTATTGATGTTTTCCTTACTAGCCCTCGTTGTAGTGCCTGGGTATTTGATACCGGTTCAGTTGCTAATATTTGTAACTCGAAACAGGAGCTACAGAATAGACGGCGGCTTGCGAGGGATGAGGTGACGATGCGCGTTGGCAACGGATCAAGAGTTGATGTGATGGCCATCGGCACGCTCTCCTTAGTTTTACCTTCGGGATTGGTTTTAAACCTTAATAAATGTTATTATGTGCCTGCGTTGAGCATGAACATTATTTCTGGATCGTGTTTATTGCAAGACGGTTATTCATTTAAATCGGAGAATAATGGTTGTTCTATTTATATGAGTAACATCTTTTATGGTCATGCACCTCTTGTGAATGGTTTATTTCTTCTAAATCTCGAAAGGGATGAAACACACATCCATAACATTGAGGCTAAGAGATGCAAAGTAGATAGTGATAATACTACTTATTTGTGGCACTGTCGTCTAGGTCATATTGGTGTAAAGCGCATGAAGAAACTCCATTCTGATGGACTTTTGGAGTCTCTTGATTTTGAATCATTTGACACATGCGAACCATGCCTCATGGGCAAGATGATCAAAACCCTGTTCTCCGGTATGATGGAGCGAGCAACGGACTTGTTGGAAATCATACATACCGATGCATGCGGACCGATGAGTGTTTCGACGCGCGGTGGATATCGCTATTTTCTCACTTTTACCGATGACTTAAGTAGATATGGGTATATCTATTTAATGAAACATAAATCTGAAACGTTTGAAAAGTTCAAAGAATTTCAGAATGAAGTGGAGAACCATCGTAACAGAAAGATTAAGTTTCTACGATCCGATCGTGCGGGCGAATATTTGAGTTATGATTTTCTCACGCATCTCAAAGCAAGTGGAATCGTTTCACAACTCACGCCACCCGGAACACCACAGCGCAATGGTGTGTCTGAACGCCGGAATCGAACCCTATTAGATATGGTACGATCGATGATGTCTCTTACTGATTTGCCGTTATCATTTTGGGGTTATGCATTAGAAACCGCTGCATTCACTTTAAATAGGGCTCCATCTAAATCCGTTGAGACGACACCGTATGAACTGTGGTTTGGTGCTAAACCTAAGTTGTCATTTCTTAAAGTTTGGGTATGCGAAGCTTACGTCAAGAAATTGATGCCGGACAAGCTCGAACCCAAAGCGGAGAAGTGCATCTTCATAGGATACCCTAAGGAAACTATTGGGTATACCTTCTATCACAGAACCGAAGGCAAAGTGTTTGTCGCAAAGAACGGTTCCTTTCTTGAGAAGGAGTTTCTCTCGAAAGAAGTGAGTGGGAGGAAAGTAGAGGTAGACGAGGTTATTGAACCTTCTCTTGAATTGGAGAGTAGTGCAGCACCTGAAATTGTTCCAGTGCCGCCTGCACCAACGATAGAGGAAGCTAATGACAAGGATCATGAAGCTTCAGACGATGCTGCTACTGAACGTCGCAGGTCGACAAGGTCGCGTGCCCCTCCTGAGTGGTACGGCAACCCTGTCTTGACTGTCTTGTTAGTAGAAGACAGTGAACCTACGAACTATGAGGAAGCGATGATGAGCCCAGACTCTGAGAAATGGCTAGAAGCCATGAAATCCGAATTGGGATCCATGAGCGAAAACCAAGTATGGACTTTGGTGGACCCTCCTAGCGACCGAAAGGCCGTTGAGTGCAAATGGATCTTCAAGAAGAAAACGGACGCGGATGGTAATGTTACCGTCTATAAAGCACGGCTTGTTGCGAAAGGTTTTCGACAAGTTCAAGGTGTTGACTACGATGAGACTTTCTCTCCCGTAGCGATGTTTAAGTCCATTCGGATTTTATTAGCAATTGTTGCGTTTCATGATTATGAAATATGGCAGATGGATGTCAAGACTGCGTTCCTCAATGGCAACATTGATGAAGAGTTGTATATGATGCAACCCGAAGGTTTTGTCGATCCTAAGGATGCTTATAAAGTATGCAAACTTCAGCGTTCCATTTATGGACTGAAGCAAGCATCTCGGAGTTGGAACCTTCGTTTTGATCAAGTGATCAAGAGCTTTGGATTTGTTCCAAATTGCTACGAAGCTTGCATCTAAAAGAAAGTGAGTGGGAGCTCGGTGACGTTTCTGGTACTATATGTGGATGACATATTGATTATTGGAAATGACATCAACATGCTTAACGATGTGAAGAGTTATTTGAACAAGTGTTTTTCAATGAAAGACCTAGGTGAAGCTGCTTATATATTGGGCATCAAAATCTATAGAGATAGACAAAGACGCCTAATAGCTTTAAGCCAGAGTACATACCTAGACAAAGTTCTGAAAAGGTTCAGAATGGATAAGGCATTGAAAGGTTCAGTGCCTATGTTGTCAGGTAAGATATTGAGCAAGGCTCAGTGTCCAGCTACGGTAAATGATAGGGAAGCTATGAGCAAAGTGCCTTATGCCTCGGCCATAGGTTCCATCATGTATGCCATGTTGTGTACTAGACCGGATGTGTCCAATGCTCTTAGTTTGACGAGCAGATATCAAAGTGATCCAGGAGTGGAACACTGGACAGCCGTGAAGAACATCCTAAGGTACCTAAATAGGACTAAAGAAATGTTCTTAGTCTATGGGGGTGATGAACAGCTCGTCGTAAAAGGTTACGTCGATGCTAGTTTCGACACCGACAAGGATGATTCTAAATCTCAGACAGGATATGTGTATATTTTGAATGGAGGAGCTGTGAGCTGGAGAAGCTGCAAGCAAAGCATGATCGCGGGATCTACAGTAGAAGCGGAATACATGGCTGCTGCAGAAGCGTCAAGTGAAGGAGTTTGGATCAGAAACTTCATCACTGAGCTTGGCATGGTTCCAAGTGCATTGGACCCACTGGAGATATTGTGTGACAACACTGGCGCCATAGCACTCGCTAAGGAACCAAGATATCATCCAAATACCAAGCATATCAACCGCAAGTTTCATATAATCCGAGATTATATAGCAGATGGAGATCTGAAGATCAGCAAAGTACATACAGATCTGAATGTCGCAGATCCATTGACTAAACCTCTTTCACGTATAAAACATGATCAGCACCTCAGTGCCATGGGTGTGAGATTGTTGCCAAATGTAAACTAGATTATTGACTCTAGTGCAAGTGGGAGACTGTTGGAATTATGCCCTAGAGGCAATAATAAAGATGTTATTATTATAATTCTTGTTCATGATAAAGTTTATATTCCATGCTAGAATTGTATTAAGCGGAAACATTAATACTTGTGTGGTTTGTGAACAACACCGTGTCCCTAGTACGCCTCTATGGACTAGCTCATTGATCAATGATGGTTAAGGTTTCCTAACCATAGACATGAGTTGTCAATTGATAATGAGATCATATTATTGGGAGAATGATATGGTGGACAGACCCAAACTAAGCGAAGCAATTAGATCGTATCATTGTGTTCATCTTTGCGAAGCTTTTCCTATGTCAAATATTGTATTCCTTAGACCATGAGATAATACAACTCCCTGGTATCGGAAGAAAGCTTTGAGGTCATCAAACGTCATCCTATGAGAGGGTGATCATAAAGGTGTCTCTCAGGTGATCGGAAAGTATCTGTTGGGTTGTATGTATCGAGATGGGATTTGTCCCTCCCAAGTAGGAGAGATATACTTCGGGCCCACTCGGTAATCGATATCAACACCGCTTGCAAGCATGTGGTTAAGGAGTTAATCACAAAGTGATATTGGATTACGGAACGAGTAAAGTACTTGCTGTAAACGAGATTGAACTAGGTATGACGGTACCGATGATCGAATCTCGGGCAAGTAAAATATCGCGAGACGAAGGGAATATATATATGGGATTGATTGAATCCTGGCATCGTGGTTCATCCGATATGATCATCGATGAATGTGTGGGAGTCAATATGGGTGCCCAGACCCCGCTGTTGATTATTGATAGAAGATCATGTCTGCATATTCTCGAACCCGCAGGGTCACACACTTAACGTGTCTCGACGCTAGGATAGATTGGATAATTGGTTTATGATTTTTTGTTCGGAGTCTCGGATGGGATCCGGGATATCACGAGAGGTTCCAGAATGGTCCGGAGAATAAGATTCATATAAGGCAGTGCAGTTTTTGGAGTTCGGAATTGTTCCGGGTTAATCGGTATTGTACCGGAAGCTTCTAGAACCTTCCGGAAGGGGACCAACGTGGCCCCACCTTCCGGGAGGGGGCATGGGCCTATGAGTGAGTGTCCTTGCCGCATTGGGCCAGGGGCACAAGGCCCCATAGGGCCCAGCCGATCCTAGATAAGTTTAAATCGTTTAAACTAGAGATAAGATAGGGTTTCTAGATAAGGGAGAGTTTAAATCGTTTAAACTAGAGATAGGCTTGGAGGATGGGCAAGGGCTGGCCGCACCCCCCCTCTATATATAGAGGGCTGGTGCGCCTCCTCTCCACACACACACCTTCCTCCAAACCCAGTTGCCCTGCTGCCCTTCCTCTCTCCCTCCCGACTGTTTGTAGGCGAAGCCCTGCGGCAGAAATTCTCCACCATATACACCACGCCGTCGTGCTGTAGATCCAATCTATCTCTCCACCATACTTGCTGGTCCGAGGAAGGAGGAGACGTCGAGGTGCCGCACGTGTGCATCTCACGGAGGCACCGCCACTTGTGGTGCTAGATCGGATCGGATCGCGAGGAGGAGAAGCGAGTACGACTACATCACCCATGTTCCGACGAACGTTCCGCTGTGCGAATCTTCAAGGGTATGAAGATCTAATCCAATCTCTCTCGTTGTTTGCATCTCCTAGATTAGATCTTGGCTTTCCCTCTGTTCGCTTCCGTAGAAAATTTTGATTTACTATGCTGCGAAACCCTTCAGCTTCCTCTTTCTGTTCTCAACTTGATTCATCTTGTTTTCCAAGATGGTGGCTTTGTCACAGAGTGATTGATAAGTTGGGACATAGGCAACAGACAGCTGCAGGTTTAACTCATCATTAAGTCCTTCGAGGAATTTCTCCTTCCTCTTAGCATCTGTATCAACTTCATCCGGTGCATAGCATGCTAGATTGTTGAATTCTTCAATGTACTCAGCCACATTGAGGTGACGCTGTTTCAGATTGTGAAACTCCTTTTTCTTCAAGTTCATAACTCCAGATGAGATGTGAGCTGTATGGAATCCATCCTCAAAAATAGCCCAAGTCACATCCTCAAGGGGAGTGGTGATCTGAAAGTTGTCCCACCATGTTGCTGCTGGTCCTTCAAGTAGAAATGCTGCAAACCTAACTTTTTCCTCGTCGGTGCAGCCAACAGTCACTAAGTCCTTATTCACAGAACGTAACCAATCATTGGCTACCATTGGGTCATTTGTCCCAGAGAACCTTGCAGGACTTAGTTTCAGAAACCTGGTGAGCATGTCATGTGCTGGAGGATTATTTTGATTGTTGTTATAGTTGTTGTTATTGTTGTTCTGATTCTGATTTTGCATAAACTGCGTCATCATCTGCATCAGTTGAGCTTGACCTGACATCAACTGCTGCATCTCGGGAGTGATGATGTTGTTGTTGTTTTGGTTGGGGTTGGCACGTCGGGGAGGCATCTGTTGGTTTGATAGGGATAAGTAATGATAGATAGACCTAAGGAAGTTCTAACACACAACCCAAAACAATCAAGTTCAATCAAACAATCAAGCAATCAACAAGCAACCATTCACTTAACAACTTATGAGCTTAACTCATGAGTTGAAGGAAACAACAAGTTTTCTTGAAATAATTAACTTAGTATAGTCATACCTCATAGGTCAATATGATCCACACACTAACATGATATCAATGTTTTTGGTAGGCAATCTAATGTCTCTTGGTTCTCACTTGTAGTCCTTAGTGATGTCTAAGTTGAAGTCCTTGGTGAAACTAAAGTTGAAGTCATTGGTCATGGTGGAGGCTTTGTCCATCAAGTTGAAAAGGAAGAGGTGTAGAATCAAAACCAAAAGGTTGAGGAAAGGGTTTACAAGATTGTTTGTAAATAAGTTTTGGAACAAAAACAACTCCTATTTTTCTAAGGGGTTTTGTCCAATCCTAGGGTTACAATCCTACAGGCAACACAGTGCCCTGATACCATCTGTAGAGGTCCCAACCTTGAATAAGGTAGAGATCCCTATGTTTACAATGCTAGTCCATGGATCAATAGCTAGCATCCACAGTTAAGATGTAATATCAAGAAACAAAGGTCATAATGCAACTTTATAACTAGGAATAAAATAATTCATTACATCTTACATAGCTCATTTGGCTATCTCATTACAATGCAGCAGAATATCTATATAGCATGGAGTCCTTCATCTTCAAAGTGCCACAGACAATCATGTTGGTTGTAGACTTGTAATCCTATTCAACACACTTTACTAACATCAAACAAACCTGCAACATAATAAGTTGCAGCCACAAGGGTCAATACATTGGAATTGTATTGGCAAGTTTCACTACTATGTAGAAATAAGTGGATCCTATCATTACATGCATATTTGGCTAAGTAGGGTTTAGGCTCATTTGCAGAAAGCAATATAGTTTTATCCTATCTTTTCAAAATAGTTTTGATCTTTTGACAAATCTTTCTGAACTCCTTAGAAAACTCCAAGTGCTTCAAATCCCTTGTTGTCACCATCAAGTTTTACTTTGAGAAATTGGAATGTCGAGATCTTCCATAGCTTCAGGCCTTAGTTGCTCAGAATTGTCCATAACCGGGGACACGGCTAAGTACTTAGAATTTGATTTTCTACAGAAGTTGTACACTTTACCCACATGACACAACGTCGTCTTGACGCCACCAGTGGCCGCTGGATAAGTACTCACCAAATGGAGTACCGGCAGATCGAGAATGTGACAAAGTCTTTCCATAGAAGTCCTCCCAATACACAATGCTAGCTTGTCTACCAGGCACAAATATAGGGATATATTTCCATACACAATTCTAGTTAACCTGAATATGCTAATGCATGGGTCTTCCACTATGTAGTTGACTAATCCAGAGCCCGTTTAGCATGTGGCTGTACACGGAAGCCACTGTACGAGAAACATGTTCAATCTCTAAGTCCCTGGGTGGTTTTCTTCTAGTGCACATACAAAAAGATAGCCATATAAACATGGTTCCCTTTGTTGCCACCTTGTCGAAACTTGTGTATCCTCTTTCGACCCAAGTGGTTCATTGAGTACTTGTTTTATTACATAAAACATATATTTTTCCAACACTTCATGTAATCATATCATGTATCCCATCCCAAATATATAGCAGGGCTAAGCATACTACAACTACATTGTTTTCACTAACGAAGACATAATGATACCCTAATAGGATATAGCATAGCATAGACATATAGTAGTCCTATCATGGATGTTACAAAAATCCACTAAGTGTAATGAAACTAGTAGGACATGGATGATAGTGTCACTTGCCTTTTTTAGTAGGGAATATTGGTTCACTTCTTGATCTTGCAAATATCACACTCTTCTAACTTCACTACAATTCAATCAAGCAAACACATATTCAACTAGCATTCAAATAATTTCACCACATAAAATAACAAAAACATGGCAATGCATGCAAGCATGCAAAAGATGGTTTTATTTAGAAAAGTGGTTTCTATTAGGCTCTAACCATTTTAAAGCCCATATTGGTCATTTACAAAAGTGGTAAAATCATTTAAATTCAAGCTGGTGAAAATGGCTACTTAAATCATTTTTGTTTTGCTAGGAATGATTTTAATCAAAATGATAATCCCTAGTGTTTGTAAAATATTTTTAAACACCACATGTTAGTGTTTTAAGGTAAAGTGTTTGATATTAAAACCATTTGCAAAAGGTTTCACCCCATAAACCAAATATTATACCAAAGTGATATTTTATGTTGTTGAAAATGCCTTTTTTGCAAAGTAATAATTTTATAGGGTTCATCAAATATATTTTAAATCTCAAAACTTGGTGTTTAGGGTCAGAGAGTTTAATTCAAATCATTTCCCAAAGATTTTACTCAAAAAGTATTTTTAACACCTAAACTATATTTTTATTTGACTAGAAATGCTCTTATTCAAATATTTATTCTTTGGCTTCACAAAATACATTTTTAAATCCATAAGTTGGTTTCTATGGTCAGTAGGTTAAAAAAATCCATTTGCCAAAGATTTTACCATAAAAATATTTCTAGAATAATTTTTATATTCAAATTATGCCTACACAAGTTTCTGCAAAACAACTATGTTTCCAGAAGCAAATCATTAAACAAAGTGCATGGTTGCAACGTACTTGTCTTGCTGATTCCAATGATATGAAATTTGCAAAATTTGGATGTGTAGATTAAAATTTATAAATTTTGTAAGTTTGCATATCTAATAAATCAAAATTTATGTTTTAAACAAACTCTGGCCACGTGGCTCTATCCTATTGGACGGTACTGTTTCGTTTGGATTGATCTATACTGGCCGCAGGATCTCACTTAAATCACACGGCACAGATCGATGCATACCCCTTCGCTTAAGTTTCTTTCGTAGCGCTTGGATCAAGATCGGACGGCTCACAGCTTCCTGCCAAGAACTAGCGGCGCTGGCGGTGGCTAACGGCGGTGCACGCTCAGACGGTGGCGTTGGCGATTAACCAGGAAACGGGAGGGAGTGAGGATTCTCATTGTGCTCGCGTGGTTGCGGTGAAGCTCAAGGTGGCCTCAATTTGTCGAGGGCCACACTGAAGCAGCGACGATTGCTCGTCGGAGTCAGCGACGATGCCAGGTGCTTATGTTTGACGACGGGGCGCAGCTAAAGATCACCAGAAGGCAAGAGGAAGGTATGGTTAGACGCGGGCAAGTGTGTAGATCATAGGAGCATCAACGGGAGGGACAGGGGCGGTCTGTACTCACCGGGGGATCTCGCCGGAGTCGAGGCAGGAGGCGGTGACGCTCTGATGCTATTAACATATTATTTTTATTAACATATTCTAAAGTCCAAAATAGAATAATTAATTTTAGGGTTTATTAATTATTAAAAATAAATAGACATTTTTCTTTATTTCAAAATAGGATTTAAATATGTTTTAAAACACTATTTGAATTCTAATTTTTACCAAAACCTTTTTAGTAGGTTTTATTTTAAAAATAAAACACTTTGAATTTTTATTTGAAATACTTTAATGTTCATTCAAAATAGGAAATTGTCTTTACTTAAATAAAATTGGATATTAATAAATCCTTTACTTTCTTTATTAAACAAAAAATATTTTACTCCAATTTTTTGGCCAAGATTTAATTTGGCTCTTTAAAATAGTCCTTATTTATTATTTCTACTTTTGCTTATCAAAACCATATCTTTTTATTTAAAGATCCAAAAATGGTGATTCCAACTATTATAAGTTTATTTATTATTTATTTATATTTTTAAATCCCTTTAGGATTTTATTTGATTAAAATAGGTTTTTGATGTTTCCAATTGGAATCAAAAGGTTTCTTTCTCCCCTAAATTTCAAAATTTATTTATTTTGTTTATTTATTTTTCACATTTCAAAATTTGGAAAATTTTGGGATGTCATAAGGATGTGCATTGATTTTATAAAGGTGAATAAAGTCATTAATAAAGATCATTATCCTTTGCCTTTTATTGATCAAATGCTAGAAAGGTTGTCTAAGAAGACTCATTTTTGTTTTCTTGATGGTTATTGTAGGTTTTCTCAAATTGCTGTTAAAGCGCAAGACCAAGAGAAAACTACTTTTATGTGTCCTTATGGAACTTATGCTTATAGGCATATGCCTTTTGGTTTATGTAATGCTCATTCTACCTTTCAGAGATGTATGTCTGCTATCTTTCATGGGTTTTGTGAAGAAATTGTGGAAGTATTCATGGACGATTTTTCCATCTAGGGAACCTCCTTTGATAATTGTTTGCACAACCATGACAAAGTTTTGCAGAGATGTGAAGAAACTAATCTTGTTCTTAATTGGGAGAAATGCCAGCTCATGGTTAATGAAGGAATTGTTCTTGGACATAAAATTTCTGAAAGAGGCATTGAAGTTGACAGAGCCAAAGTTGAAGCAATTGAGAAAATGCCCTATCCTAGGGATGTTAAAGGTATTCGTAATATCCTTTTTCATGCTGGTTTCTATAGAAGGTTTATTAAAGATTTCTCCAAAATTTCAAAACCCCTTACTAATATTCTCCAAAAATATGTACCTTTTGTTTTTGATGATGATTGTAAGGAAGCTTTTGAAACTCTAAAGAAAGCTTTAACTACTGCTCCTATTGTCCCACCACCTGATTGGAATTTACCCTTTGAAATAATGTGTGATGCTAGTAATTTTGCTGTAGGTGCTATTCTTGGGCAACGACTAGATAAAAAGTTGAATGTGATCCATTATGCTAGTAAGACTCTTGAAGCTGCTCAAAAGAATTATGCTACTACTGAAAAAGAGTTCTTAGGTGTAATCTTTGCTTGTGATAAGTTTAGACTTTATATTGTTGATTCAAAAGTTACCATTCATACTGATCATGCTGCTATTAAATACCTTATGACAAAGAAAGATGCTAAGCCTAGGCTTATTAGATGGGTGTTGCTTTTACAAGAGTTCGATCTACATATTGTAGATATAAAAGGTGCTGAAAATCCTGTTGCTGATAATTTATCTCATTTGGAAAACATTTATTTTGATCCTATGCATGTTAATGATATTTTTCCAAATGAACGGTTGGCTGCAATAAAGGTAAGCCCGCGAGAGAGTCCTTGGTATGTTGATTATGCTAACTTTATTGCTTCCAAGTATTTGCCTCCAACCATTATTGACTAGCAAAGAAGAATTTTTTATGATCTGATGCATTATTTTTGGGATGACCCACATTTATATAAAGAAGGACTAGATATTATTATGCGAAGATGTGTTCCAGAATATGAACAACAAAAGATACTGAGAAAATGTCATGGTAGTGCTTATGGGGGACATCATGCTGGAGATAGAACCGCACAAAAGGTTTTACAATCAGGTTTTTATTGGCCTACTCTTTTTAAAGATGCAATAAAGTTTATTTTATCATGTGATGAATGTCAAAGAGTTGGTAACATTTTTAGACGCAATGAAATGCCTATGAATTATTCTCTTGTTATTGAACCATCGTTGGGGATTCGACTTTATGGGTCCTTTTCCTCCTTCAAAAGGGTATACTCATATTCTTGTTGTTTATTATGTTACTATGTGGGTATAAGTCATACCTAAAAATGTGCTAATGGTGAGACCTCTTTAAAAATGCTTAAATATGTTATTTTTCCTAGGTTTGGTGTGCCTAGATATCTTATGACTGATGGAGGTTCTTATTTTATTCATGGTGGTTTTAGGAAGACCCTTGCTAAATATGATGTTAATCAAAGAATTGCTTCAGCTTATTGTCCTCAAACCAGTGGGAAAGTAGAACTTCCGAATAGAGAAATTAAATCTATCTTGCAAAAGACTGCTAATAGATCTAGAAAAAATTAGGCTAAAAAGTTGAATGATGCTTTATGGGCTTATAGAACTACTTATAAAAATCCTATGGGAATGTCTCCTTACAAAATGGTTTATGGTAAATCTTGTCACTAGCCTTTAGAATTAGAACACAAAGCTTATTGAGCAGTAAAAGAACCGAATAGAGAAATTAAACTTGCTGGTAAGAAAAGATTGCTTGACTTGAGTTCCTTAGATGAGTGGAGAAGTGAAGCTTATGAACATGCTAGACTCTTTAAAGAAAAAGTAAAAATATGACATGATAGGAGAATTCTTAAGAGAGAGTTCCATGTTGGTGAGAAAGTTCTATTGTATAGGTCTCGTCTTAGATTTTTTGCAGGAAAACTACTCTCAAAATGGGAAGGACCTTTTGTTATTGAGGAGGTGTATCGTTCAGGTGCAATTAATATTTCCTCATTGAGAGACAACACTAGACAAGTGGTGTATGGTCAAAGGCTCAAACATTATATTTCTGGAGATTTTTATAATGAAGATACTGATATTATTCAAATGCTGACTCCGGAAGAATGTATTAAAAACCAAATTCAGGAACCTGCAGATCCCGTTTTCGAATAGGTAACAGTTCTGGTAAGAAAAGGTTTGTGAAAAAGTTGCCAATTTATATTTTTGCAGTTTTTATCCCATACAGAAGATAACGAGTCAAAACAGGGAAGGAAACGGATCTCGGGTGGCCCACACCACCTAGTGGCGCGGGCCCACCTGGTCGCGCCACCAGGGGTGTGACCACCACGGAGCCCTTCTCCGTCTCGTTTTCACCCAGTACCTTCCGCCTTATGTCGTAAAACTTCGTAATATATAATCCCCCGGACCCCCCGAGGTCCGTATATCGTGTTCTTGTCATGTTTTTGCTTCGATCTGTTCTGTTCAGATGTTGTTCCAAGGTTCGTTCTCGAAGGACTATGAGCTGCGACGTTGGCGCAAGATCATCAGTGATCTTGAGCAAGGAACTTTCATTGGATGGGCGGAAGAAGAAAGGATCATAGATAGGCGCGAAGACATGGATCTCGCCAAGTACTGGCCTCAGAACTGTCCGCTCTCTTTTTCCTTTGCCCTTTGTTGGCACCCCTTTTGTTTAGAAGGTTTGAGATCATCGTCGTTAGCAGGGTTACCCTTCCATCTTGTACTGGTCTAGGTTATGGATGCCATTGGTTATTCTTCAGGTCTCTTAGCTCAATTTGCATCTTGTCTATACTCGGATGTTGTATTGTTTTCAACGTGATTTGGATGTTTGTACTATATACCTTTGTTCTTGACTCATGGAGTCGTTGTTGTATATATATGTTCTGTGGGTTCCATCGTGGACTAATGTGTAATGGTATTACTTCGTTTCCACCCGCACGAAAGTGCCTGGTGGGAACTTTTGAATCGTTTCTATGCGGGTTTGGCGGGAATCGCTAAAACTTCCATAGGGGCGATCCGAGGGTGTTACTGTGCTCGAGCCCTTGGTATGAGAAATGGTGTTAACCTTGCCTCGAAGGCCAAGGTTGTGGAGTATGAGGAAGAAGAAGAAAGTGATGAAACTCCAACAATGAGCGATCTCGAGGATGTCAAGGTTGCTCATGGTGAATACATGGCCTTCTATGCAAGGAACTTTTGGAAAGATCCCGCCAAGGCCAAGATGGAGATGCAACGAAGAAGAGATGCAACAGGGAGTAACAAGTTATAGTTCTTACACTCTGCAGAGGTGCGTTACTTTACCCATGAGAGACCTTAGTCTTGTTGCACAACCAAGTCATGACCTTGTCCATACTTCCTTGGTATGGGGCCCAGTCTAAGATCCAAGCCAATCACTGACCCCTTCGCGACCCTGCATGCCTCCTTGGTGTGCACCATGCCCACATATTGAATTACGGCAATGGTTTGTACAGACCGTTAGATGCTAGAACTATCGTGGGACGTTGAGGTCTCTCACCCATATGCTGCATATCCTCTACGAATTACCAATTAATATGCATGCTACGAGGATAACATCCACGACCTGCACATCCGGCTACATGCGAGAGCAAGAAGATACAGCTAACTTCTCTGACCCATTCCAAATCTCATGGTTAACGAGTGATATACGGCGTAAGAATCACTGGCGGCATTGGTTGTTAAGTCCTAGATAATATGTTCCTTTACCACCGGAACTTTCGTAGTAGGTTATTACCTCATGGAAAATAACCTATAATCACATTATTATGAAAATAGTGTTTTTGGACCTTTTTCAAATGCAGGTGATGACAACACTGGATTTGTAAAATACTTTACAGAAAATAACCAAAGGACATGAGCAAGTGTGAACTTGCCTTTTGTGATTGCAAGATTATGCACTCACGGTCTTCAAGACAATATAAGATCCAATATCTGAAATCAGCATCATTGGTCCGGTAAGGACTAATGTTTAAAGAAGCAAGATGCTATTATGCATAAATAATGTAATGCAATTTCGTAAACTCGAATCCCGGGGATAGCGTTGATCTAGGGTTTGGAAACTGGAAATGGTTTCTTTGGAATGTGTTGCCCTTTTAGATTAAGTTTCACACAAGTGCTTCTTATTAAGGATTGTGAGTGTGTGAAACGACATGTAATTATAACACCATAAAACAATGAGATACACAATTGTGGAATGTTACTTAAAGACTACTTATATAAGAATTGCCTTACCTTCAAATCTTACTATACAATTATTGGCATATATATGTAACTTAAGTGTTAACAATCCTAAGTATATAAGTAAAGATTAATGTAATGTGATTATTATTAATTTTCATTTGTTGTTTGAAGTGGCAAAAAGAATAACATTTGAAGAAGAGATTTCTTTTCTAAGATCTAAGCAATCTTTGTGGTTAATCAAATGTGGTCGATGTTGTTTGTGCTTGCTTGAATAGTTTGGACTTGAGATGCTTTATGGCTTAATTATAACGGACCAAAGTTAACTATAAAACACATAATAAAGTATTTAGCATTATACTTAAAGTCTTGTAGACTAAAGTTAACTCTAAAGACATAGATAGATTTAAGGTATATTGCTTAAGTTATTTGTACCTTGTGTACTTCATAATGTTTCCTTAAAGTTACTTAAGAATGGTTATACTTTTATTTGAGTACTGGTTTCTTATCATTATACTGGAGTGGAATCATTTATCTCTTCATAAAGATGTGGTTATGGTTTGTGAATAAGTAACCCATGTTAGTGCCTACTTGTGAAGTCACTATAGTGTTTTAATATTATTATAATCTTGTGATTGAAGTATTGGAAAATATTTTATTTAATCACAAATTATTTTTGATGATTTTATATTGAATAAGGATCCTTTTAGAAAATAACTTACACTAATGGTCGAATGATAATTCAATAAAATTGAATTTAAAATGTGTTGAAGCATTTTGACTTCACATAATTAATATTTAAGACTAACACTATTTATTAGACTCAATTAGCTAATTTTTAGAATTATTAGCAATTTTTATTTATCCTTATATGAATTATCAATTAAGGAAATAAGTTTACATTCGAGTTATTAAAGTATTTGAATTTTTATTTAACTCAAAAGTGGAATATTATATTTTTAACATGTAGGTATTATTTTTGTGATCATTTTGGTATATTACATTTATTTTTGTGTTTTATAAATAATAAGATATTATTTTTTATAAGATTTACTACTTTATAAATACTGAATAAATAATAAATGTTTAATTAAGTGAACTAATAATGCATGATTATAGTTTTGAATTATAGTTCTTATTTTTCTAAGATTTTTGGTATTTTATTTATATTCTTAACATTTACCATTATTAAAATATGAATTATCAAAGTTTTATTACTTTTAAAATCTTCATTAAATAATAATTATTTAAATTGTTAACATAATAATGTTTGATAATAGTTTTAAGTTATACATTTTATTTTTCTACTATTTTTCATATATTATATGTACTTTTCTGAATTATACAACAAAAGTTATTAACTGAACAAGATTTATTCATTTTATTTAATTTCTGGAATTTATTTGTTTTTGAATGTATATTGTTTTGTTTATTTTTTTAAACAGACACAAAACTTTTACACCACACACACAGCTAGCCCTAGTCACTAACCTGTGAGCCAGTGACCACATCATCTGCTACGCGTGCAAAGACTAGGTCAAACCAGCTGACGAGGCTGGGCTGACGAGAGCATGGCGTCGGCATGACGTCACCCGAGCTGTTCTTCTCAGGTCGATACTTGATCTCGCGATTTGGTGAGCGCATCGGTAAGTGGCTAGGCTTATCAGAAAGAGGGCACGACGTTGAACCTGATAGTGGTGGCGCCGCTCAAATTTGGTCACCGGAGCTACTCCGGCGACCCTCATCTGTGGTGGTCGGCGGCGGTTCACGGTGGAACGACGATATATGGCACAAGGGAGGGATTAGAGAGCATGGGGAGATGCGTATACTCACCCAGGTTACAGTAGCGATGTTGGTGAGGATAGTCGTGGTCGGAGGCGAGTTCTCCGACATGATTTATGACGAACTCCGGCGGAATGAGATGATCAAATTCGCCCCAATCTGTGCTCCCCTTGACCTAATGGTTAGACTATGATGAAGAGGGTGATTCTTTGCTTCTCCTCGACTACTCCACGGACTCCGAGATGACCTCCACCGGCGACAATGCGTGGTTCAGTGAGCTAGTGTTTCGACCCCGAGAGAAAACAGAGAGGAAGAGAGTGGCGAGTGGGAGAGGATGAGGATGAGAAGGAGCGTCGCGGTGGCGTTCTTATCCTCCAGGGTGCCGTCGGCGGCTGCACGAATCGTAGCGTATCGGCGGCATACGACAGAGCACTCTCCAGCGAGCTGCTTCTAGTCGACGAGGAAGACGACGACAACATTTCACGGAAAACCCCCTGGCAGTTCTTCTGATTCACTCCGCAGTCCCTCCTCGGTCCCACTAGTCATCCAGAGAGAAAAACAGGTTGGGCCGATTGTTGGGCTGCTACTGGGCTGCTGAGAGTTTCTCGTGAGTAGCAGATAGAGAAGAGAGAAAATAGGCCAAGGCCAGGAACTGTTTTTATTTGTTTTTCTTTTCTGTTTTTTTCAGATTTGTATATTAATCTTTGATTTGAACCTTTCCTATAGAAATTTATTTGCTAGATAATTGCAGCAATAGTGAAATGTATTAAGTATCATTTTGTGAACCTTTATTATATATATTGTTATATTTTTTATTTTCTTTATATGAATCCCTTTTAATATTTTGTAGAAGCCTTTATTATTAATTTTCTTTCTATAATAAACCATGGCTTTATTATATGATATTTCCTTATTTGTTTATAAAAC
Organism: Avena sativa; assembly: GCA_916181665.1. NCBI lineage: Eukaryota > Viridiplantae > Streptophyta > Magnoliopsida > Poales > Poaceae > Avena > Avena sativa. The sequence goes on from OV702299.1 coordinate 254,334,772, forward strand.
TTAATTCTAGTTAACTTATAGTTTGGAGGGAGATTTTTATATAATGATCATATATCATTATTTGATGCATGATATACAGAGGAAATCATTTGGTTAATATTACTCCCCTAGATCTAGGGGATAATAAGGTATATATATTTTATTATAACTAACATAGTAGTTGGAGTTTGAATTGTAAATGCTTACCATAGGGTTTAGGATTCTTAATATACTTATATCCTTTTTTGATGTGAATTAAGATTAATGGCTAAGATAGATTGTCTTTATGTTGGTGATCAAGAATGATTTCACCTTTTAGATCAAAAAGTTATTTCCTGAAAGGTCTTATGGAAAAGAATTGATAAAGATAACTCCTAAGCACATATGGTTATAATAATTGGAAATGACAAAAATGTGCTTAAGTGATTTGCTATAGGAAAATATTCCTATAAAGTATTGTGGAAATAAGATGATAGATCAATCATATGAAATGGATATTCTGTTTGGTTAATGATTTAAAGTTGAGTGTTTAGCAAGAATTCCTATCTTATATAATTCACAATCCTGGACTTCTAATTAAGGAATTCCTTTCCTAGACATTCTACTTCTTTATAACCATCATCATGTGTTAGCATGGTGAGCTTTACTTCACAAGAACATTCTTATCCACCTTTTATTCTTCTAAATCCATTTATAAATCCAATGAGCTTGATACTAAAGATTTTCATAATATTCTCATATCCATACTTGGTTATATCATCCACTCTACTCCTGATAACCTCCAATCCAACAGATGGTTACAATTTCCTCTATTTATACCCTTCCTTTGTTATCCATCACCAACATTACTCTATAAATTCATTTATAATTATATATATATATATATATATCAAATCCTACTTCATCACCAGTGTTTACTATTTCTAAGAGGAAAATACCAACTCCATATTTCATTGCTTCTCTAACATCATCCTAATCATAATATCTTATCTCTACTTATCTCCAGTATCTTATATTTACTTGACTCTAATAACTCATACTCCAACCTCACATTATATTAATGTGACTTGAAATGACTACTCTAGGATAACTTATCTATACTAGGGTGTCAATCATGTTCTATCCACCAATGTCACTTATACATGATATAAGCATTCAATCTTGGTGACTAAAGCATGATCATTAGAATCCTTTGATCATTTATGGCTTAGGTTTCCAGTTGGCTAATCAAGGCTTTCATCCATACAACATTACAATTGTATTAGAATTATCTTCTGTTTACCTCTATTGGACTAAGAGATATTATTCATGGACTATACCTACTTGATCCAATAGGTTTACTCCTGGTAACTATCTTCAATATTCATTCTTGTAATCCTCTTTGTTACCATACATATATATATTCTAGATAACTCTTCTATTCATTCAGGAGGGAGTTAAATCCATCAATTATCATATTGATCTTACTCTCTTCCAACACTCCCATCCTATAGATGCTATTTAAATCTAACATTACCACCTATCTCTTTTTACTTCTTTATCTAAAGGTTTTAGAATGGATGATATGATAAGGACAAGAGTTGATAGATCAAGAATTGATAGTTTAAGAATTGGTGAATCAATAGTCGATTACTCAGTATTGATGAACAACATATATTGAGATAGGATTCCATAAGGATTGATATGGAAAGAAGGATATGTGGTGAATGGTCTTGAATTGCTTTCCTTCCTACTTAATAAAACTAAAGAGTTAGGATTAAGTATTACCATGATCCACAAGGTAGAAATAAATAAGGATCAAATATATCAAGAGTTAGTTATTATACTCTTATTATTTGGGTTATATTCTTAATTTGGTATTCATGGGTTGTTGTGATCAATACTAGGATGTGATCACTTAAGGATCAAATTATAATCATTAATCAATGTGTAATGCTTAGTTTCCTTGCATTTTATCTACCCTTAGATCAAATCATGTCTACCCAAAATAAGGTTTTAGCAAAGGTCATATTGAAACTTATCGCAGTCAACTTGATGATCTACTTCAATTCCATCAAGTTGAGAGAAGCTTCAATCACTTTGACAAGTTTTGTTCAAAAGCGCGAAAATTATCAGGATTTTCTATGCATGAATGCAATGCACACATCTGGGTTCAGCTTATTTCTAAGCTCTAATGCTGGGATGTTACAACCTTCTGTCCATCTGGCTGAGTTCTTGCAACTTAGTTGGTCAAGGCAAAGCCCATATGCCATGTGGCTGCACTATAAGCTTATCAACACTAAACATCTCAAATCTCTTTGTTCCTGGGTGGCCATCCACAAGTGATATACACTAGGGTAAACCATAAAAATGGGCTCTCGGTTACCACTGAACACAAACCATGCTTCCCATTCCACCCAGGTGTTTCATTAACAAGTTGTTTTCTTAGTAAAAAACACATAGGCATAACTTTTCCATAATATCATAACATGAATTCCCACCCTTGAATTCTAATAGCTAGGCTAAGCATACTACCATAACATGTCTCTTAACTTAGGAAGATTGCTACCAAGATATATTCTATAGGATCTACCATAGCATAGCAATATACAAAATAGTCCTATCATGCATACTACAAAAATATCACTAATATAATATTGAAAAGATAGGACTTTTGATGATGAAAGTATCACTTGACTTTTTAATAGAAAATCTAGGTACTCTCCTTGATCTTGCAAATGTCACACTCCTCAAAGTTCACTACATCACAGTCAAGCAAAGCACACATTCAAAACTAGCACACCAAATAACAAAACAAAACAAGAAAACAAAGAAATTCATGCTAGCATGCAAAAGGTCATTTTATTTCTAACAAGGCTCTAAACATTACAAAACACCTACTGGTCTTTTATAAAAGTGGAATTACATTTGAAACAAAGTTAGTGAAAATAAGTCATTTAAATCTTTTTCTTTTGTTAGAAAAGCTTTTATTCAAAGGAATAATTTCTAGTGCCAACAAAATATATTTTTAATTTCAATTGTTAGTGTTTATGCTCAGAGGGTTTAAAACAAAACCATTTGCAAAAGGATTTACTAAAAAATAATTTTTAGAACAATTTTTATACTCAAAATAGCCCTAAACAAGTCTCTGCATAAAACTCTAATTTTTCAGAAGCAAATGACCAAAGTAAGGCCATAGGTGCAAAGGTATAATTTTTCTAAATCTGTAGACACCTAATTTGTAATTTTTGGATTTACATATCAAAAGTTATTGATTTTACAAATTCAAACATCTAATAGATCAAATATGGGTTTTAATTCTAATTCTCAGACACGCGGTGTGTTCTGATTGATCGATACCGCTTCATGCGGATCATGCTACACTGACTGTTAGATTTAACTAAAAACATTCGGCTCAGATCGAACTGTACTCCTTCACTAAATGAACTAATCTTAACCGCAGGATTCAGATCCAGTGAATCACAGCATGATGGTCAGGAACGGGCGGCGCTACTGGCGACTGCTGCGGCGGCGCATTGGGCGACGGTGGTCCGGTGACACTAGGGGGTAAGGGAGGGGTGCAGGGCGTTACCAGGGTTGCAGTGGAGAGGCGATTCTCAAGGTGGTCATGGGCGAGGCCGGGGCGTACGGGTGCAGTGACGATTCCTCGGCGGAGTTGTGGCCACCGTCAGGAGCGCTCAGATGTTGATAGAGGCAAGCCTACAGAGTGTCCGCGGACAAACAGAGAGTATCAGGAGAAGCGTGAGGTGATGGAGATCAAGGTCGTGTGAACCAAAGATAAACGGAGGTCAGGGCTCACCGGATTTCTCGTCGGAGACCGTCGGTGCTACGGCGGCGCAAACTCGATTCCGAGCAGCCTGGGGCTCTCTGTTGTGGGGAAGTGAGGGGAAATGGGGAGGAGACCGAAGGGGAATAAGAGGGCATGGTCGGGGAGAGATTTACTCGCGGAATCAATGGAATTTATGCGAATTAAGATCACCAGAATCGGCGAGGAGGGGAACGCGGGATCAGTCGCTGGCTTGAAGACGAAGGCGACGTGGCAGTGGGTCCAGCGCGTCAGCGAGTGAGTGGGGGTGTGTGCGGGTGAGAAAGAGAGCAGGGGGAGAGAGAGGTGTTTCCCGGGTGGGCTGCGTTGGGTTGCTGCTGGGCTGGCAGTTGAGCCTGACCAGATGGCTGGTTGGATTTCATTTTTTTCTTTCCTTTTTTCCTTTTCTAATTCCATTTTCTGTTTTTATTCAAACTAATTGATTTCAATTCCAAATTGATTCAATTCTTCACCAAACTTTTCAGTAGCTTTTATATCAAATATAAGTTGATTAATTAGTCCACTTTGGAGTATTTTCAAATATTTTTCTTATGATTAAATATTCATTTAAATTAAGTGAGCACAAAGGCATTTATTTAAATAAAATTTGAATATGGTTCATAAACCCATATAATTTTATTTAAACAATCCTTTATCCTTTTATATTATTTAAATTACTTTTTTTATTCCATTAACTTATGTATTTAAGCCATGGTTTAAATTGTCTTTGAAATAATTCTTATTTATTTATTCCTTTCTTTGTCTTCTAGAATTCATATCTTTTTATTTATAGATCCAAAAATAGTGATTCCAATTTGTATAATTTTATTTAATATTTATTTATCTTTTTAATCCCTTTAGGATTACTTTGTTCACAATTTGGTATTGATTTTAGCTATGAGCTTTATTAGCCTTGGAATATTTTATTTTATCTTATAAAAAGTTTTTATCCATGGCTCCAAATGGAGTGAAACAAATTCCCATGGTTTTGTAATATTTTTGTTTACCATTTATTGATCAATTAGGAATGTTTGTTGCTAAATTTTTATATGGAACAAACCCATAGTCTTGGAGTGATCTTGATGATGATTTCTATTATTAGGGTTTAGGTTTTTTTGGTTTAAGTTTTCCAAGTGCTTAAAATAAAGATACATTCCATGCATGGATGCATTTGATCTATTTGAAAATTTGTTTGTTGCTTTTTCATTCAAATTTTGTTCGAGTAAGGTTTTTGATGTTTTCATTTAGAAGCAAAAGTTTCTTTTCCCTCTAAATTTCAACATTTGTTTCTTTTGTTTGTTTATTTTTCACATTTCAAAATTTGGACATTTTTTGGGATGTGACAGCCCAGCAACAGACAGTGATCAAACAATATGGTCCAACAACAACACATGGTATGGCAAGATCATATTTGGATCCAAATTAGTGATCATACACCTACTACAAGCTTAAGGTTTACAAACATTTCAAGTTGATGCATTATCCATAGAGCTACAACTACCATAAGGTTTACAAACGACATGGAAACAAGTATACAAGAGAACTACATCTAGTTCATCGGCACAGATTGCATTGAGTATGTGGGATCTGGTTGTGGACGGGATGTTGAGTACCTTCTTAATGATACCGACGAAGACGATGAAGTCTCGGTCCCAGATGGCCGTTTTGGGGTCCTCGAAGTTGGGGATGTGGGCGAGGTCGCACTTGTCGGTGAGCATGTTTGCGTTGACCCGACTAGATAGGACGGTCGCGAAGAGCTCGCCACCTCGGGCCGGCTTTCGTCGCCCTCAAATGTCTGCCGAATCGGTAGGAAGTGGGTCTGATTTGAACTACAGGTACATGATCTCATGCTCTTGTTTTTCGCAAAAATCTTTTTTAGGTTCACAATATGCTATTTTACCATAGATCCACTGAAATATTAGCGAGCCACAACACCTAGTTAGGAACTTTCATGCCCTCCGTTTTGACCTAGTTTGAAACGAGCATAATTAATTCAAAAACGGTCCAAACAAGGTAAATCCTTCGCGCGGTGTCTTATTATGTGACATATTTGCAAGGAAAAATACCAAACTTGGTATATTGAAAGTGTCTAAAAAGACCTTCTCAGAAATGACCTATCATGTTCGAGGTTTCATGGCTTTCGGGCCAAACGACCAATGTTATGGCCAGAATCGTGGCATAGTATGCGATAATGTGCACATATTGTGCACGCATGTGCATCTTGGGATGGCAAACAATATTGCAGGAGGAAGTTTTCCTTTTCGTCGCATAGAAAATGCATTTTCTATTTTTCAAATGCCAACCCGTTTTGTGAAGGAACCACCAAATGATAGTTTCCAAATACTACCACCATGTTTTTCTAAAATACTAGATCATATTACATGCACAATGTCTCAACCGGGATATCTTAAACCTTTCCGTCCACCCCTCACGAAAAAGACAAATTCCTGCCGAATCGGTCGGAGGTGGGTCCGATTTGAACTAGTGGTACATGATCTAATGCTCTTGATTTTTTTGAAAAAAAAACATTTTTAGATTCACAATATGCTATTTTATCAAAGATCCACTGAAATTTTTGCGAGGATCATCCCCTAGCTAAGAACCTTCATGCCCGCCATTTTCACCATAGTTTTAAACGGGCATAAGAAATTCAAAAACGGTCCAAACAAGGTAAATCCTTCGCGTGGTGTCATAATATGTGACATATTTTCAAGGAAAAATACTAAACTTGGTATATTGATTGCATCTCGAAAAAACCTTCACGGAAATGACCTTTCATGTTCGAGGTTTCATGGCTTTCAGCTCAAACAACCAATGTTATGGCTAGAATCGTGGCATCATTTGTGATAATATGTTCATATTGTGCACTCATGTGCATCTTGGATGACAAACAATGTTGCAGGAGGAAGTTTTCCTCTTCGTCTCACAGAAAATACAATTTCTATTTTTTGAATGCCAAAAACGGGGCGTTTTATGAAGGAACCACCGAAGTGCTCATTCAAAATGCTACCACCATATTTTTTAAAAATATTAGACCACCTTACATGGATAATTTTCGTGGCAGGGTATCTCAAACCTTTCCGTCCATCCCTCGCGAAAAAGACAAATGTCCGTCGAATCGGTCGGAAACGGGTCCAATTTGAACTACAGGTACATGATCTAATGCTCTTGATTTTTTGCAAAAATCATTTTTAGACTCACAATATGTTATTTTATCAGAGATCCACTAAAATGAGATCCACTAAAATTTTAGTAAGACTCAACACCTATACGAGTCACTCTCGTCATTTTGACTACGTCTTGAAACTGGCATAAATAACTAAACATTTAAAAAATAGAAATCCTTCACATGAGAAGAAATTTATGCACCTCCTAAGGCTGAACCAAATTGATTTTTATATCATTTCAATCCGAAGTATATGAAACAATTATAGGGAAATTACGTTTTTAGACTTTTTAAAAAAAATTAAATCACTCCATTCATGTGGGCTCAAACTTTACAAGAAGCCCATAGTTTTTAGTAAAATTAACCTGCTAATGATTATTGGGCTATTGGCCCGCCGGTAAGGCAAAATATTTAGAAAAAAAAAGAGAAGGCCATTTCAGGCCGAGGCTCAGGCCCAACACTAGTTAGACATATACAAATAAGAGCATGCGTGATACGTTAACATGAGCGCAGTGTTGGTGTAGCGGTTTAGTCCCCGGGATTGTGTAATTTTTCCTGTGTTCGAGGCTTGTTGAGGCTCCCATTTTTGTCTTAATTTCTATATCAGAATGGTTGTGCGTTTGGCATGTACAAAAAGAGCATGCGTCGTTTGTTGACACAAATGATAAGTTGTTCTAGTGGTATGGTTTCCTCGGCAAGGATAGCTTGTCCCGGGTTCAAGTCCTCGCGTCTCCCTTTTTTGGCTTAATTCGTGTTGTGTGTTCGGCATATACAAAAGGTAGCATGTGTTGTTTCTTTACAAGAACTTGTTGTCGTGGGTTCAAATCCTAGATAACTTGATTTAGATCAGTCCTATCCATCCATGACATTTTCGTGTTAGGATATCATAACATTTTTTTTTAAATTTGTTGTTATTTTCCAAGGTTTGGACCCTTTCAAATTCCCTACAACTAATTGGTTCAGAATGGTCAGAGATCTATGACCAAAAACCCATGATCGTTAAAAAAAAGGTCACTAGTGAGCAGATTTTTTGTAGTGCACCATCCTCTAGTACCGGTTTGAGATACAAACCGGGACTAAAGGTACAAACAGGGACTAATTCGTGTTGTGTGTTCGGCATATACAAAAGGTAGCATGTGTTGTTTCTTTACAAGAACTTGTTGTCGTGGGTTCAAATCCTAGATAACTTGATTTAGATCGGTCCTATCCATCCATGACATTTTCGTGTTAGGATATCATAACATTTTTTTCTAAATTTGTTGTTATTTTCCAAGGTTTGGACCCTTTCAAATTCCCTACAACTAATTGGTTCAGAATGGTCAGAGATCTATGACCAAAAATCCATGATCGTTAAAAAAAAGGTCACTAGTGAGCAGATTTCTTGTAGTGCACCATACTCTAGTACCGGTTTGAAATACAAACCGGGACTAAAGGTACAAACAGGGACTAAATGGGTACCTTTAGTCCTGGTTTGTAACTCAAACCGGAACTAGAGGTGTTTTCGGCTGCCGCGTGTCGCGCGCGAGCCGCACTCCTTTAGTCCCGGTTTGTATCTCAAGCCGAGGCTAGAGGGTAATTTTGGCGCCAAAATGTAAATAAATACTAACAATTAACAAAATTATGTATTATATATAAAAAAATTCAGGAAAAGATGTTCGATAGTTTAAAGCTATTATCCTACTCTATTATACAACTTAAATGAAATAATTTATTGTTTAACAAATATTCTATTAATCTTGGGAAAACATATTTTATTAATTAAAAATCACTAAAATACATATAATATACCAAAATATTCACAACAAAATAATCTACCCATTAAAAATATAATATTTCATATATTGTTTCCTAATCTACAATCTTTTGGATTTTTTAGAAGTGTTTCAATATGAATTTGATTAACTTTTTGATAATTTTAGAATCTCATAAAACTTTCTACATGAAAGTGTTTGAATTTAAATACCTAATCTAAAACCATTTTCTGGGTTCTAAAATAATTATTCTAACTATTTAAACTATTAACCATATTTGGTGCCAAAAATTTCAGGGGCCAAAAAGATATTTCAAGGGCCTTTAGTCTCGGTTGAAGCAACTAACTAGGACTAAAGATATTTCCCGCCATTCTTAGAGCCGTCAAGCCACGCGCCATGCTTTTTCGCCATTTTCCTTCGCTTCTCGCCATGTTTTCCTGCTATTTCCCTTAGCTTATCGCCATTTCTTCCCTCCTTTTCCCTCTATATCTAGACCGACCGCCATGTCTATTCACACATCCACACCTTCCCCTCTCACAACAATGGAAACCGCATACTAGGCCATTCTGACCCTCGAGGAGACCGAGGCGCTGTGCGCCTCCAGCTACCCATGCCTGCCGGGCTACCGGCTGCCCGTCGGCTAGAAGATGAGCACTGGAGAGGTTCCTGTCCTTCCTATGCCTCAAGGTTCCACCCGCCAGGCAGCCAACACAAACCACTTCTACCTCGAGCTCACACCAGAGCAGCGGATAGATCCCCATTGGGATCCCGACAACTACGACACCTGTAATGCCTTCTTTGCTAACCGGCAAGAAAGGGATCTCGCCAGGTACGAGGGTGACGGCTTGCCCTCGGTAAACCTCAACGAAGCCGGACGCCTCCTGTGGTGGGTGAATCGTACTATCGTCGGCATGATGCGCTACATCGCCCAGGGAGATAATCCTCGCCTGCGGTGTCCACACTTTAACCCGCTATAGAGCCACAAGAAGGGTGGCGGTGGCGGCGTCGTCATCCAGGAGCCTCCTTCCCTGCCCATCGTGAATCTGAGGCCAGAGTGGCAGGTGCCCCCAGAATATGCCATGGCTGGGCTAAGGATCCAGTCGCGTGCGCCTAGCCACAACGACGATGACGACGATGATGATGAAGACGACCCTGAAGTTGTGTACTATAGGGCTAGGCATGATTATGATTAAAGGGGGCTTTAGTCCCGATTTTGTAGTCCTGGTTTTTTAATATTAATAAATTTCTTGAGTGTTAGTCTCGGATTGTGGCTAAATCTGGACTAAAAGGGGGTCCTTTAGTCCCGATCCATAGTCCCAGTTCGGAAACCGGGACTAAAGGCCCTTATGAACTGGGACTAATGAACCATTTCCTACTATTGTTGGTCTCTTTATAACCTTTCCGCAATATGAATATGTTGTATTCTTGTGAGTTCGCTCAAGTGCTCAAATGCCCTTTTTATTCTACCTGCCTTCATCATACTCACAAATTATAACAAAAATAGTGTTAATTCACAAAAGCTTCATAAGAAGACACACAATAGTCTATTGAGAGTCAGTTCATATCGAGAACACGGTTACATAGAAGGTTTAATACATTATTACATCACCAACATCCACATCTAGTATTTTGGTTTTCTTCTAGTCTGTAACCATGGAGCATATTCCTTATTTAACGGGATGATTGGGTTAGTGTTCACTGCGAATGGCGGAATTTCATGAAACTTGTTATAATCTTCTGACATGTCTGTATTGTGCTCAAGTCCCACCATATTTCTTTTCCCTAAAGAACTATGTGGCGCTTTGTCTCATCGTATGATATTGTATTCTTTTGCTTATCTTTCCTTTTTCTCGGTTTGGTAGACATGTCCTTCACATAGAAAACTTGAGCCACATCATTGTTTGGGAATGGTTCATCTCCGTACGCAAGATTGTTGAGATCCACTGTTGTCATTCCGTACTGCTGGTCTACCTTTACCCCGCCTACTGTCAGCTTGACCCATTTGCATCAAAACAATGGGACCTTAAAATAAGGTCCATAGTCAAGTTTCCATATCTCCTCTATGTAACTGTAATATGTGTCCTTATTCCCATTGTCATCTGATGCATCAAATTGGACACCACTGTTTTGGTTGGTGCTCTTTTTATCTTGGGCGTGTGTATAATATGTATTTCCATTTATCTCGTACCCTTGGAAATTCAATATAGTTGAATATGGTGACCTATCCAACAAGTACAGTTGATCTGCAATAGTGATGTCATTTATGAGATGTGTTTGTAACCAACCGTCGAAAGTCGCCATGTGTTCAACCTTAATCCAATAGTCAAACTTCCCTAGGTTTTTGGAGCGGACGATATTCCGGTGTTCCGCGATATACGGAGCCAGAAATGTGGAATTTTGTAGAACTATATAGTGTGATTTAGTGAAAGAATGCTTGTCCATACATATCCTTGTTTTCTTTCCTAGCGTGCCTTTTCCACTCAGTCTCCCCTCATGCCGTGATTCAGGAACACCGATCGGCTTAAGGTCAGAAATAAAGTCAACACAAAATTCAATGACCTCCTCTGTTCCATATCACTTGGAAATGCTTCCTTCTGGCCTAGCATGTATATGAACATATTTCTTTAAGACTCACGTGAATCTCTCAAAGGGGAACATATTGTGTACAAATACAGGACCGAGAATGGTAATCTCTTCAACTAGGTGAACTAGGAGGTGTGTCATAATGTTGAAGAAGGATAGTGGAAACACCAACTCAAAGCTGACAAGACATTGGACCACATCTTTCTGTAACCTAGGTAGACCTTCTGGATCGATTACCTTCTGAGAAATTTCATTGAGGAACGCACATAGCTTCACAATGGGCACTCGAACATTTTCTGGCAAAAGCCCTCTCAATGCAACCGGAAGCAACTGCATCATAAGCACGTGGCAGTCATGAGACTTCAGGTTCTGGAATTTTTTCTCTGCCATATTTATTATTCCCTTTATATTCGAAGAGAATCTAGAAGGGGCCTTGATACTACTTAGGCATTCAAAAAATATTTCCTTATCTTCTTTGGTAAGAGCATAGCTGGAAGTACCTTGAAACATCTCTGGATGCATGCCGTCTTAGTCTTTCATACATTGCTGGTCCTACCATGCTTCTGGTGTATCTTTATTCTTCCCATACACGCACAAGAAGCCTAGTAGTATCATGCAAAGATTCTTTGTCAGGTGCATCACGTCAATTGCAGAGCGGACCTCTAGGACTTTCCAATAGGTAAACTCCCAAAATATAGATCTCTTCTTCCACATGGGTACGTGTCCGCTAGCGTCATTCGAAATAGATTGTATGCCAGGTCCATTTCCAAATATTACTTTTAAATCCTTCACCATATCAAATACATCATCACCAGTACGACAGATAGGCTTACTCTGGTGATCTACCTCAATATTGAAATGATTGCCTTTCTTTCATAGGGAATGTGTGGGCAGAAGAAAATGATGATTCCCTGGATACACATTCTTCTTACATTTATCCAAATAAATACTTTCAATCTCACCTAAACAGTGTGTGCATGCATTGTATCCCTTGTTTGTCTGTCCTGAAAGTTTACTAAAGGTAGGTCAATCATTGATGGTTACGAACAGCAATGCTCGTAGGTCAAATTCCTCCTATTTGTGCTCATCCCACACATGTACACCTTGTCCATGCCACAACTGTAAAAGTTCTTAAACTAATGGCCTTAGGTACATATCAATGTCGTTGCTGGGTTGCTTCGGGCCTTGGATGAGCACTGACATCATAATGAACTTCCTCTTCATCCACAACAAAGGATGAAGGTTATAGATACACAGAGTCACAGGACAGGTACTATGACTGCAGCTCTGCTCCCCAAAAGGATTCATGCCATCTGTACTTAGACCAAACCATAAGTTCCTCGCGTACATGCAAAGTCCGGGTAGTTTCTCTCGATTTTTCTCCACTGCGACCCATCATCGGGGTTTCTCAACATCTCGTCTTTCTTACGCTCTTCTTTGTGCTATCGCAAACACTTGGCATTCTCTTCGTTTATGAACAAATGTTTACTGCAATGCATTGCATATCGGGCATGCATCCAAATTCTCGTAATCCTCACCGTGGTAGAGGATGCAGTCATTAATGCATGCATGTATCTTCTGCACCCCTAATCCTAGAGGGCATACAACCTTCTTTGCTTCGTACGTACTGGCGGACAGTTCTTTATCCTTTGGAAGAAGCTTCTTTATTATTTTCAACAACTTTTCAAATCCCTTTTTAGTCACACCATTCTCTGCCTTCCATTGCAGAAATTCTAGTGTACTACCTAGCTTTTTGTGGCCATTTTCGCAATTCGGGTACACCAATTTGTTGTGATCCTCTAACATCTACTTAAATTTCAACCTCTCCCTTTCGCTTTCGCTTTCGCATTCTCCCTTTGCATCAGCAATGGCCCGACCAAGATCATCATCTGGCTCATATGATGCCCGTTCTTATGCTTCTTTTTCATCATTGTCTTCCATTGTAGTACCACCATATTCAGGGGACATAGGATAGTTATCATCATTCTCTTCTTATCCGTTGTCTTCCATCATAACCCCTCTTTCTTCGTGCTTGGTCCAACAATTATACCCAGACATGAAACCGGCCCGAAATAGATGGTTGTAAAGGACTCTTGAGGAAGAGTATTCCTTCTGATTCTGACAATCACCACATGGACAACACATAAAACCACTCCGCTTGTTTGCCTCGGCCACAACGAGAAAAGACCGCATGCCTTTAATGAACTCGCTAAAGATTCGGTCAGCATAAATCCATGTCTGGCTCATCTACATTATATAAGTACATCAAATAGAATGAACATGATAAAATTAGTGCCATACTAAAAATAAAAGCACACAATATGATGACATACTACGTACTAAATATATGCACTGATTTAAAAACTTTCTACTCCATATCTTTAGTCCCGGTTGGCACACCAACCGGGACTAAAGGGGTTGAGGTAGGCTGGGGCCAGTGAGAGCCCGTTTAGTCCCAGATGGTGTCTCCAACCGAGACTAAAAGTGGGTGATGACAGTATTTGATAGGTGGCGACACAGATAAATGGGTGAGTGTTGACACTATGTCATGAGTGGCGACACTATGCCAGTGACTGGTGACACTATTTCGGTGGGTGGAGACACTATGACAGGGGTGAGTGTAAAACTTATGTCGTGAGTGTCGACACTATGTTGTGATGTTTAATCTATAAATAGGCATCCTTGTGAAGTTATCAACTGCAAGAAAGATGGTGTGTGAGAGCAGGGACACCACTACGATGAAGCTTCTCGAAGATGTCTTAGGATCCCGTCCTCAGACATCTTTGAGGAGTTCTCCATAGAGGCACCCCCTAATATGTGAAATTAGTTAGCTCCCCCGGCGTATTGATCTATCTAGAGAAGTTATAAACTGCAATATGGTGTGCGAGAGCAGGGACACCACTATGGTAGAGCTTCTCAAATATTTCTTAGCAACCCATCCTCAGACATCTTCGAGGAGCTCGCCATAGAGGCACTCCCTAATATGTGAAATTTGTTAGCTCCCCGACGTGTTTATGTTTTTGGTTCTTGCTTGTTGCAATGGTCGGTGATTAAATGCTAGAGCGCCACTATATATGTGTGCCTTCATTTCAGATGTGATCCTGGCGGCGGTGTGAGCGAGCCTTGTGATATGCACAAGGACATATATTGGGCATCCTACTTGGCTCGCTCATGCCATCCCTGTTATTTTTGTGTCCAACATAAGTATGAGGCCCTATTATACTTAATCTTTATAGTTTTGGTTCTTATTTTTGTTGCAATTGCTTTTGTGAATTAACCCTATTTTTATTACAATTTGTGAGTTTTCTAAATACAGGTAGAAGAATAAGGGCATTTTGTTGCTAGATAGTGGCATGATGCATCTGTGAATCAAATTAATTTCGAGACTATGTGACAAACCAAGATATAGATTGGATGAACTTATGTATCGCTGTGCTTCTATGAACCAAATGAATTTCGAGACTAGCTATGTGCCAAACCAGATATAGATAGAATCCACATATTGAAAATGATATTTAGCTTGGATTTCATTACATTAATACAAGATATATAGAATCCAAATTAATACAAGTTCACATCTCATGTTAATTATTGCAAAAACTACTTCCAAACTAATAAACCCACAAATTCCTCCATTTAAAGAGCATGAAATGAGCTAAACTGGCAATGAAATATAAAAGGATGAAGTTTCTAACCTTTTAGAATCCTTGGATAGATGTGGAGCCAAAAAATCTTGACATATCTTGAGAAAGAATGGGCATGAACTCGGCCTTGAAGGGAAGAAATAGAGGGAGACGATGCCACCAGCTTGAAATGGCTTGGGCAGGGGAGGAATATAATATAGGAGGAACAATAATCTAGGTTTATCACTTGAACCGGGACTAAAGGTCCATCTCTAGTCCCGGTTCGTGTAACAAACCGGAATTAAAGGGTCTGGCGTTGGTCCCAGCCTGTCGTATGGACATAAGTTTCGTTCGAACTAGGACTAGTGATGGACCTGCCCTACGACCGTTTCTAGTTGTTGGGTCCAGGGCATTAGTCCCGGTTTGTAGCAGAACCAGGACTAATGGTCCGAACCAAAGGCATGTTTTCTACTAGTGTCAAGACTCCATATGAAATACTTACCGGTAACAAGCCCAACGTTTCATACTTCCGGGTGTTTGGTTGTAAGTGTTTCTATCTCATAAAGGTGTTTGTTTGTCCAAATTTGATTCCAAAGCTTTAGAGGGTATTTTTGTTGACTATGGTCTCGAATCCCACACTTATAGAATCTATGATAAAATCTCCGGGGTTGTCATAGAATCTTGTAGTATGGTTTTTGAAGAATATGATGGTCACCAAGTGGGGTCTGTTGATGTTTATGATGGAGATGATGAAATACCTCAAGATGCCATAATAAGAATGGGTGCAAGATTCATCTGACACGTTTAGGAACCCCTTGTGGCAGATCGATAAGAACTATGGTCTACTCAAGTGGATCCCACATCTTCACAACACCGACAAGCTCGTATTATTGAAAAAAATGATGACCCAAGCCAAAGACAAGCTGAGAACCCTCACCAAGTTGATTAGGCAGGAAGATCTAGGGAGGATGATCCAGTCTCTCCATTGACCAGATTGTCTAGTCCTGCACAGTCAGTTGCTCAAGGCAGATTTATTCAGTCATCAACAAGATCATCTCAACACCTTGAAAGTTCTTTGCCCGATCAAGACCAAGGTCAACCTATGTCTCATGATGTTGAGAATGAACCCATTGATGATCAAGGTCAAGTTGACGGTCAATACAAGGACCAAAATGATGAAGATATCCCCACAAGAAACAACAAGGAGATCGAAACTCGTTGCATAGCAAGAATGGATAGAATGTTGGAAAGAAGAGACCACACTCTTAAGAATGTTCTTGGTGATCTAAGGAGAGGAATGTCTACTCTAGCTCAATTGAAGCTTTTTGGTGATAATCAAGCTCATATATCCATGGTGGAGGCTAAGAAAGTGTGGGAAGCTCTTGATTCGGACTTTTTGTAAGCCATGCATAAAGATCTTAACAACTCTGAGAGAAACAAAGTTTGGAAGTTAGTAGAAAATCCCAAATATTGCTGCAATGTTATTGGCACTAAATGGATATTCAGGAACAAGCAAGATGAAAATGGAATTATTGTAAGGAACAAGGCAAGACTGGTCTCTGAAATTGAAGGCATTGATTATGGAAAGACATATGCTCCTGTGGCTTGCCTTAAGTCCATCTGCATCCTTCTTGCATTTGCGACACATCATAACTTTAAATTGCAACAAATGGATGTGGAAAGTGCTTTTCTAAATGGTCCATTTCATGAGTTGGTCTATGTTAAGCAACCCCCAGGGTTCGAGGATCCCAACTTCCCAAACCATGTCTACAAGGTTGATAAGGTGCTCTATGGGCTTAAACAAGCTCCACGCACGTGGTGTGAGCACCTTAGAGAGTTATTGTTAGACCTTAGGTTTGAGGTTGGGAAAATTGATCCCACTCTTTTTACTAAGAAGGTTAATTGGGAAATTTTCGTATGCCAAATATATGTTGATGAAATTATCTTTATCTCGTCTAACAAAGCTTTTAATGATGAATTCTCAAAGCTTATGACTAATAGGGTCAGGATGTCTATGATGGGAGAGTTGAGGGTATTCCTTAGTTTTGAGATCAAGCAAGTAAGAGGAGGAACCTTCTTCAATCAAGCCAAGTATACACAATACATGCTCAAGAGGTTCAACATGAAAGATCTAAATGGAGCTCCTACTCCCATGGAAACCAAGACTCATATTGAACTAAATCCAAATGGTAAAGATGTGGATCAAAAGGTATACCGGTCTATGATTGGTTTTTTGCTTTACCTTTGTGCATCTAGACCCGATATTGTGTTAAGTATAGGAGTATGTGCAAGATGATACGTCGGAAACGTATCTATAATTTTTTATGTTCCATGTTTGTTTAGTATCTACTTTGCTTTGCTTTGTCCACACTTTAAGGTGCTTTTCATATGCTTTCTGGTACTAACCTATTAACAAGTTGCCACGGTGTTAGCTGCCTTTTTTTTGTTGTTTTTGGTTCCATAAAAGCTAGTAAGGAAATATTCTCGGAATTGTACGGGACAAAATCCAAAGTCAATATTTCATCGAGGAGAACACGGAGTCCAGAGGAGAGACGGAGGGGCGCCATAGGGTGGCCACACCCCCCTAGGCGCAGCCTAGGGTGGGCCTGTGCCTGGGCAGGGTGTGGGCCCCCTAGCCGCCCTCCAGCCTCGCCTCTTCGCCTATAAGAAGCCCCCGATGCCTAAACCCTAAGCACCCGATCAATATTCCATGAAACCGTCTGTTGCTGCCGCCACCATCATCCCTAGTTGGGGGGATCTGAAGCTCTTCCCGGCACCCTGTCGGAGGGGAGATCATCCCGGAGGCCCTCTTCTTCATCATGCCAGCCTCCTGTATGAAGCGTGAGTAGTTCCACCTTAGACTACGGGTCCATGTAGTAGCTAGATGGTTTTATCTCCTCTTTGTGCTTTCATGTCTAGATCTTGTGAGCTCCGTTCATGATCAAGATCTCATCTATTTGTAATCATGCATGTTGTGTTTGCGGGGATCCGATGGATATTGAGATTTGAAGGGAATATGCCCGAGAGGCAATAATAAAGTGGTTATTATCGTATTCCTTATTTATGATAAATGTTTATTTTGCATGTTATAATTGTATTAATACGTAAACGTTAATACATGTGTGTTTAGTAAACAAAAAGGAAGTTCCTAGTTATGCCTCTCTTATAAACTAGCTCGTTGATTAACAAGATGATCAAAGGTTTCCTGATCATGGACATTGGATGTTGTTAATAACGAGGTCACAACATTATTCTAATGATGTGATGAACATTCATCCGAATTATAGCATTACAATCAAGGTCATTGTGTTTATATTGCTATAACATCATACGAAGTAATCTTAGTCCTTAGACCATGAGATCATGTCAATCACTAACACTGGAAGAGTATCTTGATAACATCAAACGTCACACCGTAACAGGGTGTCACACCGTAACAGGGTGATTATAAATATGAGTTCAGTGCTACAAAGGTGTTATGTTGAGGCTCATGGATCAAGAGTGGAATTTGTCCATCCTGATGACGGAGAGATATACTATGGGCCCTCTCGGTGATATCACATTGATTAGCTTGCAAGCAAGTGATTTGATCACTAGAATGTTGTATCACGGGAACGAGAAAAGAGTACATGTTGGTAGCGAGATCAAATTAGGTATGGTGATACCGATGATCGAATCTCGGACATGTAATATATCGCGAGACAAAGGGATTGAGTTACATGCGTATAATGTTCACACGATCACAGAAGTCATTGTTGAATATGTGGGAGTCAGTACGGATCTCCAGGTCCCGCTGCTGATTATTGATCGGAGAGGGGTCTCGATCATGTCTACATTATTCACGAATCATAGGGTGACACACTTAAGGGATACCGACACCATTTGGAGCAAATAATATGCCAGAGAAAGAAAAAGGAAAGCGCGGGAATTTATTTCACTAGACACCGAAACTGTTTCGGTTGAAATTGCTGAAACTGGTTCTGCATGTGAAATTGAATACTAGCAAGGGGTTTTATGTGAATGTTTGTTAATTAAAGTAATTTAACAAAACTCTGAATAAATAAATAAAAGAGTTTTATTTAAATGAGAGCTTGCATTAAATTTGGTGGAAATTTAATGCATGTGAGTGGATTTTTGAGTGGAGGCTTTTTTATGGGAGTGGAGGCTTTTCATTTTGAGTGGGAGCTCCACCCACATGAATGTGGAAGAGGTGGGGGAAGCCACTATGGCTGGCGCCATGCCCCTTGGTGTGCCCCCTCTTCCTATAAAAGGCCCACCTCTCATCCTCTCAAAGCACACCTCCTCGCGAAGGATCTCTCTCCCCCCTTTAGAATTTCCCCATGGTCTCGGATCAGCTAGATACATGTTCCCGGTGGCTTTTTCTGGAAGGATTTGTTGCTTCCGCTGCTTCGCTGGAGCGAGGGCGCGGAGGTTGCCGGGGTACCCGGACGTGTGTGCGATCACGGATGCACCACTGCTTTGCGGTGCTGGACTTGATGGTGCGGGACCGGCTGGACCAGATGGACTTCATCACGATCTTGAGATCGGCAAGCGTTCGACTACATCATCCACGAGTACAACCTCGTTAACGCTATATGGTCTTCAAGGGTATGTATTATATGGATGTATATCCACCCGTTGCTTGTATCTAGTAGATAGATCTTGGTACATAGTTGTTCCTATCGTAGGTAAATTTTTGTTTTCTATGCTGCGAACCCTACATTGGTATCAGAGCCGGATCTATGCGTAGATGCTTTGCACGGGTAGTACACATATAAGTATGTGGGCGATGATGATCATTTTATTGCTTCTTAGTTGTACTTTGGATATTGGTGGCATAGTGGGATGAAGCGGCCCGGACAAACTTTACATGTCCTCGCACATGAGACCTGTTCCACGCTTGACATGCAACTAGTTTTGCATAAGTGGCTAGCGGGTGTCTGTCTCTCCTACTATAGTCAATATCTAATTTGCAACGAGTTGTCAACAATTTGATTATCCTTGTTGTGGTTCATGTTCGTAGGTAAGAACGGTTCTATCTTCGAAAGCCCTAAGCCACATAAAACTTGCAATGGATAAATTAGAGGCGTCTAGTTTAGATTGTTGTTGGGCTAGTGTCATGATATGGTGATGTTGTAAGTAGAAGTATAAGTTGATACTCTTACAACACACATAACGTGTAAGTTCCATAGACCTTGGCCTTACACATAGAGGTATGATAGTGATCATACCATGGTGCACATGATGGAGATCATATGCGGGAACCATATCACTTAACTTACAAACATGTGATATTTGATTGCATCTTATATTGCTTGTTTGGCATTTTATTAGCATAATAAGATGATCCCTCATTTAGATATCAAGATAAAAAATGTGTTCTTCCTTAATTATGCACCGACAATGTTTCGTCGCTTCAAGACATCACGTGATGATCGGGTGTACTTGAGTCCACGAGCATATCTCGGGTGTAAGACAGTTACACACGCGAATACTAAGGTTCTAACTTGGCGAGCCTAGCATGTACAGACATGGCCTCGGAACACGGACCGAAAGGTTAAGCATGAGTCATATGTTAGATATGATGCCCATTTGATGCTCGCCTTTGAAGCTACACCGACTCATGTGTTGATCAGACTTGATGTAGTCGAATTGGTTCATGTAGTCACCAAAAAGACACGAGGGATGTCGTTTTTGAGTGGGAGTTTGTTTCTAATTTAGATTAGAAGAACTCAATTTATCATAAATTAAATCAAAGTGAATTTCCATAATTTATTATAGTCATTGGCATTCGTTCACCACCTTATGCTTAGTTGTAATTGAGATAATAGAAATATAGAATTCTGGATATTTACTTTACGAACTGGTATCGTATTGTGTTGAGTGTCAATCTAAAGCTTAAAGTCATATTGCAAACTTTCAGCAAACTCTGTTTACTCCGTGAAATTTAATAATAGGTATTAAATCGAGAGTAACAATTCCAGTGTTAGTATCTTAAGTATCATGTTTGCCTCCATGATTCTTGATTGTTTTAATATCAAGTTATCTAGGAGCTGAAAGAATTGTTTCAGAAATCATCATATGTGACAAATATAACGATATCTGAAACAATGTTTTGGTTGCAATATGATAGAGTATAATGTATGTTCTCATATTGTATGAGAATTTACAAAGGTTGGAGATGCTAGACATCCTAATCATCCAAAAGGGTTTTGGAAAGTAATGTTATACTCACAATTCGTCTTTATAAGCTACATTAGCTTGATCATGAAAGTCATCATGATAAGGATGAATAGAAGATGTATGTAAAGTGTTTGCTACACTAAAAGATTACTAAAGAATGGATTTTGAAAGAATGCCGGTCATTTTGATGATGCTGATCTACTTCAAAGTGCAAGTCCAAAGGTATTATTATTTGAATATACACTCTTTGGACTATGTGTCATGTATATGGCACCACTTTTGATGTTGATAGATTCTTTTAAAAGGAAAAGGAAATGCTGAAAGAGAATCTATAAAATATATTTGGCAGAAAAGAAAATATTGGAAATATCCAATTTAGGTATATGGATGATATACATGTTATGGTTGTATTCTTTGCTTGTTAAACAATGTGGTTCGTGGGTATTGGATACCGAATTGGTTGGTATGAAATTTCATACAGAACAACGCAATTCATGAACCACAATGGCCTAAGTAACTAGCAAGAGAATATGTGATGATGTTCATCGAAAACAAACAAAGCGCTGTTTGTATTTCTCATTGACATCGAAGCATGCCTTCAAGATTTGTTTTAATAATAGTTATTTAAATAAGGTATTATGAGAACAAAGGTTGTTCAAATAATTACCGTATTCCATATAAGATGGATGATTTACAAATCTAGTTGGAGAAATCACATTCATAAAGTTAATGCTAAAATGTCGCAAGACAAATGATTGAAAGATCACTTACGAAGTGACATCGTTGTTTAAATTATATTGGAAAGAAAACATGAAGAAACTCCATTTTCATGGATTTTTGGAGTCTTTGATTTGATCAAGTGACGCTTGTGAGACTTTCCTCAGGATAATTAAAACCTCGTTCAAAGGCCAAAGAAGAACGAATGACTAAAATATTGGAATTTATACATAACGATGTATGTAGTCCATTATGTGTAGTCGTAAGCGATGGGTTTCAACTTCATACACTTTCTTTGGAAGTTTGAGTGAATATTCACTTAATGAGAAAGAAGTATGAAATATTTGAAAATGTTTCAAAGACTTTCAAGATAAAGTGAAAAATCATTGTAACAAGAAAATAAAATGGTTTATGATTTTATCATAAGGGATTTATTTGAGTTACAAGTGTAACAAGAAAAATAAATGATTTATGATTTATCATAAAGGGATTTATTTGAGTTCCAAGTTTAGCAAAACACCTAGATTTACATCTCCTGAAACACCATAGAAGTATGGAGTGTTTGAGATTTGTAATGAAACCTTGTGTGACATTGTTGGATCAAAAGTGTTATTTATAAAACTTCCATTATGTTTTAAAAGATTAATGCTTTAGAGACTACCGCTTTGACACTGAAAAGAGCTCCATCTTGATCCGTTGAAATGACACCATGGAATTATGGTTTTGGGTAAAACCCAAGTTGTCATTTCTTAAATTTTGGTATGCTAAACATAAGTAAGATGTTTACAACCGACGAAGTCGGATAAGCATGTCTTTGTTGGTTATTTCGAATAACAATTGGTTATTCCTCCATAACACCAAAGATAAAAGGGTTTGTCGCTTGAAACATGAAGTTTATTGAAGAAGGAATTTTTCATAAATGTTAAGTGGGAGGACAATAGAACTTTGATAAGGTTAACGAACCTTAGATATATGTGCTGAGTTGTGCAGTGCCGTAAATCGTTCCGGAGGCTTCCATAATGTTCATAGCTTATGTGCCTCAAAGGTTGTGGTCACGGAGATCTAAGTTCTTATTGAACCAAGTAGGTCGGATAAACAATCAAATGCTGAGATTTGAGAGTAAATCATTATTGTTTGACAATGATGAACCAACTACATGCAAAGAAGCGATGATGGGCCTTGACCCCGTCAAATGGCTTGAAGCCATAAAATCTGTAATAGTTCCATACACGAGAAATCAAGTTTTGACTTGGAAGACCCTCCGGAAAGGTGTAAAAACCTATCGGTCGTATTTGGATCTATAAAGAAACAGACATGGATGTTTCGCATCTATGAAATAGTCAACATGTCATAAAGTATTTTATTACAATGTTCAAGGAGTTGACTATGACAAGATTTGATCTTTCATAGCGATATTTAGTCTGGACGGATTAAAGTAGCAACCACTACATATAATTTGGTATATGGTAGATGAATAAACAAAACAAAGTTCTTCTAATAGAATGGTTACCTAGGACGTGTACATGACCCGGTCCAAAGGGTTTTGTTAATTAAAAGGATGCTAAAAGGGCATGCAAACTTCAATGGGTGAAGTAAGCATCGCGGAGTTGGAATCTTCACCGTGATGAAAAAGAGTTTTCATCAGGAGACGATGAAGATGCTTGCATTTGCAAGAAATTAAGTGGGAGCGCTGAGACATATTTCTAATACATTATGTGGAGGACATCTTGTTGATTAGAAATGATGTAATTTTTATTGACAAAGGTTAAGAATTTCATTTTGATGAAAGACTTAGGCAAAACCAGAATATTTAGCATGAATGTCTATAGCGGATAGACTGTGACACTAATATGGTTGTGCCAAACGTACATATGAGATATTGAAGAAGTTCAATATAGAAACGACAAGAAACGGTTCATGTCGCATGGAAAGGAATTGCATCAAGATTCAAGTGTATCGACACTTGATAACTGAAACAAGATTCAAGTATTTTGACACTTTATGAGTGAAATCACAAGGATATTTTGATCAATCATACCATGATATGTACACATCCATTTATGTCCTATGCTCTAAGTGTTATGAGCATATACCAGAATGAATCATAAAATGATCATTGGATGATAGTGACGATATTCTTATGATCTTTTGGAAGAACTAAGAATATATTTGTGTAGAGGTGACAAACAATTACAAATAGTTCATTGTAAAGCGTTACATTGATACTAGTTTTGTCACAAGATACAAATTATGTTTATATCAATTTAAACTATGGGTGGCACAATGAAATGGAAAGAAATTTTCCATGATGGATTTGGATGAATTCCAAAGTTAAGACATTATGACGGATACTACAACAAAAGGCTAAGTATATGACTGCTATAGTAGCAGCAAAGGAGGGAATTTGTGTCAAGTAGTTTTTTATCAAACTAAGGTGTGGTTCGCAACGGGCTAACACTAAAGATATATTGTACGACATATCGACATGATTTAACCTCAAGGAACTAAAGGTCTCACCGAAAGACCAAATTTATACAATGCCATCTCATTGGAGAATGAGTGATGCGTGAAGACGCAAAGACATGCAAATACACATGGACCTGAAAGTGTCAGATCCGTAGATTATGTTAACCACTTGCAATTGCGTATATGGAACACCAGAAAGCCATAGGTGTTCAATATGCAAAGTTTTCAAACTAGATTATTGTCTCTAGTGCAAGTGGGAGACTGAAGGGAATATGCACGAGAGGCAATAATAAAGTGGTTATTATCGTATTCCTTATTTATGATAAATGTTTATTTTGCATGCTATAATTGTATTAATATGGAAACGTTAATACATGTGTGTTTAATAAACAAAAAGGAAGTTCCTAGTTATGCCTCTCTTATAAACTAGCTCGTTGATTAACAAGATGATCAAAGGTTTCCTGATCATGGACATTGGATGTTGTTAATAACGAGGTCACAACATTAGTGTAATGATGTGATGAACATTCATCCGAAGTATAGCATTACGATCAAGGTCATTGTGCTTATATTGCTATAACATCATACGAAGTAATCTTAGTCCTTAGACCATAAGATCATGTCAATCACTAACACTGAAAGAGTATCTTGATAACATCAAACGTCACACCGTAACAGGGTGATTATAAAAATGGGTTCAGTGCTACGAAGGTGTTATGTTGAGGCTCATGGATCAAGAGTGGAATTTGTCCATCCCGATGACGGAGAGATATACTCTGGGCCCTCTTGGTGATATCACATTGATTAGCTTGCAAGCAAGTGATTTGATCACTAGAATGTTGTATCACGGGAACGAGAAAAGAGTACATGTCAGTAGCGAGATCATATTAGGTATGGTGATACCGATGATCAAATCTCGGACATGTAATATATCGCGAGACAAAGGGATTGATTTACATGCGTATAATGTTCACACGATCACAGAAGTCATCGTTGAATATGTGGGAGTCAGTACGGATCTCCAGGTCCCGCTGCTGATTATTGATCGGAGAGGGGTCTCGATCATGTCTACATTATTGACGAATTGTAGGGTGACACACTTAAGGGATACTGACACCATTTGGAGCAAATAATATGCCAGAGAAAGAAAAAGGAAAGCGCGGAAATTTATTTCACTAGACACCGAAACTGTTTCGGTTGAAATTGCTGAAACTGGTTCTGCATGTGAAATTGAATACTAGCAAGGGGTTTTATGTGTATGTTTGTTAATTAAAGTAATTAACAAAATTCTGAATAAATAAATAAAAGAGTTTTATTTAAATGAGAGCTTGCATTAAATTTTGTGGAAATTTAATGCATGTGAGTGGATTTTTGAGTGGAGGCTTTTTAATGGGAGTGGAGGCTTTTCATTTTGAGTGGGAGCTCCACCCACATGAATGTGGAAGAGGTGGGGGCAGACACCATGGCTGGCGCCATGCCCCTTGGGGTGCCCCCCCTCTCCCTATAAAAGGCCCCCCTCTCATCCTCTCAAAGCACACCTCCTCGCGAAGGATCTCTCTCCCCCCTTTAGAATTTCCCCATGGTCTCAGATCAGCGAGATACATGTTCCCGGTGGCTTTTTCTGGAAGGATTTGTTGCTTCCGCTGCTTCGCTGGAGCGAGGGCGCAGAGGTTGTCGGGGTACCCGGACGTTTGTGCGATCATGGATGCACCACTGCTTTGCGGTGCTGGACTTGATGGTGCTAGACCGGCTGGAACAGATGGACTTCATCACGATCTTGAGATCGGCAAGCGTTCTACTACATCATCCACGAGTACAACCTCGTTAATGCTATACAGTCTTCGAGGGTATGTATTCTATGGATGTATATCCACCCGTTGCTTGTATCTAGTAGATAGATCTTGGTACATAGTTGTTCCCATCGTAGGAAAATTTTTGTTTTCTATGCTGCGAACCCTACAAGATTACTATGTCAGATTGATTAATGGTTTTGTATTATTGATTCTATCATGTGTGTGTTGTTTGTGATCTTGCATGCTCTCCGTTGTTAGTAGCTATCTTGGCCAAGTAGTTGCTAGTGACTCCAAGAGGGGGTATTTATGCTCGATAGTGGGTTCATGCGTCTACTTAATCAAGGGAAGTGACAGAAATCTCTACGGTTGTAGATGTGCTGTTGCCACTAGGGATAAAACAATGGTCTCTTGTTCATGAAACAAGTGGATTGTTTACCTTACACACTTTGCTTAAAGTTGTTGTCTGTTCCTTGCAACTTAACACTGGAGGGGGTTCGGATGATAACCCAATGGTGGACTTCTAGTCATAGATGTAGTTGGATGGCGGTCTATGTATATTGTTGTATTGACCAATCGAATATCATAGGATATTTTTGTCTAGTATTGCATTGTTATGCCTTGCTCGGTCCTGTCAATTGCCCTGCTGTAATTTGTTTACCCAGCATGCCATGTTTGTTTATCTAAGGATAACACCTCTAGTGAACTATGGACCCCGGTCCAATCTTTACCATTGATACATCTTCCACTGTTACTGTTTACTTGCTACAAACCATCATCACCTTCCACACCATACAGTTAATCCTTTGTTACTGCAACCGGTGAGATTGCCAACCTCACTGTTAGTTGGGGCAAAGTCTTGAGTTTGTGTTGTGCAGGTTTCCACGTTGCTTGCAACACCTTTGGGACATTTCCTTCCTCCTGCTGGTTCGATTACCTTGGTTTCTTACTGGGTAAAACTTGCTGATGTACCGCATCATACCTTCCTCTTGGGGTCTCCCAACGAAGTGCTGCTGCACGCATCGCACGATATTAAGCGGCTCCTAAATAAAGCCACTTTATTGCGGTCAAAACAATCTTTCGATATTTGGTTCATACCCCAAACTATGGTGTGTGGTACCCTAGGGCCTCAACATTCTCTCTTTATGGGTACACGGATTCAGATTGGGATGGTGACAAGGATAATAGGAAATCAACCTTCAGGGCTTGCCAATTCCTTGGTAGGACATTGGTGTGTTGGTCTTCTAAGAAGCAAAATTGTATATCTCTCTCCACCGCCGAAGCCGAATATGTGACAGCTGCTAGTGCATGCACTCAATTATTATGGATGAGGCAAACTTCAAAGGAATATGGTGTCCATTGTGAAAAAAGTTCCTCTTTTATGTGACAATGAAAGTTATATCAAGATTGCCTACAACTGGGTGGATCATACATGGACAAAGCATATTGAGATTTGTCATCATTTCATTAGAGATCATGTTGCCTGAGGAGATATTGAGCTATCTTATGTTTCAACCAAAGACCAACTTGCCGATATATTCACGAAGCAACTTGATGAAGCAAGGTTTTGCTATTTGAGGAATGAGCTAAATATCGTAGATTCAAGGAGTTTGACTTGATCATATTGCATACACACCTATAACTTGATCATTGTTTGGTTCAGGTGTAGGCATGGAGATAGGGGAGTGGGGTCCTAATCTATTAGGCTATCCCTCTCCCAATAATGTCAACATTAAGAAAATCAATTCTCTTAATATCATTTTGCAATATGTGAGCTTCATTGATGAGTAGTTGCTATGAACCCAAGGATAATTCTTCGTGGTATCATGCCTCACGCTCTTACATGGTGGCCTCGGCCACCGCCCTCTTAGTTATGAAGAGTTGGTTCTTGGTTTGATCTTATCAAAGTTTTATTGAACATTTATTTGTATTTTTCTGATTCATAGCTCTTCCCAGTATGCTTTGTCAGATCCTAGGACTATTCTCATCCTAAAACATGCTCATATAGCCACACATTTTTCCATCAATTTATTCCTGGTGTTCCTGGTCAAAGGGACCGGACTGTCCGCTCTGTAAACATTGGAGTGTCCGGATGGACCGAACACTCCTCTTGGTACACCCCGGACTATCCATCCGTGCTGGACACTCCGGCGTATACTTCCCGGACACTCCGGCCTGAGTAGTCTCAAACTCAGGTAAAGGGGCGGGAAGAGTGGACGGTTTAGTCCTCCTTCTGTCCCTCGACTCCCTCTTCCTCCCAAACTGCTGCCCACTACCAAGAATGCCACCAGGAGGGCTTCCATGTCTCGGATCCAGCCACTGTCGCTGGCCATCTCCTCCCCTCTGCCGCTGGGACCCATTCCCCTCCGGTGGAGATCAACATGGATGCTGGTAAATTGCTCCTCTCATTCTCTTTCTGTAGGCATGCCCTAGATGAGTTCTTGAGGGATTTTTCTTGCTATAATCCATGAAACTATCCTCCATGCGTGCAATGTACACCCTATCAATACTCTTAGAAGTGTCGATCTATCCTGATTGATCCTCCATACACTACCCTAGGAAACACCATGACTCTGGCTGGATTCTCCAGCGTGTATGCGTTGGACATTCTGGTCCAGCCGGAACATCCGGTGTGTATGCACTGGAATGTCCGGTCCGAGCGGAGTCTCCGGGGTGTTTTCCCCGGACAGTATAGAGAAAATCAACCTATGCAATTTATTATTCCTTTGATTACTACTATCTTATTGGTATCTCCTGGACAAATGCGCTTACCCCCTATGTTATCTCCCTCCTCTATTTTCACAGATGTTTCCCGTCCTTACCGGTCCCGGTATAGTCAAAAGCCTCGTCCTCGTAAGTTTCTATATGATGATGAGCGAGAAATTCATGTGGATCCTTCTGTGGTCCGACAGTCAGCACGAGAGCGTGCTACAACAAAGCAAGAGAAGATCAGAAAACTAAAAAGGTATGAAACCAAGCGGATGAAGTTTGAAACCTTGACCAGCTTGGCTGATTTGGGCACCGAAGAATTTGTGGAGATGAGAATCCATCCGTTCAATACTCTGTCCTGCACCTCTCCTGATGATCGGTTCTGGAGGAAAGAACAATTCCTTCTATATTCTGAGTTGTTCTATGGGTTCAGGACTCTTGCAATGGTTGGATCTTGAGAAGTTGCGTGCTCATGATTACTTCTAGGACGCTCTTTGGGTAACCTAGAAGATGGGGTTGCACACCATCTTTCAAGCAAAAGAAAATTACACTATTGAGTTGGTCTAGCTGTTCTATGCCGCGACTATCTTTGGTGATATTGTGGATATTCCACTTGAGTGGATGTCTGGCACTACAAGGTGTCATTCCAACATGGTGCATTTTGCAAGCATTCTTGGCTTAACTTTCAACCCCAATGGTCCTAGTGATACCAGGATGCATTTCATGGTATATCTTATGACAAGAAGAGGTTGGCTCCTATTTATTCACAGAATGGTGTGGTTGGCCAAACCACCAACATCAAGCTCATCTACAACATTCTACTTCGCATGTTCCACCACACTCTTACTCCCAAGGCTGGCAACAAGGACGAGATGAGAGGTGGTGAAATCAATCTCATGGCTCACGCTCACTCAGTGTATACTCAGGGTCCAGACTATGAAGGTGGTGCTATTGATGACATGGACTTTATCAATCAAGATTTGTACAAGTGCATTATGGACAAGAAGTGTCCTTTATATGCCCCTTTTGTGATGAATCTCATTGTTGCCCACACTCCAGCAACCCTTTGCTAGATAACGATCTTGTTCATCACCTCCCATCCAAGCTTTAGAGAAAGGGACTCCTTCCTCCAAGGTACCCCGTGGCTATCCCCCATCCCACGATATCTTTGAGGATGAGGATGAAGTTGATGGTGATAGTAGTGATGAGTCTGAGGAGGTGCAGGAGGCTGTGACCTATGGCTCTCGCATGAAGCTTGATAGCACTGCATACCGCTTTAACACCACTAGAGATGAAGTGAATAAGAAGGTGAAGAAGGCTTCCTGGTGGAAGAGACTCCTCCTGTGTCAGAACATTGATATTTGACATGGTCATTATGATGCCTACAAGGCAAACAGGAATGCCATGAAGGAACTCAAGAGTATCAACTAGCCCATGGATATTGACTCCTCCTAGTAGGCTTCAGATGGTACGCTCTCTTATGGTCACTAGATCTAGGTCCGTGTGGATTGGTCCATGTTTGAGGACATGTCTGATGGCTTCAAGTGCATAGATCGTTTGTAGCTAGTTTTGAAGTTAAGATGTCGATCCCACAGGGAGCCCAAAGGTAAGTGTTTATCGGTGAAGTCTCTATTCACACCCGAAGTTGTCACAGGTCTTCAATTGAATTGACTGTAAGTGTTGAAAATGATAAGAGGATTTGGATTTAAACGGAAGTACTTAAATAAAACTAAAATGTAAACTTCAGAAATAAAAATCATAAAAGTAAAGAATGATTTGTTTGTTGTTTTCTGCAGATGACGAACTAGGCGCGGGGAGTTTCAGTTCATGGCGATAGTGAATGTGCCGGATGGATGAGTGACAAGTGTAACAATTATAATGTTATAAGTATGTATGTAGGCGAGCAACCCATAATTAGCTGGAACTCTTCTTGGTAGATTTCATCCCAACTTCAATAATCCTACTAGCCTATTTACCACAACCATGGTCAGTCACTAGACGATTACGATCCTTCAGGTTGCTTAGCAATTAAGCTCCTTTGATCGGACTAACGCAATAAGGTCGGTGGTTCCTCGGTATCCTCGAGTCAAACTAGTTTCCCATTGATATCCCCGTGTCACTCGGGGGGTCGCCGATCTGCTAGCAAACAAGATTCTATCTATGTAGAACAAAGCATCATGTTGTCTGGGCCCTTAATTGGACAACATGCATTAAGCATCCCACAGATAGTCAAGCACACATAATATAGTAATTAAAATCAACCACAAACTTAATGGAAATTATATAGGCACATCACATCTCACTAATCCTAAACATCTCCCACGCCCAAGGGAACCTACTCACACATGAGAGAAGAAAGCATCATCGATAAATTAAATAAAGGGAGTTCTTCTTGATGTTACCGTGGAGATCCACAATAAGAAATAGAAATAAATCCAACACAATTCAAGATGGGAAGAATAATCTCAAACCCTAGTCTTGCAAGGTGGATATCTCTCTCTCCCAAGTACAAGTAATGGCTATGGAGGTGTGGTGGCTAGGAGATCGAAGATCGTGGAGCGAGATTGTCAACAGCCGGATTTTTAATCACAAATGCCTGTTATGCCATACATCGCAATCCTAGGATTACCATTTTTGTGAGACATAACAGATTGGATATCACAGTACATCATCCATTACAAACCATACATAAGGTCTTACACAAATAAGGATCTCATGATCTAGTTCTTAATACAATTCAAGCAGCGGACTAACGTAATAGTAACGATAGCGTAGGCGAAGCTCCATCTTCAGGGTCACAGGTAATGCTGACGATGGGAGATGATCCTAGTTGCCGTAACCTTCCTGTTGTCCATATTCTTGATACTCCTCTTCATAGTCTGGCCACGGGAATAGCCAGGGACAAAGCAATGAGTACTTTTTAAGTACTCGCAAACTAATACTAACAAGTGAAGTGGTTTTGAATAGGATATACTAAGCTCTAGGGTTGTTTTGCAAAAAAGCCAGATTTACCTCTACTAAGTTCAGAAGCAAAGAAAGCTAGTTGAAAGTTTCATAACACCTAAGTGGGAACTTGAATTTCAAATCACAACTCTGTTGTGGTCAAGTCAAAGTCATAAATCATTTCATAATTCATTTTGAAAAAATCTAACGGGGGAACAGTATGGCCACTCCAACTGTCCATAACCGCGGACGCGGCTATTCGAATAGTTTGACACTCTACAGATATTGTACACTTTCACCACAACATTCGATACATCCGTCAGAAACAAATCCTGAATTCACCATACTCAATATGCGGATAATCAATCTTAACCTTTCAATTAGACGCCCTATTATAGGCACCTCTCCTGTGATTTTGGCCTCCCAACCATGACCAACTGTCATCTTGGGTATTGCACAGGTGGACAATCTTCACAAGGTAGCCTCAGCTCAGACCTTGGCCGCAAGGGAACCCATACTAAGGTATATAAATTTCCAGTCAAGCCCTACCCAATTTTTGGGTATTGTGGTTGTACGGTAAAATTGGAATGGTATCGCATCCAGACAACCATCAGTTTTATAAAGGGCTAAGGCCCATGCCTTAACATTTTCATCATCAAAAATCATTTGGTGTTCGGAAACATATGTCAAAACATTTCATTAGAATGACTCATCATTCTAAGGTTTTCATAACCATTTTCACCAAGTATTCTCATCTAAAGTTGATCAAGTTTTATGCTTAGCACTAGCATCTATAAGTGGGGGTAAATACTAATGAGGGGTGGTAAACAGGTTGGATTAGCTAAATTCAATCCCATGCCTTAGGATGACATCAAGATTATCTAACTTAGGCCAAGTTTTATGCTCTTTATGCTACCTTTAATAATCTTTCTAAAATCTACAATTCACTAAGTAAACACTAATAGAAGCTTTGATAAAGGAAATAAAATACTAAGCTTGCAAGTAAAACTAGGATGGTGTGTCAAGTGGGTATAATCACATATGCTTAAGGCATATAGTTGGCATAGTAACAAGCAAGTAGTATCTTGCATAAGTGGGGTATCTTGCAAGTATTGGCTTGCTAAGATATCAGTATAAGCTTGCCTTGTGCAGAGCAGTGGTTGAAGTTCTCCTCGGCTTCTTCCTCGTAGTATCCTCCTTCCTCCTCGTATCCTTGGGAGGTACTAGCATTTATAAATAAATAGGAGATACACAATCACTAAACAATACTTAACTATTTCTAAACATCACACAAAGGTCCACAGTAGATGATCTATCATCATCACTAACATTACAATGATTAAAACACTTGTCCCATTTATTTTATTTTAGAAAAGTAATTTCTACTCATTAAAAAATTACTAAAGAATTAATATTCTCCAACTAAAACATGGGATCATGTTGAAACATGTCATCACCACATATTTCAGTACATAGGAATGTGATTTAAAGTGGTGTCACAATTTAATAAGGTTTAATCTTTTTATTTTATTTAATTAAAGTGACTAGAAATGCCTATGTGGCATTCTTTTATTACTTGATCATTATTTCTATAAGTAAACCTATATATTTTTATATATTCTGAAAGGTAATGTTAAATGTGATTTTTGAGTGTTGGAATCAACTCAAAAGCTCTTATGGTTGAATTTTGAAAAATGTTTGAATGCAGAAAAGCTTCTGCCTTGTTATTTTTACCATGGGTGATCTACAAATCTAAATGGTTTGAATCCAACGGGCTTGGATTAAGAATTCCAGTACCTTTCTAACAAAATTGGTTTCATGCATTTTGGTTTAGTGAATCGAGTTGGGTTGATTTTTGAATCTAGGTACAGAACTGGGTTTGAAATTAAATGAATACATCTAAATTTGAATCGTTGGGTCGCGCGGGATATTTAACTGGGCTGGCCCACTATGCACAACGCACGCGAGGGCTGTTTAAGTGAGCGACCCCACTCGTCAGTGAGACAACGAGTAGCAAAGTGGTACGGGGTGATCTAGGCCGCACGATCTAAATCTAATCGAACGGCTCTGGTTCATCTTCCACGTCGGGCAGCTCCGGCGAGACAGAACCCTAGCGCGGCCGGTGGTGGTCGTGGGAGGCTCACCGGGGCTCATGTCATGGTATTGCCGACGAGTACGCCATGGAGGGGTCCTCACAGTGCGTGTTTAGAGACGTGGGGTAAGGCGGACGGTTGACGGGTACGAGGTAACACAACTTACCCAGGTTCAGATCCCACAACGGTGGCGGAATCCTACTCCTGCTATAAATCACTATAATGGCAATACGCCGAGTTACAGAGATAGGTTCGTTGTGCGAGGTGACTAGAAAGTCTAAGTTATCGTTGCCCTAAAGGCTCCCATAGGCCCGGCTTATATAGTCGTCAGGTCCTAGGGTTATAGGGAAAAGTCCTAGCCGGACAGGTTACAGAGTTCTACACCGTCTATTACTAGTCTTGTGTATCTTGCACTCCAAGGCTCCGGGTACGCTGGTGACTCCACCGTAGCCTTCCTTTATCCGGCATGGGCCTCCCTTCTGGATCGACCTAACTGGGCCGCCCAACAGGCCATACGCCATGTTACCGACTATGGGCCACCCGGGTTAGTCGGATAAGAGACATGCTATGAGGATACCCATATAGCATATCCCCAACAGTAGCCCCCGGAGAACTCCGAGATCTTGCGCCGTCTTGCCTCTTCCCGTGGAATGCTCCGTCTAGATGGATGTCGGCAAATCGTCAAGCAATATCTTGTAGTCCTTCCAAAGAACCCTGCAAGGTTTTCTCCGTCTTCTATGAGTAAGTCGACAATCTATGGACTTCTGCGCGTTGACCAGATCTCGATCTAGTTTAGCGCCTTGCTCCGCGATGGCTTGTGCCTCCTCCAGCAGCTGCTGGCGCTTCTCGTCAAGCTGAGTCACGTTCCGGATATGATCAACAGTTAGTGTCTCAACGAGGAGATTGCCGTACATCACTCTATCAGCTGGAGTAACATGGGCTGCTGCCGACGTGGATGCTGGAGGCGGCAAGTTCGTGGTGTTGTTGTTGCTCGGACCGGTGCCGAGTTCCTGCGGCTGCTGCACTGGGTTAGGCGGAGGCGGCATGACCTTTTCGCGATCAATGTCGTCTGCAATTAGTGGCCCCTTCCCTTTATCCAGTGCCGTAGGCGGAGCTTGCCTAGGCTGGTCTTCATCCATCGTTGTCCCAATGGTGACGAACACCCCTCGAGACATGACGGTGTTATTAGCTTGCTCGTCGCGCGAGTACTCCTCCTTCATCTCCTGCATGGCAGAGTCTAGCTCTTCTGGACTGAAGTCTATCTCCTCGGAATCTGCACAGAAATCAGCATAAAGCGCGTCAATGACGGAGTCGGAGGGTGCCAGGACTTCCTCGATGATGGGCGGTGGAGGTGCAACGGCCTCGACGATGACTGGAGGTGGTGGCGCTGCTGCGACGATGGCGGCCGGAGGCGATGGTGGTGGCTGAATCGGAGGTGCTCCGTCAATGAGCGCAAGCGCTGTCTGAGCTGCCGCTTCAGCCTCCGCAGAGTTGTTGACGGTGTTCACCATGCCTTCTAAGGTGAGGCGTCCTGACGCCTATTGCCGTCTTAGAGAGTGTCGGAGAAGCGTGTCGTGGTCCAGTCCTTCCACAAAGTGATAGATGGCATCATCATTGGGGTAGTTGGCTAGATCAGCTCGTATACGGAGCCACCTGGCCAGGTAATCGCGGGGGTTTTCGCCCTCTCTCTGAACGCAGCGCGCCATATCGAAGATCGTAACCACGCCGACGAACTTGGATCTCTGCTGTCCAGACGCACGGGCGAAGCCGGCGGATTCGCAGTGATCTTCCACCTTTATATCCTGCACAAGGGCGGTTTGGGTGGGTCTTGAATTTTCCAATCTTTGCCGGCAAACTCCAAGGAGAGATCCGACATCGATCCTTCCGCGAACGTATCCTGCCCGTAGGCGGTCCGTGCGGGTCTTGATGCTCCTCCGACTCCCAGGGAACTAGTGCCCGAGTCGGTTTCGCCAATGAAGAGGTGGATGTCTCCAATAGGAACAATCGAACACCGCGTACGGTTCGTCTTCGCCGGGATCCAGAACTCATCGGGAGGGACGATCAGAACATTGCCGGAGAAGAGAACGCGACCGATGGCTATGGTTTCGCCGATTCCCGCGAAGATCTTGGTCCTCGCCCGCTGAAGAGCCTGAAGCGCCTCTTGCCCCACGGTGGGCGCCAACTGTCGTGGTATTGCCGACGAGTACGCCATGGAGGGGTCCTCACAGTGCGTGTTTAGAGATGTGGGGTAAGGCGGACGGTTGACGGGTACGAGGTAACACAGCTTACCCTGGTTCAGATCCCACAACGGTGGCGGAATCCTACTCCTGCTATAAATCGCTATAACGACAATACGCCGAGTTACAGAGATAGGTTCGCTGTGCGAGGTGACTAGAAAGTCTAAGTTATCGCTGCCCTAAAGGCTCCCATAGGCCTGGCTTATATAGTCGTCAGGTCCTAGGGTTACAGGGAAAAGTCCTAGCCGGACAGGTTACAGAGTTCTACACTGTCTATTACTAGTCTTGTGTATCTTCAACTCCAAGGCTCCGGGTATGCTGGTGACTCCACCGCAGCCTTCCTTTATCTGGCATGGGCCTCCCTTCTGGATCCACCTAACTGGGCCGCCCAGCAGGCCATACGCCATGCTACCGACTATGGGCCACCCAGGTTAGTCGGATAAGAGACATGCTATGAGGATACCCATATAGCATATCCCCAACAGCTCAAGCGATGGTCGGCGATGGGGGCGAACGACAAAGTCGATGATGGCGATTCTCCTGGTACCGGCAGCTTCTCCTGGGGCGGCTCCAATCGACGGCGCATCTCCTCCTCTGCAGCGGCGAACTCCGATGAAAATCCGGCCACCTGGTGCTTGCCTTGCTCCGGGAGTGAGTGGGTGTGAGTAGTGAGAGGTGGGGAGTGAACTGGTGTGAAGAAAACGAGCGGGGGAGGCCTCCTTTTATAGTGGCTTAAGGGGACCGAATGGCACGGGTGGAGCTCCTCGGTGTCGACGGCACATAGTGCTACTGGCATGGGCGACAATAGGGGGCGGTGCTGTTCTCCCTGGAGAAACTCAACGGTGTGGTGGCGAGGCGTGGGGCGGTGCGAGATGGTCGGAACGTCATGGCGTTCTGGGCAGGTCCGACGGTGATTTTAATGGCGCACAGCTTCTACGGTCCGCACGGCGGTGAACGGGCATTTCCGCAGGGTTGCTGGGGTGCTGGAGATCAAGCACACAAGCGGCAAGGGCGGCGCGCGGTCTGTGGGCGTGTGTCACGGTTGGCGCACTGGCGTGCTCTCGGCTCGCTCGCAGAGAGGCTTGGCATGAGCTTGCCGTGTGGTCCAGGGGCTAGCAGTGCTCAAATCTTGGACAGGGGGTGGCAGTGGACGGTGGTCAGTGCTCCATACATGCTTTCTAGGCTTGGTGCTTCTCCTAGCTTGTTGTCGACATGTGGGTGGCAAGTAAGGCTCGGCATGGTCACCATTGATGGCTATGCCAAGCTCACAAGGGTGCTAAGGCTTGTTATTTGGGCTAGATCATCTAATGAGAGTATAGAGTGAGCTAGAGAGGGAACAATGTTGGCCAAAATGACTGCTCCTAATAGTGTTTTGTGTTTGTTTGTTTTGCTGTTGACAAGGTGTTTGATAAAATGGCCGAAATAATTTCAAATTTGAAATTTGGATTCAAACTTGGTGGGTTTGCTAGGCACATATTAGGGAGTATCTGGTTAGTTGGATTGGTCAAGGGGCCCTAGTTTGGTTGGGTTTTGAAAATGTGTGATCTTCACATATGTTAAAGATTCAATTTTGAATTGTTATTTGAATGGGGTTGCTAAATGTTTCTGCAAGTTTGAAGGGTGGGCTTTGATTCACTTTTACTTGGTCTAGCAAGGGGTGAAAAGAATTGGAAAAGTTTCTGTTTGGAATCTTGGACTAGAAACACTCAAAGTGACCTAGTGAGCAAGATTGGCAAAAATGACCATTTGCCTTATTTGATTTGTTTCTGCTTGGAAATATTTTATATGATGTTATTTTCATCCTTAAATCATTCCTTGCTATTTAGGTTAATCACACAAGTCCCTTCATGCATTTATCAAATCATCACACCCACACATATGCATTCATTTGGTTTTTATTCAATCAAAGATTTTGTTAACCCTAATTTTAGTGATTGGAGTTTGATGATCATTATTTTATATTTTTGGGATGTTACAGAGATGAAGAACGTCTTCCCCTTCTTCTCCGGATCTCTTCTTTGTCCCTTCTAGATGTGATGGCGGCTCGCGTGTTCTGTTTTCGACCTTGGCCTCTTCACAAAAGTTGTCCCTTTTAATAAGAAGGAGATGGCAGCTATACGACGGGAACTATACGGCCAGAAAAATATTCCTGCTGTATAGTTGCTAGTTAAAGATGCAGTAAATTCCCTTCGATTGCTTCCCAAAAGAGACTTGCTTGTTTTTGTCTGAATATTGTGTTTTTGCTGTTAAATCCTTCTACTGATGTTTAGAACCTGAAACACACATTAAAAACCAAGTTTTCTTTGCTACCGAAGTATTAGCGTTAGGTAAAGCTAGAAAACCATCAAACCCAAATGAAAACCATCGATAGAAACCATAAAAAAATGTGTAGACTCTCACATCTATTTGTGTCCTCCTCTTCTCGCCCTCACCGCAAGGGGACTACTCAGGACGATGATGAGAACTAGGATGACATTGAGGATGAGGATGGTGATGAGGATGAGGATGACAAGGACAAGGACTTCAGTGGCTAGAATTGGTGTTGGGACGCTTTCGTAGTGCTCTTTTCCCTTTTTGGCGTCTCAATGCCAAAGGGGGAGAAGTAGCCCCATATTAGGTTGCTACCGAGATTTGCATGGGTACACAAGCTTCACGTTATTTTGACTTGTCTCTTTGAATCTTGTGTCTTGACTTTAATTAGTATGAGAACTATGTGGTGATATTCTGTGGTAAGACATATGTGCCCGGTTTCGTTGAAGACTATGTTATTCCTAGTTTATTTGTCTAGTCTTTATATTGATATCGTGTCTTACCATGGTGTTTATAAATTCTAGAGAGGGTGTTGATTCTAGGTTGTGTGATCTTGTATTCAAATGCAAATTTAAAATGGTCACATATCTAGAGGAGCCTTCCTATAATTTGTAAACCGTTTGTAGATATGATTATTGCTTATCCTATATGCAAATCCTTGGGTTGTTATCAAACACCAAAAAGGGGGAGATTGACAGGGAATTTTTGACCTTCATATTGTTTTGATGTTTGTGGACAACACTAGGATGTTTCTAATCGTGTGATAAAATGTTATAGGGCATATTTATACTGTTAGCATAATATTATTGTTGCTCACTCAAAGGGAAAAGAGGATCCCAGGTTTTTATGATGGGCAGTATAGGTTTCGCCGGACTGTCCGGCTGGTTTCAGCCAGAGTATCCGCCCAGCCAGAATCTCCGGGTGTTTCCTGCCAGAGTGTCCGGGCCCTGGGTTTATCTCAAGATTTTGTCGAAGCGTGCAGCCCTTCTGTGTCCCACATACGACACTACCTGAACACTGGCCGAAATCTTTGCCAGGCCAGAGTGTCCGGGGTGCATCAGCCGGAGTGTCCGGCCCTGGCCGGAGTGTCCAGGTTGATTCTGCCGGACACTCTGGGTTAAGTGTATCCAACGGCTACATTTCTAGGGGGCATATATAAAGGCCCCTTCTTCTACCTTTGTAAGCTGCTCGTTCCCCAACCTCAATAACCCTAAAGTTCAGCCACCTCATCAAAGAGATCTCCTCCTCCAACCATCAAAAGCCCTAGACCTTTGGAGAATCGAAGGAGGATGCCTTTGTCTACATCGTCACAAAAAGAGATCTTCATTTCCCCCTCATTCACTTGAGGGCCTCTTCCTCAAGTGTTTCATTGGAAACCCTAGTTCTTGATTTGATTCTTATAAGCTTGTCTTTGATTGTTGTGACAACTTCCTTGTATTCGGGAGCCTCCAATTTAGTTGTGTATGTGTGCCTCGAACTTGTTGTAAAGGTGTCGGCTTCAACCTTGAAGGTTGCCGATATAGTGGAAGAGTGAATCGATCCCTTTGGGGTGAGGTTCACTGGAGAACAAGGGAGGCCTTTCGTGGATTTGGTGGTTTGAAACCACCCCTCTCCAAACGCAGACGTACTTCCCCTCAAAAGTAAGGAACTACGGGAAATCATCCTTTTTTCTCCGCGTGCTCCACTTTGGTTACTTCTATCCTTTATCACACCTTAATTATATCTTGATCTTTCTTAGTTAATTGTGGTAGTATGACATATTGGTAAATTCACCTTAGTTGCATATCTAGAGAATTTACTTTATGTGTTAAACCCTAAATTAAAAAAGAGTAAAATTTGAAGTAGCACCTACTCACCCCCCCCCCCTCTAGGTGCCCATACGATCCTTTGAACAAGAATAACTAAAGTACCGCTTTTAATATGACTAAAACGTGACTAGTAACAGTGCAACATTCATGGAATGACTAATAAAACTACCAACGGATGGGATGTTCTTCCGCCTTCTCGTTCGGGGAATGGGAAGGAGGGCGAGCGATGTCTATTTATGTTGATATATATCTATTGGGTAATTAACTGTTGTTATTTAACGAGCGTCCATCTATCATTTGTTACGCTGATATTGTAGTGTGTCTCTATAGAACTGCTAGGCTTTACTTTCGATGCAATTGAGTCACCCTTAGGTTGTTGCCTTTAGATGCATAAAGACTTGCTGATCCCCCTAGGATCTCACATGATAAATATTGTTCAGATGTACACGTATACTCATATGAAGGTTACTAGGTCGAGGAGACCGATGATGGTGGCAATGATCATCAGGTGTTTAGATTCCTAGGCATGGATATCCTTGAGATCATGTGGGTGGGATGTGCTTATTTTCAGGGCATCTTATGCCAATTTGCCTCTTATCTGTACTCAGATCCATTTTTCGCTTCCACTTGATAATCTGATGTGTGAGGTATGAGGATGTATCCTAAAATATTATCTCTATCTAGGATATTTGGATCTTGCCGTATGGTGTTGAATATTTCTATTAATTTTATATGGTCTGTCTCTGATGTACTATTGTATGTCACTGACATACACACTTGTGTATGTTTTTTTCGCATACCTATCGACTATGTTGCTCCCACTTCATACGATGTTCTCGCAAAGTGGATAGGGTGGTTGATCGGTACCATGCCATGTTCCGCTCAGACGGGACCTACACATGGGTGGCCCCTGGGCCTCCTCGGTAGGACACCTTATGCACTTTGGGTTCATCCTGTATTGTTGCTTAGAGCGTAGTATCCGAAATATTACAACTGGTATGAGAGGCATTCCTCCCTTCAGGGTCTCAACCATTATGGTCGTTGTCAGTATAGAAAATATTTTTGGTAGTTATGTATATTAGGGAAAAACTAAACGTGATAGTTGGACTACTTCCATTTTTCTTCTTACCCACCTACCCACCCTTTTCTGGTAAAGAAGTGTAACGTTTATCAATCCTCTTCTAAAAATTAAAATTAGGATTCACGTGTTTCGGGTTTCCATAGTACCATAGGATGTGTGTGTCAAATCATTTTGTCTATCTATTGCATCCAATTTGTTATTGTAATCTTCCTTTTGGTTATCAACTATTGGTACATTACATACTGATAAGCTTTTGTAAACTGACACGATCTATACGACTCTTTGTATAACGATGTAATCTGTCTTACTCGTTGTTTACCGACACGATCTAGTTAGGGGTCCGTTCTTTAAGTATGCTTTCACATGATGTGGAGTGGCTAATCTCTATATGTTAAGTGGTTTTGTGCATTTAGTGGTATTATAATGCCAAAAAATGCGGAAATTTTTTCTTTGATACATTCGTGTTTCCACACTCATGTCAGTCGTGTGGGATACACTATTCACCTTCTTTTGTCGGCATGTTCATGATAACTCAATCTTTTGCTAACGGCACTTCCATCTAGAGTTTTACTTCATCTTCAAATGCTTTTGGGAAAAATACATAACATGTGTTGATCTGATGCTTGTGATTGTAATTTGGTTCTCGGTATAGCTATATGATGCTTATCATGAGTGGAATATGGTTAATGCTATCAATCTAATTCTACAAATTATTGCAGTTATCTCTTGTGATCCTGAGTTATACCGTGATCATATCTATATCATATTCAAGTATCTTTGGCAATTTAGAGGTTTCTTAGGGCACTATGGTGGATTATCGTCTGTTATCATGCTTCACGTCGAAGTCCATATTTGCAAGATTCTCTTTGATAAGGGAGGATTTCTTCCTTTTATCTATGATAGCTTTTCTTGAATGTATGATTTATCATTGGTTCTTATCCAAATCGCTCCGCTTTTCAACCAGTGATCCAATCAACAAGATGAACAAGTTGCATATCGTTTCTCATCTAAAGGGTCGGATAATCTATTGTTTCAATGCATCCTTGTACACACAAATCCCTGATCCTTAGGTTCATCTTTTATGGTGTTATATCTTGATGATAGTCTCACATATTCGATATCAGTGGAAATACATGAAGAACATCTTCTTTTCATCAACTCAAGCTTCGAGAACACCGCATCTGTGTAAAGTTCTCAAAGTGTAAATCCCTACTTTTTAAAGTCACCTATATCGACCATGTCCTTCTGCTAAAGACATTGCTACAATCCTGGAATCATTAAATCAATTGTTAATCCTCACCCATCATCAGATTCCAACCAACTCCGGAGCTATATCCTCGGGTTGACGTTTTTGTTGAAGGCTTCCGCAAGATGGCTAAGTCTCACTTAAATCTCTCTCAGATATTCTCACGAAGGGAAAGAAATTATTTTGATCGCTAACTCATCATGAAATCTTTGGAAACTCTCTTGCTTTATGTTCTATCCTCGATCTGACAGATGTCATGAAGACCTTACTGTGTTTTTGTAATTCTGCTATTCAAGTTTTAGGTGTTGTCCTTAATATTTCTGTTGAACCTTCTATATGTCTTTGTGATCTTCATTCGTATCTTTCCCGAAGGCTTGGGACTTCTAACATGATGACAACATCATCATCCTCATCTAATTTGGATCTGACGAATCATTTGCACCGAATCTTTGTTTTCTTATAGAGCTTCATGAATTCTGCTTGTCAAGATCTTTAGTCTGTTTTGGGGAGTTAGGTTGCATGATTTTCTTATTCATGTACAGAGTAATGCTTTGGGTGCGGGATGGAGTAGCTACCTACTCTTAACATTCTCTCTTTTACATTGAATTGGTGGATTAATGCGATA
This sequence comes from Avena sativa, assembly GCA_916181665.1. Classification (NCBI taxonomy): domain Eukaryota; kingdom Viridiplantae; phylum Streptophyta; class Magnoliopsida; order Poales; family Poaceae; genus Avena; species Avena sativa. Next base: position 254,377,887 of record OV702299.1, read on the forward strand.
TCACTCATTCCATGGAAGTCAAAAGTGGCCATTATCCCTCGAGACTTTTACTTCCGTCCTTGTTTTTCCGGAGTGTTCTCTCAATAAGGTAACCAATAATCTTTGTTGGTTGTCTCATATATTTCAAGATGGAGCAAAATCATCAATGATCTAGTGGAAACCAATGAAAAATCTTTTCCTCATATCCTTCATTCTACCGGAGCCCGACATCATCAAACAATATGGATGGGTGATATCTCCGAATTTAATTTGTTAATTATTTTCCTCTTGGTAAAGCCAATTATGGCCGATGCCATCAATCGAAAAATCTATTGCAATAACCTCATGCTTAAGGAAAGCAATAAACATCTCTTCAATAACCTCCAGAACTACTATATCCAACTTCTTCCTCAAGATTTCACCATAAACTTGGGTCACCTCCTCTCTTGAAGATAAATCCGCGCACATCAATTGGCGATCTTTTGGTCCTTACCGGCGAGAGAAGAATCTAATCTGAGAATTCAGGAACCCAAAATCTTTCCATTGATATGAAGGCACTTTATTATTTGAAGGCAATAATGTTTCTCCAAACTTCACTTCTTAAATCTTAGGGAAGAAACAATGCAATTTCCATAGTGGTTGTTAACTTATCCAAAGTTATCCTTTTTCTTCCGGCGAGAGAAAGAATCATCTTCACGAGCATTCCTAATCTTTAATATTATCAATGTGTATCATCCTTCAGCTTGCAGTAAGAAGCTTCCTTCTTTTGAATCTCTTCAAGTTATTGTTTCAAGATGTAAAATGCAAGACGCACAACAAGTCTAGCAAGTTTTGTAAGGTGTATTGGTCACACCATTCTGTCGTTAATCATCCTGGGAACATGGGGTCACATTCGTTCTGAGCACCTGCTTTCCGTCATGTCTTTTTATTTTTCCTAGGAATCTAGGGCGAGATTCTTATTTAGTGGGGAGAGTTGTAGCATCCCATTTGTCTAACATCTGTAATGCTACATGAATAATAATAAAATGTTGCTGCCTACATATCATTTAATGCATCATCATTATATCATGATCATGTCACCATACCACCTTGCATTTGAGCATCATATAAAACTCCTTTTATTTGGTTCTTATCATGTATGCATTTATATTGTATTACTTATATTTTCCTCTTGATATATTGTAGTTGGCTCTTGATAGATTGCTTGATGCCCAAGTTTAGTTCGGGGCATATCTATGATTACTCCATCCACCTTGCCACCTACTTTTGGTTCCTCCCATCGCCTCCACCATCTTAATTATATATGAGCCCATGTTCTACTTTTGGTATTTAAATCTTGATCATAAATGATTGAGAATGGTTCCTTCTACTCTCTACATGCTTCCATACAATGGTTATAGTTGTTTTCACTATATTGTGTATGGTAGCATGTTGTCACCTTTTTTACCATGTGCAGTAAAGATCTCTTCACAAATGTGGTTTGTTGAATTAGGATCATGTTTGAATTATGGAGTGGCTAGATAATAATAATAATGGTACCAACACACTAGCATTGGCCATATTTTTATTCATGCATGGTCATGATCCAAATAATCCCTATGAGTGTAAAACCTTCCACAAACATTCTTTCTTTAGTTTTAAGTCTATTTTGAAGGAATGAAGAGTTATCATGGCATATACCATCTATGGAGGTTTCACCACTATATAGCATGCATTTGATGCATGCATGTGTGTCCCTGCAAATCTTGCCATCTTCCATCTTCACCATCTCTATTCGTTTTTCAGCTTGGATTTTATATGGTTTGGAATTCAATCAAGCTTTCTCTTTTCAAAACAAGAAATCTAACTAAATCACGCATCACCTAATCTAACCTACACTCTCTTTCTCTCATATACATAGCTAATCATGCTACTCTCTTATGCATGAGCCATACCCCTCTAATCCCTTGCAACCAGCACCCCCACACGCATGATCTCTCCCCTAGTCCCCCTTCTTTCCTCTCTTATCAAAGCAAGGCAGAGAGATAAAAGGTCCTAGCTACCCCTGTAACATCCCAAACAACCATGCCTACTTTGGCTGTCTCAAACTTTCAGAACCTAATGGAAACTTTTCTGGATCTTTGTACCCCTTGAATGTACTCATAACAAGGTATCAAGGCCCACTTTGTGATCATCCAGAAACTTTCAAATGCATATTTTAAATGATAATTCAAAATTGAATCTTTATCATATGGGAAGATCCTACTTTTTCACAAACCACTCAAACAAGCTCAACTTTCAAAACCCAAGCATCTGCAGACTCACCAGCACCAATCTAGCAAACCCACCAAAAATCTTTTAAAAATTCAAAACTTGATTTCATGCGGCCATTTCATCAAACAGGTTGCAGACACAAATCATAAAAATCCTAAACACTATAGTGAGGAGTGATTGAAGCCTAACTTGTTCCCTCTCTAGCTCACAACCAGCTCAGTAGATCATCTAGCAAGATTAACTAAACACTAGCAACACTATGAGCTTGGCATTACCATCAATGGTGAACAGCCGAAGCCAACCTTGTCACCCCCATGTCGACAGCAAGCTAGGAAGAGAAGCAAGTCTAGCCAGCATGTCTGGGAGGCAGCCCACCGTCCATCGCCACCCCCTGTCCCAGCCGCGAGCGTTTCCAAGCCCTGGACCACACGCACGAACCATGCCAACCTTGCCAGCGACCATGCCGAGCATGCGCCAGAGCGCCACCCTCGACCGAAGCCCACAGACCGCGCGCCGCCCTCACCGCGTGCATACACAATCCTCACCGACCCAGGAGACCGCCAGACATCCTTGTTCGCCGCCCCGTGCCGCACAACCACCGCTCGCCGTCAAAGATGTCGCCTCTGCCGCGCAGAGCACCGTCGCGTTCCGACCAAGCCGCACCGCCCCACGCCTCAAAACCATGTCGTTGAGCAACGCCAGGGAACACCGCACCGTCCCCTACCTTCGCCCATGCCAATAGCCGCCTGTAACATCGCCCCCGACGATCTCACCTTGCGCCCCGTCGGTCCCCTTGCTCGACTATAAATAGAGGCCACCCCCAGTCGATTTCTTCACACCACCTCACTCCCCTCTTCTCACGGATCGTGCCACACCGTTCCCGGAGCAAGGCGAGCACCACCTCGCCGGAATTTCACTGGAGCCCGCTGCCTCTGGAGAAGAAGGGCGCCATCGATTTCGTCCACCCCAGGAGCTTTCGCGACCACCCCTGAGTTCGCCGTCGTCGACTTCGTCGTTCGCCCACCTCGCCGACCCTCGCCTGCACCCCAGTGAGCCCCCAGCACCCCTCACTGGCCGCGCTAGGTTTCTTTCTCGACGGTGTTGCCTCGCGTCGACGATGACTCCTAGCCGTTGGATTAGAATCAGATCGAACGACCCACATTGCCCCGTACCGCTTCGCCCCTTAACTTTTCCCGCGCAGCCCAGTTATTCAAATTAAACCTTTTCTATTTTATTTCAAACTCACTTCTGTACCCAACTTCAAAATTCAACCTAGATCGATTCAGTGCACCAAATTGAATGAAACTAATTTTGTTAGAAAGGTCTGGGAAAGCTGAATCCAAGCCCGTTGGATTCAAGTCATTTGGATCTATAGATCACCCATGGTAAAAATAACAAGTCAGAAGCTTTTCTGCATTCAAACATTTTTCAAATTTAAACCATAATATCTTTTGAGTTGATTCGAACTCTCAAAAATCACATTTAACCATACCTTTAAGAATATATAAAAATATATAGGTTTACTTGCAAAATTAATGTTCAAGTAATAAAAGAATGCTACATAAGCATTTCTAGACACATTAATTAATTAAAATAAAAGGGTAAAACCTTATTAAATTGTGACACCACTTTAAATCACATTCCCTTGGACTACAATATGTGGTGATGACATGTGTCAACATGATCCCATGTTTGGTTTGGAGAATGTTAAATCTTAAGTAGTTTTTCAATGAGTAGAAATTACTTTTCTAAAAATAAAAGGAATTAAACCAAGCTTTAATCTTGTAATGTTAGAGATGATGCTAGGTCATCTATAGGACCCTTGTGTGTGATGATTGCAAGTAGTTAAGTATTGTTTGGTGATTGTGTATCTCGTGTTTATTTATAGACGCTAGTACCGACCAAGGATACGAGGAGGAAGGAGGATACTACGAAGAAGAAGCCGAGGAGAACTTCAATCACTGCTCTGCACAAGGCAAGCTGATGCTATACCTATGCAAGCTTATACTGATATTGTGCAAGCTAACCCTTGCAAGATACTTTACTGATGCCACAAACCACTATTTGTTACCATGCCAACTATATGCCTTAAGCATATGTGATTATACCCACTTGATAAACCAATCCTAGTTTTTACCTACAACCTAGATTTTACCTAAGTGAATGGTAGATATTAGAAAGATATGTGAAGGTTGCATAAAGAGCATAAAATTTAGCCTAAGCTAGATAATCTTGATGTCATCCTAAGGCATGAGATTGAACTTAGTTAAAACCCCACTAGTTTACCACCCCTCATCAATGCTTACCCCCACCTGTAGATGCTAGTGCTAAGCATAAAACTTGATCAACTTTAGATGGGAATACTTGGTGGAAAACTGGTTATGAAAACCTTGGAATGATGGATCATTCTATTAAAATGTTTTGGACATGTGTTTCCGAACACTTGATGATTTTGGTGATGAAAACGATGAGGCATGAGCCTTAGCCCTTTATAAAACTGATGGTTGTCTGGATGCGATACCATTCCAATTTTATCGTACAACCACAATACCCGAAGATTGGGTAGGGCTTGACTGGAAACTTATATACCTTAGTATTAGTTCCCTCACGGCCAAGGTCTGAGCTGAGGCTACCTTGTGAAGATTGTCCACCTGTGTAGTACCCAAGATGACAGATGGTCATGGTTGGGGGGCCAAACTCACAGGAGAGGTGCTTATACTACGGCGTGTAATCGAAAGGTTAGGATTTATTATCCGCATACTGAGTATGGTGAATTTAGGATTTGTTCCTGACGGATGTATCGAATGTTGTGGTGAAAGTGTACAATCTCTGCAGAGTGTCAAACTATTCGAATAGCCGCGTCCGCGGTTATGGACAGTTGGAGTGGCCATACTATTCCCCCGTCAGACTTTTCAAAATGACTTGTGAAATGAATTGAGACTTTGACTTGACCACAACAGGGTTGTGATATGAAATACAAATTCCCACTTAGGAGTTATAAAATTTTGACGAGCATTCGTTGCTTCTAAACTTAGTAGAGGTAAATCTGGCTTTTGGAAAACAACCCTAGAGCCTAGTGTCCTATTATCCAAAAACCCCTTTTACCTGTTAGTATTAGTTTGCGAGTACTTAAAGAGAACTCATGCCTTTGTCCCTGGCTATTCCCATGGCCAGACTATGAAGAGGAGTACCTTGAGGATGGACCCTAGGAAGGTTACGACAACTAGGATCATCTCCCATTGTCAGCATTGCCTGTGACCCCGAAGATGGAGCTTCGCCTACGCTACCGTTATTATTACGTATTCCGCTACTTGATGTTGTAGTAAGAACTGGATCATGAGATCCATATTTGTGTAAGAACTTATGTATCATTTGTAATGGACGGTGTACTATGGTATCCAATTCTGTTATGTCTCGCAAAAATGGTAATCCTGGGATTGCGATGTATGGCATAACAGGCATCTAGGATTGAAAAATCCGGGTGTTGACAAGTTGGTATCAGAGCCATCCTGACCATAGGAGACCCTAGTTAGGCTGGACGTTTAAAACCAAAAACTTATTTTCCAAAACCAAAGAAAACAAATATTTACAAAAACTTATTCTCATTCTTATCCCTTTGATTCTTTCATGAAAATTCATGTTCCTCAAAAACTCTTGCAAAAATACATAAAATTGGACACACTTGACTACTCTACTAACTTACTCATCCTATATTCTTATAGATGGACGTGAAGTACAACAAGTTTTACCAACTTGGGAATGGAGGAGACCTGATCTTTGAGAGGGATTTGGACCAACTTTCGGAACTTCTAGAGCGTCCTCACCCCGAGTTCTTTGGAGCTCAGCTCAATGATCAAGGAGGAGAAGATCTGCAGTGGATAATTGTTGCAAGTCTCCGAGGAAAGATTAAACCTCCCACTGCGGAGGGAATTCAGTTTACCTTGAGGGAAAACAACTGGCTCGATGGACTTGCCAGAGCCATGCAAGAAGCTCTTTCCCGTCTGTGTGGGCAGAGCATAAATCAGATCAAGGGTACTCGCTTTGAGTTTTTCCCAATGCATGATGCTAATGGACAACCACTGGAAGCCCCATACCACCCCGAGCTGAAGACCCAATTGGACCACCTTAGCTTCATGATGTACGATCGTCAGCAGGAGTTGGACAACTGTCGTGACTACTGCACCACAAGTCTGCCATCATCAAGACGAAGGACCAGACCATCGCCCTGCTAGCAAAGGATCGCAAGTCTCGCCGCCGTCAGCTCGACAAGAAAGAGCGCATCATTTCCCGTCTTCGCCACCGCATCTCATCTCTGGAGGAGACCATCCACGAGAGAGACATGCAGTTGGAGGAAAGGGAGAATGCCGGAGAGGATCTTCGTGGAGACCCCTACTTCTATCTCAGCGATGACGACGATTTTCTGGAGGATCAGGCTATGGATTTATTCACCGATGAGGATGACTTCGCCTTCATCGATGATGATGATGAGGATGATGAAGCCACAGATTCCAAGGAGTAGTAGCACTTGAGCACTAGCGTAGTGAGTAGTATTCGGTCCCACTATATCGTAGTTCTCAGAATGGTTCTTAAAACCATCTGCTTTCCTTTGATGTGGTGTGTGTTGTATCGTGTGCTGTGAATGAATGAATGAATGAAAAATCAAGTTGCTAGAAAAATTTGAGTCAAACTTTAAAAACTTTTCAAAGACCCAAAACCTTAGAAATTTCCCTCTTTTCTCATGATCTACCTCAATCTTCAGATGCCACGTGGAGGAAGTGGTTCAACCCCGGACCCGATGTTGCAGATTCTGCAAATGTTGACATCTGACCGTGAAGCTGAAAGAGCGGAACGTCAAGCCAACCTAGCCACCCTTCAGCAGATAGCCCAGCTAGCCCACAACAACCAAGGCCATGGAAATCAGGACCACCATGGATCTAAGCTCAAGAATTTCCAGAATACCAACCCACCTGTTTTCACTAAGTCACAAGAACCCCTCGACGCCGATGATTGGCTGCAAACCATGGAAAATAACTTAGAAGTAGCCGGAGTGGAAGCCAATGAGAAAGTCATGTTCACCACCCACTACTAGCCGGAGATGCCAGGGCATGGTGGAACAGTGTTCGCGCAATGACCGGAGGCCAGATGATGACCTGGGAGGAATTCAAGGTCAAGTTTAGCAGAACCCATGTGCCACGGGTTTGATCAAGAGAATGAGAGACGAGTTCAGAGAGCTGAAGCAAGGAAGGATGACTGTAGTGGAATACCATGACAAAATTTTGTCATTAGCTAGGTATGCCCCGGATGAAATAGACACTGAAGCCAAGAAGAAAGAAAGATTCCTGAATGGTCTGCATGATGAGATGCAGACGGTGTTAGTCAATATCCCCTTTGCGGATATTGAAGCCCTTGTCGACTCTTCTATCCAGATGGAAGGAAAGATCAACCAAGCCAATGAGAACCGCAAGCGTCGTATGATGCATCAGCCAGGAACCCATCAGACCCCAAAGTATCGCCCTAACCCATCTCCAGGATTTGCCCCAAGGACCAACAGACCCCCGATGACCCGTCCCTCCTATCCCAACCGTGGAAACCCTAGACCCGGAGGAAACCACAACAACCTCGACAACTCTAGCAATTTCAATCGTGCCCCACCCAAGTTCAACAACAACAATGTTACCGCCAACACCAACACTGCCCCGAGGACTGGAAGCAATGCTGTGCCTGTAGCAGCCAATGACAAGTCACAAGTGACCTGTTATGACTGTGGAAATAAAGGCCACTATTCCAACGAGTGCCACAACAAGAAGAATGCTACATCCCCCAATGCCAATGTCCCAGCTCAGCAACAGCGTTGTGTTCAGCCAGGAAGAAGATTTGCCCCAGGGAATTCACTCAACCGCAATGGCCGTCTTTTTCTCATGCATGCTGAAGAAGCTCAGGAAGCGCCAGACGTCGTGCTGGGTATGTTTTCGGTTAATTCAGTACTTGCAAGAGTGTTGTTTGATTCTGGTGCATCGCATTCATTTGTCACCGAAGAATTTGCATGCACTAGTAAAATTCAACCAACTAAACTAAGCATGTCATGATTGTTCAAATTCCCGGATCAACCACCAAGGCTAGGCAAATTTGCAAAGCCGTCCCTATCCGAATCCATGGCATAGATTTTTATGCAAATCTGATAGTACTCGGAACTAAAGGTTTGGAAGTAGTACTAGGAATGGATTGGATGTCCAAACATAAAGGATTAATTGACTGTGCCAAGAAAGCCATAACTATGACCAGTACCGCCGGAATATCAGTCGAGCATATATCTGAAACCTTACCCCGCCAATTCAAGTGTAACAAGAGTATAGCCCAACCTACCATTGACCAAGTCCGGATAGTCTATGAATACCCCGATGTATTTCCAGATGTTTTGCCCGGTATGCTCCCAGATTGGGATATCGAGTTCATCATCGAACTAATCCCTGGAACTGGACCCATAGCCTAGAGACCATATAGTATGAACCTGTCAGAGCTCGCAAAACTGAAGAAGCAACTGGATTCCATGCTGGAAATTGGATTGATTCAACCAAGTGCGTCACCTTGGAGATCACCTGTCTTGTTTGTGGACAAGAAGGATGGAGGTAACCGTTTGTGTACGGATTATCGGAAGTTGAATGATGTCACCATCAAGAACAAGTACCCCCTTGCCCAAGATAGAGGATTTGTTTGATCAGTTGACCGGTGCCAAAGTGTTTTCTAAGATTGATCTTAGAACTGGCTATCATCAACTCAAAATTCGTGCAGAGGATATTCCAAAGACTGCCTTTACCACCAGATATGGATTGTATGAGTATACGGTCATGTCTTTCGGATTAACCAATGCCCCCGCTTATTTCATGAATCTCATGAATAAGATTTTTATGGACTTCCTGGATAAGTTTGTCATTGTTTTCATCGATGACATTCTGATTTATTCCAAATCATAAGAAGAACATGAGCTACACCTAAGGATCATTCTTGGAACCCTTAGAGAGCATCAGCTGTATGCAAAGTTTAGCAAATGTGAATTCTGGTTACATGAGGTAGGATTCCTCGGTCACATTGTATCAGCCGGAGGAATTGCTGTTGACCCTGCCAAAGTGAAAGATGTAGAAGATTGGCATGCCCCAACCACTCAAACCCAAGTTCGTGCATTTCTCGGATTGGCGGGATATTACCGCAAATTCGTAGAAGGATTCTCTAGTATCGCCAGACCCATGACCCAATTGCTGAAGAAGGACAAGAAGTTTGAATGGACCGACAAATGTGAAGCGAGTTTTCAAGAACTCAAGAGGAGATTGATTTTAGCCCCAATCTTGATCATGCCGGATATCACGAAGCCCTTCGATGTGTATTGTGATGCATCCAAGATTGGTCTCGGATGTGTGCTAATGCAAGAAGGCAAAGTTATATCTTATCTATCGCGACAACTGAAGCAACATGAGAAAAACTACCCAACCCATGACCTCGAACTCGCAGCCGTAGTTCTAGCCCTGAAGACATAGAGACATTACCTGATGGGAAACCGTTGTGAAATTTATTCGGATCACAAGAGCCTAAAGTATATATTCACTCAGAAGGAGCTGAATATGAGGCAGAGAAGATGGCTTGAGCTAATCAAGGATTGCGATCTGGACATTCACTGTCACCCAGGTAAAGCCAACGTAGTAGCCAATGCCCTTAACAGATTGCCGTGCCGCTTGAACTCCATGATTTTGAAGGAGCAACCAAGTTTGCACAAAGAGATGGAAGCTTCTCTAATGGAATTAGTAAGTGAAGGATTTCTGGCTAGCATAGAACTCCAGCCCACTTTGATAAGTCAGATTAAAGAGGCGCAGAAGGGAAATGCCAGTATTGACGGAATCAAGCGTCGTATCGGTACAGGCAAAGTACATGGATTCACCGAGGACGAAGAAGGAGTTTTGTGGTACAAAGGATGCCTTTGTGTACCATCAGATTCTGAGTTGAAAGAAGTTATTTTGAAGGAGGCTCATGATACTCTTTATTCTATCCATCCCGGAGGAACTAAGATGTATCAAGATTTAAAAGAGCAATTTTGGTGGCATAAGATGAAGAGAGAAATCGGAAGCTATATCGCCAAGTGTGATATATGTCAGCGAGTCAAGGCAGGACATAAGACCCGCTGGATTGTTGCAACCCTTGTAGATTCCGGAATGGAAATGGGATTCTGTAGGAATGGACTTTATCACTTGACTACCTACTTATAGTAGGGGAAATGACTCTATCTGGGTCATAGTGGACAGATTGTCCAAAGTCGCCCATTTCTTGCCCGTCAAGACCACATATCAGAGTTCGAAACTAGCGGAGTTATACATCGCTAGAATTGTCAGCTTGCACAGAGTCCCCAAGAACATAGTATCGGATCGAGGAACTCAGTTTACCTCGAGATTCTGGAAGAAAGTCCAAGAAGGTTTAGGAACCCGCCTAGATTTCAGTACCGCTTATCACCCTCAGACCGATGGACAAACGGAGCGAGTAAATCAAATACTCGAAGATATGCTGAGAGCATGTGTGTTAGAATATGGATCCAAGTGGGAAGACTGTCTTCCGTTCGTAGAATTTTCATACAACAATAGTTATCAAGCCAGTTTGCAAATGGCCCCATTTGAATTCATGTACGGGAGGAAGTGTCGCACCCCTTTGAATTGGTCGGAAGTAGGAGAGATTCAGATCTTCGGACCCGACATCCTACGAGAAGCAGAAGATAAGGTTCACAAGATTCGTGAGCACCTCAAGACCGCCCAATCCCGACAGAAGAGTTACGCTGACAAGAGACGTAGAGACCTCGCCTTCAACATAGGAGATTTTGTTTATCTAAAAGTGTCTCCATTGAAGGGAATGCAGCGTTTCCAACTCAAAGGAAAGTTATCCCCCAGATATATCGGACCTTTCAAAGTTCTGAACTGTCGAGGAGAAGTGTCGTATCAATTGGAACTACCTGAAGAGATGTCAGCCGTGCACAATGTGTTCCATATCTCATTACTTCGCAAGTGTCTCGAAGTCCCCGAGAAGACCGAAGTGTTCAAGAATATCGATCATCGGACCATAGAGATCAACGATGACCTGACCTATCCCGAAGTACCCATCCGTATTTTGGAAGAAGCCTTCAGAACTACCCGAACCCGAAGCATCAAGTTTCTCAAGATCCAGTGGAGCAACCACATAGAAGAGGAAGCCACCTGGGAACGCGAAGATCACATCAGGACGGAGTTTCCCTATCTCTTCAAATCCTAGGTAATCTTTTCTTCCTTTTTCAAATCTCGGTACGAGATTTTGTTTAAGGGGGGAAGGTTTGTAACATCCGAAAAATACTAAACTTAAATCATCAAACTCTAATCATCAAAATTAGGGTTAACAAAAACTTTTCTAATTAAAATTATGAAAGCACGCATATGTGTGTGCATTTAATTTGAAATTCTTTTGAACCACCTTGTTTGTGTGTTTCCTTGCTTGTAAAATGTTTCTTAGGTGAAATAAACATCATCTAAACATTTCCCAAACTTTTCCTAAAGACAAATAAATCAAAACCAATAAAATAAAGGAATGGTCGTTTTGAACAATTTAACTCCCATGCCTACTTTGGCTGTCTCAAACTTTCAGAACCTAATGGAAACTTTTCTGGATCTTTGCACCCCTTGAATGTACTCATAACAAGGTATCAAGGCCCACTTTATGATCATCCAGAAACTTTCAAATGCATAGTTTAAATGACAATTCAAAATTGAATCTTTATCATATGGGAAAATCCCACTTTTTCAAAAACCACTCAAACAAGCTCAACTTTCAAAACCCAAGCATATGCAGACTCACCAGCACCAATCTAGCAAACCCACCAAAAATCTTTTCAAAATTCAAAACTTGATTTCATGCGGCCATTTCATCAAATAGGTTGCAGACACAAATCATAAAAATCCTAAACACTATAGTGAGCAGTGATTGAAGCCTAACTTGTTCCCTCTCTAGCTCACAACCAGCTCAGTAGATCATCTAGCAAGATTAACTAAACACTAGCACCACTGTGAGCTTGGCATTACCATCAATGGTGAACAGCCGAAGCCAACCTTGTCACCCCCATGTCGACAGCAAGCTAGGAAGAGAAGCAAGTCTAGCCAGCATGTCTGGGAGGCAGCCCACCGTCCACCGCCACCCCCTGTCCCAGCCGCGAGCGTTTCCAAGCCCTGGACCACACGCACGAACCATGCCAACCTTGCCAGCGACCATGCCGAGCGTGCGCCAGAGCGCCACCCTCGATCGAAGCCCACAGACCGCGCGCCGCCTTCACCGCGTGCATACACAATCCTCACCGACCCAGGAGACCGCCAGACATCCTTGTTCGCCGCCCCGTGCCGCACAGCCACCGCTCGCCATCAAAGACGCCGCCTCTGCCGCGCAGAGCACCTTCGCGTTCCGACCAAGCCGCACCGCCCCACGCCTCAAAACCATGTCGTTGAGCATCGCCAGGGAACACCGCACCGTCCCCTACCTTCGCCCATGCTAATAGCCACCTGTAACATCGCCCGCGACGAGCTCACCTTGCGCCCCGTCGGTCCCCTCGCTCAACTATAAATAGAGGCCACCCCTAGTCGATTTCTTCACACCACCTCACTCCCCTCTTCTCACGGATCGTGCCACACCGTTCCCGGAGCAAGGCGAGCACCACCTCGCCGGAATTTCACCGGAGCCCGCCGCCTCTAGAGAAAGGCGCCATCGATTTAGTCCACCCCAGGAGCTGTCGCGACCACCCCTGAGTTTGCCATTGTCGACTTTGTCGTTCGCCCGCCTCGCCGACCCTCGCCTGCACCCCGGTGAGCCCCCAGCACCCCTCACTGGCCGTGCTAGGTTTCTTTCTCGCTGGCGTTGCCTCGCGTCGACGATGACTCCCAGTCATTGGATTAGAATCAGATCGAACGACCCACATTGCCCCATACCGCTTCGCCCCTCCCTGTCTCACTGACGAGTGGAGACACCCACTTAAGCAGCCCGCGGGAGCACTGCGCTTAGCAGGCCGGCCCGTTAACTTTTCCCACGCAGCCCAGTTATTCAAATTAAACCTTTTCTATTTTATTTCAAACTCACTTCTGTACCCAACTTCAAAATTCAACCTAGATCGATTCAGTTCACCAAATTGAATGAAAGTAATTTTGTTAGAAAGGTCTAGGAATGCTGAATCCAAGCCCGTTGGATTCAAGTCATTTGGATCTATAGATCACCCATGGTAAAAATAACAAGGCAGAAGCTTTTCTGCATTCAAACATTTTTCAAATTTAAACCATAATATCTTTTGAGTTGATTGCAACTGTCAAAAATCACATTTAACCAAACCTTTAAGAATATATAAAAATATATAGGTTTACTTGCAAAAATAATGTTCAAGTAATAAAAGAATGCTACATAAGCATTTCTAGACACATTAATTAATTAAAATAAAAGGGTAAAATCTTATTAAATTGTGACACCACTTTAAATCACATTCCCTTGGACTACAATATGTGGTGATGACATGTGTCAACATGATCCCATGTTTGGTTTGGAGAATGTTAAATCTTAAGTAGTTTTTCAATGAGTAGAAATTACTTTTCTAAAAGTAAAAGGAATTAAACCAAGCTTTAATCTTGTAATGTTAGAGATGATGCTAGGTCATCTATAGGACCCTTGTGTGTGATGATTGCAAGTAGTTAAGTATTGTTTGGTGATTGTGTATCTCGTATTTATTTATAGACGCTAGTACCGACCAAGGATACGAGGAGGAAGGAGGATACTACGAAGAAGAAGCCGAGGAGAACTTCAACCACTGCTCTGCACAAGGCAAGCTGATGCTATACCTATGCAAGCTTATACTGATATTGTGCAAGCTAACCCTTGCAAGATACTCTACTGATGCCACAAACCACTATTTGTTACCATGCCAACTATATGCCTTAAGCATATGTGATCATACCCACTTGATAAACCAATCCTAGTTTTTACCTACAAGCTTTATACTTTATTTCTTTATCAAAGCTCTTACCTAGATTTTACCTAAGTGAATGGTAGATATTAGAAAGATATGTGAAGGTTGCATAAAGAGCATAAAATTTGGCCTAAGATAGATAATCTTGATGTCATCCTAAGGCATGAGATTGAACTTAGTTAAAACCCCACTAGTTTACCACCCCTCATCAGTGCTTACCCCCATCTGTAGATGCTAGTGCTAAGCATAAAACTTGATCAACTTTAGATGGGAATACTTGGTGGAAAACTGGTTATGAAAACCTTGGAATGATGGATAATTCTATTGAAATGTTTTGGACATGTGTTTCCGAACACTTGATGATTTTGGTGATGAAAACGATGAGGCATGAGCCTTAGCCCTTTATAAAACTGATGGTTGTCTGGATGCGATACCATTCCAATTTTATCGTACAACCACAATACCCGAAGATTGGGTAGGGCTTGACTGGAAACTTATATACCTTAGTATTAGTTCCCTCACGGTCAAGGTCTGAGCTGAGGCTACCTTGTGAAGATTGTCCACCTGTGCAGTACCCAAGATGACAGATGGTCATGGTTGGGGGGCCAAACTCACAGGAGAGGTGCTTATACTAGGGCGTGTAATCGAAAGTTTAGGATTGATTATCCGCATACTGAGTATAGTGAATTCAGGATTTGTTCCTGACGGATGTATCGAATGTTGTGGTGAAAGTGTACAATCTCTGCAGAGTGTCAAACTATTCGAATAGCCGCGTCCACGGTTATGGATAGTTGGAGTGGCCATACTGTTCCCCCGTCAGACTTTTCAAAATGACTTGTGAAATGAATTGAGACTTTGACTTGACCACAACAGGGTTGTGATATGAAATACAAATTCCCACTTAGGAGTTATAAAATTTTGACGAGCATTCGTTGCTTCTAAACTTAGTAGAGGTAAATCTGGCTTTTGCAAAACAACCCTAGAGCCTAGTGTCCTATTATCCAAAAACCCCTTTTACCTGTTAGTATTAGTTTGCGAGTACTTAAAGAGTAATCATGGCTTTGTCCCTGGCTATTCCCATGGCCAGACTATGAAGAGGAGTACCTTGAGGATGGACCCCAGGAAGGTTACGACAACTAGGATCATCTCCCATTGTCATCATTGCCTGTGACCCCGAAGATGGAGCTTCGCCTACGCTAACGTTATTATTACGTATTCCGCTGCTTGATGTTGTATTAAGAACTGGATCATGAGATCCATATTTGTGTAAGAACTTATGTATCGTTTTTAATGGATGATGTACTATGGTATCCAATTATGTTATGTCTCGCAAAAATAGTAATCCTGGGATTGCGATGTATGGCATAAAAGGCATCTAGGATTGAAAAATCTGGGTGTTGACAACCCCCCTCTCTCATTTTTTCCTATTGGTCAAGAAAGAAAGAGGAGAGAGCCACCCCATGTGCCTCCTCTTCCTCCCCTTATCTACGCAACGACCTAGGCCTGGATCGATATCTGAAACTAGCCTCCCTCTCTCTTCTTCATCAATAAAGTCATGGTATTACATCCTCTACAAACCCTAGCTTGATCCTACTTGATCTACCCGATGACCTGGTGTTCCATCGAGGCCAACAGCTCAGGGAGGTACTGTTGTGTCCCCCACGTGCTTATGTACCCGTCGTCGTCACCGGAGCTTGCTAGGACCGCCGCAGCAGCCAACGCACTGATGTTGCCAGGAGCTGCAGAGCACCAACCCCGCGTGTGATCTCCTACGCCTCGAGCACAACCTCCTGTACCATAGAGATTCTGGTGAGTCCCTCCTTCCTAGTGACATGGTTCGTAGCTCTATCTCGTACTGCATCGCCGCCGCCATCCGTCGAACGCCCTCTGTGCGCTCACCGCGGGCACGAGCTACCTTGCAGACCCGCTCGCCACCGGCCTCCTAAAGCGTGCCCAGGCACTCCTGGTGATGATCCCCAGCCCCTGCTCCTCCTAGATATCCACCCTTCCTGCTTATCGATGTGCCTCGTCGTCATGCTCGCCGCAGTGCGCGCTCCTCATCGCGAGCACCAGCACGCCCTGCTTCTGCGTGTCCTGTTTGTCTCAAGATCACTTCGAGCGCAGCCAGCCCAAGCCCGAGTGAACTGCACATCTATTTACCCCTATGTCCCCTCTTCAATTTGAGCCCATACACGCCCAGATCGGTGCAGTATCGTGGCCGTAGTCGTGGCCACAAGTTTGCCCCTCCGCGCTGACAGACGAGATGCATTTCGGCGCCATCTATTTTTCTTTAGAGTAATGCGTAGCCACCCGGGTCTTAAGAAACCGATCATGTATCTAAGCACACAACAAAGGTTTCCTTGTTGGTCACCATGCGGGTCGTACGTTTCACGGGTTCTACTCCCCGTGGCCACATTTTTTTGGCACTTCTTTTTTTTAATCCCCATCTAAGATATCAGGCCCACCTATCATTCTCTCTGCAGCCTATTTACCCCATTGAGACATTGTCCTCATATGTCCGTCTGAGTGGGTAAGCTCAAGTAAGAAAAGGTCCTAGCGATTTAAAATTCAACTAAAATTTTCAGGAATAAACATAAGTTAAATAAATTCATATCTTTTAAATGTTTTTGAATTTGAGAAAACTTATAATATGAAATATGAGTCTTCTCCAAATATAAATTCATATTTTATTTCAAATTTGTCCATGGTTGACTCTAGATAGTCAAACTTTTGACTTTTGACCGTATTTAAATTGTTTTCTAATTAATAATGATTAAAATTAATATTTCCAAATAATACAAATCATATATGTTTTGTAATCAGAAAAATGCCAGAAAAATGAATATGATATTTAAAATATATTTTGGGCATGTAAAATTTCTAATTATTAAATTCCATTAATATGCTTATTTTATTTAAATCATAACTTTAATTCACAAACTCCGAATTTGACAAATGATATGTCTAAAATGATCAGCGACGAGCCTGTTCTAACTATGCATTTCATGATATGAATTGAAGCGTGCATCATATAAATATTAAAGGGATGGCAAGGTTCATGGGAGCAAATGTGACTAAAACACTAATGAAATGATTTATTCTTGTACCCCACACGTCGCATATGCCATGCTATGTTATACCATGAAAATTATGCATCACTCCATCATGGAATATCTTGTTTGCTTGTTGCATATGATTTATATGATTGCGTAGTGTATTTATTTTGGCCTTTATGTGTTTGGTTTTTATCCTAGTAGACGTCGAGCTAGGGAACTATCAGGATCCTCAGTAGTACTACCCGGATTCCAACTATTCTATAGTTGAGCTTCCAGGCAAGCAATTCCCCATGCTTGCACTACATAAAGCACCTATTGCATCTATCTTATTATTGCATCATATGTCGCGATCTGAATTAAATTAAAATCCAAAGTATTGCATAGCCTTTACTTTTAAGTGGTTTCTATTTTCGTATCCTTGGTTCGTTAGCCGTACTGACTTTTCCCCAACTGCTTAACTTTTTCTCACTTTTGCCTAACTCATTGTCCAAAACTCTTGCATCGGTCTAAAACTCGATGTCCGTCAGGTCCCGTTAGTGGACCCTCATCAGTATGTGTTGACAATGGGGCCGCATTTAGTCAGGTCCCATAGTGGACCCTCGCCATTACGTGTTGACAAGTACGACTCCCCTGTTACATGCTGACAAGTGGGGTCACGTTTAGTCGGGTCCCGTAGTAGGACCCCCCCAATGTTGGACTGTGTGGGGCCGGCTTGTTATGAACGCGTTTTGGGGGATGTGGTGTGGGGCGTATTTGGTAGTTACGTGCGTCCTGTCGCCTAAATTGGAAGATTTCTTTTTTGTTACTTTTATGATTAGCCTTTTTAAGAGTGCCTTTTGCCCTTTATGTCGCTAACAGTTGTGTTAATTTTTGCGAAAAAGGCAGCGAATCTAGAGCAGCTTCTCTCTTCATTCATGTTTCCTTTTGGGCCTCGTATTTTCCAAATCTGGTAGCAAATCTAGAGCACCAAATCTAACCAGCACCATAAATATGTAGATAAACAGAGCAGATATAGACAAAGCAGCTAATAGGATATATAAACAGAGCAAATATAGATAAAGTAGCTAATATAGGATATATATAGTACGACACTTACACAAGGTTCAAAAATTAGGTTGCTCAGCAGCAGCGAACAAGTTCAACACAAACAACAAAACGAAAGAAACTGCTTTACAACAGCAACATCAGCACAAGATCAGTGGCCCTTCATGGCCTCCGCTAGGAAGGCCTCAGCCTCCTTCCTCTGGCATTTCCTCCACTTCTTGATGCCCAGTCCCTTGACCTTGGGCTCCTTGGGATTGATCGGGCGCATGCGACCCTCCTCGATGGCCTCCTTCTGGAGGTTGCGGAGGTGAAAACCGAGCGCCTAGTGCTTGGCTCTAAAGGTGCGGACATTCACGGACGGGCCATAGGTATTCATGTCCTCGGAAAGCCTCACGAGGGAGTTGAAGTCGGTGACGTATAGCCTCCTGGTGCAGAAGGGGTACCAGTAGACATCGCCGGCGAAGAAGTTGTTGTACTGGCCGCACTTCAGCTTCCTCAGCACCTGACGAGTCTTGGTGTCCGTGGACTCGTTGTCGCTGCTATCCACCTGTTGGAAAAAAAGTAGAGTGCAATAAGGACATGACTGAGAGACCTTGATTATCTGGATGATTACTTGCATAAATTAACCAATTAAGATCCCCTGATTATTCCCCAGTCCCCAAATCTCTAACCAAATCGAATACTGATCGCAACTACCGATCGGTGCTAGTACTGATCCCAACTAGGGGCATTCATCGAAATACGAGATCTAACATAAGAGGATTAGCTACTATAAAAATACCTAGCATCCAATGATTGAAAATACGAACAGCCGAGCCCTAATAACACACGATCTAGCATCCAACAATGGGAATGGGGGAAGAACAAAGGAAGGGGAGAAAACCCTAGTTACCTCCAACCATGGGTCGGCTAAGCTAGTATCGTAGGGGTTCTCCGGCCTGATGTAATCGTTCTCCTCGTAGGGGTCCCAGCCGCGCGGGATCTGTTGGAGACTGGCGAGGGCCTCCTCGCCGACGGCTATGTCAAAAGAGGGGACGGGGGTCTGGACAGGGACGGCGGCTGCCTTCGATGCCTCGACGGGGGCCTCCTCGCCGGCGGTTACAGCGGAAGCGGTGACGGGGGTCTGGACGGGGACAGCTGTAACACCCTCGGGTCGGCCCTATGCAAATTTTAGCGATTCCCGCCAAACCCGCATAGATAAGATTCAAAGGTGCCCACCAGGCACTTGCGTGCGGGTGGAAAATGAAATACTATCATTACACAATAGTCCTCGATAGAACCCACAGAACATATATATACAAGAGCGACTCAATGAGTCAAGAATACAGATATACAATACAAACATCCAAATCACCTTGAAAATGGTACAGCATCTAAGTACGGACAAAATGCAAATTGGGCTAAGAGCCCTAAGAATAACCAATGGCGTCCATCACCCTTCCAGGCCAAGCTGGAAGGGTAACCCTGCTAACGACGACGATCTCAAACCTGCTAAACAAAAGGGGTGCCGACAAAGGCCAAAGGAAAAAAGAGAGCGGTTAGTATTGAGGCCAGTATACGGCGACTCTTAGAATTCGGCGGTCCTCGCCTACATAGGTATGGTGGACTAAAGCGGCAGCGAAGCATGCACTAAACAACCTATAGAGACTCGATACAACTGACGGCTATTATAGATAGATGAGAAAGACCTATACAAAACCAACCTGATACTAACACCAAACATACCCATCCTGGTATTTCCCCCTCAAGACCAAACGAGGAAGTCATGCCGAGGAAACTCACACGGTTGGAAGTTTTATTCATTCTTTCATGGTGGTTATCCAACTTACTAGTCATAACAGATACAAGTCAAATTAAAACAGTAAACTTTAGTTATAGTTGTCTATGATTGAGAAACTGTGCTCCGAGTCCTCCATTACCGCGGACACGGCTTTTCAAAAAGATTTAACCCTGCAGGGGTGCACCAAAGTTTCCACGTGCACTTCGACCTTTGTTGCCAGATCAATTAAGATACTTTCATCGGTATGTCAGCAGGGCCTAGGACACGATGATTTCCCGAACCCAAAGCAAGTACATGGGGGCCACCCCAATAAGCTACCTATAACGAAGTCGGCCGAGCTCCGAAGACGGACCCAAAGGTTGCGAGATCGGCGAAGAGATCAGAGGCCATAGATATAATCCTCAACATAACGACCCACATCCTAAACAGTACATTAGTAAACGCTCATCGAGCAACAGATAGTAAACATGGCATACATGGTATAACATGGCATTAAACCGTCAAACTAGTTTGTGGCCCAGTACAGTACTTTGAAATCAGATACTAAGCCGATAGCGGTGCCCGCACACCCCACATGTGGTTAGCGCGCTCAGTCTCAGAATAGGTTTCAAGAACGCGGGTCCTAGGTGGACACAAGTGGGCGGTTAACAACCAAATCTGAGCTATTACCCACAGGTGTCTCTTCATTAGTTATATCAATTTTAATGTTTCATTAACCAACTGTAATTAAAACCACGATCATCTCCACCTTCATTAATATGCCAACCCCCAACATCAGTGAAACATCGACGACGCGAAGCAGCACCTGAGAAAGCGACTACGACTCGCAAGGCCAACTGTCTACCCAAACAACAGGCAATAGGAGGTGTCCAAGGCAATATAAAGGCTGCATGGATACATAAAGGGGTACGAAATCTAAAGCATCACAACACAGATATCAATAGATCAACAGGAGAAAGTAAAGACTATAAATGTAAAATAGATAGAAAGGGGAGAATGCTCACCTGAAAACACTGCCGAAGGTACATCCGAAGATCGTTTGACACTCTCATCAACTCATCGGCCTAATCCGTAAAGACACAAAACACTAGAAGAAACACCGAATGCACTTTTTAATACTAGGCAGAAAATCAGCATGATGCATATGTAATGTGTGACATGGCAAAGATGCGATGCAATTGGTCAATATTTAGAGGAATCGAGGTCTCGACAATTACTTAGGTGGTTTATGTTGTTTAGATACCCCTCAATTTAAATGTTGTCTTAACAAGGCAAAATATAACACCGCTTTACTATACAATTTAAATGGAGTCAATATAAGAATAGAAAAACCTACATATGGAGTCCATATTTAATTATAAGGTGAATCGATAAAATACCCCCAAAGGACAAAGCATGTGTGCAAACATGAACGATTCAATATGAAACAAGTTATAAAGATGACATAAATGATCTACTTCAAGTTTATATGGATTAGGGATATTACTTATATTATTCCCTCACATTCCATAAGACATCTATTAGTTGATAATGCAAAATTACCACTATGCTGCAACCTACGTAATGCAAAAAGGTATGATGATGGTATATTTATGTAGGATTTCATTTTCTGAACATTTAATATATAAAACATAAATTTCTAAAAAACAGGGATAAAGTTTTGAATTTAGTAGGATAGAGCAATGTCTGGGATTTATTTGACAAGAGTAAAAGTTCATAAAAGATTTGAACTGTGGTTGTTGGTTGGATCGCTAGTCAAAGGACTTGGCTAGAGGCGGTGATAAAAATGGTTGACGCACTGAATTTGAACAAAGGAGCAGCAGATAGCAAGGATAAAAGAACACAAAAATAAATAACGTGGCCATGGGAATTTGATCTCATGATCAATCGGTAGAGAGAAGATAAACCAGCCAAATGACTAGTGTGGAGTACTTATATAGGAGCTAGCATGTGCAACTTTTAAATGGATCATGTCAGGTTTAAGATCTGACGAAACTGAAGAAGACAACATGGAGTAAACCCTAAATTTTCTGAAACTCGTTTCAGTTAACGGCGCGTCGGGTGAGAAATGGCCAGAAATATTCAGAAGATCTGGGGCCAGAACTCTCGACTCTTGCTTAGATGGTACCTGGTACCACCGGGATGAAGAGGGTTTGGTGAATGAGGACGAGGAATGCCGGATTTGTACTAGAGCTGCATGCGCTTATACGGTTGACTGAAGAATGCGCGTGCTGGACTGACAGAGGCAAGCTCGACGGCGAGCAGCTGCAACTAGAGGTCCTCCGGTGAGGTACTAGGACTCGGAAGACGACGAGGAGAGGAGATGCGCCTCGACGATACGCAGCACTAGTTCCAACTGGCCGAGGCTAGCGGCGAAGGGAACGACGACGGTGAATTGGTGGCGGCGCGCACACGGTGCTCGACGAAAAGTTGGCGCGCTAGAGGAAGAGAGGAAGAAAGGGGTCATGTCAGGGAACTGCAGGGGCTCACCGTGCCTCTCCTGGCCTAGCCCAGCTAGCCGGAGTGGAGGAGGACGGCGAGGACGAAGACGGCGATGGTCTCCGGTGTTCGCAGTGTGCGCGGCGACGATGTCGGGCTCCAGGCACGCTGCTGCTTGCTCTGCGGGGAAGCTCCATGTGGTCTTGCGACCCTCACGGACAAGATGGCGAGGTGCAGGTTGTGGTAGATCAATGGTGAAAAGAGGTGGCCGAGGGTAAAGATGGGAAAGAAGAAAAGAGAGGGGAAGGTGAGATCGTGATCTGGGGTTGTTGAGATGATATGGATGGTGGTGGTGTTGCTTTAAGTATTAGAGAGAGAGAGGGTGAGACAAATAAAAGGGCATGACAAAAGCATGTGCTTGGAGAGCACGGGCTAGGTGGTGCATGGCTCGGGTTGGACTTTGTCCACTTTTTTGTTTGGCTTGGTTAGAACCAGATAGAAAGAGAGGACCGTGTAGAAAATGAAAGAAGGGCAAAATATGAATGGATCCACTTTTTTTTTTCAAATGGGTTTGAATTAACCACGAAGCAATTTAAAAGAACTCATTTGTCTTCATATGTGATGAGATTTAAAGAGAGGATCATATGGACATCAATGAGGCGCATGATAGAATGAAACGAATCAAGAGATAATTCCCCCAACTCCATTTGGACATTTTAGAAAAAACAAAACTAGCAAGATTCAAAGATATAATTAGACATTATGGTTCCAACACAAGTGGTACTGGTAGAGATATAATAGAGAGAGGAAAATAGAGGGAGGCAAATATAAAAGATCCGAATACAATTTATCGAGAATCAAATACAAGTGCAACAATTTAATTATATGTCCCATACAAGGTGGCATGATGAACATGATGATGATGCAAGATGATGTTATGATGATGTAAAAAAAGAAAATAACAATCAATTTTCTAGTAGTGGTTTTATCTGGGGTACTACAATGGCGACTGCCTTCTATGCCTCGACAGGGGCCTCCTCGTCGGCGGCCTTGGAGGCGACGATGGCCACCGCGCCATTCTTCTCCATCGCCAGCATGGTTGGGGTTTTCTTGGGGGTTTTGCAGAAGGTGATGGGACAGTGGAGATGGTTGCGCGCGTGAGTGAGCGAGTGATGAGTGAGAGTGAGGAGGCCTCTATATAGGTGAAGGAAGGAGATATTTCGTTGCACCACCATGCGCCGCGTAACCGCATATGCTACTGCACCATGCACGGCCACACGCGTCCGCTACCGCCCTGTGCACCGAGACACGCAAACCGTGTGTCACGTTTTCCCCCTTATGTCTAACCTTGGCCACTTAGTTGTGCTCAGTTATACCCTTGAGTGTAACACTGGTAGTTTGGTTGTACTCGGTTTTGCCCTTTAGTACTAACACTGTCGTGTGCAATATACTCACTTTTACCCTCCGGTGGCTGGTCAACAGAGAGTCAACGAATGGGTTTTAGCTAGCTAATTGAGTCATTTTATGCACAACAAATTCAAAAAGATCAAAATATAGTGGCATCTATCCAGGGAGTCTTATTATGTGACCTGCCACCATAAGAAATATATATAAATCAAGTTTTAACATAAATCACCACTTCTCAAGTCACCTACTATATATGAAGGTTCATGGATTTATACTCAAGCCTCTTCGCAAAATATCCCTCCCAAAACATAATTTGCCTGAATAAGGCAATAATTGTCAAACTGATATATATTTGAATTGCAAATAGTTTGATGTATGCCAAGATGTATTTTATTGTAAGCATTTTTCCATTTTTAAAATCTCTTTTTGTTTTCTATTTGAACCCCCTTGTCAGGTTTGCCCTTGGTTTTTAAGTTCTACACAATTTTGCTCTCGATTTTTAAGTTCTACTCAGTTTTCCCCTCTCTCTTAGTCATAAACTCTCACACATCTGCTCATCTTGGCTGCTACGCTCTGATTGGTCGAGACAGTTTTCATGCGGATCGTATCCACCAGCCGTTGATCCTCTGATTGATCCTTTGTGATCTAGCGGACAGGATAACCCCTGTATCTGTCGGGAGGCACCCCATATCCATGCAAAATAGCGAGTTTTCCACCAATACTTTAACTCCATAAACAAATGATTTTGAATATAATTTGAAGGGAAAGTGTTCAAAAATTTTGCATTATATTTCACTCCATGAAAATGATAAATGGTCAGGATTTTATTAGCACAACATTATCATGTCCTAAGTATGATTTCAAAAAGTTCAAAGGTGTATAATTTTTGCCATATGCAAGTTTAGGCATTACATTCTATGAAAATGATAATCTCTCAAGATTTTCTGAGCACATCATTATCATGTATTAAGTGTGATTTCATAGTGTTCAAAGGTTTATAATTTTTGTATACGCAAGTTTAGGGATCACTTTTCACGCTCTAAAAATGGTAAACTCTCAAGATTTTCTTAGGACGCTATAATTTGAAAGTGTTCAAGAGTTGTGTCAATTATAAACACCCTTTTATATTAAGAGTTGTATATTTTTTTCAATTTTAAAGTGTTCAAGAGTTGTGTCAATTATAAACACTCTTTTAGATTAAGAGTTGTATAATTTTTTTTAATTTGAGAGTGTTCAAGAGTTGTGTCAATTGTAAACACTCTTTTACATTAAGAGTTGTATAACTTTTTCAATTTGAAAGTATTCAAGAGTTGTGTCAATTATAAAAACTCTTTTACATTAAGAGTTGTATATTTTTTTAATTTGAAAGTGTTCATGAGTTGTGTCAATTATAAACACTCTTTTACATTAAGAGTTTTATAATTTTTTCAATTTGAAAGTGTTCAAGAGTTGTGTCAATTATAAACACTCTTTTACATTAAGAGTTGTATATTTTTTTCAATTTGAAAGTGTTCAAGAGTTGTATAAATTATAAACACTTTTTTATATTAAGAGTTGTATAATTTTTTTTAATTTGAAAGTGTTCAAGAGTTGTGTCAATTATAAAAACTCTTTTACATTAAGAGCTTTATAATTTTTTTATTTTGAAAGTGTTCAAGAGTTGTGTCAATTATAAACACTCTTTTTCATTAAGAGCTGTATTAGTTTTTTCAACTTGATAGTGTTTAAGAGTTGTATCAATTATAAGCACTCTTTTACATTAAAAGTTGTATAAATTTTTTAATTTGGAAGTGTTCAAGAGTTGAGTCAATTATAAACACTTTTTTTACATTAAGAGTTGTATAATTTTTTCAATTTGGAAGTGTTCAAGAGTTGTATCAATTATAAACTCTCTTGTACATTAAGAGTTATATAATTTTTTTAATTTGAAAGTGTTCAAGAATTGTGTCAATTATAAACACTCTTTTACATTAAGAGTTATATAATTTTTTAATTTGAAATTGTTCAAGAGTTGTGTCATTTTCTTATTTATTATACATCCATCTCCCTATTTTTAATTATAAACACCCTTTCACTTGATTGCAGCCGATACATTAACTCAATAAACCAATTAAATCATTGGAACGGCTCGCCGGCCACATTCACCACAACAAGATCCCCCGTCTAATCGGAACATTTTGGTGCGAGATATAACCTTCTTTGCGGACGGTTGCCGTTGTCATCCTTCATGCAGGTCAACGCGACTGCACCATACTGTGTCTAGGACGAACGAGAGGACGAAGTGAAGCTCGACAAAGGGTTGCCATCATCGAAGAAGGGCCACCGTCGCCAGAGAAGAATAAGGAAGGGGAGGCAACGACACGGGCGCGAGTTCGGGGCTGGATCACGTGGATAATCTGTGGGTCTGATGCTCACGTGGATAAGTTGTGGGTCTCATGCTGATCTGGATAAGTGGAGAGAGGTGTCCACTATGGGAACCAACTTAACACGGCCCCACTTGTCAGCATGTAACGACAAGGGTCCACTACGGGACTTGACAGCCCGCAGCCCCACTTGTCAGCACATAACGACGAGGGTCCACTACGGGCACCCGACTGAATCTGGCCCTACATGTCAGCATCTAACGGCAAGGCTAACGGACAGCGAGTTTCAGACCGTGCGGGAGTTTCATAATAGGAGATGGGCAAAAGTGAGGAAAAGCTAAGCGGCTAGGGAAAAGTGAGTACAACTAAGGAAACAAGGGCACGAAAATAGAAATCCCTACTTTTAAACCCCGCCGAAGCTTGTTCCTCAATCCTATGATCTAGGGTTCACAGCATGGAAAACAAAAAAAATCTATCGCATGAACACACAAAACCAAGATCTAATTTATGGCAAAGCCAAGATCTAATCTATGAGATTGGTACAACGAGATTGTAGAGAACTAACTCTTGTAGATCCAAAGCGTTTAACAAGATCGGATTCTCGTGGTTGATGTAGTCGATCACTTGCTGATCTCAATATCGTGTACACGATCCTTCCGGTGCCACGTTCCGGCAATGCTTCCGCAGTCGGTCACAGGTACGGTAGTCGATGAATACCTTCCTATCCCTTGTTCCAGTAGCGCAGCGGAGGTTGTAGATCTCCTTGGAATCCCAACAACATGACGGTGTGGTGGTGGTGGAGTAGAAGAGATTATTGTAGGGCTTTGCCTAAGCCAGAGCAGTGTATGGAGGAGAGAGGGGAGGCGTCGGTGGCTAGGGTTTTGGGGTGAGGCTCTATGGGGCGCCCTCACCCCTCCTTATATGGGTGGGGTATGTGGCCAGGGTTCCCACCCCTAGCCGAGTCCGTCCCCAACTCCTCTAGGCCGGCGCCAAGGAAGGGGAGAGGGAGAACTTGTCCCTCAAGGTTTCACTTTCATTCCCTAACTAGGATTTGACTTTTCAAACTAGGATTTGACTTTTCAAACTAGAATTTGTTTCTCTCTTCCTAGTCCTTGGACGAGTTGGCCTAGGGTATGATGCGCCCAACCCATCAGGGTATGGTGCATTCTAAGTACCCTCTTCCGGGGTGGTGGACCTTCTATAACATTCTAAAAGCTTCAGGTCAAAACACCGAAAAAAATTCCGAACCCCGGAAATTGAATTTCCTTGTGTGAATCTTATTCTCCGGACCATTCCGGATCTCCTCGTGATGTCCTGGATCCAATCCGAGAATCCGAGACTCTAGTATGTCTATGAAACACACAAGTATTAATATTTCTGGTTAATACAATTATAGCATGTTATGCAAACATTTAAACACAAAGATATAATAATAACCATTTTATTATTGCCTCTTGGGCATATCTCCAACAATCTCCCACTTGCACTAGAGTCAATAATCTAGTTTAGAAAAAACATGTGCATTCAACACCTATGGCTTTCTGGTGTTGTATATACATGATTGCTAGTGGTAATCATAATCTTCGGATCCGACACTTTCAGGTCCATGTGTATTTGCATGTCTTTGTGTCTCTACCCATCACTCATTCTCCAATGAGATGGCGTTGTATAAATTTGGTTCTTTGGTGAGACCTTTAGTTCTTTGGGGTTAAACCATGTCGATACTATTATCGTACAATATATCTTCATAGTACTAGTCTGCTATGAACTACACCTAGTTTGATAACAAACTCCTTGACACAAATGCCCTATTTTGCTGCTACAACAGCAGTCACATACTTAGCCTTTTGTTGTAGTATTTGTCACAATGTCTTAACTTTGGAACTCATCCAAATCTGTTATGGAACTTTCTTTCCATTTACATTGTGCCACCCATAGTTTAAATTGATATAAACTTAATTTGCATCTTGTGACAAAAGTAGTATCAATGTAACACTTTACAATGAACTATCTATCTATTTGTCACCTCTACATAAATAACATATTCTTAGTTCTTCCAAAGATCATAAGAATATCCTTACTATCGTCCAATGATCATCTTATGAGTCATTCTGGTCTATGCTCATAACATTTAGAGCGTAGGACAAATCTGGATGTGTACATATCATGGCACTCACAAAGTGTCAAAAACACTTGAATCTTGATTCAAACCTTCCTATGCGACAAGAACATTTCTTGTAGTTTTTATATTGAACTATTTCAATATCACATGTATGTACTCTTGGCACAACCATATTAGCGTCTCAATCTATCCATATAGACATTGATGCCAAATATTCGGGTTTTGCCTAAGTGTTTTATCGAAATGAAATTATTAACCTCTGTCAATAAAAGATATGTAACACCCCAGTTTTTAGTAAATATTATATTAGGGTTTGGTTGTGCATCATCAGCATCATTCCTTAAAAATGCATTAAAGGAAAATAATACAAAACCCTAAACCCTAGTTTCCCTATCTCCCTCTATTTGAAATCAATTCAAATGGTTTGGTATTTCGAAATCACAAAATTAAAGGAGCCCAAGTTGTATAAAAGGGCCCCACAATAGTTGGTATATTTTTATAAACCTTCTGGTATTTGAAATAAACAAAACATATTTCAAATGAAAATTACAAAGGTGAAATTAAAAACAGAAATGAAAAACAGTTTGCAGGAAAAAAATAGAGCAGCAGCAGCTACACAGGCCACAGCCCAGCAGCCCATCTTTCCTCTTGCCCTTCCTGCCTCCCAACGTAGCAGCCGCAGCGGCCCAGCTCGGCCAGGCGCATCCCACCCGGGCCCAGTACCGCTTCGCCACCCTTTCGTCGTCTTCCTCCTCGGGAGGAAGCAGCTGGGTGTCGCCGGCGTCGCCGTTGATCCCCGCCGCCTTCTCCTGGTCGTCCGTCGAGCCCCGAGGTTGGATAAGAATGACGCGGCCATGTCGCCTTCGCCCTCATCCACTTTTCCCCTTCCCAGATACCCCCCTCTCTCATTCCTCTCCTCAGGCCAAAACCCTAGTCGACGAAGTCGCCGCTGCCCTGCCATCTCGGGCCTCCCCTCGCTCAATCAAGGATGCCATCAGCTCCGCCTCACCTTCGTGAGCCACCCCGTCAACAGAATCGACCCCGCGTGCCTCCAATCGTCACCAAGGTCATCGTCTTCCCCGAGCCTGACGTGCACCGACGTCTGCCTAGTCGTCACTATGGGCTCTGCCTCGCCTCACCGTCTCCACCAACAGCCTCGTGGTGAGCTCCTGGTTCGAAAGAACCTCTCCACTGCCTCTCTCCGTCTCTGAATCACCATCGCCATGTGTACCTTCCGCCACCATCGCTACTCCTCGCTGTAACCGCTTCTCCGGCGACCTAAAATCAGTGGCGCCGCCACCCGCATGCTCGCCTTGTTGCTCTGGTTCGAACACGCATAGCCACGATTCCCAGGACGCCCTCCTCCGCCATCTCTGGAGACCACCCGACGGTGGCTGTCGCGTGTCATCACGCGGACGCAATCCTGACGTGGGTCGTGGACCCGCTAGCTGCCAGCAAGGCACCTGACGTGGCCCTGGTCCCAGTAGTCAGCGATTGGGGCTAGGTAGAGCCCCAGTGGAAAATGCCCCACCCATATGCTGATGTCAGCCTTGTGCAATAAATCATTTAAAATGGTTTAAATAAATCTAGAAATTGATTTAAATGGTTTTAACAATTCCAGAAATTAAATAATTATTGTAAAATCAATAACTTTTGATTTATAAGTCAGAAAAATACAAATAATATACCAAAATGTTCAGAAAAATGAGAACTATTTATTAGGGCTATAATCATGCATTGATAATCAACTTTCACGACAAGTTTAATTAGAGAACCAAATAAACCCTCAAAGGTGATTCCGGAGTTTCCCCGAGTTAGGGTTTGTACCCCTCGGAACCCCGATTAAATGGTCGAGCATGCCTTAGGGTTACATTTCAATACAATTTAACTTGTCATATCATCATTCCTGCTTGAGCATTGCATTGATTCCATGTGTTGATTGTTTCCCTCTCTTTCCGGTGTTTTGGTTCTTCCTGGTAGAATACGAGATCGAGATCGAGACTGAAGACCGAGATCAACACCATCGAAGATCAAGGATTGAAGAACAATACTTGACCAACTGTAACCAAGTCAAGTAGAAGATTATCGAAGCTCTGCTTATTGGTTATCAACTGGCAAAGGAAAGCATAGCCCCACCATGATATAATCCTATGATTTCGAAAGCATTTCAATTCTTGCCATGATGCATACGATTCTACTGTGGTCTTTTATCGATAGATAGAGTATCCTATCTGTTGCATACTACCTTTGAGCTTATATTACCTTATCCACTGCTCCTAGCATAACTAGGTTTGGCTAGTGTGCACTGCTAGAGCTTACTTTGTGTCTTGCTTATCCATGCATAGCTGTCAGTGCTGGTTCATCCAGATGATGTATCAGATGCAGAGAATTTAGTATGACAGGAGAACGTGATGAGATGAGATCAGAGGTGATATGAGTTAAACATGCTAAGGCTTGTATGGGAGGCCACGGTGGGATGTGGTTTTTCTAGTCCCATGCTCGCCACCACTAGGAACTGAGTTCTTGCCTTTGGAACTGAGACGAGCGTACAACCACACGGGGCCTGGAAAACCTCACGAGTGACTAACTTGCCTAGTAGATTCCATGAGTCACATAGTTCGGGCGTTCCATTCGACATGTGTAGCATCCCAATTGTCTAACAATTGTAATGCTACTTGGTCTAGTAATATAATGGCTACTTCAAATATATAATTGTTGCATCATCATTATATCATGCTCATGTCATCATGCCTCCTTGCATTTGAGCATCATATAAACCCTATTTGTTTTGGTTCTTATCTCATATGCATTATTAATTATATCTGCCTCTTGATATTATATTTGGTTCTTGATATATTGTTTCAATGCCCAGGTTGAGTTGGGGGCATATCTCTTATTAACTCCACCACCTTTTTCTTTCACCACCTTATAATTCCACCATCCAACTAAATATGAGCGTGGCACTTATTGGTTTTACCTCTAGCTCATGTGGGTTGGGATGGATCCAATTCTTTTACCACATGCTCTCATCTTAGTATCATGTTGTTTTCACATTATTGATATATGAGAGCCACATGGCCACCTTTGCATGCCTTGTGAGTGGAACCCTATTTCTAGATCCCATATGTGTTGTTTTGGGGTTATCATCATGATGGGATATTTTGTGGGCTTATTAACTACCTAGTGGCATATACACACTAGCAAGTCCCATTGTATTTCAAAAATGGTCATCTCCATCTACTCCACATGGGGCATCCTTTTAATTCTTTTTGCTTGGCTTTATTCCAATTTTGGGAATGCATAATATTAATGCCATGTAATAATATTGTTTTCACAAGAACCCACATGGCAATAAATATTTTGCATGGGCCATGCAAGTACCCTTTTAGCTTGTCATTTGGTTTTTATTTGATTTTTGAGTGGATCATCTCCCTCTCTTCTTTTCTTTTGGCTTGATCTAAGTTGATCTAGCTTAAACCCTATCATCACCTCCCTCTGTTTTTCTTGTCTTGATCTTGTTAGAGCTTGTCTAGAACATGCTTGATCTTGTCAACAAGGACCATTCCATGCCATCTCTCCTCTCTCTCTACCTCTCTTCATGCTTGTTTTGTTTGGAACATGCTAAAAGCTACATCTACCCTCATCCACCTATTCTTGTTGATCTAGCTTGGTGCAAGCAAGTAGCTAAACCCTAGCATAACCACCTCATCTCTCTCTCTTACCCTCTAGCTAAGATCCCACCCTAATCATCTACCCCATCATCACCATACCCCCTCTAAACCTAGTTCTAGCTAAACCCTAAACCACCCCATCACCCCCTCTCGGCCTCTCTCTTCTCTCTATCTAGCTGGCCCCACCAGGATCAAACCCCACCCAGCTACCTACCCCTCTCCAACCCTAGACAAACCCTAGCCCGAGCCTCCCATCTACCCAAACCTAGCTCGCTGGGCCTCTGCATCGTCGTCGTCCTGCTGCTCGCTGACCCGATCCAACGCCACCGACACACTCGCGGTGAGCTGACCTACCTCCTAGACAACCCCGTCTGGCCGATCCCGCCCTAGCGCCGCCGTACCTTTCGTCGAACGCCGTCGGAGCGTCGGGTTCGCTGGCGTCTGCACGCTCTCGCTCCGCGTAGCCCCTCATCTAGGCTTCGCCCACCTCCCTGACACCAACCCACCCTTACCGCAGTGGCTCCGCCTCCGCGCGCGAGCCCTAGGTCCCAGGTTCGAACCCCCGCGTGCCGCGTCTGCGCCAGACGCGCACCGATCTGTCGCGCGGCGCAGAGGAGAAGAGGAACAGTACGGCTAAGCTCGTTTTGCACATACCCCCTGTTCCTTTTTCTTCGCAACCCGCGCTCCCTCGTGGTCCACCAGGCAGCCACCCAGTAGATCTTGCAGAAAACCCCCCAGCATTCCAGGTCTCAACCCGCACTCCCGTTTGGCCACCTGTCAGCCTCTGCGCTGTCCCGTCGCTGGCAGCTGGGCCCGCGAGTGCTCTGACCCCACCCGTCGGCCTCTGAGGCTAGCAGCAGCCGCGGTGGCAGAAGGGTTTCGGCGCCCGTGTACGCCCAGTCAGCATGGCCCCACTGGTCATTGGCTGTGGCTAGATTAGAGCGAGTGACAAAAGTTTTCCTGTAATCTGTTTAATTCAAACTTATTTCAAATTAATTCAAATTCAAAATTAAATCTGTTTTTAATTATCTTTTAAAATATAAATCCAATTTAAACAAATAATATATGTTTTCAAATCAGAAAAATATGAGGAATTCAAATATGGCCTTCAAAATATGTTTTGAACACTTAAATTTCCAAGTTAAATTAAATTACAATAAAATGCCCTTTTGTCTTAAATAATTAATAACTTTTGTTTTATAAATCCAAATTCAACAAATAATATGTATAAAATGATTAGCTCGACGAGACCTTTCTGTTTATGCATTCCATGTTTTGTTTTGGAGCATGCATCATACAAATATAAAGGTTACAGCAACTAATTTGAGTATAAAATATGATTAAAATTCAATAAAATGGTTTCTTCTTGTATGCCACACCTCACCCATGCCATGCTACTTTAATGCCATGCAAATTGTGCATCATTCATCATGGCATGATCGTTTGCTTGTCGCATTTTACTCATATGCTTGTGCACTTTATTTATGTTGGCCCTTGTTTGTTTGGTTCTTCTTCGAATAGACGCTGAGCAGGGGATATATCAAGAGAACCAGGAGCACTACCCAGATCCATCCCTTGCTTCAACTGAGCTGCCAGGCAAGCACTACCACATGCTTGCATACATATAGTACCTGTTGCCTCTATCTTATTCTTGCATCATTGAGTCGCGATTGCATTAATTTGAATCCCAAGTATTGCATAGCCTTTACTTTTAAACCCCACCGAAGCTTGTTCCTCCATCCCATGAGCCAATACTACAGGAGTTGTTTGAGCCATGCGAGTCGTAGAACAGCATGTGTAGGGTATGTGAGCGTCTGATGGATAATGAGGTACCTAAACAACTTAACCTGAGTAGTAATGGGATAACTAATGAAAGTGGCATCGGTGAGCCATATTCGCTATTTGGTTTTTCAGGCTCACTTGTGTCCCGTAAGACCCCGAGTACTTGATTCCTGTTCCAAGAATATTCGCGCTATCCACATCCGGGAGGCTTATGAACCCCCCTGAGCCAGAGCTTGATTCATTCTTATTTCTTGGGGCCATAAACTACTTTGAGGTTTTATTTTCTATCCTGTACTTATGCCATGCTTTACTGCTTTATTTAAAATTGTGCGAGGAGCACACTGTACTGTTTAGGAAAGCGGAGTGTTTTCGCGGTGTCGACAAGCCCAGTCACATTTTCGGGTTCCCAGTCGTTCACAGCCACTGGCGCAAACCTTGAGGCCGTCTCGGAGTCAGCTAACTTCATTGCGGGTAGCTCAATGGGGTGGCCTCCTGAAATATTTCTGAATCCTGTGATCGCTTTGTCGTGACTGCCTCGTTGGGTTTTGATTTGGTTTTTCCGAGGCATATCGAGTGTGTGTTGCTATTTGTGCACCCCTACAGGGTAAAACTTTCTGAAAGCCGTGTCCGCGGTTATGGACGACTTGGAGCACAGTTTCTCGATCATAGACAAGCATAACTAAAGTACCGCTTTTAACTTGACTAGACTAGGTACCTGACTAGTAAATAGTGCAACACTCATGGAATGATTAATAAAACTGCGAACGGATGGGGGTTGTTCGTCCGCTTCCTCGTCGGTAAGCGAGGAGGAGGATGGATATGTTAAGATTACTGTTATAACTGTTATAACTGTTGTTATTAATTCACGGACATCTGTCTATCTCTGGTTAGGCGGATGGTTAGCGAGTATCTATAGAATTGCTAGGGTTTATCTTTTGCTGCTATTGCGTCACCCCAGGTTGTGTCCCCTTTAGAGGCATAAAGACTTGCTGAGTACCCCTAGGGTCTCACACGATAAATTATTGGTTCAGATGAACAGGTACCCTCGCAAGATGGATACTGGGTGGAAGAGACGGACGATGTGGGCAACGATCATTCAGTGTAGAGATTCCGGGAACGGGGATCCGTGAGATCTGTGGGCGGGAAGTGCTTATTTATGGGGCATCTTATGCCGATTTGCTTCTTATCCGTACTCGGATTT
This sequence comes from Avena sativa, assembly GCA_916181665.1. Taxonomy (NCBI): domain Eukaryota; kingdom Viridiplantae; phylum Streptophyta; class Magnoliopsida; order Poales; family Poaceae; genus Avena; species Avena sativa. Next base: position 254,412,979 of record OV702299.1, read on the forward strand.
TGTCTTCCGCTTCCGCTTGTTACACTGATGTTTGATGTATGAGGAGATATCCTAAACTATTATATCTATCTAGGATATTTGGATCTTGCCGTATGGCGTTGCTATATTTCCTTTCTTTTTAGATGGAATGGCTCTGATGTACTGTTGTATGGTGGCTTGCATACATACTCATTTGTGTATGTAGTTGATCCCTTCGCCTGCCGATTATGCCGCCCGTTCTTGTCCCGATGTTTGGAAATGGTTGGGACGGCCGAAAGGTCTACCTGTGAGTGGCATTTGGGCCCCACCGTACTATTTCAACCATTTCTGTTCATCCAGGCTTGTAACTAGGAGCGTAATTCACCGAGGTAGTTATAATTGGTATCAGAGCCATCCCGCCCTTCAGGGTCTCAGCCAAATGGTCGTTGTATGTCTAGCAAATATTTTTGGTAGGTATGTATACTAGGGAAAAACAAAACGCGAGAGTAGGACTGCTTCCACTTTCCTTCTTACCCAACCACCACCCTTTTCTGGTAAGGAAGTGTAACGTTTTCTATCCTCTTCTTAAAATTCAAACTAGGATTCACGTGTTCTGGGTTTCCGTAGTACCATAGGTTGTGTATCTGTGTGTGTGTGTGTGTAATCCCTTGTCTATCTGTTGCATCCAAGTTGTTATCTCTATCGGCCTTTTGGTTATCAACTGTTGGTACATTCCATACCGACAGGCTTTTGCAAACCGACGCGATCTATCTGATTCGTTGTATACCGACGCGATCTGTCTTACTCTTTGTTATCCGACGTTATCTTGTTTGTGGTGTTCGTTTCCGTAGTTGCTAATCTTTAGGATCATCGTGAGAAGAAGGTGTTGGGATAGGTGTTTTACTTATTCATGTGCGGAGTAATGGTTTGAGTGCGGGATGGAGTCACGACCATACCACTACTTTTATCATTGCTCTTGTATATTGAGTTGGTAGAGTCACTAATCTTGATTCGTTAAGGGATTTTGCGCATCTATTGGTATTTTAATGCCGAAATTTGTGGAAAAAATTTCTTTGATATATTTGTGTACCACACTCCTTTTCAGTCGTGTGCGATATGCTTAATATCTTCTAGGTGCTTTGAACTTCGTTGATATTTTAATATCATCTTAGTAAATTGTATCCTTTAATCTTGATTAATTCCATCTTGGTACTATTTTGGATTATTATTATTCTCCATCATAGTACTGACTTGTGTTTTATATCAATCACAGGATGGCACCACCACTCCGTTCTGAGGAGGACATACAACCTGAACTGGGGGCAGCGTTGTCAAGCATAGCGAATGCCTTGGCAGCAATGCAGCAGAACCAGCAGCGTTTCGAGGAAAGTGTCAGGAGGAATGAGTTTGTTTCGCTACCTCCACCTCCCAAGCGAGGAGACATCAAAAGCTTCCTGAAGTTCAATCCTCGCCAGTTTGATGTTTCTGATCAACCACTTGATGCTGATGATTGGTTGCGTGAGATGTCAAGGTTACTGGCAACTGCTGATGTTCCTGAGCAAGAATGGGTAAAGTGTGCTACTCACCTTCTGAAGGGAGATGCAGCTCTGTGGTGGGAGAATTACCTGAAGGCAAACTGCACTGGTTTTCAGCCTACTTGGGGACAGTTCACTGGAGCTTTCAAAGAGCAGTATCTGTCAGAAATTGTCATGGAGAGGATAAAGGAAGTGTTTCTCAACCTCAAGTAGGGCAATGATAATGTCAATACCTACATCAGGAACTTCATGAACCTTTCTCGTTATGGTGGCGATGAGATCTCGGATGACAAGAAGAAGCAAAAGAGGTTCAGGCAAGGGCTCAATGCATCGATTAAATATGCAATCACACATGCAAGTCCGGCGTCTTTTCTGGAACTTCAGCATTCAGCTCTGCAGGAAGAGGCAAGTAGGCAAGTGTTTGAGGAGTCAAAGAAACACAGCCGTGATGCAGCAGGCTCTTTAGCTATGTCAGCTCCTTCTAAGCGTCGTGTCTGGGTTCCTAACACCCCACCGTCGCTCCCGGCTCCACCAAGACCTTCAAGCTACGCGGCAAGGCCACCAAACTTCCTCACTGCTGCTCCCAGGGGCTACAACCACCACTACCCTGGAGCGCCTGGCGGAGTCCCTGGCTACGTTGCTCCACGTCCACCTGGTGCTTGTTACACGTGTGGAGACTCTGGGCATCAAAGCTGGAACTGTCCGATGAAGAACAAGGCTCTTCCTCCACCACCTCCAAGATCTGCGGCAAGCTCTCCTTTGGTTCGTGCACCACCACCTCGGGCTCTCAACATCAACACCAAGCCCGGGTCTACTGTTGCTCGTGCCAACTATGTCAACGCCGCTCAAGCTGAGCATGCACCTGGAGTTGTGATGGGTATGCTATCCGTTAACTCAGTCCCTGCACGAGTTTTGTTTGATTCTGGTGCATCGCATTCTTTTGTGTCAACCAAGTTTGCAGACGAGAATGGGTTAGCTATGGATCCTCTCCTTAAAAGGTTAATGGTCCTCTCTCCTGGAGCAAAGATGGCAGCTTCTAAAATCATCCATGGCAATCAAATTGAGATTGGTGGTTCTTCGTTCTCGGCTTCCTTAATCATTCTGGGCAATTCTGACATTGATGTCATCTTGGGCATGGATTGGTTGACAGCAAATGCAGCTGTGATTGATTGTGCTGAACGCTCGGTTTCTTTGAAGATTCCTGAAGGCCATATAGTCTATTCTCCAAGTCTGACTCCTGCTATCCAGCTTTTCTCTTTGGCGGCTCTGAATGTTGATGCTATGGAAGCTATTCAGAGTGTTCCGGTGGTCTGTGAGTTCCCAGATGTCTTTCCTGAAGAGTTGCCAGGTATGCCTCCGGAACGTCAGGTTGAGTTTGTAATTGAGCTTGAACCTGGTACCGCTCCTATCTCCAAGCGGCCTTATAAAATGGGTCCTGCTGAGTTGGCTGAACTCAAACGACAGCTTGATGAACAAGAGAAGTTGGGTTTCATTCAGCATAGTACTTCTTCTTGGGGTAGCCCAACCCTCTTTGTGAAGAAGCGAGACCAGACTGATAGACTTTGTGTTGACTATCGGGCTCTCAATGCTAAAACCATCAAGAATAAATATCCCCTTCCGCGGATTAATGATCTCTTCGATCAGCTAGCTGGAGTTGTGGTATTCTCTAAGCTTGACTTGAGAATTGGTTATCACCAAATCAAGATTCGCAAGGAAGATGTTCCTAAAACAGCTTTCACCACCTGCTATGGCCTGTATGAGTACACGGTCATGTCTTTCGGTCTCACCAACGCACCTGCCACCTTCTCGAGGCTCATGAACTCGGTTTTCATGGAGTATCTTGATAAGTTCGTTGTGGTCTATCTGGATGACATCCTAGTCTATTCTAAGTCACAGGAAGAGCATGAAGAACACCTTCGGTGTGTCCTAAACAAGCTTCGTGAGAACCGCTTGTATGCAAAGTTCTCCAAGTGTGAGTTTTGGCTGCCTCAAGTAACCTATCTTGGTCACGTCATCTCTGCCAAGGGCATTGCAGTCAATCCAGAAACTATGAAGACAATTGTTGAATGGCTTCCTCCTGTTAATGTCAAAGAAGTGCGGAGTTTCCTTGGTTTGGCTAGTTATTGCCGTCGCTTCATTCAGAACTTTTCGAAGATAGCGAAGCCTCTTACCGATCTCCTCAAGAAAGGCAAGAAATACCTTTGGACTCCTGCATGTCAAGCAAGCTTTGAGACACTCAAAGAAAAGCTCACTCCCACACCAGTCTTGGTTCCTCCGGATACATCCAAGACGTTCCAGATATTCTGTGATGCCTCTTTGCATGGATTGGGTGCGGTCCTTATGCAAGAAAAACAAGTTGTTGCTTATGCCTCTCGCCAGTTGAAGACGCATGAGATCAACTATCCTACACATGACCTCGAGCTCGCAGCAGTTGTCTTTGCTTTGAAAGTATGGAGGCACTACTTGCTTGGCAACCGTTGTGAGATCTTTTCTGATCACAAGAGTCTGAAGTATATCTTTACTCAGCCTGATCTAAACCTTCGGCAAAGGAGATGGATTGAAGCAATCAATGACTTCGATTTGACCATCAACTACACTCCGGGCAAAGCTAATGTCATGGCAGATGCTCTCAGCCGCAAAGCTTATGTCAACAACCTCATGATGGAAGAACAACAACCTCTCTTGTGCGAGGAATTCCGTCAGCTCAACCTTGAAATTGTGGAACAAGGGTATCTCCTGAACCTTTTAGCAAATCCTCTCTTGGAAGAAAAGGTTCGCTCTTCTCAGCTTGGTGATCCATACACAAGAAAGATCATCTCTGGGCTTCAGCTCCCGAAGTATGAGTCCTTCCACGTCGATGATCAAGGCACGCTTTTCTTTGAACACCGGATGTTTGTTCCGAACTACCCGGGTTTGAGAGAGCAAGTTCTCAAGGAGGCGCATGATTCTGTTCTTTCTATCCACCCTGGCAGCACAAAGATGTACATGGACTTGAAAACACAATATTGGTGGCCTGGTTTGAAAAGGTATTGTGCCAAGTCTGTCTCGGAGTGTGATGTCTGCCGCAGAGTGAAAACTGTCCATCAGAAACCTTCCGGTCTTCTACAGCCATTGAAACCCCCGGAATGGAAATGGGAGAAAGTAGAGATGGACTTCATCACTGGTTTTCCGAGGTCGCAGAAAGGCAACAATGCAATCTTTGTTGTCATCGACAGGCTTTCTAAAGTGGCTCACTTCTTCCCCGTTAAGGAAACCATTTCTGCAATTCAGTTGGCTGAGCTCTATATCAACAGAATTGTCTCTCTGTATGGGGTTCCGCTTGAGATCAGTTCAGACCATGGAAGCATCTTCACTTCCATGTTCTGGGAGTGTTTCCAAAATGCTTTGGGAACAAAGTTGAACTTCAGCACAGCGTACCACCCTCAGTCGCAAGGACAAGTGGAAAGGATCAATCAGATTCTGGAGGATATGCTTCGTGCTTGCGTCATCTCTTTTGGCATGAAGTGGGAAGAATGTCTTCCTTATGCTGAATTCTCTTACAACAACAGCTTCCAGAAAAGTCTAAAGATGGCACCATTTGAGGCTCTCTATGGTCGCAAATGCAGAACTCCGATTGGTTGGTCGGGTGCAGGTGAAAGGATCTTGTTTGGCCCTGACATTGTGACTCAAGCGGAGGAGAAGGTTCACATCATTCTTGAAAATCTGAAGATTGCTCAAAGTCGCCAGAAGAGTAATTATGACAGAAAGCACACGAACATGGAGTATGTTCCTGGTGATCTCGTTTACCTTCGTGTCACTCCCATGAGAGGCACGCACCGTTTTGGTATCAAAGGAAACCTGGCTCCTAGATACATCGGTCCATTCAAAATTCGTGGAAGAAGAGGAGAAGTTGCTTATGCTCTTGAGCTCCCGGAAAAACTCAAGGTCCATGATGTTTTCCACATCTCTCAACTCAAGAAGTGCTTCAAGGATCCCGTCAGGACCGTGGACCATGAGCTTATCAATCTCCAAGAAGACCTATCTTATCAAGAACACCCCACAAAAATCCTTGAAGTCGCAGAAAGGAGGACTCACAACAAGTCCATCAAGTTCTGCAAGGTGCAGTGGTCACACCATTCCGTTGATGAAGCCACTTGGGAACGTGAAGATGAGCTCCGTGCCAAGTATCCTACCCTCTTTGTGTCTTCTTCTTCATCCTAGAATCTCGGGGCGAGATTCCTGTTTAGTGGGGTAGAGTTGTAGCATCCCAATTGTCTAACAATTGTAATGCTACTTGGTCTAGTAATATAATGGCTACTTCAAATATATAATTGTTGCATCATCATTATATCATGCTCATGTCATCATGCCTCCTTGCATTTGAGCATCATATAAACCCTTTTTGTTTTGGTTCTTATCTCATATGCATTATTAATTGTATCTGCCTCTTGATATTATATTTGGTTCTTGATATATTGTTTCAATGCCCAGGTTGAGTTGGGGGCATATCTCTTATTAACTCCACCACCTTTTTCTTTCACCACCTTATAATTCCACCATCCAACTAAATATGAGCGTGGCACTTATTGGTTTTACCTCTAGCTCATGTGGGTTGGGATGGATCCAATTCTTTTACCACATGCTCTCATCTTAGTATCATGTTGTTTTCACATTATTGATATATGAGAGCCACATGGCCACCTTTGCATGCCTTGTGAGTGGAACCCTATTTCTAGATCCCATATGTGTTGTTTTGGGGTTATCATCATGATGGGATATTTTGTGGGCTTATTAACTACCTAGTGGCATATACACACTAGCAAGTCCCATTGTATTTCAAAAATGGTCATCTCCATCTACTCCACATGGGGCATCCTTTTAATTCTTTTTGCTTGGCTTTATTCCAATTTTGGGAATGCATAATATTAATGCCATGTAATAATATTGTTTTCACAAGAACCCACATGGCAATAAATATTTTGCATGGGCCATGCAAGTACCCCTTTAGCTTGTCATTTGGTTTTTATTTGATTTTTGAGTGGATCATCTCCCTCTCTTCTTTTCTTTTGGCTTGATCTAGGTTGATCTAGCTTAAACCCTATCATCACCTCCCTCTCTTTTTCTTGTCTTGATCTTGTTAGAGCTTGTCTAGAACATGCTTGATCTTGTCAACAAGGACCATTCCATGCCATCTCTCCTCTCTCTCTACCTCTCTTCATGCTTGTTTTGTTTGGAACATGCTAAAAGCTACATCTACCCTCATCCACCTATTCTTGTTGATCTAGCTTGGTGCAAGCAAGTAGCTAAACCCTAGCAAAACCACCTCATCTCTCTCTCTCTTACCCTCTAGCTAAGATCCCACCCTAATCATCTACCCCATCATCACCATACCCCCTCTAAACCTAGTTCTAGCTAAACCCTAAACCACCCCATCACCCCCTCTCGGCCTGTCACATCCCAAAATTCTCCTAACTTTGGAATGTGAAATAAATAAATAAGTTTGATTGATTGTCTGACTATGTTGAAAATTCTTAAAGAGAAGAAACTTTTGAATAGAAAATCCTCTCAACCTTGAATTCAAAATCTTATATTCTTTTCTTATGACCTAAGTAGCCATATAGGCAAAAGGGCATGGATTGATTATGGATTGTAGAATTGGTGTGCAAGATTTCAAAATGAAAAATCATGAAGCATTTATAAGCATTTCATTACATCCATGCAAGGTTCTCACAAACTGAATCCAAATCCTGGTATCTAAATCCTATAGTCGATTTGCCCAAATGTCCCTAAAGGAAATTAAATTGACTTTATAAAGCCCACTATTGTAAGGCATAAATTATTGATAATTATAGCCTAAAAAGATCCAATTAATATTACAAAATTTTAGAAATAAAATTGAGCTCATTTGGAGCTAGTATGAAAAAGTTATGGAATAAATACAAACACATAAAGATATAAATAAAATGAGATATACAAGGATTTATAAACCTACTACTTCCAAACTAGTAAAAAGATTACAAATTTGATCCTATAATAATCTATTCGATTTTAGAAAAATTTAGAAACAAGAATCATGTCATTTGGAGTTCGTATGCAAAAGATATGAGGGAAACAAGATTTAAAAAAAAAAAAAAAAACTGAACGGGCCGGCCCAGCTGGACCGACCGGACGAGCCAGCGAGGATCGATCGGTTGGTTGCTCCGAAAAGCGTGCAAAAATCTGTTTTCTATACCTATCTCTATTCAAACTCTTATAACTTTTTACCTACAACTCCGAATTGACTTCCGTTTGTTTCTACTTGTTCTCTACTCCAAGGCCTATCTCTACACCATCCTATATCTCCATATAAAGTCGTGGAGCCACGGCTGTACGAGTTTCTATTCTCGAAATCCCGAATCTACCTATTTCCGAATCTTGTTTCGCTTTTTAACCCATCTAGACTTCGTCGTTTGCTTTCGGTCAAAAAACTAAAGTTGAAGATCGCGTCGAAATCTTTCAATTCCGACAAACCTCACCTCTTTTCATCCACCACAGCCGGAGAATTTCGTATCGCAATATTTCAGATCTTACGGTGTAAATCTAAGATGTACTCGCGCTCGTTTCTTCAAATCCAAATTCCTTTGGTGAGAAGGTAGGTATAATGATTCCCCACAACTTTCATGTTCTGAGTTTTTCGATTTGACCTACAAATTTGTCTCTCTAACACAGATCTATTTCTTGTCTATTCTGAGCCAAAATCGGGTCAATCTCTTCTTCTAGCCACCGGATCCTATACAGACGGTCGAGATCCAATCAAACCGGTGCGTGCCATGTCGTCATCTCGGTCATCTTCCTCATCAACGCCACGTTAACGTAAGGTCAACATCTAGTCCCAGTCAGCATGCAAAGTCAACCTGTCCAGTCAGCGGAATATTCCCTGGAATATTCCGTTCGAATTTAAATTTGCATATTATAGATCTAACTTGTAAAATTCATTAGAAATTCATACCATGTCCAAAAATTGCGTATAATATACCAAATTGAAGATAATTTTACGTAGAATCATCTTATCAGAATAGATCCAACTTTTACTGTACGTGGTTACTGCAGTAATTTAATTAGTTTTAATGTTCTTTTAGGTTAATAAATTCATAGGATATTATCTGTAACTCCGAAAAATATGAATAATATATCAAATTGAAGCTACTGTAATGTACTTTAAGAATATCTGGTTTGATCTAGCCTTTGCAGGTTATTTAACCCGTAGCAATTTAATTAGTTTTAATGGCTTTATAAATCATTAAATTCATAGTAAATTAATTGCTTGTCACAAAAATACAAATGATATACCGATGGAAAGCTGGTTCCATGAAGATCATCAATATGCAATTAGTTCAGCATTTTACTGTAAGGTTTTGCCGTGAAGGTTTAAATGGTTTAATAGCCTATTTAGAGTAATAAATTCATAAGAAAATAAGTACTATTCAGAAAATTACAAATAATATGTCCCTGAAATCACAATTCCGTGGAGATTACAGATATAATTTTTGTTTGATTTTTAGGCAAAAGAAACTGTATGAATCACTAAAACCCATTAAACACTATTTAAATCATATAAAAAGATCTATAACTCCGATTAGGGTGAATCCAATGCCTACTGGTTCGTATTAATGTCCTCTATCCAGTAAACCCAAGAAACAAATTTAATTCTACAGTTAGAACAGGCGTTACAACAGAACTATCAAAACCCTTATATTGGCAAGTAATTATTAATAACAAATACCCTATTGCATTAAATGAACTCATACATGCATCATATGATATATTAATGTTCATAAAACTAATTATAACCATTGTGTCATGTTAAATCGTCATGCATGTTTTCGATCATCCTTGTTGTGTTTGCTATGTTTGCAATTGTTTTGATTGGAACTACCTTCTCGTATTAGATTGTTCGGAGAGTGCGATTGTTCGGAGAGTGCGATTGCTACGGAGAAATACAATCTAACACCCATATTATCAACATAAGGCAAGTTACACCACTTGTTCATAATTTTGTCCCAGTTTTGGTTCTATGCATGTGGTCTTCAAAATTCTGTAGTATGCATGTGTAGGATGTTCTAGTAGAATTTTTCCTTAGTATTATTTTGCAAGTGCGATGATTTAGTAGTAAGCCATGAGTATCTCTATACTTAGGATTTTCCATCCCAATAGGTTACCCCTGTTTTTGCTAAGTATTGCTTGCTATGCTATATATACAAAGTACCGTTGGGGGGTTCGAAAGACAAAGAATTTTTCAAAGTACAAAGGCTCTCTAGAGCAAACTTTTCTTCTCAAATCCACTTCAAAATAAAACTAAGTTTTCTTCTGGGCGGAATGGTTGTCGGGTCAACGAGTGTGATTTTGGTGGAGGACGGCCGCCCAGGAATCAAAGAAGTCTGCCATGTTTCAGAATTCAGAAGCTTCCAGTGCAACCACAATACATTATGGGCTCTGTCTTGGCCTAGTACTTAGTGGGAAACCTCACCTGGGTACCAACATTTGGAGGATTCTGGGCACGGTTGGATCCGGAAGGTAGAGGGGCTACTAAGAGAAAGCCTCGCCATGGTCTTGTCTGTAAAAGGACTTGATCGTGGATTGTGGGTAAAGTGAACAAACTCTCGAGAGTATTGCAATCTGATCGGTCAGCCGTGTTCACGGAAACAGAACAACATTGAGCGTCTGAAGGATGGAGCCTTTGAAGGATCTTCCTCTCTCTTTTCAAAAACAAAGTTTTGAAACCCCATGGCGTGCGTAATATCGCCAATGGGTGGGAATTTGGGAACTTGGTGTGTAATATCCAAGTGACGCTTGGTGCGTAATATCCAAGTGTTTGGTTGTTTGGACACTTGGTGCGTAATATCCTCGTGTGCCACTCGACCGTATTATATCCAAGTGTTTGGTTGTTTGGACACCTGGTGCGTAATATCCTCGTGTGCCACTCGACCTTATTTTATCAAAGCAAATGTTTACAAAGTAGGACAATCCTTTCTTCTTCTCCCTACTTAAGAAAATTAGCTTTGAGCAAATGAACTCTACAGCCTATACCAGCCTTGCATGTAGAGATAGATTTTTCTCTCCTTGGTGTAATTTGCCAATACATTCAAAGTATTGACCCAACTTGTTGGCTGCACGTTTCATGTGCAGAATTTCAGAGATCGTTGAAAGGTGCGCTAGGATCGCACTCAACCAGCCTGTGGCATTGATGGGACTCCAAGTTGTATTTATATCGCTTCTGTTGTAATAATGTAAACTCTGGATTATTCGATTCATGTAATAAAGACTTGTGTTTTACATGATATTTCATCGACTGTGAGTGCTAGCTATTGATCCAGGGACTAGCATGTTAATCACAGGGACTTAGGATCCTTACCGATCTGAGGTCACTACAGATGGTATCAGAGCATAAGTTGACTGTAGATCGTGACCCTAGACATGGAAAAACCTTAGGACAATATTTTCTAAGTTATTTCAGAAAACTCTCATACTTCTCATCATCTACCTTTGGGGTTTTAAAATTTCTTAAGTCTCTTCTTTTCAACATTAGAAAATGACCACTACACACTTCAAGAAGAAACTTTCTCAAGATTACCTCTTCAAAGAAGATCATCTCAATGTGTTGATTAAGTCGGGACTTGAAGACCTCCATGAAAGATGTTCAAAGACTGAAGCTACGAGATTAAAGACTTCAAAGGCCTTAAATCAATGTTATTAACTGAAGAACTCGAAAGATTGAAGATTATGAAGAACATGAAGACTATCAAGAGCACAAACACTTTTGGAGACTCGAAGCCTCGAAGATTTCAAGTGACCTATTAGGAACCAAATCTGAATAAGATTTCGCTAAATATAGATGCGACAAATTGTTTGCTATCTTGTATGGTTTATTACCTTAGCTAATGAAAAACCTGTTTTCTAAACAAGATTTCTTGTATGGGTTATTCTTCTTCTTCCATACTCCATTCGTTCCTACCCTAAAACCTTGGTCAACTCGACGGATGGACCATATCAATAAGGAGGACAAGGAACTCAACTCCACCAAGCGTAAGAGCCACGCCGATGCAAAGAAGTGGATGCTCCTGGTTGAAGAAAGAATGAAGGATGCCAACATTGAAGTCAACAGAATGCTTCATTATGCCACCCAATTCCTAAAGGACGACGCTCCAACTTGGTGGGAGATGCAACACACCATTGATGATCATCAAGGGGTGATATCTTAGGAAGAATTTAAAGTGGTTCTACTTCAATCTCGTCTCGTATACCAAAAATCCAAGAAGTTGAAGTCCTGAAACATTTAGCTTGCACGATCTATGGAGAAATAGGGCATATCACCAAGGTGCATCATGATCAGCGCCCCTACTGTGAAGGAAGGCACCCATCAGAAGAATGTCCCACCTCTCAAGTTACATTCTTCCTATGCGAAGGGACCAATCACAACCCCGCTCAATGCACCTCTACCCGGTGGTACATCAACTGAATCAACAAGTCAGAGACGGAATGCGCCAAGACCTCATGAAGCTCCGCGAGGACACGACAAATACAAGGAATGGATTTAAGACTCTAGACACCGCACCCAAAGTCATCACTTCGCAATACTCGACATATGAAAGGAATGCCCATTTTCCCCAAACTGGCTCAAGGAAACGATCAAGGCTTCCAAATGTTGAGGTAGAGCATGAAGAACCACAAGACGGGATATCCTTGCCAAAAAGGAGGAAGGATCTAAGCAAAGGTCCTATGCTTCCAGTGTCACAATCCTGGGCATTATGCTGATAATTGTCCAAAACATGTGAATGTAGCTGGAAAGGATAAAAACGACGATGGTAATAGCAATAGAAGACCTCTATTAGGAGAACCAATATGAGCTAAGTGAATCCTCGAGAAGTGACCTAGTCAATTTCTTTTAAGGGTGGTAGCATCCTAAAGGACCCCGGACCTTTCTTTCTTTCTAGCCTTCCCAAATCTCGGGACGAGATTTCTTTTAAGGGTGGTAGTCTGTCACATCCCAAAATTCTCCTAACTTTGGAATGTGAAATAAATAAATAAGTTTGATTGATTGTCTGACTATGTTGAAAATTCTTAAAGAGAAGAAACTTTTGAATAGAAAATCCTCTCAACCTTGAATTCAAAATCTTATATTCTTTTCTTATGACCTAAGTAGCCATATAGGCAAAAGGGCATGGATTGATTATGGATTGTAGAATTGGTGTGCAAGATTTTAAAATGAAAAATCATGAAGCATTTATAAGCATTTCATTACATCCATGCAAGGTTCTCACAAACTGAATCCAAATCCTGGTATCTAAATCCTATAGTCGATTTGCCCAAATGTCCCTAAAGGAAATTAAATTGACTTTATAAAGCCCACTATTGTAAGGCATAAATTATTGATAATTATAGCCTAAAAAGATCCAATTAATATTACAAAATTTTAGAAACAAAATTGAGCTCATTTGAAGCTAGTATGAAAAAGTTATGGAATAAATACAAACACATAAAGATATAAATAAAATGAGATATACAAGGATTTATAAACCTACTACTTCCAAACTAGTAAAAAGATTACAAATTTGATCCTATAATGATCTATTCGATTTTAGAAAAATTTAGAAACAAGAATCATGTCATTTGGAGTTCGTATGCAAAAGATATGAGGGAAACAAGATTTAAAAAAAAAAAAAAACTGAATGGGCCGGCCCAGCTGGACCGACCGGACGAGCCAGCCAGGATCGATCGGTTGGTTGCTCCGAAAAGCGTGCAAAAATCTGTTTTCTATACCTATCTCTATTCAAACTCTTATAACTTTTTACCTACAACTCCGAATCGACTTCCGTTTGTTTCTACTTGTTCTCTACTCCAAGGCCTATCTCTACACCATCCTAAATCTCTATATAAAGTCGTGGAGCCACGGCTGTACGAGTTTCTATTCTCGAAATCCCGAATCTACCTATTCCCGAATCTTGTTTCGCTTTTTAACCCATCTAGACTTCGTCGTTTGCTTTCGGTCAAAAAACGAAAGTTGAAGATCGCGTCGAAATCTTTCAATTCCGACAAACCTCACCTCTTTTCATCCACCACAGCCGGAGAATTTCGTATCGCAATAGTTCAGATCTTACGGTGTAAATCCAAGATGTACTCGCGCTCGTTTCTTCAAATCCAAATTCCTTTGGTGAGAAGGTAGGTATAATGATTCCCCACAACTTTCATGTTCTGAGTTTTTCGATTTGACCTACGGATTTGTCTCTCTAACACAGATCTATTTCTTGTCTATTCTGAGCCAAAATCGGGTCAATCTCTTCTTCTAGCCACCGGATCCTATACAGACGGTCGAGATCCAATCAAACCGGTGCGTGCCATGTCGTCATCTCGGTCATCTTCCTCATCAACGCCATGTCAACGTAAGGTCAACATCTAGTCCCATTCAGCATGCAAAGTCAACCTGTCCAGTCAGCGGAATATTCCCTGGAATATTCCGTTCGAATTTAAATTTGCATATTATAGATCTAACTTGTAAAATTCATTAGAAATTCATACCATGTCCAAAAATTGCGTATAATATACCAAATTGAAGATAATTTTACGTAGAATCATCTTATCAGAATAGATCCAACTTTTACTGTACGTGGTTACTGCAGTAATTTAATTAGTTTTAATGTTCTTTTAGGTTAATAAATTCATAGGATATTATCTATAACTCCGAAAAATATGAATAATATATCAAATTGAAGCTACTGTAATGTACTTTAAGAATATCTGGTTTGATCTAGCCTTTGCAGGTTATTTAACCCGTAGCAATTTAATTAGTTTTAATGGCTTTATAAATCATTAAATTCATAGTAAATTAATTGCTTGTCACAAAAATACAAATGATATACCGATGGAAAGCTGGTTCCATGAAGATCATCAATATGCAATTAGTTCAGCATTTACTGTAAGGTTTTGCCGTCAAGGTTTAAATGGTTTAATAGCCTATTTAGAGTAATAAATTCATAAGAAAATAAATACTATTCAGAAAATTACAAACAATATGTCCCTGAAATCACAATTCCGTGGAGATTACAGATATAATTTTTGTTTGATTTTTAGGCAAAAGAAACTATATGAATCACTAAAACCCATTAAACACTATTTAAATCATATAAAAAGATCTATAACTCCGATTAGGGTGAATCCAACGCCTACTGGTTCGTATTAATGTCCTCTATCCAGTAAACCCAAGAAACAAATTTAATTCTACAGTTAGAATAGGCGTTACAACAGAACTATCAAAACCCTTATATTGGCAAGTAATTATTAATAACAAATACCCTATTGCATTAAATGAACTCATACATGCATCATATGATATATTAATGTTCATAAAACTAATTATAACCATTGTGTCATGTTAAATCGTCATGCATGTTTTCGATCATCCTTGTTGTGTTTGCTATGTTTGCAATTGTTTTGATTGGAACTACCTTCTCGTATTAGATTGTTCGGAGAGTGCGATTGCTACGGAGAAATACAATCTAACACCCATATTATCAACATAAGGCAAGTTACACCACTTGTTCATAATTTTTGTCCCAGTTTTGATTCTATGCATGTGGTCTTTAAAATTCTGTAGTATGCATGTGTAGGATGTTCTAGTAGAATTTTTTCTTAGTATTATTTTGCAAGTGCGATGATTTTGTAGTATGCCATGAGTAGCTCTATACTTAGGAATTTCCATTCCAATAGGTTACCCCTGTTTTTGCTAAGTATTGCTTGCTATGCTATATATACAAAGTACCGTTGGGGGGTTCGAAAGACAAAGAATTTTTTCTAAGTATAAAGGCTCTCTAGAGCAAATTTTTCTTCTCAAATCCACTTCAAAATAAAACTAAGTTTTCTTCTGGGCGGAATGGTTGTCGGGTCAACGAGTGTGAATTTTGGTGGAGGACGGCCGCCCAGGAATCAAAGAAGTCTGCCATGTTTCGGAATTCAGAAGCTTCCAGTGCAACCACAATACATTATGGGCTCTGTCTTAGCCTAGTACTTAGTGGGAAACCTCACCTGGGTACCAACATTTGGAGGATTATTGGCACGGTTGGATCCGGAAGGTAGAGGGGCTACTAAGGGAAAGCCTCGCCATGGTCTTGTCTGTAAAAGGACTTGATCGTGGATTGTGGGTAAAGTGCACAAACTCTCGAGAGTATTGCAATCTGATCGATCAGCCGTGTTCACGGTAACAGAACAACAATGAGCGTTTGAAGGATGGAGCCTCTGAAGGATCTTCCTCTCTCTTTTCAAAAACAAAGTTTTGAAACCCCATGGCGTGCGTAATATCGCCAATGGGTGGGAATTTGGGAATTTGGTGTGTAATATCCAAGTGACGCTTGGTGCATAATATCCAAGTGTTTGGTTGTTTGGATACTTGGTGCGTAATATCCTCGTGTGCCACTCGACCGTATTATATCCAAGTGTTTGGTTGTTTGGACACCTGGTGCGTAATATCCTCGTGTGCCACTCGACCTTATTTTATCAAAGCAAATGTTTACAAAGTAGGACAATCCTTTCTTCTTCTCCCTACTTAAGAAAATTAGCTTTGAGCAAATGAACTCTACAGCCTATACCAGCCTTGCATGTAGAGATAGATTTTTCTCTCCTTGGTGTAATTTGCCAATACATTCAAAGTATTGACCCAACTTGTTGGCTGCACGTTTCATGTGCAGAATTTCAGAGATCGTTGAAAGGTGCGCTAGGATCGCACTCAACCAGCCTGTGGCATTGATGGGACTCCAAGTTGTATTTATATCGCTTCTGTTGTAATAATGTAAACTCTGGATTATTCGATTCATGTAATAAAGACTTGTGTTTTACATGATATTTCATCGACTGTGAGTGCTAGCTATTGATCCAGGGACTAGCATGTTAATCACAGGGACTTAGGATCCTTACCGATCCGAGGTCACTACATGGCCTCTCTCTTCTCTCTATCTAGCTGGCCCCACCAGGATCAAACCCCACCCAGCTACCTACCCCTCTCCAACCCTAGACAAACCCTAGCCCGAGCCTCCCATCTACCCAAACCTAGCTCGCTGGGCCTCTGCATCGTCGTCGTCCTGCTGCTCGCCGACCCGATCCAACGCCACCGACACACTCGTGGTGAGCTAACCTACCTCCTAGACAACCCCCTCTGGCCGATCCCGCCCTAGCGCCGCCGTACCTTTCGTCGAACACCGTCGGAGCGTCGGGTTCGCTGGTGTCTGCACGCTCTCGCTCCGCGTAGCCCCTCATCTAGGCTTCGCCCACCTCCCTGACACCAACCCACCCTTACCGCAGTGGCTCCGCCTCCGCGCGCGAGCCCTAGGTCCCAGGTTCGAACCCCCGCGTGCCGCGTCTGCGCCAGACGCGCACCGATCTGTCGCGCGGCGCAGAGGAGAAGAGGAACAGTACGGCTAAGCTCGTTTTGCACATACCCCCTGTTCCTTTTTCTTCGCAACCCGCGCTCCCTCATGGTCCACCAGGCAGCCACCCAGTAGATCTTACAGAAAACCCCCCCAGCATTCCAGGTCTCAACCCGCACTCCCGTTTGGCCACCTGTCAGCCTCTGCGCTGTCCCGCCGCTGGCAGCTGGGCCCGCGAGTGCTCTGACCCCACCCGTCGGCCTCTGAGGCTAGCAGCAGCCGCGGTGGCAGAAGGGTTTCTGCGCGCGTGTACGCCTAGTCAGCATGGCCCCACTGGTCATTGGTTGTGGCTAGATTAGAGCGAGTGACAAAAGTTTTCCTGTAATCTGTTTAATTCAAACTTATTTCAAATTAATTCAAATTCAAAATTAAATCTGTTTTTAATTATCTTTTAAAATATAAATCCAATTTAAACAAATAATATATGTTTTCAAATCAGAAAAATATGAGGAATTCAAATATGGCCTTCAAAATATGTTTTGAACACTTAAATTTCCAAGTTAAATTAAATTACAATAAAATGCCCTTTTGTCTTAAATAATTAATAACTTTTGTTTTATAAATCCAAATTCAACAAATAATATGTCTAAAATGATTAGCTCGACGAGACCTTTCTGTTTATGCATTCCATGTTTTGTTTTGGAGCATGCATCATACAAATATAAAGGTTACATCAACTAATTTGAGTATAAAATATGATTAAAACTCAATAAAATGGTTTCTTCTTGTATGCCACACCTCACCCATGCCATGCTACTTTAATGCCATGCAAATTGTGCATCATTCATCATGGCATGATCGTTTGCTTGTCGTATTTTACTCATATGCTTGTGCACTTTATTTATGTTGGCCCTTGTTTGTTTGGTTCTTCTTCGAATAGACGCTGAGCAGGGGATATATCAAGAGAACCAGGAGCACTACCCAGATCCATCCCTTGCTTCAACTGAGCTGCCAGGCAAGCACTACCACATGCTTGCATACATATAGTACCTGTTGCCTCTATCTTATTCTTGCATCATTGAGTCGCGATTGCATTAATTTGAATCCCAAGTATTGCATAGCCTTTACTTTTAAACCCCACCGAAGCTTGTTCCTCCATCCCATGAGCCAATACTATAGGAGTTGTTTGAGCCATGCGAGTCGTAGAACATCATGTGTAGGGTATGTGAGCGTCTGATGGATAATGAGGTACCTAAACAACTTAACCTGAGTAGTAATGTGATAACTAATGAAAGTGGCTTCGGTGAGCCATATTCGCTATTTGGTTTTTCAGGCTCACTTGTGTCCCGTAAGACCCCGAGTACTTGATTCCTGTTCCAAGAATATTCGCGCTATCCACATCCGGGAGGCTTATGAACCCCCCTGAGCCAGAGCTTGATTCATTCTTATTTCTTGGGGCCACAAACTAGTTTGAGGTTTTATTTTCTATCCTGTACTTATGCCATGCTTTACTGCTTTATTTAAAATTGTGCGAGGAGCACATTGTACTGTTTAGGAAAGCGGAGTGTTTTCGCGGTGTCGACAAGCCCAGTCACATTTTCGGGTTCCCAGTCGTTCACAGCCACTGGCGCAAACCTTGAAGGCCGTCTCGGAGTCAGCTAACTTCGTTGCGGGTAGCTCAATGGGGTGGCCCCCTGAAATATTTCTGAATCCTGTGATCGCTTTGTCGTGACTGCCTCGTTGGGTTTTGATTTGGTTTTTCCGAGGCATATCGAGTGTGTGTTGCTATTTGTGCACCCCTACAGGGTAAAACTTTCTGAAAGCCGTGTCCGCGGTTATGGATGACTTGGAGCACAGTTTCTCGATCATAGACAAGCATAACTAAAGTACCGCTTTTAACTTGACTAGACTAGGTACCTGACTAGTAAATAGTGCAACACTCATGGAATGATTAATAAAACTGCCAACGGATGGGGGTTGTTCGTCCGCTTCCTCGTCGGTAAGCGAGGAGGAGGATGGATCTGTTAAGATTACCGTTATAACTGTTATAACTATTGTTATTAATTCACGGACATCCATCTATCTCTGGTTAGGCGGATGGTTAGCGAGTATCTATAGAATTGCTAGGGTTTATCTTTTGCTGCTATTGCGTCACCCCAGGTTGTGTCCCCTTTAGAGGCATAAAGACTTGCTGAGTACCCCTAGGGTCTCACACGATAAATTATTGGTTCAGATGAACAGGTACCCTCGCAAGATGGATACTGGGTGGAAGAGACGGACGATGTGGGCAACGATCATTCGGTGTAGAGATTCCGGGAACGGGGATCCGTGAGATCTGTGGGCGGGAAGTGCTTATTTATGGGGCATCTTATGCCGACTTGCTTCTTATCCGTACTCGGATTTTGTCTTCCGCTTCCGCTTGTTACACTGATGTTTGATGTATGAGGAGATATCCTAAACTATTATATCTATCTAGGATATTTGAATCTTGCCGTATGGCGTTGCTATATTTCCTTTCTTTTTAGATGGAATGGCTCTGATGTACTGTTGTATGGTGGCTTGCATACATACTCATTTGTGTATGTAGTTGATCCCTTCGCCTGCCGATTACGCCGCCCGTTCTTGTCCCGATGTTTGGAAATGGTTGGGACGGCCGAAAGGTCTACTTGTGAGTGGCATTTGGGCCCCACCATACTATATCAACCATTTCTGTTCATCCAGGCTTGTAACTAGGAGCGTAATTCACCGAGGTAGTTACAGACATGTGCATAGAAAACGTTTTGAAAGAGTTGGCGGGTGAAGGTGCATTCATAAAAGGTAGGTAAGCGTGGCTGAGGTTGCTTGGAGTCGATGGATCCCCTGGTAAACCAACCACACCTCACATCTCTAGGGACCGGCTTCGGGATTTGACCTGTTACGGCAGAACCATCCTTAAGGCGTGACTCATGGTCTCGACGAATGCAAGGTAAAGGTCGTGTCTAACCACCCTCTGCCGGCCTTCCAAGGAAGAGGCCTAGTCATGTGGCATTAAGAGAAGGTTAGTACGTGTGGGTAAAGTTGTACACCCCTGCAGGGTAATAATCTTTTCGAAAAGCCGTGTTCACGGTTATGAACGACTTGGCGACCGGACTCAAGATCATAGATAACTTTAACCACTATAAAACTTGGCAGATCAACGTGTGCTTAAGGATGTTTCCTCATGGGTACGAGGGGGTGATCCTAGTCAGGGTTCAGATGATGATGATTTGGTGGATATCAAAATATGATGATCAATATTTTGGAGATGTCGCTCTCTTATCCCCTTTTAAAATATTCTAACTAGACGAGATTCTTCTTTCTCTTGTTTTACAAACAAAGATAGATTTATGCAAAACAACTCCATTAGCCATAAGTCTTGCGAAGTACACCCTATACTCACCCTTGCTTTGTTGATAATTTTGGCAAAGTAAGTGTTCCCTGAAGATCAGTTTGGTACTACATCGACACCGACGAGTGTCTTGGGGTTCTCGGCCGGCAGCCTGAAATCTATGGGCTGGGACATCATCATTTTGCTGCAGGCCTCTTAGGCCATTTGTTAAGTTTGATATACTTAATAGCATAATTTGCCTTCCGTTTTTTTATGTTTGTGGTCAGTGACCTCTGCTTGTAATAATTTGGTTCTTTGCTCAGTTATGAGCTTGCTGTAATAAATTTTGTGTCGTAAGGTCACTGTGTGTTACCAATTCTTCACTGGATATTCTCGAGCTCAAGGTTAAGCTTATGTCAAACTGAGGTCTAGGATTTGTTTAGCCCTGATCCTGGGGGTGTCAGGTTTTGGTATCAGAGCAGTACCGACCGTAGGAAAACCTTCCTATAGGTCGATGTTGAGTCCAGTGTTTGTGAAAACTATTTGAAAAGCTGAAAAGTATTTGCGAAAACTCTAGTATGCTTCTTTTACTCCTTATCTAGTTTCACTCTAACTCTGGGTTATCTTATCTGGTGTTGATTTTTGAAAAGTTTTGATATCCCTTCTAGTCTTTCAAATCTTAGGTGCCTTCTTGGCATGCCGTTTCTCAGCCAGTTGGCCTAGTGTTGAATTCTATAGAGTTGTGTGTTGTGTATTCTTTGTTCCCCTTTGCTCCTATTTGTTTGAGAGATTCCTTTCTATCATGATCTCTCTATCTTTTGGACCCACAATATTATATTGTTGGGTCTGCAATGTTCTGTTCTAGGCCTCGAGGTTTCCTTTCGCCTTGTGTGCCTCCTTTTTATTTTGTTTGGGTACTTCAGAAGTCGTTTATTCCAAGATCCACTCCTTTGACCCCTGTTGTTAACGTTCACACATTACCTCGGGATGACTCGTATTACCATTCTAGCCTTCAAGCTTGTGGTTATTGTCGCGATTAAATTGTGACAGCTAAGGACTTCCCTACCGCATGCTATGGCAGATGTTCTTTAATGGAACCAAATAGATCATGACAAGAGTACTCCTCGAGAGTCTCATATCTATGTTCGTGACTCTGCCACACCTTACCCTTCTTATGCATTGGTTTTTGGAAGATTGTTAATCTATGCATCCTCATCTCGGGATTACATCTTGAGCATGTTCCTTTTTCCCTTGTTGTTTTCCGACTTTGTCTACCAATTGGTAGCCAAGTAGTAAATGTGCATCGGTGTTCTTAGATGTAAGATACTCTTGTGGTCCGTCAGGACAAACCATTTCGGGATGTCAGGAGAAACAAATCCTAGTACCTCGTCATATCTAGGACCAGGCCAAAGTGTTGTAATCCGCAGATCTAGAGGCATGGCTTAGCTTCTGTCTATTCTACCTTAAAGTGTCACACTCTTTTATACTAAGAGGTTGTGTTGAGTTTCCTCACCCCTTAATGAAGTGATGCTCTTAAACATAAATGCCCACCCTTCCTCGAGCTTTCGTGCTCATGAGTGATGCGTGTGCATAATAATGTGGCCATCTGAGATTCTAGCAGTCTTTATTGTTTAGAACTCAAAGGACATTTGAGTAATTCTTAGTGTGATTGGTTAACCCTATTACTAAGCAAAGAATGATGGTGCTATCTAGTCCGACATTCTGGTACCTATCTTCCGTCAAAGTGTTAGGCTCATGCCGAAGCTCTAAGACTATGTCTTCTTGCCTTACAAAGCAAGTTTCCTCTGGAACTAAGTGACATACCGGTGGTTCGTGATATTATGGATGTCTACGAGAAGTATCGCCATGTTGTCACATGACCGCCTTATCAAGTTCTTGAGTAAGCAAGTTCTCTGAACTGCTCTTTTCTCCAAGGATCCATACTGGAACCCCTGAACTAGTTAGTTGAGCTTAAACAACAACTTGGAGAGTTGTAGGACAAATGTTCTATTCGACCCAGTTCCATGTAAAAGGGATGTCTAGTTATGTTAGTGTTGAAGAAAGATAGTATCTCCTTTGTGGACATGTTATCTCCCCCACCTTTGATTTGATTTGGGATATCGTCAAACCAAACTCAGTTCCAAGGACTATCTTGATGGTGTTTTTACTTGTGATGATTCACTTGAGTACATCTTCGTGTCCTTTGATCTGACCAGTATTCTTGCTTTGTTCATGCAACATATGAGTCCATATTAATGGATTGTCTTGATAAGTTTATTGTTGAGCCCATCGATGGCATCCTTATTTTCTCCATGATAGATTGTGTTCATATGGAACAGTTGGCATTAATGTTGGAAACATTCGAGAACCATCTTCGTATCATCTTGAAGTATGAGTTCTGGATGTTAGAAGTGACCTACTCTGGTTCATGTGCAGTTGTTGAAAGATGTCGTCGTGAACTCGAGCAGAGTTATCTTTCTTTCCTTAAGGATACATGTGTATTTTATTGTTAGTACTTTATGTGTGTGCAGTTGTCTTTCGACAAGTTGCCAATACATGGGTATATAAATCTATCTCATCGCTTGGAGCTTTACACTATAGTCCATATCTTGAGAATCTAGTAAATTTACCTTCATGGTAAATGTTGCAAACTTTCTATTCGGACATGCTGAGTCTGAAGTATCATTCCATTTAACCAAAGCTGAATCTCAAGCAGCAATGATGGTTGATGTTCCTCAAGGTTTTGAAATTGGTCTCTTTGTAAATCTGGCAAGAATGATATAATGGTTGACACACTTAGCCGGAAATACCTATTGTCATATTCCTTGATTCAGCAATAACAACCATCTTCATGAGGCTCCTTCTATAATTTATTATATGAGTTGTTCTTATGGTTTCCTTTGTATCCGAAGTCCGACCTTTACTTTGATGCTTCGTATCTCGAACATTAAGGAGAACATTTAAAGTAGTTTTGCTAAATGTCTCTCGGTCGATCCTCCAGACCCTTTTATGATGTCAAGCGTTTTGTTGTGCCAAGTAATTGAAGTCTGAGAATGAAGTTTCTTTCTTCTCGTGTCATCGGGAATCTTCTTACCAATTTTTATAGTGGTGTAAAGTGATATCACGATCTTTGGCAAAGATCTTGATAGTCTTGGATGAATAAAGAGTTTCCTTCCCTCTCTTAACAATGTTTTAAGAATGACTATGATTTGGTAATCAGAAGTTTTTCTTGATACATGTTCTTTGTGACTCTTAAGAGTCCTCCCCACAAAAACACCTCTCTGTCTTAAGCCTTCTGTTGGATGAAAGAGTGACCCTTCTGTTTCAAAAGTAGTTCAACAACTTGGTTTTGTTGATCCATATCTCCACAACCTGAAATCTCTCCTTAAGCCATTTAGTAGAGGTTACCTATCGAAGTCTGTGGTCATGTTCTTTCTGTTGGAAGCTTTCTTTTTCAGAAGCTTCAAAACCTCCTGTAATTTCCATGGTCTCAATCCTTATGAAGACCATCTATCTAACACTTGAAACCTTCTCCTCGTGTTTCCTCCGCTACCTTGACGTGTTTCATGTCATCATCTCAGAGTTGTTTCTAAACACTCCAACCGTGAGTTGTCCATGAGATACTCTGTTTATTGTCTAGTGTGTTTCCCTCTTATCCTTAGAGTGGCCATGTTTCTTTCTCTCTTTGTCTCTCTTCCTACCTTTGGAATCTCGGGTCGAGATTCTCGTAAGGGGGATAGAGCTGTAACACCCCAATTTTTAGTAAATATTATATTAGGGTTTGGTTGTGCATCATGATCATCATTCCTTAAAAATGCATTGAAGAAAAATAAGACAAAACCCTAAACCCTAGTTTCCCTCTCTCCCTCTATTTGAAATCAATTCAAATGGTTTGGTATTTTGAAATCACAAAATTAAAGGAGCCCAAATTGTATAAAAGGGCCCCACAATAGTTGGTATATGTTTATAAACCTTCTAGTATTTTTGAAATATACAAAAAAGATTTCAAATGAAAATTACAAAGGAAAAATTAAAACAGAAATGGAAAACAGTTTGCAGGAAAAAAATAGAGCAGCAGCAGCTACACAGGCCGCAGCCCAGCAGTCCATCTTTCCTCTTCCCCTTCCTGACTCCCAGCGTAGCAGCCGCAGCGGCCCAGCTCGGCCCAGGCGTAGCCCACCTGGGCCCAGTACCACTTCGCCACCCTTTCGTCGTCTTCCTCCTCGGGAGGAAGCAGCTAGGTGTCGCCGGCGCCGCCGTTGATCCCCACCACCTTCTCCTGGTCGTCCGTCAAGCCCTGAGGGTGGATAAGAACGACCCTGCCATGTCGCCTTCGCACTCATCCACTTTTCCCCTTCCTAGATACCTCCCTCTCTCGTTCCTCTCCTCGGGCCGAAACCCTAGCCGACGAACTCGCCGCCGCCCTACCATCTCTGGCCTCCCCTCGCTCAATCAAGGATGCCATTAGCTCCGCCTCGCCTCTGTGAGCCACCCTGTCAACGGAATCGACCCTGCATGCCTCCAATCGTCGCTAAGGTCATCGTCTTCCCCGAGCCCGACGTGCACCGCCATCTGCCTAGCCGTCGCTCCGGGCTCCGCCTCGCCTCACCGTCTCCACCAACAGCCTCGTTGTGAGCTCCTGGTTCGAAAGAACCTCTCCACTGCCTCTCTCCCTCTCTGAATCACCATCGCCATGTCTACCTGCCGCCACCGTCGCTGCTCCTCGCCGTAGCCACTTCTCCGGCGACCTAAAATCAGCGACACCGCCACCCGCATGCTCGCCTTGTTGCTCTGGTTCGAACGCGCATAGCCACGATTCCCAGGACGCCCTCCTCCACCGTCTCCGGCGACCACCCGACGGTGGCTGTCACGTGACGTCACGTGGACGCAATCCTGACGTGGGCCATGGACCCGCTAGCTGCCAGCGAGGCACCTGACGTGGCCCTGGTCCTAGTAGTCAGTGACTGGGCTAGGTAGAGCCGCAATGGAAAATGCCCCACCCTTGTGCTAATGTCAGCCTTGTGCAATAAATCATTTAAAATGGTTTAAATAAATCCAGAAATTGATTTAAATGGTTTTAATAATTCCATAAATTAAATAATTATTGTAAAATCAATAACTTTTGATTTATAAGTCAGAAAAATACAAATAATATATCAAAATGTTCAGAAAAATGAGCACTATCTATTAGGGCTATAATCATGCATTAATAATAAACTTTCATGACAAGTTTAATTAGAGAACCAAATTAACCCTCATAGGTGATTTCGGAGTTTCCCCGAGTTATGGTTTGTACCTGTCGGAACCCCAATTAAATGGTCGAGCATGCCTTAGGGTTACATTTCGATACAGTTTAACTTGTCATATCATCATACCTGCTTGAGCATTGCATCAATGCCATGTGTTGATTGTTTACCTCTCTCTCCGGTGTTTTGGTTCTTCCTGGTAGAATACGAGATCGAGATCGAGATTGAAGACCGAGATCAACACCGTCGAAGATCGAGGATTGAAGAACAATACTTAACCAACTGAAACCAAGTCAAGTAGAAGATTATTGAAGCTCTGCTTATTGGTTATCAACTGGCAAAGGCAAGCATAGCCCCATCATGATATAATCCTATGATTTTGAAAGCATTTTAATTCTTGCCATGATGCATACGATTCTACTATGGTCTTTTATCGATAGATAGAGTATCCTATCTGTTGCATACTCCCTTTGAGCTTATATTACCTGATCCACTGCTCCTAGCATAACTAGGTTTGGCTTGTGTGCACTGCTAGAGATTATATTTGTGTCTTGCTTATCCATGCATAGCTGTCAGTGCTAGTTCATCCAGATGATGTATCAGATGTAGAGAATTTAGTATGACAGGAGAACGTGATGAGATGAGATCAGAGGTGATATGAGTTAAACATTCTAAGGCTTGTATGGGAGGCCACGGTGGGATGTGGTTTTTCTAGTCCCATGCCCGTTACCACTAGGAACTGAGTTCTTGCCTTTGGAACCGAGACGAGCGTACAACCACACGGGGCCTGGAAAACCTCACGAGTGACTAACTTGCCTAGTAGATTCCATGAGTCACATAGTTCGGTCGTTCCATTCGACATATGCATGGAAAATGTTTTGAAAGAGTTGGTGGGTGAAGGTGCATTCATAATAGGTAGGTAAGCATGGTTGAGGTTGCTTGGAGTCAATGGAGCCCCTGCTAAACCAACCTCACCTCACATCTCTGGGACTGGCTTCGGGATTTGACACGTTACGGCGGAACCATCCTTAGGGCGTGACTCATGGTCTTGGTGAAAGCAAGGTAAAGGTCGTGTCTAACCACCCTCTACCGGCCTTCCAAGGAAGAGGGCTAATCATGTGGCATTAAGATAAGGTTAGTACGTGTGGGTAAAGTTGTACACCCTTGCAGGGTAATAATCTTTTCGAAAAGCCGTGTTCACAGTTATGAACGACTTGGCGACCGGACTCAAGATCATAGATAACTTTAACCACTATAAAACTTGGTAGATCAATGTGTGCTTAAGGATGCTTCCTCATGGGTACGAGGGGGTGTTCCTAGTCAGGGTTCAGATGATGATGATGATTTGGTGGATATCAAAAGATGATGATCAATATTTTGGAGATGTCGCTCTCTTATCCCCTTTTAAAATATTCTGACTAGACGAGATTCTTCTCTCTCTTGTTTTACAAACAAAGATAGCTTTATGCAAAACAACTCCACCAGCCATAAGTCTTGCAGAGTACACCCTGTACTCACCCTTGCTTTGTTGATACTTTTGGCAGAGTAAGTGTTCCCTGAAGATCAACTTGGTACTACATCGACACCGACGAGTAGCTTGGGGTTCCCGGCCGGCAGCCTGGAATCTATGGGCTGGGACGTCATCATTATGCTTCAGGCCTCTTAGGCCATTTGTTAAGTTTTCTATACTTAATAGCATAATTTGCCTTCCGTTGTTTGATGTTTGTGGTCAGTGACCTCTGCTTGTAATAATTTGGTTCTTTGCTCCGTTATGAGCTTGCTGTAATAAATTTTGTGTCGTAAGGTCACTGTTGTGTTACCGATTCTTCACTGGATATTCTTGAGCTCAAGGTTAAGCTTATGTCAGACCAAGGTCTGTGATTTGTTTAGCCCTGATCTCGGGGGTGTCACAAGATACATTATTTCCAATCAACAATATGTCTTTCACATAATGTATGAGAAGTATGTATTAGAGATCCCACTTAATTTCTTGCAAATGCAAGCATCTTCATCGTCTTCGATGAAATTAAACTCTTTTAACAGTTTCAACACGGTGTAGATTCCAACTCCGCGATGCTTACTTCAACCATTGAAGTTTGCATGCCCTGTTAGCATCCTTTGAATTAACAAAACTCTTTGGATCTTTTCATGTACGCGTCCTAGGTAACCATTCTATTATGAGAACTTTGTTTTGTTTGTTCAACTACCATATACCAAAATTATATGTAGTGGTTGCTACATTAATCCGTCTAGAATAAATATCGCTATGAAAGATTAAATCTTGTCATAATCAACTCCTTGAACATTGTTGTAAACTCTTTCCCGACATGTCAACTATTTCATAGATGTGAAACATCCATGTCTATTTCTTTATAGATCCAAATACGACCGATAGATCTTACACCTTTCCGGAGGGTCTTCCAAGTTCAAAAACTTAATTTTTCGTGTATGGAAATATCATGTATTTCATGGATTCAATCCATTTAACGGAGTCAGGGCCCATCATCGCTTCTTTGCATACAATCGGTTCATCATTGTTAAACAACAATGATTTACTCCCAAATATTAGTATTTGATTGTTTACATGGCCTACTTCATTCAATAGGAACTTATACCTCCATGACCACAAACTTTGAGGCACGTGAGCCATGAGCATTGTTGCTACCTCCAGGATACTTTCTAGCATTGTGCAACTCCGCACATATAGCTAAATTTCAATAAACTTATCAGAGTTCTATTGTCCTCTCAAATGGATCGTATGGGCACCTAGAGGGGGGGGTGAATAGGTGCTACTCAATTTTTAGTTCTTTTTCAATTTTAGGCTTGAAACAATTTAAATTCTCTAGATATGCAACTATGAGAATTTCCCTATATGCAAACCTATCTACTGAACACGTAAAGAGAGGGGCGAGGAAACCGTAGTGGAGCACGCGGAGTCACGGGGATTTGTTTTACCGCAGTTCCTTCCTTGTTAAGGGAAGTACATATGCGTTGGAGGGGTGGGCGGTTCTAAGGCAACCACGCCACAATAGGCCTCACCCTATTCTCTGATGGATCTCGCCACGAAAGGCCTGATCCACGTTCTCCACTATCGGTACCCTTCTAGGCGAGAACCGGTGCCTTTACAACTCTAGCGGGGCACACATCCACAACCAAATTGGAGGCTCCTGTAATGACAACAAGCTGTCACAAGAACAAGGATTATCAAAATAATCAAAACAAGGATCTAGATATTTGTAAGAAATACTAGATCAAAGGTTCTCCAAATGAATGGAGAGGAGGTGAAGCACTTGATTGCTGTTGATGAAGATCGATCTCTCCTCCTTCGATTCCCGAAGGGATGGGGCCTTTGGTTGGATGAAGGTGGAGATCTCTTGGATGGACCTTGAGGAGCAGATCTTGTCTTTTTCGAATGAACCAAGAGTTCTGGCGGGAGGGGAAAGTTGGGTTTAAATACCCCCTGCCCAGAACTGGTGGTTGGAGCAATTTGGGGGCGGATTATTCGCCCCCACAAGGGGCAGACTATCCGCCCTGGGGAGAGAATCCGCCCGAGAGACGGAAAGTCCGGGGCAAAATCCGCCCCCCACACAGTGGGTCGCGCTACGCTTGACTTGGTGAAAAATCCTCGAGGGGGCTGATTATCTCCCCCCCCCTCAAGGGGCAGACTATCTTCCCTGGGGAAAATCCGCCCCAGAGACGGGAACTCCGGGGGAAACTCCGCCCCTCTCTGAGTGACGTGTTGTGGCGACCTTTGCAAATCTCCTAGGGGCAGACTATCTGGCCTGGGCAAAAACTCCGGTCCTGGCTAGACAATCCGGGAGATATTCCGCCCCCACACAGTGAGTCGTGCCGTTGCGCCCTTTGTGATTGGGGGAGGGGCAGATTATCCGTCCCCTGGCAGGGGCGGATTATCCCCCCCCCCCCAAAAACACTTTGAGGATCTACAGAACTTCAGCACACATTAAATAATCCTTGATATTGTTATCTAACACACAAAACACTAGAGATCATGAAATGTTCTTTCAATGTCCCCCTTTTTGGTGTTAGATGACAATACTAGGATTTGCAATAAAACCTACTAACATCATCTTCAAGAGATGAAAGAGGCTCCCCCTAAATGTGTGCATATTAATAACTTGCATTTGAATACAAATGCACACACTAAGGAACAAGACAATTTCATAACATTGACGGCTATAACAAGGATGAGTTAGGGAAAACATATGTCATACCACCGGAATGTCAAATAGCCGAATGATAAGTGAGAATATTAGGCCTCGAAAACATCCCACCATATTGATGCATCAATAGATAATTCCAGAATTCCATATGAAATCAAGATAATTACAAACTCCATAGATAAATCCAAAATTCCATATGGATAGTTCCACAAGATAAATCCAGAATTCCACACATAAACAATAGTGCCACACACGACATAGTCTCATAAAAAACCAAGCTCAAATAAGAGTTCAACACTAAAGGGGCACAAGCAACCGATAAAGAAAACGAATGCTAAAGAGGCAAATGCTTGCGCCCAACCCATGCAAATCCGAGACCTAAATAGAACTACTTCTCCCCCTTTGGCATTGGAATGCCAAAAAGGAAGAAGAGCGATGCTAGTGCCCCAGAAGATCACTTCTCGTCCTCCTTGTCGTCGTAGTCATCCCCATCCTCTTCCTCTTCATCATACTCATCATCATCATCAACTAGAGGAGTAGGCGCCCTAGGCGGTGCAGGAAAGAGGTGACTCTCGAGCTCGCCATAATTAATCCTTGAGTTGTTCCACTGAGCATATGGTTCTGGAGTTGTAGGAGGTGGTGGAAGGCCAGACACCCCAGACACATGGTGGAGAATGAGCTGTTGGGTGTGGGCCATCTCATGGCTCCTCCGGTAGGCCTCATACTGGCCCTGGTGAGTGTCGACGCCCATGCAAAGAATGTGTCGTTGAAACCAGTTGAGCTGCTTGACCTCATGTGCCATTGGGGACACCGTGGACTAGCGACCACTAGCCCGTGCATCACGCATGAAGGACTCGGGGGCAGTGGAAGGGTGAGAGGTCTGATGTGCCTTATTGTAGATCTTCTTGGGCTTGTGAACTCCATCCAAATTGCTACCAAAATCCTCATGTGGCAGTATGTGCTTGATGAGCATGATAATGTAGGGAGCAAAAGGGATGGGGAGCCTGTTGAAAATAGCATCAGTCATATCATGATAAATATAATCCATGACATCCAACTTTTAGTTCGTAGCTGACCCAGAATTGGTGGCACACTCATCTGAAAAACCAAGCAAGGGAACCATGTGACCATAGATCTTATCATTATTGCCCCCACTTGGAGCAATGATATCATGAAACAAACCAACTAGAGCTGCATATAGTGGAGATAAACTAGAAAATGTACCAGCAACACCATCAGAAGTCAGGCATGGAGCAAGAGCAGTATCCTTGGTGGGCTTGATAGGAGAAATGAGGCGGTGGCCAAAATCTATGTCACACCCATGAAAAGCATATCCGAGGACCTGACCAATATTGCGGAAATCTGACTGAATCGTAGTGGTCCCTGTCATCCACTTCATGGTGCGAAGATCATCTTCGCAAATCACAAGGGTAGAGAAAAACTGCTTCACAACAGAGGAGTCATAGTGGAACAGAAGTCATAAGATGGTGCAACCCCGTTTTACCAGTCACATCCAAAGCCTCACGGAGTCTTGACTTGGATTGGGCCTCGGTCTAATTCAGAGGATGCATAGGTCGTATCTTGAGAGTAGCATAAACATCATCATGAATGGACCTAAAGTGGGAACAGCAAAATGTACTATCCTCCGGAGAACCATCACTATCAGCCTCGGCATAATAATCAATGTGGCGAATGGAGGAATACTCAATGCTGTCCATGGCCTTGTAGTTGACACGGGACTACTTGCCCTTTCCCTTGCGAGAGGTGGTCCTCTTGGCTCTAGCTGCCTAGGCCATCCGTTCAGTCTCTCTTTTCAACCTTCGGATTTTAGTCTCGTCGACAAGCTTACCCTCTTCGTTGGGCCTGAGATAACAGGCACGGGGACGACGCTTGTAGGTCTTGGGAGCACTAGAACCACCTGTGAGAAGCAATAGATAGGTAGCATGGGGATAAGCATACACACAAGTCTAAGAGGAATGCTAGATACTGTAGGAAAACAATCCATGGTCCAACGATGTATAGTAGAAAAATCTGAGATAAAACCAAAACAGGCAGTGAACCTCCTGGCCGGATTATCTGGCGGATAATCCGCCCCCATGAAATTTTTCGGTTTCCGCCTAGATTTACCGTGGCAACGCGGATCAGGCACTAGGGTTGCAATACTACGGAATCTAACATGCAAGGGAAGCACATAGTATCTTCTACAACGAGTTTTCCACCAAGAACAATGATTTCCATACACAAGAGATGGATGAGGGAGTTACCTGTAACACCCTCAGAATCGGTCCTATGCAAGTTTCAGCGATTCCCGCCAAACCCGCATAGAAACGATTCAAAGGTGCCCACCAGGCACTTTAGTGCGGGTGGAAAACGAAGTAATACCATTACATAATAGTCCACGATGGAACCCACAGAACAGATATATACAACAATGACTCAAAGAGTCAAGAATACAGATATACCATACAAAGATCCAAATCACCTTGAAAACGATACAACGTCCAACTACGGACAAGATGCAAATGGGGCTAAGAGCCCTGAAGAATAACCAATGGCGTCCATAACCCTGCCCAGGTCAAGCCAGAAGGGTAACCCTTCTAACGACGTGGATCTCAAAACCTGCTTAAACAAAAGGGGTGCCGACAAAGGGCAAAGGAAAAAGAGAGTAGTCAGTACTGAGGCCAGTACACGGCAAGACTAGAATTCGGCGGTCCTCGCCTACATAGGTATGGTGGACTGAAGCGGAAGCGCAGCATGCACGAAACAACCTATAGAGACTCAATACAACTGGCGGCTATCAGATAGGGATAAGAAAGACCTATTCGGATCCAACCTGAAACTATCACCTAGCATACCCATCCTGGTATTCCCCCTCGAGACCAAACGAGGAAGTCAACCGAGGAACTCACACAGTTGGCAGTTTTATTCATTCCGTTGTAGTTGCCGCAATTACTAGTCAGATATAGATAACATGAGTCATTATAAACAGTGAGCAGTTTTTAGTTAACCATTCCGTTGTAGTTGCAATACTTACTAGTCAAATACATATAGCATGAGGCATTCCAAAACCAGCAGTTGTTGGTACTTTTATTTAGCCATTCCGTTGTAGTGAAGCAAATTACTAGTCATTATAAAGTCAAATTTATAGCACTACTTTAGTTATAGTTGTCTATGATCGAGATACTGTGCTCCAAGTCGTACATAACCGCGGACACGGCTTTCAGAAAGTTTTTACCCTGCAGGGGGGCACAAATAGCAACACACGATGATCAACCTCGAGAAAAACCAAATGAAAACCCAACGAGGCATCACGACAGAGCAATTGCAAGATTCATATAAATTTCAGGGGGCCACCCCACCAAGCTACCCGCAACGAAGTTGGCCGGCTCCGAGACGGACCCAGAGGTTTGTGTCAACGGCTGTAAACGACTGGGAACCCGAAAGTGTGATTGGGCTTGTCGATACCGCATAAACGTATCACAATTCCTAAATAGTACAGGCGCTCCACGCGCAATTGTAAATAAAGCAGTTAAGCATGGCATAAGTACATGATAGTAATAAAGCCCCAAACTAGTTTGTGGCCCCAAGAAATAATATATGACTCAAGCTCTGGCTAGGGGGATTCATGGTCCCACATGCGGATAGTGCGAATATTCAAAGAACATGTATCAAGTACTCGGGGTCCTACGGGACACAAGTGGACGGTTAAAAACCAAATAACATCTATTGCCCACCTGTGCCTCAACATTATTTACCTACTTCAATTTTAGTTATTAAACAATAATTAAAGCCATGATCATCTCCAACATAAAGCATATGGCAGCCTTCCAACAACTGTGGAACATCGACGACGTGAAGCAACACCTGAGCAAGCAACTACGACTCGCAAGGCCGACTATCTATCAATCAACAGGCAATATAGAGGTGTCCAAGGCAATATAGAGGCTTCAAGTATTATAACAGGGGTATGGAAACTAAAGCATCGCAACACGGATAGCAATAGATCAACATGAGGAAATAAAGACTAGAAATGTAAAATAGGTAGAAAGAGGGAGAATGCTCGCCTGTAAAACATTGCCGAAGGATCATCCGAAGATCGGGTCGACACTCGCATCAACTCATCGGCCTAATTCGTGAAGAAGCAAAGCTCTAGAGGAAACACTAGATGCAGTATTTAATACTATGGCAAAAGATCGGGCATGATACATATATGATGTATGACATGGCAAGGTGCGATGTAATTAGGCCATATTAAGCGGAACCGGGGTCCCGACAATTATTTAATAGGTTCAAGTTGTTTTGATACCCCGCAATTTAAATGTTGTATTAACAAGGCGACAACATGGCATCGGTTCACTACACAAATTTAAATGGAGCCAATATTAGACTAGATTTGCCCGCATATGACCTCCATATTTAATTTAGGTGAATCGTCGAAACACCCCCAAACACCCACAATATGTATGCAAGAATGACAATTTAATTATGCAACAAGATAGATGTTATATTACAAAATAGGGGCGGATAAGATAGGGGTCACACATTGGATCGATGATCTTGGTGTTCGAGGGTTCGGTCTCGGGGTCTCGGACGCCGGGTTCGGTCTTCGGGGATCGACGAGATCGGCCTTCGGAACTTCGGACTCTAGGAAGGAGCACTTGGCGTTCTGGGCCAAAGATCCTCAACTTTGGTGATACGGGTCCATGTAGATGACCTTGCCGTCCGTGATGGAGAACTCAGATGTACGGCCTTGTTCGTGTAGCGGAAGCAGATCTTGGAGATAGGTAAACTCCGCGGATGTTGAGCTAGGCAGCGAACACGAATGTCTTCTGAAGGTCTCACCAAAACAAATAGGCGCGCCTGGTCAGATGCGCAGCACATAGCAGAGAACAAACTGAGTCCCAAAACGACACTGCAGGGAACGAACTATATGGAATCGACATCGAAGATACAGGGGAACAAATGTTCCTAGAGGTTGGATATGAGGTAGAGGGGCCTGAGGAGAAACATGGGCACGACGAGGATGTCAACGCAGCAGGGACAGGGCTGGAGACGAGCGACAAGAGATGGAGCCCGGCGGCGCCGGCGCAGGCCGAAGAGGCGGCCGACGGTTGGTGAGGCGGTGCGGCACCACGGCGGCGGAAGGAGACCCGCGGGCAGGAGCGTCGGAGGTCCACAAGGACGACGGCGAGAACAGGAACGCGACAGCCATGGCGGGATCGGAGGAGCTCCGCGGCGGCACGGTGAACAACGATGGGGAGGAGGTGATTTGGGGAACGGGGCGAACAGGGACGAGCAGAGGCGGTGGCTTGGCATCGAGGGAGGGAGGCGAGGAGAGGCGACTGGAGGGGGAGCAGCCCTGGCGACGGGGTCGCTGGCGGCGGATGCGGTCGATGGGGAGTGAGCGCAGGCGGCGGTGGCGTATCGAGTGGGGAGGATCCCATCGCGGGGTGGTGGCGCCGTGACGGTAGGTGGGAAACAAACGGGAGGAGCAGGATTGCGTGTGGGGAGCGACGTGGGGCATGTGCGTGTACGCGTTGGTGGTTGTGTGTGGCGTGTTTGCTGGAAAAAAACAGGGAGGGAGAGACGAGGTGGTTGCTATGGTTCACGGGGAAGCGTGCGCACACGGGGTGGGGCGATCTGGTGGTTGGCGGCGGCAGGGAGTTGGGTGGTTTGGGGAATAGGGTTTGGATAGGGTTAGGGTTTTATATATGGGGTAGTAGGTGGTCTGTCTAGTCGGGCCTTTGGGCCCGACCGGATGGACTGCCTCCCCCTAACAAAATAATTATATTATTTATTTTCTTTTCTTTTATTTAAAACAAAACATTTACAAATATGTTTTAGACAAAAATAAGGATCCGAGAGGAACATGGTTTTATATTTGAATTAGAGATGGGGTATTTATAGAAAACAAAAATAGGGCTTTTAGCAAAATAGTTTTTGGCAAAAACATGCATGCTGATGTCATGATAATGCACATAATAAAAACAACAGCGATTTTCTAGTAGTGGTTTTACCCGGGGTACTACATTAACCTCACTCACTAAAGGAAAAGCTCAGAGGAGAAGGTACCCGGTGGCGCTGGGAACAAGATCCGGGGGGAGCCCGGAGAATCCGGCGGTCGAATCGACTCCGGGGAGGGCGGAGGCTCCGGCGGCGTCTTGGGGCATGACACGGGTTGTGGAGGACAGGCTGCTCTGTTTGAGCCCTCCCTCCCCAAGCCCAGTCCTTAAAGGACAGATTCTCCCAGGGCGGATTATCCGGTCCTCACTTGAGGCAGATAATCCCCCCCTCTGAAAATTCTATTAATACAGAATCAGCCCAGAGCACCCCCAAGCATACCCCTCGCAAGTATACATGGGACTTATGTCCAAGAATAGATGGCTCGAGATGGGAGAAAGGCTTGGGTTTAGAGCACCAAACTAATATTGTACTACACACCCAAAATTGCAAGAACAAATCAACTAAAAGCCAAGATTGTGTGTGTTTTCCATAAGAACATAAGGTATGCAAGAATATCCAAAAAGAGCCAATAGGAAACAACTCTTTTCAAGGAAGAGAGCGGTGGCCAAAGCCACCATGTTGAAGTGCATGGCATGACACCGCGAAGATGTATCTTGAGTTCATAACCAATGCTCATTGATGTAGCATCCCAAAAATATCAAACTTAGATCATCAAAACACTAATCATCAAGTTTAGGGTTAACAAAAACTTTTCTAAATGAATTCATGAATGCATGTATATGTGTATGCATGAACTTTGAATTTCTTTAAAAACCACCTTGTTTGTGTGAACCATTGCTTGTAAAATGTTTCTTAGGTGAAAAGAACATCATATAAAACATTCCCCACACTTTTCCTAAAGACAAGTAAATCAAAACAAATATATTAAGTGAATGGTCATTTTGACCAATTTAACTCACATGCCTACTTTGGCTGTCTCAAACTTTCAAAACCTAACAGAAACTTTTCTGGATCTTTGCACCCCTTGAATGTACTCATAACAGAGTATCAAGGCCAACTTTGTGATCATCCAGAAACTTTCAAATGCATAGTTTAAATGACAATTCAAAATTGAATCTTCTTCATATGGGAAGATCCCACTTTTTCAAAACCCACTCAAACAAGCTCAACTTTCAAAACCCAAGCATCTGCAGACTCACCAGAACCAATCTAGCAAACTCACCAAAATTCATTTCAAAATTCAAAACTTGAGTTCATGCGGCCATTTCATCAAACAGGTTGCAGACACAAATCAAACAAAACCACAAACACTATAGTGTGCAGTGTTTTGAGCCTAACTTGTTCCCTAGTTAGCTCACACACAACCCAGTAGATCATCTAGAAAGATTAGCCCAACACTAGCACCCCTATGAGCTTGCCATTGCCATTAATGATGAACAGCCGAGCAACCCCATGTCACCCCATTGTGGACAGCAAGCTAGGAGCAGCAGCAAGCCTAGCCAACATGTCTGGGAGGCAGCCCACCGTCCACCGCCACTGCCTGTCCCAGCCGCGAGCGTTGCCAAGCCCTGGACCACGCGCACGAGACACGCCCAGACCATGCCGAGCGTGCGCCAGAGCGCCACCCGCGACCAGCGTCCACAGACCGCGCGCCGCCCTCACCGCGCGCACACACGATCACCACCGACCCAGGACACCGCCAGACACCCCCGTTTGCCGCCCCGTGCCATACAGCCACCGCCCGCCGTCGAAGACGCCGCCTCTGCCGCGCAGAGCGCCGCCCGTTCCAGACCAAACCACACCGCCCCATGCCTCGCGATCATGTCGTTGAGCATCACCAGGAGACACAGCACCGTCCCCTACCCTTGCCCATGCCATTAGCTGCCTGTAACGTCGCCCCCGACGAGCTCACCTTGCGCCCGACGGTCCCCTCGCTCGACTATAAATAGAGGCCACCCCCGCACGATTTCTTCACACCATCTCACTCCCCTCTCCCCACTGACCGTGCCACACCATTCTCAGAGCAAGGCGAGCACCACCTCGCCGGAATTTCACCGGAGCCCGCCGCCTCTGGAGAAGAAGGGAGCCAGCGATTGGAGCCGCCTCAGGAGAAGCCACCGGTACCAGGAGGATCGCCGTCATCGACTTCATCGTTCGCCCGCCTCGCCGACCCTCGCCCGTACCCCGGTGAGCCCCCAGCACCCCCCACTGGCCGCGCTAGGTTTCGTTCTCACCGGAGCTGTCTCGCGTCGACGATGACCCTCAGCCGTTGGATTAGAACTAGATCGGACGATCCACGTTGCCCCATACCGCTTCGCCCAGCCCCGTGTCACTGACGAGTGGGGACACCCACTTACGCAGCCCGCGGGAGCACTGCGCTTAGCAGGCCGGCCCGTTAGAATTTCCCTCGCAGCCCAGCAATTCAAATTAAACCTTTTCTTTTTAAATTCAAACATACTTCTGTACCCAACTTCAAAAATCAACCCAGATCGATTCAGTGCACCAAATTGGATGAAACCAATTTTGTTGGAAAGGTCTGTGAATGCTTAATCCAAGCCCGTTGGATTCAAGTCATTTGGATCCGTAGATCACCCATAGCAAAAATAACAAGGCAGAAGCTTTTCTGCATTCAAACAATTTTCAAATTTAAACCATAAAAGCTTTTGAGTTGATTCCAACTCTCAAAAATCACATTTAACCATACCTTTCAGAATATATAAAAATATATAGGTTTACTTGCAGAAATAATGTTCAAGTAATAAAAGAATGCTTCATAAGCATTTCTAGCCACTTTAATTAGTTGAAATAAAAGGGTAAACCCTTATTAAATTGTGACACTACTTTAAATCACATTCCCATGGACTACAATATGAGGTGATGACATGTGTCAAAATGATCCCATGTTTAGTTTGGAGAATATTAAATCTTAAGTAGTTTTTCAATGAGTAGAAATTACTTTTCTAAAAATAAGAAGTTTTAAACCAAGCCTTAACCTTGTAATGTTAGAGATGATGCTAGATCATCTATAGGACCCTTGTGTATGATGATTTCAAGTAGTTAAGTATTGTTTGGTGATTGTGTACCTCGTAATTATTCATAGACGCTAGTACCGACCAAGGATACTACGAGGAGGAAGGAGGATACTACGAAGAGGAAGCCGAGGAGAACTTCAACCACTGCTCTGCACAAGGCAAGCTAGTAACTATGCAAGCTTATATTGACACTGATGCAAGCTGAGACTATACCAATGCAAGCTAACACTTGCAAGATACCCTACTGATGCCACAAACCCATACTTGTGATATGAATACTATATGCCTTAAGCATATGTGATCATACCTACTTGCTAAACCAATCCTAGTTTTATGGCAAGCTTCTTACTTTATTTCTTTATCAAAGCTTACTTAGAGTCTACCTAAGAGTTTGGTAGATATTAGACAGTTGTGCTCAAGTTTGCCTAAAGAGCATAAAATTTGGCCTAAGCTAGAAACCTTGATCTCAGTCTAAGATATGATGTTGGACTTAGTGAAACTCCACTAGTTACCACCCCTCATTAGTACCACCCCCAACTGTAGATGCTAGTGCTAAGCATAAAACTTGATCAACTTTAGATGGGAATACTTGGTGGAAAAATGGTTATGAAAACCTTGGAATGATGGATCATTCTATTGAAATGTTTTGGACATGTGTTTCCAAACACTTAATGATTTTGGTGATGAAAATGTTGAGGCATGAGCCTTAGCCCTTTATAAAACTGATGGTTGTCTGGATGCGATACCATTCCAATTTTATCGTACAACCACAATACCCGAATATTGGGTAGGGCTTGACTGGAAACTTATATAACTTAGTATTAGTTCCCTCACGGCCAAGGTCTGAGCTGAGGCTACCTTGTGAAGATTGTCCACCTGTGCAGTACCCAAGATGACAGTTAGTCATGGTTGGGAGGCCAAACTCACAGGAGAGGTGCTTATACTAGTGCGTGTAATCGAAAGGTTAGGATTGATTATCCGCATACTGAGTATGGTGAATTCAGGATTTGTTCCTGACGGATGTATCGAATGTTGTGGTGAAAGTGTACAATCTCTGCAGAGTGTCAAACTATTCGAATAGCCACGTCCACGGTTATGGACAGTTGGAGTGGCCATACTGTTCCCTCGTCAGACTTTTAAAATGACTTGTGAAATGAATTGCGACTTTGAATTGACCACAACAGAGTTGTGACCTGGATTACAAGATCCCACTTAGGAGTTATAAAACTGTGACTAGCTTCGGAACTTATTAAAGATAAACCTGGCTTTTTGCAAAACAACCCTAGAGCCTAGTGTCCTATTATCCAAAAACCCCTTACTTGTTAGTATTAGTTTGCGAGTACTTAAAGAGTACTCATGGCTTTGTCCCTGGCTATTCCCATGGCCAGACTATGAAGAGGAGTACCTGGAGGATGGACCCCAGGAAGGTTACGACAACTAGGATCATCTCCCATCGTCAGCATTGCCTGTGACCTCGAAGATGGAGCTTCGCCTACGCTACCGGTATTATTACGTATTCTGCTGCTTGATGTTGTATTAAGAACTAGATCATGAGATCCCTATTTGTGTAAGAAGTTATGTATCGTTGTAATGGATGAAGTACTATGGTATCCAATTCTGTTATGTCTCGCAAAAATGGTAATCCTGGGATTGCGATGTATGGCATAACAGGCATCTAGGATTGAAAAATCCGGGTGTTGACAAGTTGGTACCAGAGCCATCCTGACCATAGGAGACCCTAGTTAGGTTGGACGTTGAACCAAAAACTTAGTTTCAAAAACCAAAGAAAACAAATATTTACAAAAACCTATTCTCATTCTTATCTCTTTAATTCTTTCATAAAACCTCATGTTCCTCAAAAACTCTTGCAAAATAGATAAAATTTTGACACACTTGATCACTCTGCTAATCTACCCATCCTCTATTTTTATAGTTGGACGTGAAGTACAGCAAGTTTTATCAACTCGGAAATGGGGGAGACCTTATCTTTGAGAGGGATCTGGATCAGCTTTCGGAACTTCTGGAGCGTCCGCACCCCGAGTTCTTCGGAGCTCAGCTCAATGATCAAGGAGGAGAAGATCTGCAGTGGCTAATTGTTGCAAGTCTCCGAGGAAAGATTGAACCTCCCACTGCGGAGGGAATTCAGTTTACCTTGAGGGAAAACAACTGGCTCGATGGACTTGCCAGAGCAATGCAGGAAGCTCTTTCCCGTCTGTGTGGGTAGAGCATCAATCAGATCAAGGGTACTCGCTTTGAGTTTTTCCCAAGACGTGATGCAAATGGACAACCACTGGAAGCCCCATACAACCCCGAGCTGAAGACTCAATTGGACCACCTTAGCTTCATGATGTATGATCATCAACAAGAGTTGGACAACTGCCGTGACTATTGCAACCACAAGTCTGCCATCATCAAGACGAAGGATCAGACCATCGCCATGCTTGCAAAGGATCGCAAGTCTCGCCGCCGTCAGCTCGACAAGAAGGAGCGCATTATTGCCCGTCTTCGCCATCGCATCTCATCTCTGGAAGAGACCATCCACAAGAGGGACATGTAGTTGGAGGAAAGGGAGAATGCCGGAGAAGATCTTCGTGGAGACCCTTACTCCTATCTCAGCGATGACGATGATTTTCTGGAGGATCAGGCCATGGACTTCTTCACCGATGAGGATGATTTCGCCTTCATTGATGATCCCGAAGATGATGAAGCCACAGACTCCGAGGAGTAGTAGCACTGAGCACTAGCGTAGTGAGTAGTAGTCGGTCCCACTGTATCGTAGATTCCAGAATGGTTCTTAAAACCATCTGTTTTTCCTTGTTGTGGTGTGTGTTGTACTGTGTGCTATGAGTGAATGAATGAAAAAGCAAGTTGCTAGAAAACTTGAGTCAAACTCCAAAAACTTTTCAAAAACCCAAAACCTTAGAAATTTCCCTCTTTTCTCATGATCTATCTAAATCTTCAGATGCCACGTGGAGGAAATGGTTCAGCCCCGGACCCGATGTTGCAGATCCTGCAAATGTTGACTTCTGACCGCGAAGCTGAAAGAGCGGAACGTCAAGCCAACCTAGCCACTCTGCAACAGATAGCCCAGCTAGCCCACAACAACCAAGGCCATGGAAATCAGGACAACCACGGATCTAAGCTCAAGAATTTCCAGAATACCAACCCACCCGTTTTCACCAAGTCGGAAGAACCCCTAGACGCCGATGATTGGCTGCAAACCATGGAAAATAACTTAGAAGTAGCCGGAGTGAAAGCCAACGAGAAAGTCTTGTTCGCCACCCATTATCTAGCCGGAGATGCCAGGGCATGGTGGAACAGTGTTCGTGCAATGACCGGAGGCCAGATGATGACCTGGGAGGAATTCAAGGTCAAGTTTAGCAGAACCCATGTGCCACCAGGTTTAATCAAGAGAATGAGAGACGAGTTCAGAGAGTTGAAGCAAGGAAGGATGACTGTAGTGGAATACCGTGACAATTTTTTGTCATTAGCTAGGTATGCCCCGGACGAGATAGACACCGAAGCCAAGAAGAAAGAAAGATTCCTGAATGGTCTGCATGATGAGATGCAGACGATGTTAGTCAATATCCCCTTTGTTGATATTGAAGCCCTTGTCGACTCTGCTATCCAAATGGAAGGAAAGATCAACCAAGCCAATGAGAACCGCAAGCGTCGCATGATGCATCAACCAGGAACCCATCAGACCCCAAAGTATCACCCCAACCCATCTCCAGGATTTGCCCCAAGAACCAACAAACCCCCTATGACCCGTCCGACCTATCCCAATCGTGGAAACCCTAGACTCGGAGGAAATCACAACAACCCAGGCAACTCTAGCAATTTCACCCGTGCCCCACCCTAGTTCAACACCAACAATACTACCACCAACCCCAACACTGCCCCAAGGACTGGAAGCAATGCTGTGCCTATCGCAGCCAAGGACAAGTCACAAGTGACCTGTTATGACTGTGGAAATAAAGGCCACTATTCCAATGAGTGCCCCAACAAGAAGAATGCCACAACCCCCAACGCCAATGTCCCAGCTCAGCAGCAGCGTCGTGTCCAGCCAGGGAGAAGATTTGCCCCAGGGAATTCACTCAACCACAATGGACGTCTTTTTCTCATGCATGCCGAAGAAGCTCAGGAAGCGCCAGACGTCATGCTGGGTATGTTTTCTGTTAATTCAGTACTTGCAAGAGTGTTTTTTGATTCTGGTGCATCGCATTCATTTGTCACCGAAGAATTTGCCTGCACTAGTAAAATTCAACCAACCAAATTGAAGCATGTGATGATTGTGCAAATTCCCGGATCAACCACCAAGGCTAGGCAAATTTGCAAAGCCGTCCCTATCCGAATCCATGGCATAGATTTTTATGCTAACCTAATAGTACTCGGAACTAAAGGTTTGGAAGTAGTACTAGGAATGGATTGGATGTCCAAGCATAAAGGATTGATTGACTGTGCCAAGAAAGCCATTACCATGACCAGTACCACCGGAATATCAGTGGAGCATATATCTGAAACCTTACCTCGCCAATTCAAGTGTAACAAGAGTCTAGCCCAACCTACCATTGACCAAGTTCGGATAGTCTGCGAATACCCCGATGTATTTCCAGATGTTTTGCCCGGTATGCCCCCAGATCGGGATATCGAGTTTATCATCGAACTAATCCCCGGAACAGGACCCATAGCCCAGAGACCCTATAGTATGAACCCGTCAGAACTAGAAGAACTGAAGAAGCAACTGGATTCCATGTTGGAAATTGGATTGATTCAACCAAGTCCGTCCCCATGGAGATCACCTTTCTTGTTTGTGGACAAGAAGGATGGAGGTAACCGTTTGTGTACGGATTATCGGAAGTTGAATGATGTCACCATCAAGAACAAGTACCCCTTGCCTAAGATAGAAGATTTGTTTGATCAGTTGACCGGTGCCCAAGTATTTTCTCAGATTGATCTTAGAACTGGCTATCATCAACTCAAAATTCGTGCAGAGGATATCCCAAAGACTGCTTTCACCACCCGATATGGATTGTATGAGTATACAGTCATGTCTTTTGGATTAACCAATGCCCCCGCTTATTTCATGAATCTC
This sequence comes from Avena sativa, assembly GCA_916181665.1. NCBI lineage: Eukaryota > Viridiplantae > Streptophyta > Magnoliopsida > Poales > Poaceae > Avena > Avena sativa. Next base: position 254,456,704 of record OV702299.1, read on the forward strand.
ATGAATAAGATTTTTATGGACTTCCTGGATAAGTTTGTCGTTGTTTTCATCGATGACATTCTGATTTATTCCAAATCGGTAGAAGAACATGAGCTACACCTAAGGACCATTCTTGGAACCCTTAGAGAGCATCAGTTGTATGCAAAATTTAGCAAATGTGAATTCTGGTTACAGGAAGTAGGATTCCTCGGTCATATTATATCAGCCGGAGGAATTTCCGTGGACCCTGCCAAAGTGAAAGATGTAGAAGATTGGCAAGCCCCAACCACTCAAACCCAAGTTCGTGCTTTTCTCGGATTGGCGGGATATTACCGCAAATTCGTAGAAGGATTCTCGAGTATCGCCTGACCCATGACCCAATTACTGAAGAAGGACAAGAAGTTTGAATGGACCGACAAATGTGAAGCGAGTTTTCAAGAACTCAAGAGGAGATTGATTTTAGCCCCAATCTTGATCATGCCGGATATCACGAAGCCCTTCGATGTGTATTGTGACGCATCCAAGATTGGTCTCGGATGTGTGCTAATGCAAGAAGGCAAAGTTATATCTTATCTATCGCGACAATTGAAGCAACATGAACAAAATTGACCAACCCATGACCTCGAACTCGCAGCCGTAGTTCTAGCCCTAAAGACATGGACACATTACCTGATGGGCAACCGTTGTGAGATTTATTCGGATCACAAGAGCCTAAAGTATATATTCACTCAGAAGGAGCTGAATATGAGGCAGAGAAGATGGATTGAGCTAATCAAGGATTACGACCTGGACATTCACTATCACCCTGGAAAAGCCAATGTGGTAGCCGATGCCCTTAGCAGATTGCCGTGCCGCTTGAACTCCATGATTTTAAAGGAGCAACCAAGTTTGCACAAAGAGATGGAAGATTTTCGAGTGGAATTAGTAAGTGAAGGATTTTTGGCTAGCATCGAACTTCAGCCCACTTTGATCAGTCAGATTAAAGAGGCGCAGAAGGAAAATGCCAGTATCGATGGAATCAAGCGTCGTATCGGTACAGGCAAAGTACCCGGATTCACCGAGGACGAGGAAGGAGTTTTGTGGTACAAAGGACGCCTTTGTGTACCAGCAAATTCGGAGTTAAAAGAAGTTATCTTGAAGGAGGCTCACGATACTCTTTATTCTATCCATCCCGTAGGAACTAAGATGTATCAAGATTTGAAAGAGCAATTTTGGTGGCATAAGATGAAGAGAGAAATCGGAAGCTATATCTCCAAGTGTGATATATGTCAGCGAGTCAAGGCAGGACATCAAAGACCCGCTGGATTGTTGCAACCTTTGCAGATTCCAGAATGGAAATGGGATTCTGTAGGAATGGACTTTATCACTGGACTACCTACTTCTAGTAGGGGAAATGACTCTATTTGGGTCATAGTGGACAGATTGTCCAAAGTCGCCCATTTCTTGCCCGTCAAAACCACCTATCAGAGTTCGAAGCTAGCAGAGTTATACATCGCTAGAATAGTTAGTTTGCACGGAGTCCCCAAGAACATAGTCTCGGATCAAGGAACTCAGTTTACCTCGAGATTCTAGAAGAAAGTCCAAGAAGGTTTAGGAACCCGCCTAGATTTCAGTACTGCGTATCACCCTCAGACCGATGGACAAACGGAGCGAGTAAACCAAATACTCGAAGATATGCTGAGAGCATGTGTGTTAGAATATGGATCCAAATGTGAAGACTGTCTGCCGTTTGCAGAATTTTCCTACAACAATAGTTACCAAGCCAGTTTGCAAATGGCCCCATTTGAATTTATGTACGGAAGAAAGTGCCGCACCCCTTTGAACTGGTCGGAAGTAGGAGAGAGTCAGATTTTCGGACCCGACATCCTATGAGAAGCAGAAGAGAAGGTTCACAAGATTCGTGAACACCTCAAGACAGCCCAATCCCGACAAAAGAGTTACGCCGACAAGAGACGTCGAGACCTCGCCTTCAACATCGGAGATTTTGTTTATCTGAACGTGTCGCCATTGAAGGGAATGCAACGTTTCCAACTCAAAGGAAAGTTAGCCCCCACATATATCGGACCTTTCAAAATTTTGAACCGTCGAGGAGAAGTATCGTATCAACTGGAACTACCTGAAGAGATGTCAGCTGTGCACAATGTGTTCCATATCTCGTTACTTCGCAAGTGTCTCGAAGTCCCCGAGAAGACCGAAGTGTTCAAGAATATCGATCACCAGACAATAGAGATCAACGATGACCTAACCTATCCCGAAGTACCCATCCGTATATTGGAAGAAGCCTTTCGAACTACCAGAACCCGAAGCATCAAGTTTCTCAAGATTCAGTGGAGCAACCACACAGAAGAGGAGGTTACCTGGGAACGCGAAGATCACATCAGAACGGAGTTTCCAGATCTCTTCAAATCCTAGGTAATCTTTTCGTCCCTTTTCAAATCTCGGGACGAGATTTTGTTTAAGGGGGGAAGGTTTGTAACATCCCAAAAATATCAAACTTAGATCATCAAAACACTAATCATCAAGTTTAGGGTTAACAAAAACTTTTCTAAATGAATTCATGAATGCATGTATATGTGTATGCATGAATTTTGAATTTCCTTAAAAACCACCTTGTTTGTGTGAACCATTGCTTGTAAAATGTTTCTTAGGTGAAAAGAACATCATCTAAAACATTCCCCACACTTTACCTAAAGACAAGTAAATCAAAACAAATATATTAAGTGAATGGTCATTTTGACCAATTTAACTCACGTGCCTACTTTGGCTGTCTCAAACTTTCAAAACTTAACAGAAACTTTTCTGGATCTTTGCACCCCTTGAATGTACTCATAACAGAGTATCAAGGCCAACTTTGTGATCATCCAGAAACTTTCAAATGCATAGTTTAAATGACAATTCAAAATTGAATCTTCTTCATATGGGAAGATCCCACTTTTTCAAAACCCACTCAAACAAGCTCAACTTTCAAAACCCAAGCATCTGCAGACTCACCAGAACCAATCTAGCAAACTCACCAAAATTCATTTCAAAATTCAAAACTTGAGTTCATGCGGCCATTTCATCAAACAGGTTGCAGACACAAATCAAACAAAACCACAAACACTATAGTGTGCAGTGTTTTGAGCCTAACTTGTTCCCTAGTTAGCTCACACACAACCCAGTAGATCATCTAGAAAGATTAGCCCAACACTAGCACCGCTGTGAGCTTGCCATTGCCATTAATGGTGAACAGCCGAGCAACCCCATGTCACCCCATTGTGGACAGCAAGCTAGGAGCAGCAGCAAGCCTAGCCAGCATGTCTGGGAGGGAGCCCACCGTCCACCGCCACTGCCTGTCCCAGCCGCGAGCGTTGCCAAGCCCTGGACCACGCGCATGAGACACGCCCAGACCATGTCGAGCGTGCGCCAGAGCGCCACCCGCGACCAGCGTCCACAGACCGCGCACCGCCCTCACCGCGCGCACACACGATCACCACCGACCCGGGACACCGCCAGACACCCCTGTTTGCCACCCCGTGCCATACAGCCACTGCCCGCCGTCAAAGACGCCGCCTCTGCCGCGTAGAGCGCCGCCCATTCTAGACCAAACCATACCGCCCCATGCCTCGCGATCATGTCGTTGAGCATCGCCAGGAGACACAACATCGTCCCCTACCCTTGCCCATGCCATTAGCTGCCTGTAATGTCGCCCCCGACGAGCTCACCTTGCGCCCCGACGGTCCCCTCGCTCGACTATAAATAGAGGCCACCCCCGCACGATTTCTTCACAGCATCTCACTCCCCTCTCCCCACTGACCGTGCCACACCATTCTCAGAGCAAGGCGAGCACCACCTCGCTAGAATTTCACCGGAGCCCGCCGCCTCTGGAGAAGAAGGGAGCCAGCGATTGGAGCCGCCCCAGGAGAAGCCACCGGTACCAGGAGGATCGCCGTCGTCGACTTCGTCGTTCGCCCGCCTCGCCGACCCTCGCCCGTACCCCGGTGAGCCCCCAGCACCCCTCACTGGCCGCGCTAGGTTTCGTTCTCGCCGGAGCTGTCTCCTATCGACGATGACCCTCAGCCGTTGGATTAGAACTATATCGGACGATCCACGTTGCCCCATACCGCTTCGCCCAGCCCCGTGTCACTGACGAGTGGGGACACCCACTTACGCAGCCCGCGGGAGCACTGCGCTTAGCAGGCCGGCCCGTTAGAATTTCCCGCGCAGCCCAGCAATTCAAATTAAACCTTTTCTTTTTAAATTCAAACATACTTCTATACCCAACTTCAAAAATCAACCCAGATTGATTCAGTGCACCAAATTGGATGAAACCAATTTTGTCGGAAAGGTCTGTGAATGCTTAATCCAAGCCCGTTGGATTCAAGTCATTTGGATCTGTAGATCACCCATAGAAAAAATAACAAGGCAGAAGCTTTTCTGCATTCAAACATTTTTCAAATTTAAACCATAAAAGCTTTTGAGTTGATTCCAACTCTCAAAAATCATATTAAACCATACCTTTCAGAATATATAAAAATATATAGGTTTACTTGCAGAAATAATGTTCAAGTAATAAAAGAATGCTTCATAAGCATTTCTAGCCACTTTAATTAATTGAAATAAAAGGGTAAAACCTTATTAAATTGTGACACTACTTTAAATCACATTCCCATGGACTACAATATGAGGTGATGACATGTGTCAAAATGATCCCATGTTTAGTTTGGAGAATATTAAATCTTAAGTAGTTTTTCAATGAGTAGAAATTACTTTTCTAAAAATAAGAAGTTTTAAACCAAGCCTTAACCTTGTAATGTTAGAGATGATGCTAGATCATCTATAGGACCCTTGTGTGTGATGATTGAAAGTAGTTAAGTATTGTTTGGTGATTGTGTACCTCGTATTTATTCATAGACGCTAGTACCGACCAAGGATACTACGAGGAGGAAGGAGGATACTACGAAGAGGAAGCCGAGGAGAACTTCAACCACTGCTCTGCACAAGGCAAGCTAGTAACTATGCAAGCTTATATTGACACTGATGCAAGCTGAGACTATACCAATGCAAGCTAACACTTGCAAGATACCCTACTGATGCCACAAACCCATACTTGTGATATGAATACTATATGCCTTAAGCATATGTGATCATACCTACTTGCTAAACCAATCCTAGTTTTATGGCAAGCTTCTTACTTTATTTCTTTATCAAAGCTTACTTAGAGTCTACCTAAGAGTTTGGTAGATATTAGACAGTTGTGCTCAAGTTTGCCTCAAGAGCATAAAATTTGGCCTAAGCTAGAAACCTTGATCTCAGTCTAAGATATGATGTTGGACTTAGTGAAACTCCACTAGTTACCACCCCTCATTAGTACCACCCCCAACTGTAGATGCTAGTGCTAAGCATAAAACTTGATCAACTTTAGATGGGAATACTTGGTGGAAAAATGGTTATGAAAACCTTGGAATGATGGATCATTCTATTGAAATGTTTTGGACATGTGTTTCCAAACACTTAATGATTTTGGTGATGAAAATGTTGAGGCATGAGCCTTAGCCCTTTATAAAACTGATGGTTGTCTGGATGCGATACCATTCCAATTATATCGTACAACCACAATACCCGAATATTGGGTAGGGCTTGACTGGAAACTTATATACCTTAGTATTAGTTCCCTCACGGCTAAGGTCTGAGCTGAGGCTACCTTGTGAAGATTGTCCACCTGTGCAGTACCCAAGATGACAGTTAGTCATGGTTGGGAGGCCAAACTCACAGGAGAGGTGCTTATACTAGGGCGTGTAATCGAAAGGTTAGGATTGATTATCCGCATACTGAGTATGGTGAATTCAGGATTTGTTCCTGACGGATGTATCGAATGTTGTGGTGAAAGTGTACAATCTCTGCAGAGTGTCAAACTATTCGAATAGCTGCGTCCGCGGTTATGGACAGTTGGAGTGGCCATACTGTTCCCCCGTCAGACTTGTAAAATGACTTGTGAAATGAATTGCGACTTTGACTTGACCACAACAGAGTTGTGACCTGGATTACAAGATCCCACTTAGGAGTTATAAAACTGTGACTAGCTTCGGAACTTATTAAAGATAAACCTGGCTTTTTGCAAAACAACCCTAGAGCCTAGTGTCCTATTATCCAAAAACCCCTTACTTGTTAGTATTAGTTTGCGAGTACTTAAAGAGTACTCATGGCTTTGTCCCTGGCTATTCCCATGGCCAGACTATGAAGAGGAGTACCTGGAGGATGGACCCCAGGAAGGTTACGACAACTAGGATCATCTCCCATCGTCAGCATTGCTTGTGACCCCGAAGATGGAGCTTTGCCTATGCTACGGTTATTATTACGTATTCCGCTGCTTGATGTTGTATTAAGAACTGGATCATGAGATCCCTATTTGTGTAAGAACTTATGTATCGTTGTAATGGATGAAGTACTATGGTATCCAATTCTGTTATGTCTCGCAAAAATGGTAATCCTGGGATTGCGATGTATGGCATAACAGGCATCTAGGATTGAAAAATCCGGGTGTTGACAATCGATGACCCACATATCACAAAATAATATTAAGGGAAATGATTTTCTTGCTTTAGGCATTATGGGGGGAGGGTTCACCCAATCAATTAGGACCACACTCCCCTATGTATATGCCCGCATCTAAACCAAATACATGAGGAAGTGCAAGTGAGTCTGCAAGGGTAGTCAAGCCAAGCTCCTTGAATCTATGATATTTAGCTCATTCCTCAAATAAAAAAACATTGTTTCATAAAGTGGCTTCATGAAAATATCAGCAAGTTGGTTCTTTGTGCTCACAAAAGATAGCGCAATATCACCACGAGCAACATGATCCCAAATAAAATGATTGCGAATCTCAATATGTTTTTTCCTTGTATGCTGCACCGGATTGTAAGTAATTTTAATAGCACTTTCATTATCACATAAAAGAGGCACTTTGTCATAACTGACACCATATTCCTTTAAAGTTTGCCTCATCCATAATAATTGTGTACACGCACTTGCAGCAGCAACATATTCAGCTTCAGCGGTTGAGAGTGATATGCAATTTTGTTTCTTCGAAGACCAACACACTAGAGACCTGCCCAAGAATTGAGATGCACCAGAAGTTAATTTTCGATCATCCTTGTCACTAGCCCAATCTGAATTAGTATATCCACATAGAGATAAACTAGAGCCTTTGGGATACCATAGAACAAAATTTGGGGATTGAACCAAATATCTGAAGATTCTCTTGACCGCCACTAAGTGGCTTTCTTTAGGAGCGGCTTGGTACCTTGCACAAAATCCTACACTCAACACGATATCGGGTCTAGATGCGCAAAGGTAAAGGAGAGAGCCGATCATGGATCGGTATACCTTTTGGTCCACATCTTTACCCTTTCGATTAAGCTCGAGATGACATTTAGTTTGCATTGGAGTATAAACGCCATTGATATCCGTTATCTTGAACCTCTTGAGCATGTCTTGGATATATTTAGCTTGATTAATGAAGTTTCCCTCTCTAATTTGCTTGATCTCGAATCCATGAAAGAACCTTAATTCTCCCATCATAGACCTCTCAAACCTGTTAGTCATAAGCTTTTAAAATTCATCATTAAAAGCTTGATTAGTAGAGCCAAATATAATATGGTCTACATATAGTTGGCATACAAAAAGCTCCCTGTTAACCTTCTTAGTAAAAAGAGTGGGATCGATTTGCGCAATTTCGAATCTAGGTCTAACAAAAGCTCTTTAAGGTGCTCATACCACACACGTGGGGCCTATTTAAGGCCATAGAGCGCCTTATCAAGTTTGTAGACATGGTTCAGAAACTTGGGATCCTCAAAACCCGAGGGTTTCTTAACATATACCAACTCATGTAGAGGACCATTAAGAAAATCACTCTTAACATCCATTTGCTGTAATTTAAAATTATGATGAGCAGCATAAGCAAGAAGGATACGGATGGACTCAAGGAGAGCCACGAGAGCATAGGTTTCGCCAAAATCAATGGCTTCCACTTGAGAGAATCCTTGAGCCATCAGCCTTGCCTTATTCCTTACAACAATGCCATTTTCATCTTGCTTGTTCTTGAAAATCCACTTTGTGCCGATACCATTGCGGCACTCTTTGGGTTTTTCTATGAGCTTCCAATCTTTGTTATGCTCAAAGTTATTCAGTTCTTCATGCATTGCAACCACCCAATCTAGATCTTCAAGAGCATCAAAGACCTTCTTTGGTTCTACCATTGATATATGAGCTTGATGATCATAGAAGCTAGCAAGTTCTCTTCTAGTAGACACACTTCTTCTTAGACCACCTACAACCTTGTCAAGAGTATGGCCCCTTAACTCAAGATTCCGATCAGCACGAGCTTTGCGACGAGATTTAATTTCCTTATTGTTTCTTGGAGGAGTTGCTTCAACATTTAGATCCTTGTCTTGACCACTACCTTGTCCTTCATCAACCACTTGATTACTGCGAACTGGAGATGAAGAACCTTGCCCCTGATCTTGATCTGCACTCATAATAGGAGGTTGCTGCTGTTCTGGATCTTCAGGGCCAGAAAATCTGCCCCTAGGTGGGGCCGGATAGTCTGGCCTGGGAGTTTCATCTTCAGTATGATCTTCCTGGTTGCCCCTGTTAGGAGTTGGAGTTCCAGGCAATCCGCCCCTTGGGGCCGGATAATCTGGCCTAGGATTTTTAGTGCTTTCTTGTTCGTCTTGATTTCCCCTGGTGCGAGTTGGAGTGCCAGGGCCGGATGGTCCGCCCCTTGGAGGGGCGGATAGTCTGGCCTGGGACTACCAGTCTGCCCAGAAGACAGATGATCTTCAGGAGGTTGTGGAGTTGGTGCAGTAGTTTCTCCAGCAGTAGGGGCCTGTTGATCTTGTGTAGATGAGGGCTCCACTTGAGTGGAGCATTGTCCTTCCCGATCCGCCACAAGGGGTTCCTCAATGGGGCGGAAAAATCCCACACCCATTCTTTTTATGGCATCTTGGGGTATTTCAACATCTGCATTACAAACATCAATTTGCCCCACATAGGAGCCATCATTCGCATCGAATTCCACACTACAGGGTTCTACAACAATTCTGGAGAGCTTATTATATACTCTATAAGTGTGGGATTTGGCACCGTAACCAACAAAAATACCTTCTAAAGCCTTAGATTCAAATTTAGAAAAACGAACTCCTTTGATAAGAAAGAAACACTTACAACCGAATACCCAGAAATACGATATGTTGGGCTTGTTACCGGTGAGTATCTCATATTGTGTTTTATCCAAAATCTTGCGAAGGTAGACCCGGTTTGATGATTGACTTGCGGTAGATATGGCTTCAGCCCAGAAGTTGTATGGTGACTTGAATTCATCCAACATTGATCTAGCCATATCCATCAAGGTGTGGTTCTTCCTCTCGGCTACACCATTTTGTTGAGGGGTGTACGCAGCGGAATATTGATTTCTTATCCCCTCTTCACCTAGAAATTCATTTAATGTGTAGTTCTTGAACTCAGAGCCGTTGTCACTTCTTATTGCCAATATGCGGACATTGTGTTGATGCTGGACTTCATTGGATAAATCAATGACAGTTTGTTGAGTCTCACTCTTTAGCTTGAAACAATAGACCCATGTGTGTCTTGACTAATCATCGACTATCACCAAGAAATATTTCTTCCCACCGATGCTAGCATGAGATGGAGGACCAAATAAGTCCACATGGATTAATTCCAAGATCCTCTTTGAGGAAACAATAGTTTTCCTCTTGTGGGGAGATTCGTGCATCTTTCCTTTAACACATGCCCTGCAAACACGATCTTTGGCAAAGGAAACATTGTCTTTTAGTCCAAGGATGTGGCCACCCTTATGAATACTTTGCAAAGTTCTCATGTTGACATGGGCTAGACGATGATGCCATAACCAGCCCACGTCGGCCTTTTTGAATAAGCACATCAGAGCTGCAGTGGTTTTCCCCGAAAAGTCCACCACATACAGGTCATTTTCGACATACCCAACAAAAGCGGCCTTTAGAGACTTGCTCCACAAGAGTAACACTAAATCACCATCAATGAAAATAGCAAATCCCATCTTACCAAGGGCACGAACAGAAAGTAAGTTGTAACCGAGGGTCTCAACAAGCATGATGTCCACAAGAGAGATATCATGGGCAACCACTACCTTGCCAAGACTCAATACCTTAGATTTGGACTTATCACCATAGGAGACTGTAATATGATCATGATTGGGTCTCATCTCCTTGATGATCTCTTTGCTTCCGGTCATATTACTAGTGCACTCACTGTCCAGCACCCATTTAGAACCACCGAAAGCATAGCCCTGCAAGAAAATTACTTCTTGGTTTTAGGTACCCATTTTTCAATGGGTCCTCTCATGTTAGTAACAAGGGTCTTTGGAACCCAAATAGACCAAGAAACATATTCATCAAAAGGACCAACATAATTAGCATAGACATCACCATAGTAATCACAAAATCGTTCATAATTAGGATTGTTAGACCCTGCAAAACCAATATGGTCAGTTTTGTCCTTTGTGAAGTTCTTCTCAATGGTGCTTGTCTTTGATTGTTCAGTCTTGGTCTTCTTCTTCTTGTTCTTCTTCTTCTTGGACTTGGAAACATATACAAGTCCCTATTTTCCAAGGTTTGATCTTTGCTTGCCAAGAATATCATCAAGAACTCCCTTACCTTTGGAAGTGGAGGCTTTGGCAAGCTCATCTTCCACCCTAGCATTTTCTTCATGAATATATGTTGACTTAGATGTGCTAGGAACATCATATTTAGGCAATCGAATTTGGATCTGATCATGAGACTCATTGAGAATAGAAAATTCACTTTTCAAAGCCTTGTGAGAAATGTCAAGTTTCTCCAATTCCTCAGAGAGTCTAGCATGAGCAGCCCCAAAGTCAACCTTTTCTTTCTTTAGTTTCTTTGCTTTGGCTACTGCATTGTCACGTTCCTTAACAAGCTTGGTCACCACTTCTTCATGTGACTCCTCAATAGACTCAAGTCTCTCTTCAAGAGAAACATGAGCCTCTTCCTCTTCTTCTAGAGAATTTTTAGGGATGCAATCTCCATTGCATGCTCCCTTTCAATTTTGCCCTTTTCTTCAAGAAGCACTTCGTTTTGGGCCAGCTGGTCCATGAGAGCCTCAAAATGTATTTTTTGCTCACCTTGCAAGTTAGGGATTAAATAGTCCAAAGCAATAATTTCTTCTTTAACCTTAAGACTAGTAGGATCATCCATGTCAATCATAGTCTTAGGAAAAGAAGTGTTGGAAGGTGATACCTCAGAACCTCTTGCCATGAGGCAAGTGACGTTCTTGTTGATGATGTTTTCGTTCGGAGAGTCGAAGATATATGTTGGTGTAGATGTGGTGACTATAGTAGCCACCTCTCGGGAGCTAGCATCCTCATCTTCATCTTCACTTCTTGATGTATACTCCTCTTGAGCTACTAAGACTATATTTGGTTGCTTCTTGAATGGGGCACTCTTCTTCACAAATTGCTTCTTTCGTGGAGCCTTTGACTTCTCCTTGAGAATGAGTTTTCCTCCATTATCTTCTATACATTGATAAGGACACTCAGATACAAAGTGCAGCCGGTCTCCACAATTGAAACATGTTTTTAGCTTGGTACCGTTTTCCCTTCTTCCGTTTGGTCCACTCTTGCGTTCTAGTTCAGATTTGGCTTTGGTTGGATCCTTCCAAAAATTTCTAGCATAGAAGGCCATGTATTGTCCATGAAGTCTCTTTACATCCTCGGGAGAGTCCATATCTTCTATGTCATCTTCATCTTGATTAGCCACACTTGTTTTCAAGGCCATGTTGACCCCCTTTTGCATCCCAATGGCTCGTGCACATGCATCTACGGCATTCTTGGCAGCCACTTTGAAAGCTTCCATTTCTTGCATTACCTCATTGGATGTCATTAGGTGGTAGTTATGCCTTCCTTGGAGAATCTTCAAATCCGTGGGCTCAAAGGCATAAGAGCACTAACATACTTTCGCTTGATCCAAGCATCATCAACATGAGAAGCACCATGATTTCTAAAAGTGGTGGCTATTAACTTGAGCCGCCTATACATGTCCTCATGATCTTCTACATCCAACATATAGAACCCTTCGGCTTGGTTACTCAAAGCATCATACCTATTTCTTCTCATGCTTTCATTTCCAATGAAGAGCTTGGTGAGGGCATCCAAGCTTCATTCGCTGTGTTGAGATGCTCTATGTGTGGCATGTCTTTGGTACCCACGCCAAGCTGAATCATGTGTAGAGCCATTGCATTAAGTGAACTATCTACAACCTCTCTTCTTGTTAGGTTGTTTGGATCTCCAACATGAAGAACATTCTCTGTGATTTTCCATAACTCAATGGAGGAGCTGCACACATGAGACTTCATCAAAAATTTCCATTGATTAAAAGTAGATGCTGAAAGTTTGGGTGGATCACCCCTATTATGTATATGAGGGTGTGGGGTAGGTGGATTAGGAGAATACACATGGGAAACCTCATTGTATCCTTCCTTACCACTATCCTTTTTCGAGGAGGATCTCTTACTAGTGCCATCACCAACCACCTCGTCCTCTTTGGAATCGATGTTACCCTTTTCCTTAGATTGCAGAGTGGTGGCCTCAGAGGCAGATGGAGGTGATGTTGCAGTTGTGGAGAGACGCATTATCATTTGGCGCATATCTTCCATTTTAGCCTCCATAGAACTAATCAAGGTTGTTTCCAACGTCTTGAGATCGTCCATGGTGACTACTTCCGGAGCATCACTCCCATCTCCCTTGGAACCCATACTTCTCTTAGGCGGTTAATCCTGAATAAAGAGACGGGGCTCTGATACCAATTGAAATGGATCGTATGGGCACCTAGAGGGGGGTGAATAGGTGCTACTCAATTTTTAGTTCTTTTTAAATTTTAGGCTTGACACAAAGTAAATTCTCTAGATACGCAACTACGAGAATTTCCCTGTATGCAAACCTATCTACTAAACACGTAAAGAGAGGAGCGAGGAAACCATAGTGGAGCACGCGGAGACACAGGGATTTGTTTTATCGCACTTCCTTCCTTGTTTGGGAAGTACATCTGCGTTGGAGGGGTGGGCGGTTCTAAGACCACCACGCTATAATAGGCCTCACCCTATTCTCAGATGGATCTCACCACGAAAGGCCGGATCCACCTTCTCCACTATTGGTACCCTTCGTGGCAGGACCGGTGCCTTTACAACTCTAGCGGGGCACACATCCACAAACAAATTGGAGGCTCCCGTAATGGAAACAAGCAGTCACAAGAACAAGGATTATCAAAATAATCAAAACAAGGATCTATGTATTTGCAAGAAATACTAGATCAAAGGTTCTCCAAATGAATGGAGAGGAGGTGAAGCGCTTGATATACTATTGATGAAGATCGAGCCCTCCTCCTTTGATTCCCTAAGGGACGGGGCCTTTGGGTGGATGAAGGTGAAGATCTCTTGGATGGAACTTGAGGAGGAGATCTTGTCTTTTTCGAATGAATCAAGAGTTCTGGCAGAAGGGGGAAGATGGGTTTAAGTACCCCTGCCTAGAATTGGCTATTGGAGCAATTTGGGGCAGGATTATCCGCCCCCCACCAGAGACAAAAATTCTGGGACAAAATCCGCCCCCCCCCCCACACAGTGGGTGGAGCCACGCTTGACTTGGTTAAAAATCCTCGAGGGGGCGAATTATCCGCCCCTAGTCTGCCCCACAAGGGGCGGACTATCTGTCCTGGGGAAAATCTGCCCCAGAGATGGAAAGTCTGTGGGAAACTCCGTCCCCCTCTCTGAGTGATGCGCCGTGGCGACCTTTGCAAATATCCTGGGGGCGGACTATCCGACCCCCTTGAAGGGCGGATTATCCAGCCTGGGCAAAAACTTCGGCGCTAGACGGACAATCCGAGAGATATTCCGCCCCCCCAAACAGTGAGTCGCGCCCTTGCGCCCTTTGTGATTGGGGGAGGGGCTGATTATCTGGCCCCTGGCATGGGCGGATTATCTGCCCCCCAAAAACACTTTGAGGATCTGCAACACTTCAACACACATTAAATAATCCTTGATATTGTTATCTAACACACAAAACACTAGAGATCATGAAATGTTCTTTCATCCTCCCACTTAACTTTTCACGAAAAATTCCTTCTCAAGAAACTTGACGTTCTAAGCGACAAACACCTTTTGTCTCTGGTGTTATGGAGGAACATCCAACGGTTATTCGAAATAACATACAAAGACATGCTCATCCGACTTTGGTTGTAAACATTTTACTTATGCCTAGCATACCAATGTTTACAAAAGGACAACTTGGGTTTTATCCCAAACCATAACTTCTATGGTGTCATTTCAACGGATCATGATGGAGCTCTTTTCAGTGTGAAAGCGGTAGTCACTAAAGCTTTTAATCTTTAAAATACAATGGCAATTTGATAACTAACACCTTTGATCTCACCATGTTAAACAAGGTTTCGTTATATATCTCGAACACTCCATACTCATATAGTGTTTCGGGAAATGCAAATCCATGGAACAATTCCTCAAATCTTAGGTGTTATGCTAAACTTGTAACTCAAATATCTTCCTTTATGATCCTATCATAAACTCTTTATTTTATTGTTAAAATTATTTTCCACTTCATCTTGAAAGTCTTTGAACATTTTAAAATGTTTCATACTTCTTCCTCATTAAGTAAATATACACATATATTCACTCAAATTTCCGGAGAAATCATATGAAGTTGAAATCCATCGCTCATGACTACACATAATGGACTACATACATCAATATGTACAAATTCCAATAAGTTAGTCGTTCGTTCTTGTTTGGCCTTTGAACGAAGTTTGAATTATCTCCAGGAAAGTCTCACAAGCGTCATTTAATCAAAATCAGAATACTCCAAAATTCCATCAACCTGGAGTTTCTCCAAGCTTTCTTTCCAATATAATTTAAACGGCTATGTCACTTCTTAATTGATCTTTCAATCATTTGTCTTATGACATTTTTAGCATTTTAGTTTTATGGATGTGATTTCTCCAACTAGATTTGTAAATCATCCATCTTTTATGGATTACGGAAATTATTTGAACAACCCTTTTGTTCTCATAATACCTGATCAAAATAAAAATTATTGAAACAAATCTTGAAGGTAAGCTTTGAACGAGCAAAACAACAACACTTTGTTTGTTTTCGATGAACATCATCACATATTCTCTTGATGGTTACTTCGGCCATTGCAGTTCAGGAATTGTGTTGTCATGTATGACACTTTACACCAACCAATTCGGTATCCAATACCCAAAATCACATTGTTTAACAAGCAAAGAATACAACCATAACATGTATATCATCTATATACTTAAGTTGGACAGTTCCAGTCTTTTCCTTTTCTGCCAAATATTTCTGACATTCTCTTTCAACATTTCCTTTCTTTTTAGAAGAATCTATCAACATCAACAGTGGCGCCATACACATGACACATAGTCTAAACCGTGTATAGTCAAATACTAATACCTTTGGACTTGCACTTTGAAGTAGATCACCATCATCAAATGTTTGGTGTCCTTTCAAAATCCATTATGTAGTAATCTTTTAGTGAAGTAGACATTTTACCTACATCTTCTATTCATCCTCATCATGACAACTTTCATGATCAAGCTACTATATCTTATAACGGTCTATCATGAGTATAATGTGGTTTTCCAAAACCTTTTTGGAGGAT
This sequence comes from Avena sativa, assembly GCA_916181665.1. NCBI lineage: Eukaryota > Viridiplantae > Streptophyta > Magnoliopsida > Poales > Poaceae > Avena > Avena sativa. Next base: position 254,472,422 of record OV702299.1, read on the forward strand.
TAGGACATCTAGTATCTCCAACCTTCGCAAATTATCATCAAATATGAGAACATATATTTTGCTAAATTATACTCTATCATGTTGCAACAAAAACATAGTTTCAGATATCACAATCCATACATGATGGTTTCTGAAACAATTCTTTTAGCTCCTAGATAACCTTGATATTAAAACAATATTTTGAATATCAAGAATCATGGAGACAAACATGATACTTATATACTAACACTAGAATTGTTACTCTTGATTTAATACTAATTATTAAACTTCATGGAGTAAACGGAGTTTGCTAAAAGTTTGCAATAGGACTTTTAAACTTTAGATTAATACTCAAAACAATAAGATACCTATTCGTAAAGTAACTATCCAGAATTCTATAGATCTATTATTTCAATTAAAACTAAGCGAAAGGTGGTGAACGGATTCCAATGATTACAAAAATTATACAAATTCACTTTGATTTAATTTATGATAAATTGTGTTCAACTTTAATCATATTACCTTTGAACTCCCACTCAAAACAACATCCCTCACGTTGTTTTGGTGATTACACGAACCAAATACACTACACTAAGTCCAATCATCATGAGAGATGATGTAGATTCAAAGGCAAACACATATCATCCATATGACTCATGCTTTACCTTTCGGTATTCCATGTTCCGAGGCCATGTTTGTACATGCTAGGGTCGTCAAGGTTAACCTTAGTATCCACATGTGCAAATCTGGCTTGCACCAGTTGTATGCACACGTAGAATCTATCACGCTTAATCATCACGTGATGCTTCGAAATGACGAGTATTAGCAACAGTGCCAACTAAGGACGAACACTTTATTACTTGATATTTAGTGAGAGGGATCATCTTATAATGCTACCGTCGCGAGCTAAGCAATACAAGATGCATAAAAAGGATTAACATCACATGCAATTCATAATATGTGATATGATATGGCCTTTATTCGTGTGCCTTTGATCTCCATCTCCTAAGCACGGACATGATCTCCATCATCACCAGCACTGCGTCAAGGTCCGTGGCACCGCTTCATGGTTGCCCATCACTCACAACAACTATTACAACTACTTGAAATAAAGCTTATTACATGATGAATAGACACGCAGGTCTTAACGAATTTAAAAACAAACATAAGGCTCCTGCCAGTTGCCAACTTACAATAAGGATCATTGCATACATCAAATATAATTAAAATCTCATCATGGCCATATCACATCACAACACAAGCCCTGCAAAAACAAGTTAGACGCCTCTAATTTTCTATGCATGTTTTACTTGGCTAGGGCTTTTGAGTAAGAACCGTTCTAACTTACGATCATGAACCACAAAGTTGATACAAGTATTGTCAAGTACCCATTGTAAATTGAATCTTCACTATGGTGGGAGAGATAGACACCCGCAAAGCCACTTGTGCAATGCAAGTTGCACGTTGAGCGTGGAGAAAGTCTCATGTACGATGACATGTAAGGTTAGCCGGGGCCGCTTCATCACACCATCCTACAAGATGCAAAGTACACAAAAAGCAAGCGACAACAAAAGCATCAACGCCCACAAAACCATTGTGTTCTACTCGTGCAATATATCTATGCATAGAGTCGTCTCTGATACCACTACAGGATTCGCAGCATGGAAAACAAAAAAATTCTATTGCATGAACACACAAAACCTAGATCTAATTTATGGCAAAGCCAAGATCTAATCTACGAGATCGGTGCAACGAGATTGTAGAGAACTAACCCTCGTAGATCCAAAGCGTTTAACGAGATCGAATTCTCGTGGTTGATATAGTCGATCACTTGTCGATCTCAAGATCATGTAGACGATCCTTCCGGCGCCATGTTCCGGCAGTGCTTCCTCAGTCGGTCACACGTATGACAGTCGATGAAGACCTTCCTCTCCCTTGTTCCAGCAGCGCAGCGGAGGTTGTAGATCTCCTCGGAATCCCAACAGCACGACGGTGTGGTGGTGGTGGTGGTGGTGGTAGAGGAGAAGATATTACTGCAAGGCTTCGTCTAAGCCAGAGCAGTCTATGGAGGAGAGAGGGGAGGTGATGTGGACATCCCTTCTATTGATACAACCGTTGTACCTATAGCTACACACATACAAGGACCCATCACAAGATCTCGTGCCAAACAACTTAACTATCAGGTACTTTCGTTTCTTGGAACTATTCCTCACATACATGAGAATATGATGCTGCCTAAATCAGATGTATTTCTTACTCTTAGGAATGATGGACCAAGCATGGATGAGAGGGACAAGCATTGGAGCATGGCCATGCATGGAGATGGCAGCAAGCGTGTGATGATCCAAGAGAAGGCCACGGATGAAGATTTCAGAACTTTGAGGCCACCATAATGAAGAAAGAAGGCTTGGACGAAATATTCAAGATCAATACTTCACGAATTCGTCCATAGCTTAATATGGTGCTGCGACACCTTTTACTTTGGGCCAGGCCCATGTAATTTTCGCAGGATTTTAATTAGCCACTTTTTAGAGTCCGTATTTGAGGGGAAAAGGACTTCTAGGGTTGGATTCGGCCACCACTTCCATGGCTGGTCGAAACCCCACCTTTTCGCCCTTAAATACTCCCCATAGCCATCCCCCTAGACTCGGATTTTGTTTAGACATTAAGTTAGCCATCATAGCAACTTCGCCAAGGCTCGAGCGTCGCAGAGGCCTCTTGTACTTCGCACCTATTCAGGATCCCACCTCTTCAATAAACCTTTCCTCTTAATCCGCAATATCTTGATTGCAATATTGGTTCTTACTTGTTCTTGATTTCAGGTAGGAATTAAGACCCCTCGCTGGTCAGGCTGATCGTGTTCCCGCAGGATCGGTAACCTCCAGGAGATTGTCCTAGCGATTGCATTGGTGCTCGTGCTCGCACGTGTAGTCGGATCTTCAAGCCCGAACTCCACCAAATCGACTATCATCATCTCATCGAAAGATCGGACACCTTTGCCCTATCAAGTGGTATCAGATTTCAGGTTGCTCGGTGAGATTTTACTGTTTTCGTAGATTAGATCTGTTTTTACCTATAACCCACGAAAAAGCCAAAAACACAGTTAGAGTTTAGATCCATCCCATAACCAATCTACGCCTCGTATTATCTTTTCAGTTTTTGCATTGTTGAATTTGTGTCTACATCGTCGCGTCGAGTAGCTGGTCTTAGTGTCTCGTCCCTTAGAGTTTCGAGTTCTGATCATAGTAGTCACCGCCACACTCGCCGATCACCACCACCATATTCCTCCACCATATTCCGCCGCCATACACCCAGCCACCATAAACCCTAATACTCCGCCACCGCCTTCCTACCGCGACACAGATCCGATCAGTTTCCTGCCGTGGTACGAGTTCGAGTAGAGTTATTGTTTCCTAGTTATTTCTTTTTACTTTCCTTCTTTGTTGTTTCCGTGTTAAGCTAAAGTCCTTGTCGAGCTAAGAGTCCGGTCGTAAGTCCAGAAGGAGAGAAAAAAAAAGTCTGGAACCGCCTCCGAATTTTTTTTTCTGGCTATACTGTTTTTCGACCCCGGAGATCACTTTTCTCCATCGGCCATTATAGCAATATTTTTTTTGGCGTCTGCGCGCTTTCCGGAGCACAATAAAAAATTTCGAATTTTTTTTTTGGGGCTAACCTATTTTTAGACCCTGTAGATCAGTTCTAGACACTCGCCATCATAGTGATTTTCCACCTCTCGGTTCGCTTTTCAGGGTGCTATATCATCATACATTGCTTGTTGTGTCGCGTCGTGACATCGTTGGTGATCTAGGCTCGCGTCTCTAGTACGGTCTAGCCTAGGACCAGCACAGTACCATCGTTGAGCACTCTTTCAACTTTTGCATTGCTGTTTTGATAATTGCTAACCCCCTTTGCTAAGCCTTCCCAGAGCTCCACAGATATTCTCCACGTGCGGTGTCTCGACTTCTGGTAATCGCTTGGTTCAATCTCTGGACCCACTGATCCTCGCAGTTGCACATCGCCTTTTCCTGCTATTTGGTAAGAACTTGTAAGAGCTTTGTATATTGCTTGACGGATTACGCGTGACTTCCACCATATTCCCGTAGTATATACCTGTGCTTTTTAAGGACTAACCATGACAGATACATCGCGGAACCCTGCCACCATGACGAACGAAGAACTACATGCTCACTTCTCCGAGCTCTTGGTCAGTCGCGCTGAAGACGTGGATACACGCCTAGGGGAGTTTGACACCAAGCTCACCAACGCCGTGGACAAGATCGATGGACTCGAGAAATCCTTCAACGCCAAGCTTGACGCTCGGTTCAAGGAGATTATGAATAGATTGCCCACACCCGCACCCGTACCTGGCGCACGACTCATTCCGATCATGGGTCGGACTGCTGGTTCGGCTGCCGCCACACCCCCGGCGGCTGACGCACCTCAGACTTCTGCCGCGGCCGCTGCAGCGACATTGGGGACAGACGACGGGTACTACTACGACCCCGACAACGACGATCTGTTCGACGAGGAGGTTGAACAACCTCCACAAGTACCTGCTGGCCGTCCCCGACATTACTACCGCAACGCTCAACCACCGGTACGTGATGATGATCATGTTGCAAAGCTTAAATTAAATATTCCATCTTTTGAGGGTAAATATAATCCTGATGCATATCTTACATGGGAGATGGAAGTAGAACAACGTTTTGCATGCTTAAAATATCTTGAGAATATGCGTGTTAGTGCTGCTACATGTGAATTTACTAAATTTGCTTCCCTTTGGTGGTCTGAGTATTGTCGTTTAAATCCTACTACTATTCCTAGTACTTGGACTGCTTTAAAAACTGCTATACGTGTTTGTTTTGTACCTCCCACTTATCAACGTGATTTACTAAAGAATCTGACACGTTTAGAGCAAGGGAAAAATTCTGTAGAAGAGTATTATCAGGAATTGCAAACGGGGATGGTTCGGTGTGGTCTTGTTGAATCTAATGAACAAATGCTTGCATGTTTCTTTGGTGGATTAAACAAGGACATTCAGCACAAATTAGATTATAAGGAATATAATTCTATCACTCGTTTGTTTCATCTTGCTTGCAAAGCTGAACGTGAAGTGCAGGATCGCCAACCACCATGGAGGAGGACTAATAATTCTGCAGGTCGCACCTCCACTTGGACATCCCGACAATCAGCGCCTTCTCGTGATTCTCCACCAGCTACTACCACATCCAAGGCCACCACAAGATTTCCAGCTGCTCCTCCACCATCATCCAATGCTCCTGCTCGTAGTGCCTCTTCTATGGCTTCCACGGGCAAGACAAAGGATATACAATGCCGCAAGTGCTGGGGTTTTGGTCATATTGAGAGACAGTGCACAACACAACGTGTGATGATGGTGCGGGAAGATGGTCAATACGATTCAGCAAGTGACTTTGATGAAGATACACTAGCCCTTATTTCTGCTCGAGATGGAGACAATTCTGATGCTGATGAAGAGACAGAGGTGATGGGAGCTGAAGTTGCTGATCAATACAAGAGCTTAATTACACAACGTGTGTTGAGTGTCCAATTGAGCAAATCTGAGCAAGATCAAGTCCATAACCTGTTCCAAACACGTGGTGTTGTCAAGGAAAGAGCTATACAGATCATCATTGATGGAGGGAGTTGTAATAATCTGGCCAGTGTTGACATGGTAGAGAAGCTTGCGCTTCCAACAAGACAACGCCCACATTCATATTACATCCAATGGTTTGAGAGTTCTCGCAAGATCAAGGTAACAAGAACGGTACGCGTGCATTTTACTATTGGTACATATTCTGATTTTGTTGATTGTGATGTTGTACCTATGCAAGCTTGTTCTTTGTTACTTGGTAGACCATGGCAATTTGATAGAGAATCTTTTCATAATGGCAAAACTAATCACTATTCTCTTATGCATGATGGAAAGAAAATTGGTCTAAAACCTATGACTCCCGAACAGATTTTAAAAGATGATCTTGCTAGAGCTAGTAGAGCTAAAACTGAGGAGAAAAATAAAAGTGAGAATCAGATTGTTGCTACAGATTTTATACCACCAAAGAACACTAAATCTGATTCTACACATGCTACTGAAATCCGTTTGAAGAGTCCATGTATGCTTGCAAATAAAATTGATATTGCTGAACTAGATGTAAACAATACTCAATGTTATGCAATTGTCTGCAAAGAGGTTTCCCCTGTGCCGTTCCTATTATTTTGGTACCTAAGAAAGATGGTTCTTCGCGCATGTGTACTGATTGTAGAGCTATCAATAATATTACTATTCGATATCGTCATCCTATTCCACGTTTAGATGACATGCTTGATGAATTGAGTGGCTCTACCATGTTTTCTAAAGTTGATTTGCGTAGTGGTTACCACCAGATTCGTATGACATTAGGAGATGAATGGAAAACAGCATTTAAAACTAAGTTCGGTTTATATGAGTGGTTAGTAATGTTGTTTGGTTTAACTAATGCACCTAGCACTTTCATGAGATTAATGAACGAAGTTTTACGTGCTTTCATTGGACGTTTTGTGGTAGTCTACTTTGATGATATTCTGATTTATAGAAAATCTTTAGAGGATCATTTGAACCATTTACGTGCTGTTTTCAATGCTTTACGTGATGCACGTTTGTTTGGTAACCTTGAGAAGTGCACCTTTTGCACCAATCGAGTTGCGTTTCTTGGCTATGTTGTTACATCACAAGGTATTGAAGTGGATACAGCCAAGATTGAAGCTATTGAGAATTGGCCGCAGCCCAAGACAGTCACACAAGTGAGGAGTTTTCTTGGCCTCGCTGGTTTTTATAGGCGCTTTGTCAAAGACTTTGGATCAATTGTCGCGCCGCTGAATGAGCTTACCAAGAAGGATGTGCCCTTTGTTTGGGACGATGCACAACAACAGGCCTTCGTCATATTGAAAGATAAGCTAACACATGCTCCCTTACTCCAACTTCCTGATTTTACTAAGACTTTTGAGCTTGAATGTGATGCTAGTGGAATTGGTTTGGGAGGGGTGTTATTACAAGAGGGAAAACCTGTTGCATATTTTAGTGAGAAATTGAGTGGGGCTAGTATGAACTATTCTACTTATGATAAAGAATTATATGCATTGGTTCGGACATTAGAAACTTGGCAACATTATCTATGGCCTAAAGAATTTGTTATACATTCTGATCATGAATCTTTAAAGCATATTCATAGTCAAGCTAAGTTGAATCGTCGTCATACAAAGTGGGTTGAATTTATTGAGTCTTTTCCTTATGTTATCAAACACAAAAAGGGTAAAGATAATATTATTGCTGATGCTTTGTCGCGCCGTTATACTTTGTTATCTCAACTTGACTTCAAAATATTTGGATTAGAAACTATTAAGGAACAATATGTGCATGATGCTGAATTTAAAGATGTGTTGCAGAATTGTGGAGATGGTAGAACATGGAACAAGTTCGTCTTCAATGATGGATTTGTGTTCCGTGCCAACAAACTATGCATTCTGGATAGTTCTTTTCGTCTTTTGTTGTTACAGGAGGCGCATGGAGGAGGATTGATGGGACACTTTGGTGTCAAGAAGACGGAGGATGTTCTTGCAGCACACTTCTTTTGGCCACGTATGCTTCGAGATGTTGAGCGATTTGTGGCACGCTGCACTACTTGTCAAAAAGCTAAGTCTCGCCTTAATCCACATGGTTTATATATGCCTCTTCCTGTTCCTAGTGTTCCTTGGGAGGATATTTCTATGGACTTTGTTTTGGGATTGCCACGAACACAGAAGGGGAGGGATAGTATTTTTGTTGTTGTGGATCGGTTTTCTAATATGGCACACTTTATTCCTTGTCATAAAACGGATGATGCTGCGCATATTGCTGATTTGTTCTTTCGTGAAATTGTTCGTTTGCATGGTGTGCCAAATACTATTGTTTCTGATCGTGATACTAAATTTCTTAGCCACTTTTGGAGATGTTTATGGGCTAAGTTGGGGACTAAATTGCTGTTTAGTACTACATGTCATCCCAAACTGATGGACAAACTGAAGTAGTACATAGAACTTTGTCTACTATGTTGCAGGCTGTTTTAAAGAAGAACTTAAAATTGTGGGAAGAGTGTTTACCTCATATAGAATTTGCTTATAATCGTTCGTTGCATTCTACCACAAAGATGTGCCCGTTTGAGATCGTCTATGGTTTTGTTCCTCGTGCACCTATTGATTTATTGCCTTTACCTACTTCAGTACAAAATAATTTGGATGCTACACAACGCGCTGAAATGATATTAAACTTGCATAAGACTACTAAAGATAACATCGAACATATGAATGCTAAGTATAAACTTGCTGGGGATAAAGGGAGAAAGCATGTTGTGTTTGATGTTGGAGATCTTGTTTGGTTACATTTGCGTAAGGATCGCTTTCCTGATTTACGCTAGTCTAAGTTAATGCCACGTGCTGCTGGTCCCTTTAAGGTGTTAGAGAAAATAAATGATAATGCATATAAACTTGAGTTGCCTGCAGACTTTGGTACGGTTAGTCCTACGTTTAACATTGCAGATTTGAAGCCTTACTTTGGTGAGGAAGATGAGATTGCATCGAGGACGACTTCAATTCAATAAGGGGAGCATGATGTGGACATCCCTTCTATTGATACAACCGTTGTACCTACAGCTACACACATACAAGGACCCATCACAAGATATCTTGCCAAACAACTTAACTATCAGGTACTTCCGTTTCTTGGAACTATTCCTCACATACATGAGAATATGATGCTGTCTAAATCAGATGTATTTCTTACTCTTAGGAATGATGGACCAAGCAGGGATGAGAGGGACAAGCATTGGAGCATGGCCATGCATGGAGATGGCAGCAAGCGTGTGATGATCCAAGAGAAGACCACGGATGAAGATTTTAGAACTTTGAGGCCACCATAATGAAGAAAGAAGGCTTGGACGAAATATTCAAGATCAATACTTCACGAATTCGTCCATAGCTTAATATGGTGCTGCGACACCTTTTACTTTGGGCCAGGCCCATGTAATTTTCGCATGATTTTAATTAGCCACTTTTTAGAGTCCGTATTTGAGGGGAAAAGGACTTCTAGGGTTGGATTTGGCCACCACTTCCATGGCTGGCCGAAACCCCACCTTTTCGCCCTTAAATACTCTCCATAGCCGTCCCCCTAGACTCGTATTTTGTTTAGACATTAAGTTAGCCATCGTAGCAACTTCGCCAAGGCTCGAGCGTCACAGAGGCCTCTTGTACTTCGCACCTATTCAGGATCCCACCTCTTCAATAAAGCTTTCCTCTTAATCCGCAATATCTTGATTGCAATATTGGTTCTTACTTGTTCTCGATTTCAGGTAGGAATTAAGACCCCTCGCTGGTTAGGCTGATCGTGTTCCTACAGGATTGGTAACCTCCAGGAGATTGGCCTAGCGATTGCATTGGCGCTCGTGCTCGCACGTGTAGTCGGATCGTCAAGCCCGAACTCCACCAAATCGACTATCATCATCTCATCGAAAGATCAGACACCTTTGCCCTATCAGGAGGCGTCAGTGGCTAGGGTTTTGGGGCGAGGCTCTTGAAGGAAATATGCCCTAGTCGGGCGAGGCAATCATAGAGGTGATTATATTTCTTATGTATCCATGAGTTATTGTAATGTTCCTTGAATATCCATATCAGGCAACTTGTATTAATTGGCAATTATGTGAATTGTTTGTGAAACTCTATACTTGTATGGTTTTTTAAGAGTTGTCCCTAGTCGGAGTTCATGTGAGGAGACACGTGAATATTAGAGTAGCACATCGATTGGTTGATGACTATGTTTCGCAAGTCATAGACATGGAGATGTCAAACGAATGATGTGGACACATGTTATGAACATGGGGTTGGACTGACCCAAATTGAGACTGTCAATTAGTTGCAGCTCTCTCTTTACACATCGTGTACGTTTTGTCCTTAGACCTGAGATTGTCGCATGTACTTGAGATGTGGATCGACCTACTTTGGGGCTATTAAACGCTGCTCCGTAACTGGGTAGTTATAAAGGTGGCTTTCGGGTTTGTCCTAAAACATGCTGCAAGGCATGGTCAATCAAGATGGGATTTGCCCATCTCTACTTGAGAGAGATACCTCTGGGCCCCTCGAGTGATCGGATCCAGAAATGCATGGTCGTGCTACATATGGTTAAGAGTTAACCTAGTAAAGGGATTCTGAATCACAGTATCGAGAAAGGGAGGTCAGCTTGGAGCTAGACCAAATATCGTGAGGCAAAGGGAAAGATATGTACTAAACCTTGTGATGGTTCGTCCGATATGATCTTTGTATGCGTTTAGGAGTTGGCACGTCTTGCTAGAGGCCGCTACCAACTATTGACAGAATAAGTGTATTCGTGTCATGTCTATACGTATATGAACCAATAGGGTCACACACTTAAGGGGCTGGAAGCCTAATGAGGATTGGATCCGAATTAGACCAGGCTTAGGCTACTAATGGGCTGCTAATGTAGAAGCCCACTGGGGACGCCTATATAAGAGAGGGTGGGATGAGCTGACCAGGGTTAGACCATTCCACCCAGCCGCCACTCCTCACGCCCGTGATGCACGCGTGGACCTAGCAGTCCAGCGTTTGACGCTTCCACCCTGTACGTGTGGATACCTCGGAGGCGCTGCATCTGTAGCGCTTGGACGAGCCACGCAAGGGGAGATGCTCGTGGGATCAAAACGAGGAGGAGACGTAGATCATATACACTGCCTCGACGTGCTTCATCAAGTTCCGCAACTGCGCATCTAGTGGTAATCCCGTGATCTATGACAACAGTAATCCTGGTTTACATGGTAGAAAATTTTGATTTGCGCTAGTGTAGCCTACCTGTATCCCTTTAGTTGTATCAGAGCCGATGTTCTTCAGTTATAGGTTCGGGATGTTTGCATATGGTGATATGCAGATTCATATGAATGATGTGATCGTTTATATTGCAGTGGTTCAGGATTGATCTATGATCTTGCTTTCCGTGATCATGATTCTGAGGTAGTCGAACGACTTACCACTACCGGTCGGTTTCTGCCATCGGGGTAGACAGTGACATAAAATCTTGTTGAATCACGCGAAGATCAATATGATTGATCGAATCGGAACCTAGATCTAAAATCTTTGTACCGTGACCAAAGGAGTTTGATCAGATCGGAACAACGGACGGTTTATGGTAAATTTGATTTGCCGATCAGAATCCTTAAAGAAAATTGTGTAGATTCGATCTGTCACATCCCAAGATTTTCCAAATCTTGTAATGTGAAAAATAAATGAATAAAATAAAACTTTGTTGATTTTCAGGGTGAGAAGAAACTTTTTGATTCCAGTTGGAAACTTTCAAAACCTATTTGGATTAAATAAAATCCTAAAGGGGTTTAAAAAGTTAAATAAACAATAAAGTTAAAAATATTTGGAATTACTATTTTGAATCTTTTAATAAAAAGATTTGGTTTCAAAAGAAAAGATAGATTTATAAATAAGGGTTATTTTATAGAGCCAAATTAAACCTTGGCCAAGCTTTTGAAATAAAATGTTTTCTTTTGATTAAAAAGAGTAAAGGTTTAATTAAATAAAATAATGAGGATTTATTAATATCCAATTTTTATTTAAGTAAAGTCTTTTCCTTTTTAAGAAAACACTAAAACTTATTTATTTCAAAATAAAGTTTTTAATAAAACAAATCCTATTTGATTTAATGACTAAGGTCCATTTTATTTAATTATTAATGGACCCTAAAATAAAATGTTATTTTATTTTAAACAAGTTTTCTAAGTATCTTATATCTTTAAGTAAAACCTACTGATTTGGTTTTGATAATGTTTAGTTTTCAAATGGAGATTTTATTAAATAAATCAAAACCTATTTGAATTAATAATTAAGGTCTATTTTATTTAATTATTAAATAGATCCTAAAAAGAATAAAATTATTTTATTTTGTTTTGGACTTTGGTTATGTTGTTAAACAGAACCAAAACTCAATACAAGTGTGGTGAATGTTTGAATTGTTTTGGAGTGTTTGACTTGTTTGTTTGAAATTCAAAACAGAAAAAGATTTGGAAAAAGAGAAAGATTCAGAACTAGAAAAAAATAGAGCAAAGACGACCCAGCCCAGCTAAGCCCATTCCAGCCCAACCTAGCCCACCTCTCCCTCTCAGCGAGCGAATCGTTTTTCACCGCAAAAGAAACCCGCGAGGACGCTAACGAATGGACCCTCCCCCTCACTCCCTTTCTTGTTGACAAGCATGCCCCACCCCTCCAGCTCATCTTCTTCCTCCCTGCGACGACCACGCCGGCCGTTTCCTGCCGTTGAGGCCGTGGTTAAATTCGCCTTAATGCCTTCGCCATTACTCGCAGCGACCACGCCCCCTTAAACGTCTCCCTCTCCTCCCCATTTCCCCTCAGACTCCACGCCCTGAGCGCCACTAGGCTGCACTGAATCGAAGCAGCAACGTCACTGCTCCGACCATCGTCCCCAGCCAATTCCGGCCGAACCCTGTCGCCCCTGCCTTCCTGAGCACACCGTCGAGATCCCCACTCCCAGGCGCACCTGCCTGTACCCTCCATACAACCGCGGGAACCACTGACCGCGCCGCCGCGTCTGCTTTCTTCTCCGGCGACGTCCCCTGGTAAGCACAGACCATCCCGCGCCCTCTCCTTCACGCTCGCAGCTTCGCCTTGATCCTGCGCATCTAACCATGTCCTCGTTTTGCTTCGGGGTGAACCACAGCTTCGCCTCCGACCACGACCAGAGCCGCTCGACGCCATTCCCACTCCGGCGAGCGATTACTTCCACGCCAGTACGCCCCTCGACCAACCGACCACGCCTCGAGCATCACCACGTCCCTGCGATCACGGTGAGCATCCTCGTTTCCTCTATTGCTTCCTGTAACTGCCGTAGCGCCACCGCCTGAGCGTTGCCGCCAGTCACCGCCGCGCAGCGCCGCCAGTTCTTGGTTGAGTTGCTGTGGACCGTAGGATTTAGATCCAAGCGTTGCGATAGATTGCCTAAACGAAGGGGTATCGTATGCTCACAGCCACACAATGTTATTTAGATCCAACGCACCGCATCAGTCGATCCGTGCGAACTGGTACCGCCCAATAAGAAAGCGACGCGTGGCCAGACTTCGATTTAAAAACAGATTTGAAATCAGATTTAGATGCAGATTTGAAACCCTTGTAACTTTTGATCCGCACGTCCAAAAATTGCAAACTTTATATCAATGGAATCAGTGAGACAAGCCCTAGCCAACCATGCCATTTGTTTAGTAAAAAGCTTCTGGAAAAATGTTTGTTTTTGCAGAAACATTTGTATGCTTGTTTAGATTATAAAAATTGTTCAAAAATGATTTTGGGAATAAAATCTTTTGCAAATGGTGTATTTTGAACCTACTGACCCTAGGAAACACTTTGTGGTTTCAAAAATGTATTTGGTGAAACAAAAGAATGATTCTTTGATTTAAAACCATTTCTAGACAAATAAAAATATAGTTTATTTATTAAAAATGGTTTTGGAAGAAAACTTTTGGGAAATGTTTTGTTTTAAACTCTCTGACCCTAAACACAAAGTTTTATTGTTTGAGAACATATTTTGTGAGTCCTATAGATTAATGCCTTACTAAAACATTTTTACACCACATAAAATGATACCTTGTTTTGAAAATGGTTTATGAAGTGAAACCTTTTGCAAATGACTTTGCCACTTTGTAAAATGACCATTAGTTGTCTTCAAATGTTTATGACCCATTAGAAACCACTTATACAAATAAAACAACCCTTTTGCATGCTTGCATGTATTGTTTTGTTTTATTATTTTATGTGATGTTTTGCTTGATTGGTAGATTGAGATTGTGCCTTGCTTGATTGAATTGTAGTGACTTGAAGAGTGTGATTGTTGCAAGGACAAGGAGTGAACTTATACCCTCTACCAAAAAGGCAAGTGATGCTTCATACTTTGTCCCATTACTTTCACTATGCATTAGTGTTTTTTCTAAGTAAAACTTGCATGGAATTTTGCTAAGTATAAACCTTGCTATAGGAAATCCTAGTAGATGAAACCTTAGTAAAATTCCCTAAGTTAAGACTCCTACCACTATCATGCTTAGCTTAGCTAATAGAAAAAAATGGTGGAAATATATTCACACTATGGAAAATTTCTAAGTCTGAGGACTTGTGTTTTTGTTTAATAAAACAATTAAGTTAATGAATCACCTGGGTGGAATGGTAACTGCTTGGTGGTTTTTGGTTGAGTGGTTCACAAGGCCCATGTTTATGGTTGACCTTGTGTATCTCACTTGTGGATGGCCACCCAGGAACAAAGAGATTTGAGATGTCAAATGTTGAGAAGCTTCAAGTGCAACCACTTGGCATTATGGGCTCTGCCTGGATCATATAGGTTGCAAGAACTTAGCCATATGGACAGTTGGTGGTAGAGTTTGATAGGTTGGAACGCGTCCATTTTGGTATAAGGGAAGGCTTCTGAAAGATCTTGTCTTGGGAAACCAAGTCTTGTGGGGAAAGTGCACCACCTCTGCAGAGTGTAAAATCTAAGTACTTAGCCATGTCCCTGGTAAAGGACAACTTGAGCATCAAGACATGGAAGCAATCAAGAATCTCATCATTCAAATTTCAAAGTTAAAAACTTGTGGATGAACAAGGGTTAAAGAATCTTCAATCTTTGATTGGGAGATGCCTTGGAAAAGATTTTGTCAAAACAAAAACTTAGTGTTTTCAAATGTTAAGGAAAAATCTATTTTGAGAAATGCAAGCCTCAACTCCACTTAGCCAAATGCATATAGATGATAGACTCCACTATACTACCATAGTATCACTTGCCAATACAATTCAAATGTATTGACCCTTTGTGGCTGTAACTTGTTATGTTGCAGGTTTGATTGATGTTAGTAAAGTTTGATGATTAGGATTACAAAGTCTACAACCAACATGTCTGCCTATGGCACTTTGAAGATGAAGGACCCCATGCTTATAGTTATTCTGCTGCAATGTAATGTAATAGCCAAATGAGCTATGTAAGATGTAATAAAATTATGTTATTCCTGGTTATAAGGTTCTACTATGACCTTTGTTTCTTGATATTACATCTTAACTGTGGATGCTAGCTATTGATCCAGGGACTAGCATTGTAAACACATGGGACTCTACCTTATTAAAAGGTTGGGACCCTTACAGATGGTATCAGAGCATTGTGTTGCCTGTAGGATTTGTAAACCTAGGATTGGACAAAACCCCTTAGCAAAAACAGGAGTTGTATTTGTCCCAAAACTTATTTACAAACAATCTTGTAAACTCTTTCCTCAACCATTTTGGTTTTTGATTCTACATCTCTTCTATTTCAACTTGATGGAAAAACCTACCCCATGGCCAAAGACTTCACCATGTGCAAAGGACTTCTTCAACTCTAATGACTTCAACTTCTTCAACTCTAATGACTTCAACATCTTCAGCATTTTCACCAAGGACTTCAACCTTGGATATCACTAAGGACTACAAGTGAGACAAGAAATCTTGCTCAAGATTTGAAGACTAAAGAAACACAACTTAGAAGGAACCATGATCACCTTTGAAGATTGTGACCAAGAATTTTCTCAAGAATAAAAGATCTCATGGAAGATGAATCAACCAAGAAGGATGGAAAGATCACAAGTGAACCCTATAGATGGACTACCATATTTTAGTTAAGTCAAACACACCAACCTATGTGGTGTAACAAAAATATTTTTGGTTGCCTAAAAATATGCTTGAACTCTGTTGTTTGAGTGAAATGTTTGTTTGTGATTGCTTGCACATTGCTTGAGTGAATTGTGATGTGTGTGATTAGAATTATTTCCTTAGAAATATTTTGCCTATTCTAATCCCAATCCAACCCAAACAGATGACTTCTCCAAGAGACTCCAACATCAAGGATGGTGACACCAACAACAACCAAGATGACAACATGAGAGAACTGATAGTAACCCAAGACCAGTTGAGCCAAGAGACAACTCAGCTTTTAGCCAACAACAATGGACTAGACCCAGCCATACAAAGGATTTTGAAACTTCAATCCCAATTGTTGCAAGGATTAGTCACTCAAATGATCAACATGAGAAAAAACTTTTCCCAAAGAGCTAATGACAACAAGGATGACAAAGATGTTATTTTAGAAGGAACTCAAGCTTGCAATAATTGTGGAGACAAGGATCATACATCCAAGGAGCATGAAGATCAATGCCCTAATTGTGAAGAAGAGGGTCATATCTCTAGTAACTGCCCTAAGAAGAGAGAAAAAATTTCCACCTTTGAGGTGAGATATGAAGAACATGAACTAGAAGAACTCCTAGCTTTGGAGAGACCCAAAAAGAAGAAGAAGGATATCACTCAAGTGCAATGTTACAATTGCAAAGAGATGGGACACTATGCTAGTGAATGCCCAGAAAAGAAGAAGAGACAAGAAGACAAACAAAAGCTAGTGAAACCCAAGATGAGGAAGGATTTTAACCAAGTGATGTGCAACCACTGCAAAGAGTTAGGACATTATGGATCATATTGTCCAAAGAAGCCACCTCAAGACCTCAGCCTTATCACATGTTTCAAATGCAAGGAACTAGGCCACTATGCAAGCTTCTGTCCAGGAAAGTTACACCAAGATCCCAAGCAAGCCAATATGTAATTTAGTTGGAAAAATTTTAAGGGTGGTAGTACCCTAGATGCTTTGAGCCTACTTGTAACCCTAGCCTTCTCAAATCTCGGGACGAGATTTATTTTAAGGGTGGTAGCCTGTCACATCCCAAGATTTTCCAAATCTTGTAATGTGAAAAATAAATGAATAAAATAAAACTTTGTTGATTTTCAGGGTGAGAAGAAACTTTTTGATTCCAGTTGGAAACTTTCAAAACCTATTTGGATTAAATAAAATCCTAAAGGGGTTTAAAAAGTTAAATAAACAATGAAGTTAAAAATATTTGGAATTACTATTTTGAATCTTTTAATAAAAAGATTTGGTTTCAAAAGAAAAGATAGATTTATAAATAAGGGTTATTTTATAGAGCCAAATTAAACCTTGGCCAAGCTTTTGAAATAAAATGTTTTCTTTTGATTAAAAAGAGTAAAGGTTTAATTAAATAAAATAATGAGGATTTATTAATATCCAATTTTTATTTAAGTAAAGGCTTTTCCTTTTTAGCAAAACACTAAAACTTATTTATTTATTTTAAATAAGTTTTCCAAGTATTTTATATTCTCAAATAAAACCTACTGAAGTGTTTTGGTTTTATTTTAGATTTCAAAATAAAGTTTTTAATAAAACAAATCCTATTTGATTTAATGACTAAGGTCCATTTTATTTAATTATTAATGGACCCTAAAATAAAATGTTATTTTATTTTAAACAAGTTTTCTAAGTATCTTATATTTTCAAGTAAAACCTACTGATTTGGTTTTGATAATGTTTAGTTTTCAAATGGAGATTTTATTAAATAAATCAAAACCTATTTGAATTAATAATTAAGGTCTATTTTATTTAATTATTAAATAGATCCTAAAAAGAATAAAATTATTTTATTTTGTTTTGGACTTTGGTTATGTTGTTAAACAGAACCAAAACTCAATACAAGTGTGGTGAATGTTTGAATTGTTTTGGAGTGTTTGAATTGTTTGTTTGAAATTCAAAACAGAAAAAGATTTGGAAAAAGAAAAAGATTCAGAACTGGAAAAAAATAGAGCAAAGACGACCCAGCCCAGCTAAGCCCATTCCAGCCCAACCTAGCCCACCTCTCCCTCTCAGCGAGCGAATCGTTTTTCACCGCAAAAGAAACCTGCGAGGACGCTGACGAATGGACCCTCCCCCTCACTCCCTTTCTTGCTGACAAGCATGCCCCACCCCTCCAGCTCATCTTCTTCCTCCCTGCGACGACCACGCCGGCCATTTCCTGCCGTTGATGCCATTGTTAAATTCGCCTTAACGCCTTCGCCATTACTCGCAGCGACCACGCCCCCTTAAACGTCTCCCTCTCCTCCCCATTTCCCCTTAGACTCCACGCCCTGAACGCCACTAGGCTGCCCTGACTCGACGCAACAACGTCACTGCTCCGACCACCGTCCCCAGCCAATTCCGGCCGAACCCTGTCACCCCTGCCTTCCTGAGCACACCGTCGAGATCCCCACTCCCAGGCGCACCTGCCTGTACCCTCCATACAACCGCGGGCGCCCCTGAGCGTCGACTTCGACAACCACTGACTGCGCCGCCGTGTCTGCTTTCTTCTCCGGCGACGTCCCCTGGTAAGCACAGACCATCCCGCGCCCTCTCCTTCACGCTCGCAGCTTCGCCTTGATCCTGCGCATATAACCATGTCCTCGTTTTGCTTCGGGGTGAACCACAGTGTCGCCTCCGACCATGACCAGAGCCGCTCGACGCCATTCCCCACTCCGGCGAGCGATTACTTCCACGCCAGTACGCCCCTCGACCAACCGACCACGCCACGAGCATCACCACGTCCCTGTAATCACGGTGAGCATCCTCGTTTCCTCTATTGCTTCCTGTAACTGCCGTAGCGCCACCGCCTGAGCGTCGCCGCCAGTCACCGCCGCGCGACGCCGCCAGTTCTTGGTTGAGTTGCTGTGGACCGTAGGATTTAGATCCAAGCGTTGCGATAGATTAGCTAAACAAAGGGGTATCGTATGCTCAGAGCCGCACGATGTTATTTAGATCCAACGCACCGCATCAGTCGATCCGTGCGAACCGGTACCGCCCAATAAGAAAGCGACGCGTGGCCAGACTTCGATTTAAAAACAGATTTGAAATCAGATTTAGATGCAGATTTGAAACCCTTGTAACTTTTGATCCACACGTCCAAAAATTGCAAACTTTATATCAATGGAATCAGTGAGACAAGCCCTAGCCAACCATGCCATTTGTTTAATCAAAAGCTTCTGGAAAAATGTTTGTTTTTGCAGAAACATTTGTATGCTTGTTTAGATTATAAAAATTGTTCAAAAATGATTTTGGGAATAAAATCTTTTGCAAATGGTGTATTTTGAACCTAGTGACCCTAGGAAACACTTTGTGGTTTCAAAAATATATTTGGTGAAACAAAAGAATGATTCTTTGATTTAAAACCATTTCTAGACAAATAAAAATATAGTTTATTTATTAAAAATGGTTTTGGAAGAAAATTTTGGGAAATGTTTTGTTTTAAACTCTCTGACCCTAAACACAAAGTTTTATGGTTTGAGAACATATTTTGTGAGTCCTATAGATTAATGCCTTACTAAAACATTTTTACACCACATAAAATGATACCTTGTTTTGAAAATGGTTTATGAAGTGAAACCTTTTGCAAATGACTTTGCCACTTTGTAAAATGACCATTAGTTGTCTTCAAATGTTTATGACCCATTAGAAACCACTTATACAAATAAAACAACCCTTTTGCATGCTTGCATGTATTGTTTTGCTTGATTGGTAGATTGAGATTGTGCCTTGCTTGATTGAATTGTAGTGACTTGAAGAGTGTGATTGTTGCAAGGACAAGGAGTAAACTTATACCCTCTACCAAAAAGGCAAGTGATGCTTCATACTTTGTCCCATTACTTTCACTATGCATTAGTGATTTTTCTAAGTAAAACTTGCATGGAATTTTGCTAAGTATAAACCTTGCTATAGGAAATCCTAGTAGATGAAACCTTAGTAAAATTCCCTAAGTTAAGAATCCTACCACTATCATGCTTAGCTTAGCTAATATAAAACAATGGTGGAAATATATTCACACTATGGAAAATTTCTAAGTCTGAGGACTTGTGTTTTTGTTTAATAAAACAACTAAGTTAATGAATCACCTGGGTGGAATGGTAATTGCTTGGTGGTTTTTGGTTGAGTGGTTCACAAGTCCCATGTTTATGGTTGACCTTGTGTATCTCACTTGTGGATGGCCACCTAGGAACAAAGAGATTTGAGATGTCAAATGTTGAGAAGCTTCAAGTGAAGCCACTTGGCATTATGGGCTCTGCCTGGATCATATAGGTTGCAAGAACTTAGCCATATGGACAGTTGGTGGTAGAGTTTGATAGGTTGGAATGCGTCCATTTTGTTCTAAGGGAAGGCTTTTGAAAGATCTTGTCTTGGGAAACCAAGTCTTGTGGGGAAAGTGCACCACCTCTGCAGAGTGTAAAATCTAAGTACTTAGCCATGTCCCTGGTAAAGGACAATTTGAGCATCAAGACATGGAAGCAATCAAGAATATCATCATTCAAATTTCAAAGTTAAAAACTTGTGGATGAACAAGGGTTAAAGAATCTTCAATCTTTGATTGGGAGATGCCTTGGAAAAGATTTTGTCAAAACAAAAACTTAGTGTTTTCAAATGTTAAGGAAAAATCTATTTTGAGCAATGCAAGCCTCAACTCCACTTAGCCAAATGCATATAGATGATAGACTCCACTATACTACCATAGTATCACTTGCCAATACAATTCAAATGTATTGACCCTTTGTGGATGTAACTTGTTATGTTGCAGGTTTGATTGATGTTAGTAAAGTTTGATGATTAGGATTACAAAGTCTACAACCAACATGTCTGCCTGTGGCACTTTGAAGATGAAGGACCCCATGCTTATAGATATTCTGCTGCAATGTAATGTAATAGCCAAATGAGCTATGTAAGATGTAATAAAATTATGTTATTCCTGCTTATAAGGTTGTACTATGACCTTTGTTTCTTGATATTACATCTTAACTGTGGATGCTAGCTATTGATCCAGGGACTAGCATTGTAAACACAGGGGACTCTACCTTATTAAAAGGTTGGGACCCTTACACGATGTCTCATTTTTCACAATTTCTATGATGATCTGGAAATCCATAATGGCTGCGGTGACCCAGCATACCACTGCATGATGTAGTACACTATAGTCGTTGACATAACACCAATGAAACACCATTCACTAGTATTACATCCCTCAGAGTGGTACAACAGAAACACAGCAGGTCCAAGACATGACTATAGGTTACAACTCAACTCTTTACACAAGATCCAGACAACACTCTAGGTTAAAGAGAGAGAAAGAAACTTCTTACAAAGAAGAATCAATAATAAATAACTCATAGCTACCATACTTATAAAACTAATAGCTGAACTACTAGGCTTCCATTGCTGCTATTGCAATATTCTACATAAGTAGGTTCTATGGTTAGAAATCCTATTATTATCTAATCAGCAACTTCGTCTCCACTTGAGTTGATGTATATGCTGACTTCCTTGACTTCATGGAAGAGTTTTAGCTTTTAATGATGATTCCTGAAGCATAACTTGATGTAGACGTCGTCTGTACTGGCTTTAGAACCTAGCAAGGGTTAAGAAGATACTTTGAGTACGAGCGTACTCAGCAAGTTCACTAGAAAAGGAGTGTTTAATGCACTATATCTACGGCCATAGACCATAGGTCGTAGGCAATGCAGGTTTTCGTAAACATTTCTTCAAAGGTTGTTTTTATTCTGAAAAACTATGCCCGTCAGCCTTCACGGGTTTACTAGAACTTTCATGGAGTTCCTTTCCCGCCATGTTCGCAGCTCCTTCCCAGAACAGGGAGTAACAAGTTACAGTTCTTACACTCTGCAGAGGTGCGTCACTTTACCCATGAGAGATCTTAGCTTTGTTGCACATCCGAATTGCAGGTTCGTTCACACTTCCTTGGTGTGAGGCCAAGACTAAGATCGAAGCCAATCACTTCCTTCTCCGCGACCCCGCATGTCTCCTTGGTGTACGCCAGCCCACCTATTGAATTACGACAATTGGCAGTATAGACCGTTCAGATGCCAGAACTATCATGGGACGTTGAGGGCTCCCACCCATATGTTGCATATCCTCTACGAATTACCATATAATATGCATGCTACGAGTGATAACAGCCACGACCCGCACATCCGGCTCCATGCAAGAGGGAAAGATACAGTTGACTTCTCCGTCCCATTCCAAATCTCATGGTCAATGCGTGATATACGGTGCAAGAATCACTGGCGACATTGGTTATTAAGTCCTAGGTAATATGTTCCTTTACCACCGGAACTCTTATAGTAGGTTATTACCTCATGGTAAATAACCTATAATCACATTATTATGAAAATAGTGTTTTTTGTCCTTTTTCAGATGCAGGTGATGACAACACTGGATTTGTAAAATACTTTACAGAAAATAATCAAAGGACATGAGCAAGTGTGAACTTGCCTTTTGTGATTGCAAGATTATGCACTCACGATCTTCAAGACAATATAAGATCCAATAGCTGAAATCTGCATCATTGGTCCGGTAAGGACTAATGTTTAAAGAAGCAAGATGCTTTTATGCATAAGTAATGTAATGCAAGTTGATAAACGCGAATCCCGAGAATAACGTTGTTCTAGGGTTTGGATACTTGAAAGGGTTTCCTTGGAATGTGTTGCCCTTTTAGATTAAATTTCATACATGTGCTTCTTATTAAGGCTTGTGAGTGTGTGGAAAATAACCTGTATTTATACATCAACAAAATACACAGTATGGAATGCTACTCAAGGTTACTTACATCTTAATTGTTTATCTTCAAGTTTTACTTTACAAGTAATGTCACTTATAAAGAATTTAAGTATTAACAATCTTATTATACAAGTAAAGTATAAAGTAAGGTGTTTACTATTAATTGTCATATGTTGATTGAAGTGGCAAAATGAATAACTTTTGAAGAAAATATTCCTTTATTAAGGTTTAAACAATCCTTGTGGTTAATCAGATGTGGTTGATGTTGTTTGTGCTTGCTTGAATAGTTCGGACTTGAGATGCTTTACAATTTAATTATAACAGACCAAAGTTAACTATAAAGTATATAATAAAGTTTTTAGCATTATTTAAAGTATTATAGACTAAAGTTAACTTTAAAGACATGGATGGATTTAGTGTGTATTACTTATGATATTTGTATCTTGTTCACTTTATATTATTTCCTTAGAGTTACTTAAGAATGGCATTACTTCTATTGGAATAGTGGTTTCCTAATTGTTTAGTGGAATAGAATCATTTTTCTTTTTATGGATGAGTGGTTATAGTTTGTAAACAAAGAAATAATATTACTTAACTACTTATGGATTCAACATAGTGTTTTGGTTTGTTTATAACTTTTTATTAAATTCAAGTTATTAAAGTGTTTAACTTTTTATTTACCTCAAAAGTGGAATATCACATTTTTAATTATGTAGGAATTATTCTTGTGATCATTTTGGTGTATTTCATTTATTTTTTTATGATTTATAAATAATAAGATATGATTTTTATAAGATTTATTACTTTATAAATACATAATAAATAATAAATATTTAATTAATAGGAATAATAATGTATAATTATAGTTTTGAAGTATTGTTTTTATTTTTCCAAGATTTTTGGTATTTTATTTATATTTTTAACATTTACAATTATTAAAATATGAATTATCAAAGTTTTATTACTTATAAAACTTTTATTAAATAATATTTATTTAAATAATCATCATAATAATATTTGATAATGCTTTTAAGTTGTAGATTTTATTTTTCTGAAATTTTTCATATATTAAATATATTTTTCTGAATTACAAAACAAAAGTTATTGATTTTATAAAATTGAATCATTTATTGAATTTTTTTAATTAAATAACTAAATGTGTTTATTAGGTAATGCTGATGTCAGCATGGAATGAAGGGTTTTTTCTCACCAGAGCCTATCCTACCCGCAGTCACTGACTGGTGGGACCTTTGCCATGCCATTTCTATTGGTTTTTATTTATTACAGAAATCTTATCACAATTTCTAAAATAATAAAAGAAAAATAGGAATATGACTTTAGCGTGATGTCACGCTGACATCATTCCTGGATCATCCTGAGATCATAGTTGGATTCGTGAATCGGGTGTGTGCGCGGGGCTGTGCTTGGGATTAACGGAAAGAGGGCGTGACGGCGAACCCAGCAGTGGCGGCACCGCCATTTTTTGGTCACCGGAGCATGGCTAGTGATGGCGAACAGCAACGACGGCGACAGTTACACGGCGCGGGCTCGGTATAGGAAAGGAGGAAGGCAAAGGGGAGGTCCTCAAGGACCAGGAAATCACCACGAGGCGGATAGAGGAGTCATTGAGGAACGAGGTGGCCGGAATCGATGGTGAGCTCGACGACCGGAGGCGGGGAACGAGGGTCGAATTGCAGCAGAGGAGATCGCACCTGCTTGTTCGCTTCGGGGCAATCGACGGAGATGAGCGAGGTAGAGCTTCCTGGCATCACGGCGAAGTTTGGGACGGCCGGAGATGACAGGGACAGAGGGGTCCGGCGAGCTAGGGTTCCGAATCAGAGGGGAATTGGGGAAAGAGGAGGAGATAGCGTTCGTCTCTGCGCAGGAGGGGGTCTTGTAGACGACGTCTAGGACGGTAGCACGTATCTCCTCGCAGCGGGCATCACGGCGAGACGGGAACAGCGCCGACGTCGACACGCAGCTGCTCCTCGGCGGCGTCCTTCTGTGGCGAGGAGGAAGAAAGGAAAAAAGGTCGAAGGGGTACGTGACTGCTGTTGGGCTGGAGTGGGCTGCAGTGGAGCGAGCGGAGGGATTTGGCTGCGACTTGCGGCGACGAATAGAAAGAAGAGGGAATGAGCCGTGGGCCGGATCTGATTCCTCAATTTTTTTCTCTTTATTTTTTTTTCCTTTTTTATTTCTATTATCTATTTTGTATTTTATTTTCAGATTTATATATTACTCAATTGTTCGAATATTTCCCATAGAAATTTATCAGCTAAGTAACTGCAGCAAGTACTAAAATGTATTCAATATCCTTTGTGAACTTTTATTACATAATGTGATTGTTTCTTTATTTTCTTTATATATATACTTTTCTATAACATTGTTTTCACTTTTATTTGGCGTAATTAAGTTTTAAAATGTTTAATAATATTCATAGGATTTATTTATATGTATTTAATCACATAGTATAGGATAAGATGGTTTATATTATTGAACTCCCACTTATTCCATGCTCATATGGAATGAGTGGTTTGAGAAATGATTAAAGACTTTGTCTAATGATTATAGATAAAATATTTATGAGATGTTGATGAGAAAACATATTAATAAGTTTAGAGTACTGAATTGTAATTACTCACCCTAAGGTATAAGGTACTTACTATACTTATTTTCTTTTGTTGATATGAATGAAGATTAATGATTAATCATATTGTCTTTATATTTGTGATCAGAATGATGTTACTCTTTTACAAACAGTGGGGTGATTCTTTAGAATGACTTATGAGAAAGAATTGATAAAGATGGTTCCTAAGCACCTATGATGATGATGGTTGAAAATGACAAAGATGTGCTCAGGTGATTTGATATAGTAAATATTTTGATGCAGCTTTGTGTAAAATAAGATAGTAGATCAATCAGATGAAATGGATAATAGGTTTGGTTATAGAATTAGGTTTTGGTGTTTACCAAGAATTTCTATCTTCCATATTTCATAATTCTAGACTTCTAATTAAGGAATTCCTTTCCTAGATATATTACTTATCTATGGCCATCATCATGTGATAACATGATGAGCTTTGCTTTACAGAATATTCTTATCCACATTTTATTCTTCTAAATTTATTTGTAAATCCAATGAGCTTGACAATAAAGCTTTTCATAATTTTTTCATACCCATACTTGGTTATATCCACTACTCTGTTGTTGATAATCCCCAATCCAACAAGTGGTTACTTCTTACTCCAATCATACTCTTCCTTAATCATCCTTCACTAATATCACTTCAATATATGTATACATCAAATCCTACTTCACCTCAGGTGCTTAGTATTTCTAAAGAGGAAAATACTACTTATTTAATCCAATGTTCCTCTAACATTATTTTAATCATACTATCTTGTCTCTACTTGACTCCAGTATCTAATATTCCAATCTCACATTATTTTAATGTGACTTGTAATGACTAATCTAGGATAATATATCTATACTATGGTTCAATCATGTTTTATCCACCAATGTCACGTATACAAGGTATAAGCATTCAATATTAGTGAATAAGGCATGATCATTATAATCCTTTGATCTTTTATGATTCAGGTTTCTAGTTGGCTAAACAAGGCTTCCATCCATACAACATTAAAGTTGTATTCTAATTATCTTCTGTTTAGCTCTATTGGATTAAGAGATGTAACTCATTGACTAAACCTACTTGATCCAATAGAACTACTCCCGGTAACTTATCTTCAGACTTCATCCTTGTAATCTTCTTTGTTACCATATTGATTTGATTTCCTCCAATCACTCCCATCCTATAGATGACATCTAAAACTAGCATCACTATTTACCTCTTCTTACTTCTTTCTTTATAAGCCCTAAGTGATTGCTATAATAAGGACAAGAGTTGATAGGTCAAGAATTGATAGGTTAAGAATTGGTGAATCAATAGTTGATTTCTCAATATTGATGAACAACAAATATAAGGATAGGATTCAATAGAGATGATAAATATTGATATGGAAAGAAATATATATGGTGAATGATCTTAACTTTGGTTTCTTTCCTACTCAATGTCACTAGAGAGTTAAAGTTAGGCATTTCCATGATACTCATGGTATAAGTAGATGAGATTAAGATATAGTTGTTACATTCTTATTACTTAATTTATATTTATAACTTGGTATTCATGGGTGATTATAATGAATATTATGATATGATCACCTAAGGATCAAATATAAATCATTAAGTAATGTATTAGGTTTTAATTTTATTACATTTGATCTACCCATAGATCAAATCATGTTTACCCAAAATAAGGTTTTAGCAAAGGTCATATTGAAACTTATCGCAGTCAACTTGATGATCTACTTCAATTCCATCAAGTTGAGAGAAGCTTCAATCTCTTTGATAAGTTTTTATTTAAAAGCGCGAAAATTATTCAGATTTTCTATGCATGAATGCAATGCACACATATGTGTTCAGCTTATTTCTAAGCTCTAATGCTGGGATGTTACAATGGCTCCCACATATTTCTATGATGACTTCATG
This sequence comes from Avena sativa, assembly GCA_916181665.1. Classification (NCBI taxonomy): domain Eukaryota; kingdom Viridiplantae; phylum Streptophyta; class Magnoliopsida; order Poales; family Poaceae; genus Avena; species Avena sativa. The sequence goes on from OV702299.1 coordinate 254,499,495, forward strand.
ATTGAATCAACCATTTACATACGATACATATTCCCTTTGTCGCGCGATATTTTACTTATCCGAGGTTTGATCGTCGGTATCTCTGTACCTATTTTAACCTCGTTACCGATAAGTACTTTTACTCATTCTGTGATATGACATCCCTTGTTACCTAGTCACATGGTTGCAAGCCAATTGGATGACATTCCACCAAGAGGGCCCAGATTATATCTATATGTCATATGGATGGACAAATCCCACTCTTGATCCATGTCCTTCAACACATACTTTCAGAATACCTAATTCCACCTTTATAACCACCCAATTATGGAAGTAGTGTTTGATGTCATCAAAGTTTCCATCCAGTGATGGTGATTAACATGATCTCATGGTTTTTAGGATTAGGTTACTATATATTTAAAAGCTTATAGCAAACAAACTCTTAATGACTTGATATTATTATATGCTAACTATAGGAGTGTGTGCATCACATCATTCTCCTAATGATATGACCTTGTTATTAATAACATCCAATGTCCATGATCAGGAAACCATGATCATCTATTAATCAACAAGCTAGTTTATCAAGAGGCTTACTAGGGATTCTATTATGTCTATGAAACACACAAGTATTGATGTTTCCGGTTAATACAATTATAGCATGTTATGAAAACATTTATCATAAACACCAAGATATAATAATAACCATTTTATTATTGCCTCTTAGGCATATCTCCAACATATGAGCCATTAATACAGGAGTTGTTTGAGCCATGCGAGTCGTAGAATTGCATGTGTAGGTGAAACATCACGGATGCCGCCTAGGGGGTGAATAGGCGATTAAAAACTTTTACCAGATGGGCTTAATAATGGCAGAATAAAACTAGCATTTTCTATTGTCAAGCACAAAGCCTATATATACTAAGGTTCACCTATGTGCACCAACAACTTATGTTAAAAAAGACAAGCAACAACGTGATAGCAAGATGGATTACTTCAAGAACAAAGGCTATTGATGTCTACGCACTTCTATTCTTGTGGACAGTTGTTGGGCCTCCAAGTGCAGAGGTTTGTAGAACAACAGCAAGTTCCCCTTAAGTGGATTACCCAAGATTTATTGAAATCAGGGAGGAAGTGGTCAAAGGTATTCCTTCTCAAGCAACCCTGCAATCAAGATACAAGAAGTTTCTTGTGTCCCTAACACACCCAATACACTTGTCAGGTGTATAGGTGCACTAGTTCGGCGAAGGGATAGTGAAATACAAGTGGTAACGGTGCCAAAAAATAGCTTGATGGTGAGGTAAAGACTAAAGCAAGCAAACATGCAATATATCTCGATGCAAATGGTGTCTCAATGTTTAGAAACAAAGCCTAGGGATCATACTTTCACTAGTGAACACTCTCTCATATAAATATCCTCTCTTCATGATACTACTCTTAACTACTCTCTGGTTGGACACTCTAATCATCGATAGGGGTATAACAACACTCAAAGTCCGCCTTCCCCAATCTAGATAACCCCACACTGTCACCTTGAGCGCTAGATGGTTCCAACAAACACCACAATTTCATAGAGACATCCAACTCCAAATATAACTCATAACAAATATTCAATCTAGCCAAAGTGTCACACACGGTATGCACGTTGTCACTTTCACACACGTGGGTAAAAGCATAGATCTATTATAGCACAATGAGTATTTATGTAGACTCAAGCCTAAGTGCCACCATGGCGTGCACGCTGTCACTTTCACACACATGGGGAGAGCAGAGATCTATTGAAGCACTTGAGTAGCAAGGTGGATCTACTTGATTACAAAGCTCATGACCACAATAAGATCATCCATAGAGAGAGATGAACACATAGCTATCGGGAGAGGCCTTATCCACGAGGAAGAAATACTCCCTCCTCATCATGGGAATCAGCAACGGTGATGAACATGGTGGTGGAGATCGATGGAGATGGCTCCGAGGGCACTTCCTCGTCCCGACAGGGTGCCGGAACAGAGACTTTCTATCCCCCGTATATCCCCTTCGGTGGCGGCGGCGCTGCAGTACTTTTTCTGGAAGTATGATGGATTCCTTAGGGTTTCTGAGTTGGGGGATTCTTATAGGCGAATGAGGCAAGGTCGATGGAGGGCCAGTGGGCCCACACCCCCTGTGGGCACGGCCAGGGTGGGCCCCGTGCCCACCTAGGGTGTGGCCACCCTGGTGTCCTCCTTCATCGCGTCTTTAATTTTCTGTATCGCTCAGGGAAAAATATGAACTTTGGCTTTTGTTCCGTCCAATTCCGAGAATATCCATTTTTTAGCTTTCTGAAACCAAAAACAGCATAAAACAGGCAACTGGCACTGTGGCATCTTGTCAATAGGTTAGTTCCAGAAAGTGTATAAAAATACCTCAAAGTGTAGACAAAACATAGCAAAGTTGATACAAAACAAGCATGAAGCATCAAAAATTATAGATACGTTTACGACATATCAAGCATCCCCAAGCTTAATTCCTGCTCGTCCTCGAGTAGGTAAGTGATAAAAAGAATAATTTTTGAGGTGACATGCACCATCAAAATCAAGATCAAACCATTTGCAAGCATTGAAAGCTAGGATCAAAGTACTCTAAACATGAGCATGAAAGAAGAAGTTCTAACAATAAGACAAAGTAACTATGCATGCAACATGAAAGGTTACAAACAAAGATCATGAATAACAATGCATTGAAAGACGTTTGTTTGTTTCACATATAGGAAACATAGTATAGTGGCATTCAGCTTGTCCCTCATGGAGTAGCAAATAGATGCATAGGACACCATCAAAGTTCATAAGAGTGACTAGATACAAATAGTTCATGAACAAGCAATATCAACAATATGAATCTATCAATAAGTTTTGGGACAATGCACATAGAACTAAGAATGGCAACTACGCTCTCTTAACTGGTGCCTAAAGATAGAAGATGGAGACTTAATATAATGGTGGAAGAAAGGCCCTTCATAAAGGTAAGAAGGGATTTCAAGTTTCAAAAAGAGCTTCCAAAAATTATGGTACTTGTTAGCTTTGAGCTCTCATTTCCCCTATCATAAGCATCTTGAAGTGATTAAGGTTAAGGTGAACAAACTATGGAGTATATGCTTGACAAAGATAAGTTGGCAATCTCATGTCCCTTGAATACGAGGGTCGCTCCTCATGCTACTCAACTTTAGTCACATGTATGTTCTTGTCATAGTAAGTACATGTGTAGCATAGAGAACCTCCAACGGGGTACCCCTTGCATATGGTACAGGAGCTATCCCATAACCAAAATGACAAGGCAAGCAGACAATGAGCATCTCAACAATCTTCTTATTTACCATGGGAATATGGTGCTTTTTTCTCTCTTTCCTCTTTTCAATATGTCTCTCTTTTTTTATAAGAAGAATGCTTCATAGATGTCACTATGGTGATGCTGCAAGTTTCCACCATGATTAGGCATGGCTTAGGCTAGCGGCCCAGGCGTTTCTCTAACACATATACAAAACTCCATGGACTTACAAGATCCCCTTTTATTTCACACCGACGACATCCATAGACAAAAGAGCATGATATCAACTGAGTACAAAGTACAAGTGCAATGTTGAAAACGTTCCCCATGACAGAACGGTTCTGCTAATTCCAACGCATAAGTGCAAGCATATAGAACATAGACGACACAATGGTTGAAGTTTATTAGTGGCAAAGAATATAAAGTGTGTCATCAAGTTCGTGAGAGCTTTAATCACTAAGTTTTCACATAACAAAATAGTTTTTAATTGGAAGATAGCTGAAAACAAGAATATACATTGAATGGTGTAACACACCATGTATAGGAGTTTATAGTGGACACTTTGGAATAACTTGGTTTCTTGGAAGTTGGAAGCATGAGTAGAACTTACTCATACAAGTGGAGGCTAGCAAAAGACTGGGAGCAACCAACTAAGAAAGCAATAATGGTCATAATCATGCAGAGCAACAAAACATTACTAATCAAAGCATAGAGTGGCACTACAAGTCAAGGACTAAATGATAATAGAGTCTATGGTGACTTGTTCGTAGTCATAACATGGTGTGATCATGTGCCAAGTCAACCCAAACAAAGCATCAAAGGAGAATACCACAATACTATGCTTTTGTATGGTAAAACAACGCATGATTCTTCCAAGGCACATTAAGCAATCCTAAATGTTTGGAACAAGTCATGCTATAGCAATAATCACTAAGCATAAGGTCAAACAACACCTAGCATGACATGATAGAGTCTAAGTCATAGTCAAAGCAAGCTCCTCTTGTACCACTATAAGCATGAAACTTTCTACTCTTTTCCAACACCAATCAACTTATTTGAAACAACTCACAAAGATAATAATCAATATAGACCAGTGAGATTGTCTCAAAATCCACTAAGAAGGACTAAAAAGTTCTAAGCACAAAGCAGAAGAAAACTAAAGCTAAACGCAGTGCTAGCAAAAGTGAACACTCACAGAACAATAAGAATGAAAACTAGTGTTCTAGGCAATGAAAACAGAGTGTGTCTCTCTCCAAAAGAAGTGTGCTGGGATCAAACCAACTTACTCAAGAAAACTAAGCAAAATAAAACCAAAAACAAAAACTAAGATGCTCCAAGAATAACACAATTGTGCATGAAATAATAAAAAACGAAGTGTCTAGAAAGACCTGAGATTTTTATTGATGAAGAAGGGGATGCCTTGGGCATCCCCAAGCTTTGACGATTGTACCTCTTGGATATTTCTTGGGGTGACACCTGGTGGCATCCCCAATCTTGAGCTTTTGTCCATTCTTCATCTCATTACATCATTCGTTCTCTACACCTCAAAATTTTCCTTCATACAAAACTTCACACAATCTTCATTAGCAATATTAGTGTATTCAAAAGATAATAGATCTTTGGGTTTTGGTTGTAGAATAGCAAAACTTTCACTAAAAACACAAGATACTAGCAATTCTCTCAAAAAGATCAATTTCCCAAAAAGAACGCAAAAAGGAATCAATAAGAAGCAAATGCAAATAATGGCAGAAATCTGTCAAAACAGACCATTAGGTAGAAACCGATTTTTTCGAAGACCTTTTGTTGTTCAAATCACAAAGTTTTGAACTATTTAAAGTCAGCTAACATACTGGAGGATTTATTCGTACAATATCAGCTCAATCCGACCTACAGAGATTCCTCACGAATTTTTACGGTGGAGCACAAAAATCTGTTTCGGGACAGCAACTCCCCAAATCTTACTTCCCTTTCATTAAGCAAATAAAAAGGATAAGAAGAGGTTATTACTGAAGTAGTAACTTCCAAGACTCAAGAAAACTCCTGGGTTATCTCTCAACAAGTACTTTTATTTTACGCCTTTAAGTTAGGCTTGATAGTTTGAGAAGATGCTCACATAAGAGATATGAGTTGAAGTAAAAAAAGAGCATCAAGAAGCAAATTCAAAACAAATTTAAGTCTAACCCACTTCCTATGCATAGGAATCTTCTAAAGAAACAAGTCATAAAAGCACAAAGCAACAAGCATAGGTAAGCAAAACAAGTGCAACTTCAAAACTTTCAACATAAAGAGGGGAACTTAATATTGTTGAGATGCATAAAACCATGTTTCCCTCTCTCAAAATCACTTTCAGTGGCATCATGAATAAAATTAACAGTATAACTATCACATAAAACATTCTTATCATGAGCCACATGCATATAATAATTATTACTCTCCACATAAGCATAGTCATTCTTATTAATTGTAGTGGGAGCAAATTCAACAAAATAGTTATCATTGATATTATCATCACCATAATCATCAAATATAGGAGGCATATTGTAATCATAATTAATGTTCTCCTCAATAGTAGGTGGACTGAAAATATCATACTCATCATTGTAATCATCATATATTGGAGGTTTGGTATCATCATAAGCGATAGAATAGCTATCTTCCAAAGCTGGGGGACTAAAAAGATCATTTTCATAAAAACTAGCTTCCCCAAGCTTAGACTTTTCCATAGCATTAGCAATAATGGTGTTCAAAGAATTCATACTAATAACATTGCTATTAGCAAAGCTCCATAGGTTTTTTAATTTTCTCTTCAAACACTTCATTTCCTAGCTCAAGATAAACACTATAAAGCTCTCTAATTTTGTTGTTGTTTTCCATTAAGCCTAACTAGTGAAAACAAGAAACAAAAAGACAAAATTGCAGAATCTAAAGGAAATAACTTCGAGCACTCACACCGGAGGATGTGAATACCTTTTACCTTACCTCCCCGGCAACGGCGCCACAAAATAGCTTGATGTCTACGCACTTCTATTCTTGTATACAGTTGTTGGGCCTCCAAGTGCAGAGGTTTGTAGAACATCAGCAAGTTTCCCTTAAGTGGATTATCCAAGGTTTATCGAACTCAGGGAGGAAGTGTTCAAAGGTATTCCCTCTCAAGCAACCCTGCAATAAAGATACAAGAAGTCTCTTGTGTCCCCAACACACCCAATACACTTGTCAGGTGTATAGGTGCACTAGTTCGGCGAAGAGATAGTGAAATACAAGTGGTAACGGTGCCAGAAAATAGCTTGACGATGAGGTAAAGACTAAATAAAGCAAACATGCAACAGATCTAGATGCAAATGGCGTTTCAATGTTTAGAAACAAGGCCTAGGGATCATACTTTCACTAGTGAACATTGTCTCATATAAATATCCTCTCTTCATGATACTACTCTTAACTACTCTCCGGTTGGACACTCTAATCATCGGTAGGGCTATAACAACACTCCTCAAAGTCCGTCTTCCCCAATCTAGATAACCCCACACTGTCACCTTGAGCTAGATGGTTCCAACAAACACCACAATTTCATAGAGACATCCAACTCCAAATATAACTCGTAACAAATATTCAATCTAGCCAAAGTGCCACACACGATATGCACGCTGTCACTTTCACAAATGTGGGGAAAAGTATAGATCTATTAAAGCACAATGAGTATTTATGTAGACTCAAGCCTAAGTACCACCATGGCGTGCACGCCGTCACTTTCACACACATGGGGAGAGCAGAGATTTATTGAAGCACTTGAGTAGCAAGGTAGATATACTTGATTACAGAGCTCATGACCACAACAAGATCATGCATAGAGAGAGAGAGAGAGAGATGAACACATAGCTACTAGTAGAGCCCTTAGCCTCAAGGAAGAACTACTCCCTCCTCATCATGGGAATCAGCGACGGTGATGAAGATGGTGGTGGAGATCGATGGAGATGGCTCTGGGGGCACTTACCCATCCCGGCAGGGTGCCGGAACAAAGACTTTCTGTCCCTCGAATCTCCCCTTCGGTGGCGGCAGCGCTACAGAACTTTTTTTGGAAGTATGATGGATTCCTTAGGGTTTCTGAGTCAGGGGCTTCTTATAGGCGAAGGAGGCAAGGTCGATGGAGGGCCAGGGGGCCCACACCCCCTTTGGGTGCGGCCAGAGTGGGCCCCGCGCCCACCTAGGGTGTGGCCACCCTGGTGTCGTCCTTCATCTTGTCTTCGATTTTCTGTATCGCTTAGGGAAAATTATGAACTTTGGCTTTTGTCCCGTCCAATTCCGAGAATATTCATTTTTTAGCTTTCTAAAACCAAAAACAACATAAAATAGGCAACTAGCACTGTGGCATCTTGTCAACAGGTTAGTTCCATAAAGTGTATAAAAATACCTCAAAGTGTAGACAAAACATAGCAAAGTTGATACAAAACAAGCATGGAGCATCAAAAATTATAGATACGTTTACGACGTATCAGCTATCACAATGTAAAGTGCATAAGTAAAGAGGTCGGGTATAGGGATAACCGAGGCACGCGGGCATAATGATGTTTTACTGAGTTCCTTCCTACAAGGAAGTACGTCTCATTGGAGGGGTGAGCGGTACTAAGACCACCAACGCCACAAGAGGTCTCACCCTATTCTCCCAAGAACCCGCCGCACAGCAAGCACCCGATCCATGATGGGACACTTGAGGGAGGTCACCAAACCCGTACAAGATTGGGGCAATCTCCACAAATTGATTGGAGGATCCCAATAATAACCACCAAATCCACAAACTTGAGGAAGGCTACACAACTTAATTGGAGGCCCCAAGAAGACACCACAAAGGCCACACACTGTATATAGTTCCAAGAACCCAAGAGGGACAAGCTTCTTGATTTCATAAACCAAATCCTCCGGGTAAAACTCAAACCGATGCACCTAATGCAAATGGAAAGTCCTTCACTCTCAAATTTCACCAAAGCTACAAAAGCTATTGGGGGAATAAGAGAGGAAGAACACAAGAGGAAATACACAAAAGAAACCCCAAGATCTAGATCCCAAGATGTTCCCCTCACATAGAGGAGAGATGGATTGGTGGAGCTGTAGATGTAGATGTCCTCTTTCAAATCCCCCAAAAAGATTCAAGAAACATGGGAGGGATTGAGAGTATTTGCAAGATCTAGAAGGTAGAAACAATGGAGGAGAGAGAGGATGCAAGCAACCGGCCACTTGGGGAAGAAGGGGCCCTTTTATAGGTCCCCCCACAACAACTAGCCATTGTAGACCACTTATCTCGGAGTTTCCGGCCTTCAGGACCAGAGTCTCCGGCCCCCAGGACCGGAGTCTCCAGGGTCCAGACTCCGGACAGGACTCCGGGCAGCCTCCAGATGCTCTTTGTGCACCCAGTTTGGGCCGGAGTCTCCTCCCCCCCAAACTGACAGAAAACAAATATAAAAACCACCATAACTTTTGCATTAGGACTTCGATTTTGATGATCTTGGGCTTGTTTTGAAGATAGTAATGAGATATACAAGATCATACAGAGAACCATCATAGTGCGGAAAGGGAGGATATAACCAAATTAATAAAGGTTTAACCTATATATAAAAGACAACCCGGTAAAACCTCCAACATCGAGAACGCAATAGAGAATGCATATGAAATCCATTTTTTGATGAACTTGAGCTTGTAATGGAGATTAACACAAGCTCTAAATCCTCTCATGAATATGATCCAAATAATAACTAAGAAATATGATTCCAAGTATGTAAAGGTTTTAGCGCTCTTCGAAGTATATGACCAAGTTACTCACTCGAGGGCCCCTCTTGATAGTATAGTTATCTATCCTATAAACTAGGACTCCAACAACAACATGAGACCAGCAAAAGGTAAAACCTATTAAGATAGTACCTTTGTCTTGAGCATTCCATTTGAGCTAGATGTAGATGATCTTGTCCTCCTCAAGATGGAACTTCTTTATTGATTGCTCTTGCTCGCACTTGCTTGATGAAGACTTGCGAATTTTCCCCCATACACCATGGGGAAACCACTTCTTTGAACTTGTATTCATCAAGCCATGAACACCGAGGATGGCAAGCTTCAAGCATGATATCTTCTAGAGATGACGCATCTTGAGCTTGCACTTCATTTCTTCTAACTCCATTTGGATGATATCTTGAAGATACACATGAGGAACTCCATCTTATTCTTCAAGACACACTTGATCTCATTTTCTTCATTCTTCTTCTCCTATATTATTGAAATATATCCAAAGCCCTTGGACATTGCTTCTTCTTATTCATTTCTTCTACCTTGAAGCCAACTCATGCTACAAGCGATGCCAATGGACAATTCCTACAAGTGCAACTTAATGCAAACATTAGTCCATAGAGATTGTCATTAATTACCAAAACCACACATGCCCTTTTAGTAGGATTTGTGAGTCTGAATAATGAGTTACCTATACAACTAAATTGAGTAGTAATGGGATAACTAAAGAAAGATGAACACGTGGGATTATCTGCTATTTGGTTCTTTAAGCTCACTTGTGTCCCGTAGGACCCGAGTACTTGATTCTTGTTTCTTGACTATCACACTATCCATATGTGGAACCATGAATCCCCTTAGTCTTAGCTTGAGTCACATTTAATTTCTCGGGGCCACAATTAGTTTGGGGTGTTATTACTATCATGTACTTATGCCATGTTTTACTACTTTATTTGCTACTGTTGCTCGAGGAGCCTTTATTACTGTATGGTTTTGGAACAAATGCGGAATGTTTACACGGTATTGACAAGCCCAGTCACAATTTCAAGTTCCCAGTCGTTTACAGCCACTGTTGCGAACCCCTTGGTCCGTCGCGGAGCCCGGCTGACTTCGTAGCGGGTAGCTTAGTGGGGTGGCCCCCTGAAATCATTTGCGAATCTTGTGAATGCTTTGTCGTGTTGCCTTGTTGTTTTTATTTGGTTCTTCCCGAGGTAGCGCGTGCGTGTGTTGCTATTTGTGTACCCCTGCAGGGTAAATCTTTCTGAAAGCCTTGTCCGTGGTTATAGACTTGTAGCACAATTTCTCGATCATAGACAAGAATAACTAAAGTACCGCTTTTAATATGACTAAAACATGACTAGTAATAGTGCAACATTCCATGGAATGACAATAAAACTACCAATGTATGGGATGTTCTCTCGCCTTCTCATTCGGGGAGTGGGAAGGAGGGCGAGCGATGTTTATTTATGTTGATATATATCTGTTGGATAATTAGCTGTTGTTATTTAATGAGTGTTCGTCTATCAATGGTTAGGCCGATGTTGTAGCGTATTTCTATAGAACTGCTAGGCTTTACTTTCGCTGCAATTGCGTCACCCTTAGGTTGTTCTCTTTAGATGTATAAAGACTTGCTGAGCTTCCTAAGGTATCACACGATAAATATTGTTCAGATAAACAGGTATACTCATAGGAAGGTTACTGGGTCGAGGAGACCGATGATGGTGCAACGATCGTCAGGTGTAGAGATTTCGGGGCATAGAGATCCTTGAGATCATGTGGGAGGGATGTGCTTATTTTCAGGGCATCTTATGCCAATTTGTCTCTTATCTATACTCGGATCTTGTTTCCGCTTCCGCTTGATAATCTGATGTGTGATGTATGAGGATGTATACTAAAATGTTATTTCTATTTAGGATATTTGGATCTTGCCGTATGATGTTGAATATTTCTATTTCTTTTAGATGGTTTGTCTCTGATGTACTGTTGTATGTCGCTGACATATACACTTATATGTTTTGTTTATCGACTATGCCACTCGCACTTGATACGATGTTCTTGCAAAGTGGATATGGTGGTTGGTCAATAAGCCCTGTTCCGCTTAGACGGGACCTACACATGGGTGGCTGGCCTCCTCGGTAGGACACATTATACATTTTGGGTTCATCCTGACTTATTGTTTAGAACATACTGTCCGAAGTATTATATTATTTTTGCACTGCCTTTTCAAATTTAACTTCATTGACATATTCAGTGAACTACTAATGTTCACCAAGTGAATATTTTCTGTATTTTTTATGTAAAGTTTGAGAAACAAATTGGCGTAATATTCACGATAATGAACTTTGTGACAAGAAAAGACTGGCCTTCTCAAAACGTAACGGTGAACTTCCTAGAATTATTATGTTGAAGATTCTAGCAAAATGAACTGAACTACACCACTGCCTACAGTGAACTACACCATTGGCAACAGCGAACTACACAAGTCACAAACACATCTGGGGTGAACTTTGAATGCGTTCAATATGAACATCCGCATGGGACAGAGTGAGGTTTTATACTATCCGAAATGAACTTCTGGAATATTTGAAGTGAGGTCCATTACAATAGCACAACGGTTCTCGCAGCTGGCGAGAGAAGATTCGCCGAAGCTTATCGCGGGGGCCAAGGAAGGTCGGCAACTCGCATGAACAGGGGCGGCAGCGGGACCGCTCCAGCAACAGAGACGCCGGGCGCCGGCGCCAGCACTTCGTCGAGCCGGCTCTGGAGGAGCTTGCTTCGGGTCAGGCGCCGCGGCCGGACGGCTGGCTTCCGGATCGTGCCGGCATGGTGGGGGTGGAAGCTTCCTTTGAGGACGCGGTGGCGCTGTTGGCCCTGCACCAGGTGGACCAGCTGGAGTTTGGCGAGGCGCAGCCCGAGCCCCACGTCGAGCACAATGCCGCACCACCGGACGGCGCGGATGGCGCGGACCTATTGTCTTCCGCCGACGAGTGGCCTCCCTCGTTGGATCCCCGTCAACTTCGTGGGAGGCCGCGAGCTCGCTCGTCTTCGCCGGCTCGGAGCCGGCAGCTTTCAAGGGCTGCGAGGACGCCGCCGGTCACGCCGGACCCTCCTTCTTCTCCTACCGGTGTCTGCCCATCTCCGCCCAGCGACAAGGGGTCTGCCTCCCACCTGCACCTGCTCTCGCGCAGTGGCTCAGGCGACTTGGCACGGCTCCTCATCACCACGCGCTCCGCCGGGCAAGCCTCTGCCGGTGCGTGCCACGCTCTTCATTTCCTGTCGCCGACTTGTCTCGTATCGGCAGAGAAGTTCTCCCGCCCTCCTAGCTTCGAGGATTCGCCGGGGGGCCTCTCGCAGCCGCTGCTGTCCACGGAGGTTGCGCTGCCTGGGTCACCGCTGCTGCAGACTGGTGGAGCCGTGGCTGCCTCACTAGGTTCGTCGTCGGTGGAGCTGCTGGCTCCGCTGTTCAGGGCCAAGGCGCAGGCCCTGCTGGCCTCCCCGCCGCCGGTGCGGCCGACGAACAGAAGGAAGACCCTCGCTGGCGTTTCCATCGGTCGCAGCTCCAACTACTCGATTAGGAGATTCAGCGCAAGACTGAAGGCGAAAGGGAGGGCAAGGCCCATTGTGCAGGCAGCAGAGACGGTGGTGTGCCGCAACTTGGGGATCATCCAGGACGGCGAAGAGGTTACTGAGCAGGCCATGGCGGAATTCTCGCGCCCCTTCCAGGGACAAGTCCCAGAACACATCCTGGCTACCCTGCGTGTGTTGTTCAAGGTGAGCACGCCTGAAGAAGAAGCAGTGGACCTTGCTCTGATGGGCATTGGTGGAGCTGCAGCACTGGACAATGAAGCTGGAGATGTCCCTGTTCTTAATGTTTAGCTTCTGTCGTTTGCATGTTCGAGTCGAGAGCTCCATCCCTATGTTAGTTATGTTGCCCAGGATTAGTTTCTGTGAGGTGAGAGCCATTCCTTCTCGCTGGAGCTTGTTCCAGGAGATCGAATTTGTAATGAGGCATGCTCTGCCTTTTATCGGGCTTTTAATGAGCATTATGAGTCAGCTTTCAGAAAAGGGTTAGGATGTTTCTCCATGTTAGAGCAGCCCCTGAATGTCTTGGGCTGGAATGTTAGAGGGTTAAACGATCAGGACAGGAAGGACACGGTACATGAAACCATTGCAACCTCTTCCTTCCAGATTGTGTGTTTGCAAGAAACGAAATTGGGGGGACATTTCCTCCTTTGATGCTTGTTACGTTGGGGGCAACAGGCTGAAAAGCTTTGCTTAGAGGCCGGCCACTGGCACCAGGGGTGGCATCCTCCTCTTGTGGGACGACTCAAAAGTGCAGATTACTAACATTCAAATAACTGAGTTTTTCCTATCGGCGAATGTGCACCTCCTTAACTCTCGCCACGACGGCGACTTCAAGTTAACATCGGTCTACGGCCCTACGACGGCTAATCGAAAGGACGATTTATTTGCGGAGCTCGTGGCGCAGAAGCCCCCCTCGGGAGTGAGGCTTGCTCTTGGGGATTTCAACCAAATCAGGAGAGCGAGAGACAAAAACAAGCGCAACATCAACCGAGGTATAATAAACCGCTTTCGCACGGCCCTCCAGGCTTGCGAACTAAATGAGATCCATTTTCAAAATCGACGGTTTACCCGGAGCAATGATAGGGCGAACCCCACGTTATGTAAACTCGACGCCTTCTTTTGAAACTCCGAGTGGGATATCAGGTTTAACACCCATGTACTCCACGCGCTGTCGTCTTTTCTCTCGGACCACTGCCCACTTCTACTCGCCGATGATAGCGGGCCTAGAAGACCCCGCTCCTTCAAATTTGAAAACTTTTGGGTCCGTCTTCCCGGTTTTGACGAGGTGGTTCAAAAGGCTTGGAGCGATCACACTTCCCATACTGAGCCCTGTCACGTCCTTTTCCACAAGCTCTCCTGGACGGCAAAATGCCTGTCCAAATGGGGGCGTGCCCTTTTCTCCAATGCAAAGGTGCTTTTGCACGCCGCCCTTCTCGTGATCCTACACTTTGACAAGGCCCAAGAGAATAGAGAGGTATCCGACGGGGAGAGGGAGCTTAGGGCCCGTTTGAAAAGAAAGGTCATCGCCCTGTCTGTGGTGGAGAGGTCTAGGAAAAAGCAAAATACAAGAATTGTGAACCTTAGAGAGGGAGACGTGAGCACCAAATTTTTCCACATGAGGGTCAATGCTCGTAGAAGAAAGAATCACATCTACCGCATAAAGCACAACCAGGGGTGGGTTGCGGACCACAAGGACAAAGAGGAGATCATCCACAACCACTTTGAGAAGGTTTTGGGCCGTGGGGCTCAAACAGGGCAGGACCTAAATTGGGACGAGCTTCATTTTGGCAGACCGGACTTACAAAGCTTGGGGGACCCCTTCTCCGAGGAGGAGGTGAAAAATGCAATAAACCAAATGCCCTCGGATAAGGCTCCCGGACCAGATGGCTTCACCGGCCTATTCTTCAAGAAATGTTGGGACATCATAAAGGAAGACGTCTTGAGGGTCATTCACCACTTTGGGGGCCTACAGGTGGCAAATTTCCAATGGCTCAACTCCGCAAACATTTTGTTTTGCCCAAAAAGGATGGGGCGGAAGAGGTTGGTGATTACCGTCCCATAAGCTTGATCCACGCCATTGCAAAGATCATCGCCAAGATGTTGGCCTCCCGTCTTGGACCTTTCATGAATGAGTTGGTCTCCAATGCGCAAAGTGCTTTCATTAAGAAGAGGACCATTCATGACAATTTCCTCTATGTCAAAAACCTTGCAATGAGATTTCAAAAGGGGAGGATCCCGGTGCTCTTGTTCAGACTTGATATTCAGAAAGCTTTTGACTCGGTGCGATGGGAATACATCATTGACCTCCTCCATCGCCGGGGTTTCCCTAGTCGGTTCCGAGATTGGATCACCGCCCTCTTCACAACTTCAACATCTAGGGTGCTCCTCAACGGCATCGTGGGCTCCCCAATATCGCATGGGAGAGGGTTGAGGCAAGGGGACCCCCTTTCTCTGCTCCTTTTTGTGCTTGCCATTGATCCACTTTCTCAACTCTTAGAGAGAGCCACCTCTTGTGGGCTTCTCCACAAGCTTCGTGGAAGGGGGACCATTTTGAGAACCTCCCTCTATGCCGATGACGCGGCCATTTTTGTGGCTCCAATAAAAGAGGACGTTAGCAACCTGGCCTTAATTCTTGAAAGCTTTGGTGAGGTCACGGGGCTTTGCACCAATTTCCATAAGAGCAATTTCGTCACCATTAGATGTGCAAATATCAACTTGAACGACATCCTTGGTGGGATGCCGATGGCTAGAGCCCACTTTCCTTTGAAATACCTTGGTCTACCTCTCTCGGTTTGGAAGCTTAGAAGGGTGGACTTTCAACACCTCGAGGATAAATGCGCCAGGAAGCTCCCAACTTGGAATGGCAAGTTCATCACTATGGCCGGGCGCAATGAGCTTATCAAGTCGGTGCTAACTTCACAATCAACCTACTACCTTACGTCACTTGTTGTCCCTACCGAAACATTAAAGTTCATAAACAAAGTGGAAAGGGCTTTCCTATGGGAGGCTAAGGATAAGACCACTGGGGCGAAGTGCAAGGTCAATTGGGAGACGGTGTGTAGGCCTAAGAAGCTTGGTGGGTTGGGGATAAAAAACTTGGAAAAAATTGCGACAACACTACGCTTAAGGTGGCCTTGGCTTGAATGGAAGAACCCGACAAAATTTGGATTGTATCTGGCAATCCCTACTCCTGCGAGGATATGTCCATTTTCTATGCTGCCACGAACATTACCATTAGGAATGACCATAAAACTCATTTTTGGAATGCACCATGGCTACATGGGAGGAAGCTCGTGGACATTGTGCCCCTCATCTTCGGAATCTCCCTTAGAAAGAATTGGAAGGTGCACCAAGCCTTGCACGAGAATGCGTGGATCCGCATGATAAACCTGGGAAATGACTTCTCTATCGAGCACCTTAGGCAGTGTGTCGAGCTTTGGTCTCTCCTCCAAGATGTGCATCTGAACGAGGACGTGGAGGATGACATACTATGGAAGCTTACGGACAATGGTGAGTACACGGCTAAATCATCCTACGAGATGCAATTTTTGGGTTCCACCGTCTCAAGCATGCACAAACTGGTTTGGAAAGCTTGGGCGCCGCCGAAAGTGAAGTTCTTCGCTTGACTTCTCACTCAAAACAGGATTTGGACAGTGAACCGCTTGGCCAAGAGGGGATGGCAAAATTGTGGGAATTGCCCGCTTTGCAACCAAACAATGGAGACGGTCGACCATCTTTTCATCGAATGTCGGTTTACTAAAAGAGTTTGGGCATGCATCAAGGATTGGATCGGGATCCCCGAGATGGACCAAGCCCGATGGGTGACCTGCACGCAAAGGAATGATGGGAGATGATGACGGAGGGTTGAATTCCGAACCGCAAAGAAATGGCCTTCCTCACGCTACTCGTCACTTGGGAGATATGGAACGAGAGAAATGACAGGGTCTTCCGAAAAAAGCTCGCGCCGCCACTTGTAGTTCTAGAGAGGGTTAAGCGCGAAGCCTACATGTGGGTAAGCGCGGGCGCTAAGCGTTTGGATGAATTCATGCCGCGAGAGCAATTGTTTTGTAACCGTGGATCTATTTATTTACCATGTAAAACTCCTTCTTAATTAATCGATTGGAGCAAAGCTTTTGCCCCCTTTTCGAAAAAAAAACTTTCAGAATAGAGAGCAGTGAACTCCCGCTCATAGTAGATGTGAACTCTTGCTACAAACTTCTCGAGATACCGAAAGCTCAAATAGAAATTATCTTTTCAGGGTGAAGATGCCGGCGCGATCCGTGAACCTAATAAGCTTTTAGTGAGTGAACTTTGCTCCAAAAAATTATGAACTTTTTTGCTTGTAGATGAATTGAAACTTTTTTCTTACAAAAAAGTGAACTCCTCGAATAGCAGAAATTGAACTTAATTAATAAATAAAACTTCATAGTCGAACCACAAAAATTGAATTTGTTTTTTGACATATTTTTGTTGCATTCTTTTAAACAAAAATAGTCGGAAAGATAAATGAATTCCGATAAAATATGAAAGGGACTTCCCATTCTGAATAATATGAACTACTTTTTCATTAATTTTACATACGAATTTTTTGCAATCATAAATGAACTATTTTTAGGCCAGGATGAACTGATGTTTTTCCCATAAAAAACATGAACTCCCCTTGTGAGATGAACTGAATTTCCTGATAATTAAAAGTTAATTTCACAACGGCACATCAACTTTATAATATAACGTACTAAAGTAGTGGTTTTCAAAATTACTGAGAGACGGAGAGTGTATTACTTTTCCCAACCGAACCAAATAATATAAGTATAATCCAACACGCTTGAGGGCCAAACAAATAAACTGCCTAAAATTATGAATTACGAATTACAACTCAACCAAATTACAGATGCAAGAAAATTGGCCGAGCCATCTACTAACTTCACATAGACTTGACTAAACTTCAGTCATGTCTATCTGAACTTCACATTTATCAAAACTTTACATTCATGTCTATCTGAAGTTCACATAAAACTGAACCGCACAACAGAATAAAAATGAACTCGTGAAAGGAGAGTGTAACAGAATAAGTGGAGTCCAACTGCAAGCTTCACCAGGTTCGACTATATTGGCTAATTTGCTGCTGATTGCATTCAGTATCAAATAACGAACTACACCACAACTGAATGTGAACTACATCAATGGCAACCCGTCATCTACAACTGGCTAGCAGCACGAAACACTAGTCCAGGAGCTTGGGGCACGGCGATGAAGCAGGCAAGGTGGCAGACACCCGAGATGCACTAGCTGAAGTTAAGAAACGACACAAATTAATTTTAGAACAACACGTACAATAGTAGCAATTTGCAAGATTAAATAGCAGTTCACAATGTTCAGCAGGAGCCTAGAAGAGCGATGCTTTGCCTGTGCGTGATCCTGTAGTGAGAATTAGAGGATTTCAGAGAAAAATAGGCAAGAATAGCAATATTACATGAAGTAGTTCACATCTTCAGAAGAAGACAAATAGGTTCAGTAGCAGTACGCTAGTTTGATAAAATCAGGAGCAAAGGAGAATTTGAGTAGGTGGTTGGAATCCTAGCTGTAGTCCTAACAGAAAGAAATAAACTCCATGAAAACCCAATGTGAACTGACATATGAACTTTCTTTCCTCACAGATTTGTGTGAATTTATATATATGAAAATTCTGAACCAAAATGGCAATTAATCAATAGGAATGAGCTTCACAAGTAGTAACAGTAACCAAAACGGCAGTGCGAATGAAACTAACTCCCACAAAACAATCGGTGAACTTGTCCTTTCAACAAAGTGAACTTTTTTCTTTCTAGTATCAACCTCCTCAACACTTCACCGAATATAAAGCCAAAAGATGCAGATGGAGAAAGAAAAATTAATCACACGGTCAGATAGATGTCAAAGGCAGAAGCAAATATCAAAAGTTCACAAAAAAATCAGCCAGATCTGTTTTTCCATGATAGATGTCAAAGGCACAAAAAAAAGTTTGAGTGTACTTCACACCACTGGCGATTATCAAATCAGCAGCGACGGACGAAATTACAAATCGAGCAAAGCACCAGAGCAGTTCAGCTTGAAAAACTGCTGATTCTCCTTTTCTTTTTTATCCATATAGAGGTGTAACAAAATGAAGTACCGAAAATTAGAAGGTATACTGACTACGATTTAATTTTTCCTAGGACAGTCGCTAGGTACTACAAATTAGTTTGATGAAAAAAACTTGCAACTCAAGACAACAACAGATGCAAGAAAATTGGCCAAGCCCTTTGTCTCTGAATTTCATAAAGACTATGTTATCTCTAAATATCGCATTAATTTCTATCTAAACTACACATTTATCTATTAGCAAACCTCATTTAAAGAATGAAATGAAAGATAACTTCTTGGTTACAGGATGTGTGCTTATACATGCACCAGCAATCGACCTAGAACTACTAAACCTACTTGTATACATAGGACTCTCTTGACTAAATAGGAAACCTGCTCAGAATAATACCACGACATCCTAGCCGGACTAACTAGGAAACCTGACCAACATACTAGTACTAACTTGACTCGAACACTAACTCTATCAAAACCTATTCCAACTAGGACACTCAAAGCTGGCCAAACTACGACGCTGTGAAATGCACCCGCAACTAGCTAGCTACTCCCTCTGTTTCAAAATATAAGATGTTTTAGGTTTGTGAAGAAAATGTGTTTATGGTGCTAGTCCCTTGGAGTGAAGATTCGCAGCCTAAACGATAACCTTACTTGTCGAAAAATCCTATAACATAAAAAGTTGCAGCCACGAATGGTCAATCCATTTGAATTGTATTGACAAGATGTCACTGTTATGTGGACACAATTGGTAACCTAACATATACATGCACACTTTGGCTAGTGGAGTTCAGGCTATTTGCAGAAAAGCAGCGTTTATCCTACCTTTCAAAATAGCTTTAGTTCTTTAAAATAACTAAGAACACCTTGAGTCACTCGAGAGATCCTAAAAACTATGGATACATTGGGTCACTCAAGTGCTCCTATAACCCATTAAGTTCACCCATCAAGTTTTATTAGAGAAATTAAAATGAATGAGACTTTTCAACCGTGTCAAGAGAAGTAACTCATAATTGTCCATTACCTGGGACACAGCTTAGTACTTAGTTCATAAACCATCTGCAGAGGCTAGTACACTTTACCCACAAGACCCAATCAACCCATTTTGAGAGAAGACCAGGTCGAGACCTTTGGGAAACAGAATCATGAGCCTAGCTCCGGACCGTACCATCCTATCAACACCTACATCTGCTAGTCATGGTAGAACATGATCCCATAACTTACTCAGTCAAGTCAGAGCCCATATGACATGTGGTTGTACATGAAAGTTACTAATCAAGACCGTCTATTATCTCTTTGAAGCCTGGGTGGCAATCCCCACCAAAATCCACACTCGATGACCCAATCAATGCCATTCCACCCAGGTGATTCATTGATTAAGTGGTTTTCGTTTAAGCAAAACATAATCCTTCTCATACACATATGTATCATGAAAACCACCCACGCAACTAATAGCATGGCTAAGCATCTACGGTATGATGGCTATCAAGGAATCAATTAGGGATATGAAAATTCTATTAGGTACTCACACCATATCATAGCATATATAATATAAAGCATTTCCTTCATGATAATAGACAAAATGCATAAGAAAACAATAGGAGATTCATGATAGTGACACTTGCCTTAGTTGTAGTAATCATTCACACAGTCATCACAATCACAATAATCGCACTTCGGGCAATCTATCATGTAAAACAATAATTGCAATCAATCATACAATAGAGCAACACAACAAAACAGTATGCATGCATTTTAGAAAAGAGAAACAAGTTCAAAAGCTTTTCATAACATTTTCCATTAAACAAATAGGCTTTTAATAGGCATTAAGGATTTTTGAATCCTTTCAGTACAGAATAATTTTATATAATTTTGGAAACCATTCTACTGGATCGTTAATGTTCATAGCTTTCATTTGCCACTGGTTTTACCTTAAAATGATTTATAGATTAAAAGTTATAGCCAAAATACTCATTTAAGTGATTTAATCGTAGATAATTATTTTGTACTGAAACAAAATCAACAAATGCTACAATGACGTGTATTACAATTTTCTGAATCCATAGACACCAAATTTGCCAATTTTGGAGTTGTGGATATTTTCCTATGAATTATTTACCATTAAAGAGATTTAAATAATCCACGAAATATGCATTGGTCAAATTACGAATTTTATTGCATGATAATATTCTACACTTTATTCTGAATCCGGGGATATATCATATGTATTATTTGATCTATATTCAATTTTCTGCAAATTTTACAACGTTAACACAATTTCTGACTATTTTTAAAACTGAATTACATATTCAGACGACAGCTGCAACACATGGCGCACCCTGAGTGGCTGGGCGCGCTGAGCTGGCTTGCTGATGGGGAGGGCCAAGTGGCACGTTTCTAATGGCCAGTACCTCTTCGCGGGTTGGTCTAATCTGGCGCGTCCAGAGGAGATCGGACGGCTGGGAAGGATTTCTTACCGGTGCTCGACGGCGACGATGAAGGAGGCGGTGGTGGCGGCTCGAGCGAAGATGGTGGCGGCACTCCCGGCGGTCTCCGACGTCTGCGAGATAGTCCACGTGAAGCTGGAGAGGATGACGAGGTCCCTGGTCGCCACTGCGTGGTCCTTCTCTTTCCTAGGCGACGGCAGAGGGCGGCTGGTGCGGCGTTGCTCCAGCGAAGCTCCGGTGGGCTCGTGCGCGTGTCCGGGTACACTTCAGGGAGAGGTAAAGCAGTGAGGAGACATGGGCGATCAAGGTGAAGTGGATAGGTGGGAAAAGGGGAGCACGAGCGGTCCATAACCTCGAGATCGAGCTCGATCTGAATCGGCGGCGACGGTGAGATCGGAGAGCTCGCGATTTGGCGTCTAGGGTTTCCGTGAGAGCGGAAAAACGGAACAAGGTGGATGAGGAGGGGTTTTTATCGGGGAGGGTGGGGTTAGGATGCAGGGGAGGCTCGGGATCGAGCCGAATCGGCGAAGACTGCGGCGGCGGTTGTCTTCGAGTCAGGCTCACCTCCATGACGGGGATGACAAGGGGCCCCCACTCGTCAGCAGAAAAAAGAAAGGGGGAGAGGGGGCGTTGCGGGCTGCTGCTACCGCTGGCTAGCGTTGGGCTTGCTGTGGCACTGTTCTGCGGCTGCTGTGAGCTGCACGCGCGGGTGGGTAGGCACGGGCCGGCCTAGTTGGTCAGTCCGGTAGGGTTTGTTTTAGTTTTTTTCTTTTCCTTTATTCATTTTCTATTTCTTTTGTATATTTTGATTTAGAACTCTAAATGAGCTCAAACCAATGTCAAAAAATTCTAAAATTCAAAATATCAATATAGACTACTAGGGATACATAATTCTATCCAAAACAAATTTTCAAACATATAATTCCATTGACATCTTAATAGGTGAAAGTAGGGATTTAATATAGGATTTTTGCAAAGAGAGTTTTGAAAATGAATTTTTTGCAAGATGCTTTATGCAATGCATATGAATCCTATGAATCTTTCCCATTTTAAAATCTAGGATGTTACAGACTAACCCCCTTAAGATGAATCGTGTCCTCGAGATTCGAAATGGCTAGCAAATAGGTTCTAGTGGTGTTCTCGGAGATTGTATTTCTAGCATCATTTGGCTTCTCTTCCATGGGTACATTTATCAAGCTAACCCCCTTAAGATGACTAAACTTGTCATCTCCAAACATCTAAGACTTAATTGTGGCATCTTTTACTAGCTATCAATTTCTTCTCCAATGAGTTAACTTTAACAGATCTTCTAAGTAACTCCATATGTGACTAATCTCATCCATGAATGCCTTATATTAACGAATGCGATGCACTAGTATTGAAAAGGTACGAGTGCAATGCATAAATTAGCTAGAAGCTTACCAGTCACAGAGCATGGTTTATTGAGTCCTCTCTTCATGTTCATGTGGTTCACAGTTGCCTTCTCAGTCGAGTTTGACTTGGTTCCATCTTTTGGACAACTGTAGGCATAGTGTCCCAACTTCCTGCACTTGAAGCATTCCACATTACTGAGATCCTTATTTCCATTATGTTGATGGACATTGCTACCTTTGTTGTGGCCATTACTGTTGTGGCCATTACCTTCGTTGTTGTGGTCATCAGAATTGTCATTGCCATCATGGAAGGTACGTTTATGATATGATCCTGAGTTGTGATGGCCATTGTGCTTCCTCTTGCGTCGTTCCACTTGCTTGTGCTTCCCTTCAAGAATTGTAGCTTTATCCATCAGAGTCTGAAAATCAGGGGCATGAACAGCAGAGAACTAGACTGACAGTTCATCATTCAGGCCATCGAGGAATCTCTCCCTCCTCTTGGCATCACTGTTCACATTCTCTGGCGCATAGCGAGATAGATTAGCAAACTCTCTATGTACTCAGACACATTGCGGTGGTTCTGGCGCAGGTTGCGGAACTCCCTTCGCTTCAAGCTCATAACTCTAGTTGAGACATGGTGAGTCTTGAAACCTTCTTCAAACATATCCCAGGTGATAGTAGCAATGAGGTGGGTGATCTGGAAAGCATCCCACCAGGAAGCAGCTGGTCCTTCCAACAAGTGAGCAGCAAATCTCACCTTCTCAGCATTGGTACATCCAATAGTCACTAGATCCTTGTTTACCGAGCGTAGCCAGTCCAGTGCGATCATTGGCTCAGGTGCAATAGAGAATTTGATAGGCCTCAGCTTCAGAAACCTGGAGAGAGCATTATCATGCGGGGGTGGATTGTTGTTGCCGTCGTTGTTACCATTGTTGTTGTTATTGTTGCTGTTGTTGTTGCTGTTGCTGTTGCTGTTGCTGTTGATGTTGCTGTTGCTGTTGCTGTTGTTGTTGTTGTTGGAATTATGCCCTAGAGGCAATAATAAAGATGTTATTATTATAATTCTTGTTCATGATAAAGTTTATATTCCATGCTAGAATTGTATAAGCGGAAACTTTGATACTTGTGTGGTTTATGAACAACACCGTGTCCCTAGTACGCCTCTATGGACTAGTTCATTGATTAATGATGGTTAAGGTTTCCTAACCATAGACATGAGTTGTCGATTAATAATGAGATCATGTCATTAGGAGAATGATATGATGGACATAACCAAATTAAGCAGAGCAATTAGATTGTGTCATCGTGTTCATCTTTGCGAAGCTTTTTCCTATGTCAAGTATTGTATTCCTTAGACCATGAGATAATACAACTCCCTGGTATCGGAAGAAAGCTTTGAGGTCATCAAACGTCATCCTATGTGAGGGTGATCATAAAGGTGTCTCTCAGGTGATCGGAAAGTACTTGTTGGGTTGTATGTATCGAGATGGAATTTGTCCCTCCCGAGTCGGAGAGATATACTTCGGCCCACTCGGTAATCGATATCAACATCGCTTGCAAGCACGTGGTTAAGGAGTTAATCACAAAGTGATATCGGATTACGGAACGAGTAAAGTACTTGCTGTGAACGATATTGAACTAGGTATGCCGATACCAACGGTCGAATCTCGGGCAAGTAAAATATCGCGTGATGAAGGGAATACATATATGGGATTAATTGAATCCTGGCATCGTGGTTCATCCGATATGATCATCGATGAATGTGTGGGAGTCAATATGGGTTTCCAGATCCCGCTGTTGATTATTGATAAAAGATCATGTCTGCATATTCTCGAACCTGTAGGGTCACACACTTAACGTGCATCGACGCTAGGATAGAATGTATGATTGGTTTATGAGTTTTTGTTCGGAGTCTCGGATGAGATCCAGGACATCAAAAGAGGTTCCGGAATGGTCCGGAGAATAAGATTCATATAAAGGAAAGCAATTTTTGGATTTCGGAATTGTTTCGGAGTTTATCAGTATTGTACCGGAAGGTTCTAGAATGTTCCGGAGTGGGACCAACGTGGGCCCACTTGTCGGAGGCCTGCGTGGGCCTGAGGGGCAGTGCCCTGGCCACTTTGGACCAGGGGCACAAGGCCCCAAGGCCCAGCCGGACAGCCCTAGGGAAAACCCTAGGGGAGCCTTCTAAAAGGAAGGGGAAAGCTTGCCCCCCCACTCCACCCTTGGGGTCGCTGCCCTAGGGCTTGGAGGAGGGGCCAAGGGTGCCGGCCAGCCCCCATATAAGGAGGGCAGGGACGCAGCCTCCGCCTCCCACTCCTCCAACCCTATCCGCTGTCCTGCTGCCCCTCCACCTCTCTCTCTCTCTCCCGACTGCGCGTAGGCGAAGCCCTGCCGCAGAAACTCTCCACCATTAGCATCACGTCGTCATGCTGTAGATCCAATCTATCTCTCCACCATACTCGCTGGACCAAGGAAGGAGGAGACGTCACGACACCGTATGTGTGCATCTCTCGGAGGCGCCGCCACTTGCGGCGTAGGATCGGATCAGATCGCGAGGAGGAGACGGCGAGTACGACTACATCAACCACGTTCTGTTGAATGTTTCCGCTGTGCGATTTCTTCAAGGGTATGAAGATCTCATCTATCTCTCTCGTTGATTACATCTCCTAGATTAGATCTTGGCTTTCTTGTTCGCATCCGTAGAATTTTTTTGATTTACTATGCTGCGAAACCCTTCAGTGGTATCAGAGCTAGATCTATGCGTAGATGTGTTTCACGAGTAGAATGCAACATGCTTGTTGCGAGCGTTGATGTTTTCTGTTGCAAGCCTCTTGTTGTGTATTTCTTATGGCGCGGCATAGTGAGATCGAAGCGGTCCAGGCCAACTTTACGCGACCTTGTTCGCGAGACCGGCTCCGCACTTGACGTGTGGCTTGTTCCACACATGCGGCTGGTGGATGCCAGTTTCTCTCACTATAGTAGTCATGGGATTTACACCGGATGTTAGCAACCATAATATCACCGTTGTGGCTTTCCGTAGGTAAGAATCGTTCTTAGCTTGTTACTCCCATAAGCCACGTAAAACATGCAACAACAAAGTAGAGGCGTCTAACTTGTTTTTGCAGGGAGTGTTTTGTGATATGGTATGGCCCAAGACATGATGTGTATGAATTGAGATGTATGCGATGATCATGTTTTGTAATATTTCACGACTTGCATGTCGATGAGTTCACAACCGGCATGAGCCGTATGGTTGTCTTTATAATTGTGTATGACATGTGTGTCAACTTCTTATATGCCATGTAATAGCTTTACTTTATCGCTAAGTAGTTAGCAATAGTTGTAGTTGCTATTCGTGGTGGAGGCAATCATGGTGGAGTGATGGAGATCATGCTGACGCGCACAAGATGGAGATCATTGCGCGGAGATTGGCTATACCATGTCACATAAAATTATATCGCGACGGTAGCATTATAAGATGATTCCTCACTTAAAGATCATGATAAAATTGTGTTCTCCCCATGTATGCACCGTTGCGAAAGTTCGTCGTTTTCAAGCACCTCGTGATGATCGGGCGCTATAAACTCTACGTTCACATACAACGGGTGCAAGCCAGTTTTGCACACGCAGAAATACATGGGTTTGACTTGACGAGCCTAGCATGTACAGACATGGCCTCGGGACACACAAACCGAAAGTTTAAACATGAGTCATATGAATGATATGATCGACACTTTGTTGTCCACCATTGAAACCACATCTCTTCTCGTGAAGATCGGATTAGGTGTGGTGAATTTGGATCGTGTTCACTAAACAACTTGAGGGATGTTGAATTTAGTGGGAGTTCATCTAGTAATTTGATTAAGTTGAACTAGTTATCATGAACATAGTTTAAATTGTATTTGCAAATTTTGTAGATCAAATGGCTAAGTCCAACTTCAACTTCAACGTTTTTGCTGAGAAAGAAAAGCTTAAGAACAATGGGTCTAACTTCACCAACTGGTTCCTCAATCTGAGAATCATTCTCGCTGGCGGACAAAAGGACTATGTACTAGAGAAAGCGCTAGGTGACGCCCCTGCTACTGATGCGCCGGCTGATGAAAAAGCTGTTTATCAGTCATGCAAAGATGATTATGGAGTGATTAAGAGTACCATGTTGTTTGCTATAGAACCGGACCTTCAAAATCGTTTTGAGGAGTTCGCCGGGCCCTTTGAAATACTTGAGGAACTGAAAACCATGTTTCAGACTCAGGCCCGTTCTGAGAGATATGAGATCTCTGAGAAGTTCTTTAACTGCAAGATGGATGAAGGGAGTTCCGTTAGTGAGCACGCCATTAAGATGTCGGGCTACACTCAACGTCTTGAGCAACTGGACTGCAAGATTCCAGAAGAGCTCAAGATTGACAGAGTTCTGCAATCACTCCCTCCTAGCTACAAAGGTTTTGTAGTTACTCACAATCAAATTGGTTCCATTGATACGATCACTGAGCTCTTCGCTAAGCTGAAAGCTGCGGTGGTGGATATCAAGAAAGATAATCATGTGTTGATGGTCAACAAGACCCCTAACTTTAAGAAAGCTAAGGGTGCAAAGAAATCCTTCAAGGAAGGCAGCGGCAAGCGCGTTGCCCCTGCGGAGAAGAAGCTCAAGTCTAGACCTAAGCCAGACACTGAGTGCTTCTATTGCAAGGACAAGGGTCACTAGAAGCACAACTGTCCGAAGTACTTAGCGGAAAAGAAGGCTGGCACCATTAAACGTATATTTGATATACATGTTATTGATGTTTACCTTACTAGCGCTCGTTGTAGTGCCTAGGTATATGATACTGGTTCAGTTGCTAATATTTGTAACTCGAAACAGGAGCTAAGGAATAGAAGGCGGCTAGCAAGGCATGAGGTGACGATGCGTGTTGGCAATGGATCAAAAGTTGATGTGATGGCCGTCGGCACGCTCTCCTTAGTTTTACCTTCGGGATTAGTTTTAAACCTTAATAAGTGTTATTATGTGCCTGCGTTGAGCATGGACATTATATATGGATCGTGTTTATTGCAAGACGGTTATTCATTTAAATCGGAGAATAATGGTTGTTCTATTTATATGAATAACATCTTTTATGGTCATGCACCTGTTGTGAATGGTTTATTTCTTCTGAATCTCGAAAGCAATGAAACACAAATCCATAACATTAAGGCTAAGAGATGCAAAGTAGATAGTGATAATCCAACTTATTTGTGGCACTGCCGTCTAGGTCATATTGGTGTAAAACGCATGAAGAAACTCCATTCTGATGGACTTTTGGAGTCTCTTGATTTTGAATCATTTGACACGTGCGAGCCGTGCCTCATGGGCAAGATGATCAAAACCCCGTTCTCCGGAATAATGGAGCGAGCAACGGACTTATTGGAAATCATACATACTGATGTATGCGGACCAATGAGTGTTTCGACGCGCGGTGGATATCGCTATTTTCTCACTTTTACTGATGACTTAAGTAGATATGGGTATATCTATTTAATGAAACATAAATCTGAAACGTTTGAATAGTTCAAAGAATTTCAGAACAAAGTGGAAAACCATCGTAATAGGAAAATTAAATTTCTATGATCCGATCGTGGAGGTGAATATTTGAGTTATGATTTTCTCACGCATCTTAAAGCAAGCAGAATCGTTTGCAACTCACGCCACCCCGAACACCATAGTGCAATGGCGTGTCTGAACGCCAGAATCGAACTCTATTAGATATGGTGCGATCAATGATGTCTCTTACAGATTTGCCGTTATCATTTTGGGGTTATGCATTAGAAACCGCTGCATTCACTTTAAATAGGGCACCATCTAAATCCGTTGAGACGACACCATATGAACTATGGTTTGGTGCTAAACCTTAATTGTCGTTTCTTAAAGTTTGGGGATGCGAAGCTTACGTCAAGAAGTTGATGCCGGACAAGCTCGAACCCAAAGCGGAGAAATGCGTCTTCATAGGATACCCTAAGGAAACGATTGGGTATACCTTCTACCACAGATCCGAAGGCAAAGTGTTTGTTGCAAAGAACGGATCCTTTCTTGAGAAGGAGTTTCTCTCGAAAGAAGTGAGTGGGAGGAAGGTAGAGCTAGACGAGGTTATTGAACCTTCTCTCGAGTTGGAGAGTAGCGCAACACCTGAAATTGTTCCAGTGCCGTCTGCACCAACAATAGAGGAAGCTAATGACGAGGATCATGAAACTTCAAATGATGCTACTACTGAACTTCATAGGTCGACCAGGTCACGTGCCACTCCTGAATGGTATGGCAACCTTGTCTCAACCATCTTGTTGTTAGACAACAGTGAACCTGCGAATTATGAGGAAGCAATGATGAGCCCAAAGTCTGAGAAATGGCTAGAGGCCATGAAATCCAAATTGGATCCATGAGCGAAAACCAAGTATGGACTTTGGTGGACCCTCCTAGCGACCATAAGGCCGTTGAGTGCAAATGTATTTTCAAGAAGAAAATAGACGCGGATGGTAATGTTACTGTCTATAAAGCTCGGCTTGTCGCAAAAGGGTTTCGGCAAGTTCAAGGTGTTGACTATGATGAGACTTTCTCTCCCGTAGCGATGTTTAAGTCCATTCGGATTTTATTAGCAATTGCTACATTTAATGATTATGAAATATGGCAGATGGATGTCAAGACTATGTTCCTCAATGGCAACATTGATGAAGAGTTGTATATGATGCAGCCCAAAGGTTTTGTCGATCCTAAGAATGCTAATAAGGTGTGCAAACTTCAGCGTTCCATTTATGGACTGAAGCAAGCATCTCGGAGTTGGAACCTTCGTTTTGATCAAGTGATCAAGAGCTTTGGATTTGTTCCAAATTGCTACGAAGCTTGTATTTACAAGAAAGTGAGTGGGAGCTCGGTGACATTTTTAGTACTATATGTGGATGACATATTGATTATTGGAAATGACATTAGTATGCTTAACGATGTGAAGAGTTATTTGAATAAATGTTTTTCAATGAAAGACCTAGGAGAAGCTGCTTATGTATTAGGCATCAAAATCTATAGAGATAGACAAATACGCCTAATAGCTTTAAGCCAAAGTACATATCTAGACAAAGTTCTAAAAAGGTTTAGAATGGATAAAGAAAACAAAGGTTCATTGCCCATGTTGTCAGGTAAGATATTGAGCAAGGCTCAGTGTCTAGCTACGGTAAACGATAGAGATACTATGAGCAAAGTGCCATATGCCTCGGCCATAGGTTCTATCATGTATGCCATGCTATGTACTAGACCGGATGTGTCCAATTCTCTTAGTTTGACGAGCAGATACCAAAGTGATCCAGGAGTGGAACACTGGACAACCGTAAAGAACATCCTAAAGTATTTAACTAGGACTAAAGAAATGTTCTTGGTCTATGGAGGTGATGAGCAGCTCATCGTAAAAGGTTATGTCGACGCTAGTTTCGACACCGACCCGGATGATTCTAAATCTCAGACAGGATACGTTTATATTTTGAATGGTGGAGCTGTGAGCTGGAGAAGCTACAAGCAAAGCGTGATCACGGGATCTACAATATAAGCGGAATACATGGCTGCTTCAGAAGTGTCAAGTGAAGGAGTTTGGATCAGTAACTTCATCACTGAGCTTGGTGTGTTTCCAAGTGCCTTGGACCCACTGGAGATATTGTGCGACAACACTGGCGCCATGATAGTGACACTTGACTCAGTTGTAGTAATCGTTCACACAGTCGTCACAATCACAATAATCGCACTTCGTGCAATCTATCGTGTAAAACAATAATTGCAATCAATCATACAATAGAGCAACACAACAAAACAGTATGCATGCATTTTACAAAAGAGAAACAAGTTCAAAAGATTTTCATAACATTTTCCATTAAACAAATAGGCTTTTAATAGGCATTAAGGAATTCTGAATACTTTCAGTACAGAATAGTTTCATATAATTTTGGAAACCATTCTACTAGATAGGTAATGTTCATAGCTTTCATTTGCCACTGGTTTCACCTTAAAATGATTTATCGAGCCAAATCAGCGTAGACTGCGGTGGCGGTTGTCTCCGAGTTGGGCTCATCTCCATGACGGGGATGACAAGGGGGGCCCACTCGTCAGAAGAAAAAAAAGAAAGGGGGAGAGAGGGCATTGCGGGCTGCTGCTACCGCTGGCTGGCGCTAGGCCGACATTGGGCTTGCTGCGGCACTATGCTGCGGCTGCTGTGAGCTGCACGCGCAGGTGGGTAGGCACGGGCCGGCCCAGTTGGTCGGTCCGGTAGGGTTTGTTTTAGTTTTTTTTGCTTTTCCTTTATTCATTTTCTATTTCTTTTGTATATTTTTATTTAGAAATCGAAATGAGCTCAAACCAGTGTCAAAATTTTTCTAAAATTCAAAATATCAGTATGGACTACAAGGGATACATAATCCTGTCCAAAACAAATTTTCAAACATATAATTACATTTACATCTTAATAGGTGAAAGTAGGAATTTAATATAAGATTTTTGCAAAGAGGATTTTGAAAATGATTTTTTTGCAAGATGCTTTATGCAATGCATATGAATCCTATGAATCTTTCCTATTTTAAA
The DNA here is from genome assembly GCA_916181665.1 of Avena sativa. NCBI lineage: Eukaryota > Viridiplantae > Streptophyta > Magnoliopsida > Poales > Poaceae > Avena > Avena sativa. The sequence goes on from OV702299.1 coordinate 254,530,637, forward strand.
ATCTGGGATGTTACAGGAGGGCAGCTTGGGAGAGGGGAGTTTGTGTCAGCACCCGTATTTTTAATCACAGATGCCTGTTATGCCATACATCGCAATCCCAGGATTATCATTTTTGCGAGACATAACAGATTGGATATCATAATACATCATCCATTACAAACCATACATAAGGTCTTACACAAATAAGGATCTCATGATCCAGTTCTTAATACAATTCAAGAAGCGGAATAACGTAATAATAATGATAGCGTAGGCGAAGCTCCATCTTCAGGATCACAGGCAATGCTGACGATGGGAGATGATCCTAGTTGTCATAACCTTGCTGCTGTCTGTCCTCCTGATACTCCTCTTCATAGTCTGGCCACAGGAATAGCCAGGGACAAAGCCATGAGTACTCTTTAAGTACTCGCAAACTAATGCTAACAAGTGAAGTGGTTTTGAATAGGATATACTAAGCTCTAGGGTTGTTTTGCAAAAATCCAGATTTATCTCTACTAAGTTCTAAGGCAAAGAAATCTAGTTGAAAGTTTTATAACACCTAAGTGGGAACTTGATTTTCATATCACAACTCTATTGTGGTCAACTCAAAGTCATGAATCATTTCATAAGTCATTTTGAAAACATCTGACGATAGTACAGTATGGCCACTCCAACTGTCCATAACCGCGGACGCGGCTATTCGAATAGTTTGACACTCTACAGAGATTGTACACTTTCACCATAACATTCGATACATCCGTCAGGATCAATCCTGAATTCACCATACTCAGTATGCGGATAATCAATCCTCACCTTTCAATTACACGCCCTAGTATAGGCACCTCTCCTGTGAGTTTGGACTCCCAGCCATGACCAAATGTCATCTTGGGTACTGCACAGGTGGACAATCTTCACAAGGTAGCCTCAGCTCAGACCTTGGCCGCAAGGGAACCCATACTAAGGTATATAAATTTCAAGTCAAGCCCTACCCAATTTTTAGGTATTGTGGTTGTACGGTAAAACTGGAATGGTATCGGTTTCAAACAACCATCAGTTTTGTAAAGGGCTAAGGCTCATGCCTTATCATTTTCATCATCAAAATCATCTGGTGTTCAGAAACACATGTCAAAACATTTCAGTAGAATGACTCATCATTCTAAGGTTTTCATAACCATTTTCACTAAGTATTCCCATCTAAAGTTGATCAAGTTTTATGCTTAGCACTAGCATCTACAAGTGGGGGTAAATACTAATGAGGGGTGGTAAACAAGTTTATCTTATCTAAGTAAATCTCATGCCTCAGGATGACATCAAGATTATCTAACTTAGGCCAAGTTTTATGCTCTTTATTCTACCTTCAATTATCTTTCTGGAATCTACAAGTCACTAAGTAAACTTTTGATTGAAAGATTTTAATAAAAAAATAAAATATTAAGCTTGCAAGTAAAACTAGGATGGTGTGTCAAGTGGGTATAATCACATATGCTTAAGGAATATAGTTGGCATAGTAACAAGCAAGTAGTAGCTTGCTAAGCTATTAGTATAAGCTTGCCTTGTGCAGAGCAGTGGTTGAAGTTCTCCTCGGCTTCTTCCTCGTAGTATCCTGCTTCCTCCTTGTATCCTTGGTCGGTACTAGCGTCTATAAATAAATACGAGGTACACAATCACCAAACAATACTTAACTATTTCTAATCATCACACAAAGGTTCAAAATGATCTATTATCATCACTAACATTACAAAGATTAAAACAGTTGTCTCATTTATTCTATTTGAGAAAAGTAATTTCTACTCATTGAAAAACTACTTAAGATTTAATATTCTCCAACTCAAACATGGGATCATGTTGACACATTTCATCACCACATATTTCAGCACATGGAAATGTGATTTAAAGTGGTGTCACAATTTAATAAGGTTTAACCTTTTTATTTTATGTAATTAAAGTGACTAGAAATGCCTATGTGGCATTCTTCTATTACTTGATCATTATTTCTGTAAGTAACCCTATATATTTTTATATATTCTGAAAGGTATGGTCAAATGTGATTTTTGAGAGTTGGAATCAACTCAAAAGCTCTTATGGTTGAATTTTGAAAAATATTTGAATGCAGAAAAGCTTCTGCCTTGTTATTTTTACCATGGGTGATCTATAATTCTGAATGGTTTAAATCCAACGGGCTTGGATTAAGAATTTGAGTACCTTTCTAACAAAATTGGTTTCATGCATTTTGGTTCAGTGAATCGAGCTGGGTTGATTTTTGAATCTAGGTATAGAACTAAGTTGTGAACTAAATGAATAAAACTAAATTTGAATTGTTGGGTCGCGCGGGAGGTTTAACTGGGCCGACCCACTACGCACAGCGCACGCGCGGGCTGGTTAAGTGAGCGACCCCACTCGTCAGTGAGACAATGAGTGGCGAAGCGGTACGGGGTGATCTAGGCCGCACGATCTAACTCTAATCGAACGGCTCTGATTCATCATCCACGTCAGGAAGCGTCGTCGAGACAGAACCCTAGCACGGCCAATGGGGGTCGTGGGAGGCTCACCGGGGCTCAGGCGATGGTCGGCGACGGGGGCGAACGACGAAGTTGACGACGGCGATTCTCCTGGTACCAGCAGCTTCTCCTGGGGCGGCTCTAATCGACGGCGCCTCTCCTCCTCTGCAGCAGTGAACTCCTATAAAATTCTGGCCACCGGGTGCTCGCCTTGCTCCAAGGGTGAGTGGGGGGTATCAGTGAGAGGTGGGGAGTGAACTGGTGTGAAGAAAACGAGCGGGGAAGGTCTCCTTTTATAGTTGCTGAAGGGGACCGAATGACGCGGGTGGAGCTCGTCGGTGTCGACGGCACAGAGTGCTACCGGTATGGGCGGCGATAGGGGGCGGTGCTATGCTCCCTGGAGATGCTCAACAGCATGGTGGCGAGGCATGAGGCGGCGCTGAATGGTCGGAACACGTCGACGCTCTGGGCAGGTCCGACGGCAATTTTAATGGCGCACACCGTGCATGGTCCGTGCGGCGGCGAACGAGGATGTCTGCCGGGGTGCTGGGATGCTGGTGATCACGTCTGCAAGCGGCGAGGGCGGCGCGCGGTCTATGGGCGTGTGTCGCGGTTGGCGCACTGGCGCGCTCTCGGCTCGCTCGTAGAGAGGCTTGGCATGCTTGGGTAGTGTGGTCCAGGGGCTGGCAGTGCTCGAGGCTTGGACATGGGGTGGCGGTGGAGGGTGGTCAGTTCTCCAGACATGCTTTCTAGGCTTGGTGCTTCTCGTAGGCATGGTCACCATTGATGGCTATGCCAAGCTCACAATGGTGCTAACGCTTGTTAATTGGGCTAGATCATCTACTAAGAGTATAGAGTGAGCTAGAGAGGGAACAAGGTTGGACAAAATCACTGCTTCTAATAGTGTTTTGTGTTTGTTTGTTTGCTGCTGACAAGGTGTTTGATGAAATGGCCGAAAGAAATTCAAATTCAAATTTTGGATTCAAACTTGGTAGGTTTTCTAGGAACATACTAGGGAGTATCTGGTTAGTTGGATTGGTCAAGGGGCACTGGTTTGGTTGGGTTTTGAGAATGTGTGATCTTCACATATGTTAAAGATTCAATTTTGAATTGTCATTTGAATGGGGTTGCTAAATGTTTCTGCAAGTTTGAAAGGTGGGTTTTGATTCACTTTTACTTGGTCTTGCAAGGGGTGAAAATAATTGGAAAAGTTTCTGTCTGAAATCTTGGACTAGAAACACTCAAAATGACCTAGTGAGCAAGATTGGCAAAAATGACCATTTGCTTTATTTAAATTGTTTTGTGATTTTCTCTTTATTTTTTTGTGCTTGGAAATGTTTTAGATGATGTTATATTCATCTTTGAACCATTCCATACTATTTATTTGAATCACACAAGTCCATTCATGCATTTATCAAATCATCACATACACCCATGCATTCATTTGGTTTTTATTTAATCAAAGTTTTTGTTAACCCTAATTTTAGTGATTAGAGTTTGATGATCATTGTTTCATATTTTTGGGATGTTACAAACCTTCCCTCCTTAAACAAAATCTCTTCCCGAGATATGAAAAATAAGAAAAGAGATTACCTAGGATTTAATGAGATCGGGAAACTCCGTCCTGATGGGATCTTCTCGCTCCCAGGTAGCTTCTTCTTCAGTGTGGTTGCTCCACTGAATCTTGAGAAACTTGATGCTTCGGGTTCTAGTTGTTCTGAAAGCTTCTTCCAAAGTATGGATGGGTACTTTGGGATACGTCAGGTCATCATTGATTTCTATGGTCCGATGATCAATGTTCTTGAAAACTTTGGTCTTCTCCGGAACTTCAAGGCATTTGCGAAGTAACGATATATGGAACACATTGTGCACTACTGACATTTCCTCGGGCAATTCCAATTGATATGATACTTCTCCTGGATGATTCAGAATCTTGAAGGGTCCGATATATCTGGGGGCCAACTTTCCTTTGAGCTAGAAATGCTGCATTCCCTTCAAAAGCGACACTTTGAGATACACAAAATCTCCGATATTGCAAGCGAGGTCTCGATGTCTCTTGTCGGCATAACTCTTCTGTCTTGACTGGGTGGTCTTAAGGTGCTCACGAATCTTGTGAACTTTCTCTTCTGCTTCTCGTAGGACGTCGAGTCCGAAAATCTGACTCTCTTCTACTTCCGACCAATTCAAAGGGGTGCGACACTTCCTTCCATACATGAATTCAAATGGGGCCATTGGCAAACTAGCTTGATAACTATTGTTGTATGAAAATTCTATGAAAGGAAGACAGTCTTCCCATTTAGATTCATACTCTAGCACACATGCTCTCAACATATCTCCGAGTATTTGATTTACTCGCTTCGTTTGTCCATCGGTCTGAGGGCGATATGCTGTGCTAAAATCCAGTCGGGTTCCTAAACCTTCTTGGACTTTCTTACAGAATCTCGAGGTAAACTGAGTTCCTCGATCCGATACGATGTCCTTGGGGACTCCGTGCAAACTGACGATTCTAGCGATGTACAACTCTGCTAGCTTCGAACTCTGGTATGTGGTCTTGACTGGTAAGAAATGGGCTACTTTGGACAATCTGTCAACTATGACCCAGATAGAGTCATTTCCCCTACTAGAAGTAGGCAATCCGGTGATAAAGTCCATTCCAACGGAATCCCATTTCCATTCCGGAATCTGTAATGGTTGAAACGGTCTTGCGGGTCTTTGATGTCCCGCCTTGACTCTCTGACATATATCACACTTGGCGATATAGCTTCCGATTTCTCTCTTCATCTTATGCCACCAAAATTGCTCCTTCAAATCCCGATACATCTTCGTTCCTCCGGGTTGGATAGAATAAAGAGTATCATGGGACTCCTTCAAAATAACTTCTTTCAACTTTGAATCTTCCGGTACACAGAGACGTCCTTTGTACCACAGAACTCCTTCTTCGTCTTCGGTGAATCCGGGTACTTTGCCTGTACCAATACGATGTTTGATTCCGTCGATACTAGCATTTGCTTTCTGCGCCTCCTTGATCTGACTAATCAAAGTGGGTTGAAGTTCTATGCTAGCCAAAAATCCTTCACTCACTAATTCCATTCGGAAATGTTCCATCTCTTTGTGCAAACTGGGTTGCTCCTTCAAAATCATGGAGTTCAAGCGGCACAGCAACCTGCTAAGGGCATCTGCTACCACATTGGCTTTACCGGAGTGATAGTGAATGTCCATGTCATAGTCCTTGATTAGCTCAATCCATATTCTCTGCCTCATATTCAGCTCCTTCTGAGTGAATATATACTTCAGGCTCTTGTGATCCGAATAAATCTCACAACAGTTTCCCATGAGATAATGCCTCCATGTCTTCAGGGCTAGAACTATGGCTGCTAGTTCAAGGTCATGGGTTGGATAATTCTGTTCATGCTGCTTTAGTTGTCAGGATAGATAAGATATAACTTTGCCTTCTTGCATTAGCACACATCCGAGACTGATCTTGGATGCGTGACAATACACATCAAAGGGTTTCGTGATATCCGGCATGATCAAGATTGGGGCTGAAATCAATCTCCTCTTGAGTTCCTGAAAACTCGCTTCACACTTGTCCGTCCATTCAAACTTCTTGTCCTTCTTCAGAAATTGGGTCATGGGTCTTGTGATACTCGATAAGCCTTCTACGAACTTGCGGTAATATCCCGCTAATCCGAGAAATGCACGAACTTGGGTTTGAGTGGTTGGGGCTTGCCAATCTTCAACATCCTTCACCTTCGCAGGGTCAACGGCAATTCCTCCGGCTGATACAATATGTCCATGAAATCCTACCTCCTGTAACCAGAATTCACATTTGCTAAACTTGGCATACAGCTGATGCTCTCTAAGAGTTCCAAGGATGGTTCTTAGGTGTAGCTCATGTTCTTCTTCTGATTTGGAATAAATTAGAATGTCATCGATGAAAACAATGACAAACTTATCCAGGAAGTCGATAAAAATCTTATTCATGAGGTTCATGAAATAAGCGGGGGCATTGGTTAATCCAAAAGACATGACCGTATACTCGTACAATTCATATCTTGTGGTAAAGGCAGTCTTTGGAATATCCTCTGCGCGAATCTTGAGTTGATGATAGCCAGTTCTAAGATCAATCTTAGAAAACACTTTGGCACCATTCAACTGGTCAAACATGTCTTCTATTTTTGGCAACATGTACTTGTTCTTGATGGTGACATCATTCAACTTCCGATAATCCATACACAAACCGTTACCTCCATCCTTCTTTTCCACAAACAAAATAGGTGATCTCCATGGTGACGCACTTGGTTGAATCAATCCAATTTCCAGCATGGCATCTAGTTGCTTCTTCAGTTCCACTAGTTCAGACGGGTTCATACTATATGGTCTCTGGGCTATGGGTCCGGTTCCAGGGATTAGTTCAATGATAAACTCGATATCCCAATCTGGGGGCATACCGGGCAAAACATCTGGAAATACATCGGGGTATTCACAGACTATCCAGACTTGGTGAATGGTTGGCTGGGCTATACTCTTGTTGCACTTGAATTGACGGGGCAATGTTTTAGATATATGCTCGACTGATATTCCGGCTGTACTGGTCATGGTTATGGCTTTCTTGGCACGGTCAATTAATCCTTTGTGTTTGGACATCCAATCCATTCCTAGTACTACTTCCAAACCTTTAGTTCCGAGTACTATTAGATTAGCATAAAAATCTATGCCATGGATTCGGATAGGGATGACTTTGCAAATTTGCCTAGCTTTGGTGGTTGAACCAGGTATTTGAACAATCATAACATGCTTCAATTTGGTTGGTTGAATCTTACTAGTGCATGCAAATTCTTCAATAACAAATGAGTGTGCTCCAGAATCAAACAACAGTCTTGCAAGTACCGAGTTAACAGAAAACATACGCAGCACGACATCTGGCGCTTCTTGGGCTTCTTCAGCATGCATGAGAAAGAGAGGGCCGTTGCGGTTGAGCGAGTTCCCTGGGGCAAACCTTCTTCCGGGCTGAACACGACGTTGTTGCTGGGTTGGGGCATTTGCATTGGGGGCTGCGGCAATCTTCTTGGGTCACTCATTGGAATAGTGACCCTTGGTTCCACATTCATAACAAGTCACTTGCGACTTGTCCTTTGCTGCAACAGGTACAACATTGCTTCCAGTCCTTGGGGCAGTGCTGGTGTTGGTGGCGGCATTGTTGTTGTTGAACTTGGGTGGTGCACGGTTGAAATTGCTGGAGTTGCCGGGGTTGTTGTGGTTTCCTCCGGGCCTTGGGTTTCCACGGTTGGGATAGGTCGGACAGTTCATCGGGGGTCTGTTGTTTCTTGGGGCAAATCCTGGAGATGGGTTGGGGCGATACTTGGGTGTATGGTGGGTTCCTGGTTGATTCATCATGCGACGCTTGCGGTTCTCATTAGCTTGGTTGATCTTTCCTTCCATCTGAATGGCATAGTCAATTAAGGCTTCAATATCTGCAAAGGGGATATTGACTAACACTGTCTACATCTCATCGTGCAGACCATTCAGGAATCTCTCTTTCTTCTTGGCTTCAGTGTCTATTTCATCTGGTACATACCTATCCAATGACAAGAATTTGTCACGGTATTCCACTACTGTCATCCTTCCTTGCTTCAGTTCCCTGAATTCATCTCTCATCCTCTTGATCAAACCCAGTGGCACATGGGTTCTGCTGAACTTGACTTTGAACTCTTCCCAAGTCATCAGCTGACCTCCTGTCATTGCGCGAACGCTGTTCCACCATGCTCTTTCATCTCCGGCCAGATAGTGGGTAGCAAACAACACTTTCTCGTTGTCTTCCACTCATGCAACTTCCAGATTGTTCTCCATGGTTTGCAACCAATCATCTGCATCTAGGGGCTCTTCTGACTTAGTGAAAATAGGTGGACTGGTGTTCTGGAAATTCTTGAGCTTAGATCCATGGTTGTCCTGATTTCTATGGCCTTGATTGTTGTTGGCCATCTGATCTATCTGTTGAAGGGTGGCTAAGTTGGCTTGACGTTCGGCTCTTTCAGTTTTGCGGTCCGAAACTAACATTTGCAAGAGTTGCAACATCGGGTCCGGGGCTGAGTTGCTTCCTCCGCGAGGCATATAAAGAGATAGATCATGAGAAAAGAGGGAAATTTCTAAGGTTCAGGGGTTCTGAAAAGTTTTTAAAGTTTGACTCAGATTTTTCTATCAACTTTCTTTTCATTCATTCATTCATAGCACATGATACAAACACACACCACAACAAAGAAAAACAGATGGTTTTAAGAACCATTCTGGGAAACTACGATACAGTGGGACCGAATACAAGTCACTAACGCTAGTGCTCAAGTGCTACTACTCCTCGGAGTCAGTGTCCTCATCATCATCGATGAAGGAAAAGTCATCCTCATCAGTGAAGAAATCCATGGCCTGATCCTCTAGAAAGTCATCATCATCATCGCTAAGATAGGAGTAGGGGTCTCCACGAAGGTCTTCCCCTGTATTCTCCCTCTCCTCCAACTGCATGTCTCTCTCGTGGATGGTCTCCTCCAAATCTGCAATCCGGTGGCGAAGACGGGCAATGATGCACTCCTTGTCGAGCTGACGGCGACGAGACTTGCAATCCTTCACTAGCATGGCGATGGTCTGATCCTTCTTGGCGGCGATGGCATACTTGTGGTTAGCATAGGTACGGGCATTGTCCAACTCCTTTTGACGGTCATACATCATGAAGCTGAGATGGTCCAACTGAGTCTTTAGCTCATGGTGATATGGGGCCTCCAGTGGTTGTCCCATAGCATCACGCCTTGGGTAGAACTCAAAGCGGGTACCCTTGATTTGATTGATACTCTGCCCACACAGACGGGCAAGAGCTTCCTGCATGGCCCTGGCAAGTCCATCGAGCCAGTTGTTTTCTCTTAAGGTGAACTGAATTCCCTCTGCAGTGGGGGGGTTCAATCTTTCCTCGGAGACTTGCAACAACTAACCACTACAGATCTTCTCCTTCTTGATCATTTTGCTGAGCTCCGAAGAACTGGTCCAGCATCTCCGACAGCTGGTCCAAGTCACGCTCAAAGATGAGGTCTCCTCCATTTCCCAACTAATAAAACTTGTTGTACTTCACGTCCATCTATAAGAATATAGGCTGAGTAAGTTAGTAGAGTGATCAAGTGTGTCAAATTTTATGTAAGTTTTCAAGAATTTTTGAGGAACATGAATTTTCATGAAAGAGTCTAAGTGATAAGAATGAGAATAAGTTTTTGTAAATAATTACTTCTTTGGTTTTGAAACTAAATTTTTGATTCAAACATCCATTCTAACTAGGGTCTCCTATGGTCAGGATGGCTCCGATACCAACTTGTCAACACCCGGATTTTTAATCGCATACGCCTGTTATGCCAGGATTACAATTTTTGCGAGACATAATAGATTGGATATCACAGTACATCATCCATTAGAAACCATACATAAGGTCTTACACAAATAAGGATCTCATGATCCAGTTCTTAATAGAATTCAAGCAGCGGAATAACGTAATAATAATGATAGCGTAGGCGAAGCTCCATCTTTAGGGTCACAGGCAATGCTGACGATGGGAGATGATCCTAGTTGTCGTAACCTTCCTGCTGCCCGTCCTCCTGAAACTCCTCTTCATAGTCTGGCCACGGGAATAGCCAGGGATAAAGCCATGAGTACTCTTTAAGTACTCGCAAACTAATGCTAACAAGTGAAGTGGTTTTGAATAGGATATACTAAGCTCTAGGGTTGTTTTGCAAAAAGCCAGATTTACCTCTACTAAGTTCTAAGGCAAAGAAAGGTAGTTAAAAGTTTTATAACACCTAAGTGGGAACTTGAGTTTCATATCACAACTCTGTTGTGGTCAAGTCAAAGTCATGAATAATTTCATAAGTCATTTTGAAAACATCTGACTATAAAATTATATGGCCACTCCAACTGTCCATAACAGCGGACGCGGCTATTTGAATAGTTTGACACTCTGCAGAGATTGTACACTTTCACCACAACATTCGATACATCCGTCAGGATCAATCCTGAATTCACCATACTTAGTATGCGGATAATCAATCCTAACCTTTTAATTACACGCCCTAGTATAGGCACCTCTCCTGTGAGTTTGGCCTCCCAACCATGACCAACTGTCATCTTGGGTACTGCACAGGTGGACAATCTTCACAAGGTAGCCTCAGCTCATACCTTGGCTGCAAGGGAACCCATACTAAGTTATATAAATTTCCAATCAAGCCCTACCCAATTTTCAGGTATTGTGGTTGTACGGTAAAATTTGGAATGGTATCGCATCCAGACAACCATCAGTTTTGTAAAGGGCTAAGGCTCATGCCTTATCATTTTCATCATCAAAATCATCTGGTGTTCAGAAACACATGTGAAAACATTTCAGTAGAATGACTCATCATTCTAAGGTTTTCATAACCATTTTCACCAAGTATTCCCATCTAAAGTTGATCAAGTTTTATGCTTAGCACTAGCATCTACAAGTGGGGATAAATACTAATGAGGGGTGGTAAACAAGTGTATCTTATGTAAGTAAATCTCATGCCTCAGGATGACATCAAGATTATCTAACTTAGGCCAAGTTTTATGCTCTTTATGATACCTTCAATTATCTTTCTGGAATCTACAAGTCACTAAGTAAACTTTTGATAGAAAGCTTTTAATGAAGAAAATAAAATATTAAGCTTGCAAGTAAAACTAGGATGGTGTGTCAAGTGGGTATAATCACATATGCTTAAGGCATATAGTTGGCATAGTAACAAGAAAGTAGTAGCTTGCTAAGCTATTAGTATAAGCTTGCCTTGTATAGAGGAGTGGTTGAAGTTCTCCTCAACTTCTTCCTCATAGTATCCTCCTTCCTCCTCGTATCCTTGGTCGGTACTAGCGTCTATAAATAAATACGAGGTACACAATCACCAAAAAATACTTAAGTATTTCTAATCATCACACAAAGGTTCATACTAGATGATCTATTATCATCACTAACATTACAAGGATTAAAACACTTGTCCCATTTATTCTATTTGAGAAAAGTAATTTCTACTCATTGGAAAACTACTTAAGATTTAATATTCTCCAACGCAAACATGGGATCATGTTGACACATGTCATCACCACATATTTCAGCACATGGGAATGTGATTTAAAGTGGTGTCACAATTTAATAAGGTTTAACCTTTTTATTTTATTTAATTAAAGTGACTAGAAATGCCTATGTGGCATTCTTTTATTACTTGAACATTATTTATATAAGTAAACCTATTTATTTTTATATATTCTGAAAGGTATGGTCAAATGTGATTTTTGAGAGTTGGAATCAACTCAAAAGCTCTTATGGTTGAATTTTGAAAAATGTTTGAATGCAGAAAAGCTTCTGCGTTGTTATTTTTATCGTGGGTGATCTATAATTCTGAATGGTTTAAATCCAACGGGCTTGGATTAAGAATTTTAGTACCTTTCTAACAAAATTGGTTTCGTGTATTTTGGTTCAGTGAATCGAGATGGGTTGATTTTTGAATCTAGGTACAGAACTAAGTTTAGAACTAAACGAATAAAACTAAATTTGAATTGTTGGTTCGCGCGGGAGGTTTAACTGGGCTGGCCCACTACGCACATTGCATGCCGGGCTGATTAAGTGAGCGACCCCACTCATTAGTGAGACAACGAGTGGCGAAGCGGTACGGGGTGATCTAGGCCGCACGATCTAACTCTAATCGAACGTCTCTGGTTCATCGTCCACGTCACGCAGCGTAGGCAAGATAGAACCCTAGCACGGCCATTGGGGGTCGTGGGAGGCTCACCAGGGCTCAGGCGATGGTCGGCGATGGGGGCGAACGACAAAGTCGACAACGGCGATTCTCCTGGTACCGGCAGCTTCTCATGGGGAGGCTTCAATCGACGGCGCCTCTCCTCCTCTGCAGCGGCGAACTCCAGTGAAATTCTGGCCACCTGGTGCTCGCCTTGCTCTGGGGGTGAGTGGGGGTATCAGTGAGAGGTGGGGAGTGAACTGGTGTGAAGAAAAAGAGCGGGGGAGGTCTCCTTTTATAGTGGCAGAAGGGGACCGAATGGCGCGGGTGGAGCTCGTCGGTGTCGATGACATAGAGTGCTACTGGCATGGGCGATGATAGGGGTGGTGCTGTGCTCCCTGGCAACGCTCAACGGCATGGTGGCGAGGCGTGAGGCGGTGTTGAACGGTCGGAACACGTCGACGCTATGGACGGGTCCGACGGCAATTTTAATGGCGCACAGCATGCTTGGTCCGCGTGGCAGCAAACGAGGATGTCTGGCGGGGTGCTGGGGTGCTGGCGATCACGTCTGCAATCAGCGAGGGCGGCGCGCGGTCTGTGTATGTGTGTCGCGGTTGGCGCACTGGCACGCTCTCGGCTCGCTCATATAGAGGCTTGGCATGCTTGGGCAGTGTGGTCCAGGGGCTGGCAGTGCTCGAGGATTGGACAGGGAGTGGCGGTGGACGGTGGTCAGTGCTCCAGACATGCTTGCTAGGCTTGGTGCTTCTCCTAGCTTGCTGTCGACATGTGGGTGGCAAGTTAGGCTCGGCATGGTCACCATTGATGACTATGCCAAGCTCACAGTGGTGCTAAGGCTTGTTAATTGGGCTAAATCATCTACTGAGAGTATAGAGTAAGCTAGAGAGGGAACAAGGTTGGCCAAAATCACTACTCCTAATAGTTTTTTGTGTTTTTTTGTTTGCTGCTAACAAGGTGTTTGATGAAATGGCCGAAAGAAATTCAAATTTGAATTTTGGATTCAAACTTGGTGGGTTTGCTAGGCACATACTAGGGAGTATCTGGTTAGTTGGATTGGTCAAGGGGCACTGGTTTGGTTGGGTTTTGAGAATGTGTGATCTTCACATATGTTAAAGATTCAATTTTGAATTGTCATTTGAATGGGTTTGCTAAATGTTTCTGCAAGTTTGAAAGGTGGGTTTTGATTCACTTTTACTTGTTCTTGCAAGGGGTGAAAATAATTGGAAAAGTTTCTGTTTGAAATCTTGGACTAGAAACACTCAAAGTGACCTAGTGAGCAAGATTGGCAAAAATGACCATTTGCTTTATTTGAATTGTTTTGTGATTTTCTCTTGATTTGTTTGTGCTTGGAAATGTTTTAGATGATATTATATTCATCTTTGAACCATTCCTTACTATTTAGTTGAATCACACAAGTCTATTCATGCATTTATCAAATCATCACATACACCCATGCATTCATTTGGTTTTTATTTAATCAAAGTTTTTTTAACCCTAATTTTAGTGATTAGAGTTTCATGATCATTGTTTCATATTTTTGGGATGTTACAATTTGAATCCTTCCCCAACTCCCTCTCCTAGTTGGCTTGTGGTGGAGGGAAAGAAGGATTCTTTCCTTCCTCCACCAGGATACACTGTCCCAGTTTGACTTTTCAAACTTGCCTTTTGACTTTCAATTTGAAGATTAATTTCTTTCTTGTAAATGCCCAACCAAGTGACCTAGGACATGATTCAATCATTCCACTTATCCATGACACATTCATGTACCCTTCCCATTCCGGTCCAGTGAATCTTCTAGACCCTTCTAGAACCTCTTCGATGAAAACATAGGAATCATTCCCGAACTCCGGAATTGGACTTTACTTATATGAATCTTAATATCCGGACCATTTTGGATCTCCTCGTGATATCCTGGATCCCATCTGAGACTATGAACAACATTTGGTCTCCCTACTTACAATCCATATCTACAAAACAACATCGAATCCTTAAGTGTGTCTCCCTACGGTTCGTGAATTATACATACATGACCGAGACTCTTCTCCGATCAATAACCAATAGAGGAATCTGGAAATTCATATGGCTCCCACATATTTCTAATATTAATTTGTGATCGAATGAACCACTTACATACAATACCAATTTCCCTTTGTCTCGCGATAGTTTACTTATTTGAGGTCTAATCATCAGTATCTCTTCATACCTAGTTTAACCTCGTTACCGATAAGTACTCTTTTCTCGTTCCCGTGATATGTGATCCCTTGTGAGCCAGTCCCATGCTTGCAAGCTAATTGGATGAAATTCCACCGAGAGGTCCCAGAGTATATCTATCTGTCATATGTATGGACAAATCCCACTCTTGATCCATGTGCCTCAACACATACTTTCCGAACACTCAATGCCACCTTTATAGCCACCCAGTTATGGTGTGGTGTTTGATGTCATCAAAGCATCCATCCGGTGATGGTGATTAGCATGATCTCATGTTCGAAGGAATTAGGTTACTATGTATCAAAAATCTTATAGCAAATGAACTATTTGAATGACTTGATTTTATGCTATGCTTAACTATAGGAGTATGTCCATCACATCATTCTTCTAATGATATGACCTTGTTGTTAATAACATCTCAATGTTCATGATCAGGAAATCATGATCATATATTAACCTAGAAGCTAGTTTAACAAGAGGCTTTACTAGGGACTCTTTCATGTTTACAAATCACACAAGTATTAATGTTTCTGGTTAATACAATTATAGAATGGTATGTAAACATTTATCATAAGCATCAAGATATGATAATAACCACTTTATTATTGCCTCTTGGTCATATCTCCAACACCTACCCTTCCTTATATAGGTGGGAGAGGCGGTTGTGGGGAGGTTAAGTCCTCCCCCAACCCCTCCTTGTGTTCGTCGGCAAGGGAGAGGGAGGAATCCTCCCTTAGGTAGGCTTCCTTCCCTCCCTCCACTAGGCAACCATGTTGGGATTTCACTTTTCAAATTGGCGTTTGAATTTCAATCTAGAGTTTGATTTCTCTCTTCCCATTGCCCAGCCAAGTGACCTAGGACATGATGCAACCATTCCACTTTGTCATGACACATCCATGTACTGTTCTCACTCTAGATAGGTGGACCTTCTAGACCCTTCTAGAACATTTCAGTGTAAACATCGAAGCCATTTTCGGAGTCTGGAATTTGGACTTTCTTTATACGAATCTTATTCTCCGGACCATTCTGGATCTCCTCGTGATATCCCGGATCCAATTCAAGACTCCGAACAACATTCGGTCTCTTACTCACATTCCATATGTAATAAACAACATCGAATCCTTAAGTGTGTCTCCCTACGGTTCGTGAATTCTGCAGACATGATCGAGACTCTTCTCCGATCAATAACCAATAGAGGAATTTGGAAATTCATATGGCTCCCACATATTTCTATGCTTACTTTGTGATCGAATGAACCATTTACATACGATACCAATTTCCCTTTGTCTTGTGATACTTTACAAAGGTTTAATCGTCGGTATCTCCGCATACCTAGTTCAACCTCGTTATCGATAAATCCTCTTCACTCGTTCCTGTAGTATGTGATCCCTTGTGAGCTAGTCACATGCTTGCAAGCCAATTGGATGAAATTCCACCAAGAGGGCCCAGAGTATATCTATCTATCATATGGATGGACAAATCCCACACTTGATCCATGTGCCGCAACACATACTTTCCGAACACTCAATGCCACCTTTATAAGCACCCAGTTATAAAGTGGTGTTTGATGTCATCAAAGAATCCATCCGGTGATGGTGATTACCATGATCTCATGGTCGAAGGATTTAGGTTACTATGTATTTGAAAGCTTATAATAAACGAACTATTTAAATGACTTGATCTTTATACCACGCTTAACTATAGGAGTATGTCCATCACACCATTCTCCTAATGATATGATATTGTTATTAACAACATCCAATGTTCATGATTAGGAAACCATAATCATCTATTAATCAAGAAGCTAGTATTACAAAGAGGCTCTACTAGGTACTCTTACATGTTTACAAATCACACAAGTATTAATGTTTCTAGTTAATACAATTATTGAATAAATGTAAACATTTATCATAAACACAAAGATATAATAACTACTTTTATTATTGCCTCTTGGGCATATCTCCAACAGTATCCCACTTGAACTAGAGTCAATAATCTTGATTACATGGTAATATACCTAACACCCATGGCGGTTTGGTGTTGGTCATGTTTTGCCCTCAGGAGAGGTTTAGTCAACAGATCAGCCACATTCAGATCTATGTGTACTTTGCAAATCTTTATGTCACCATCTTGGACATGCTCGCGAATAGCGTAAAAACGTAGCTTGAGATGCTTTAGCTTATTGTGTGACCTTGGATCCTGCGCATTGGCTATGGCACCCATGTTATCACAGTAGATAGCCATTGGGTCCAGCGCACTGGGAACAACACCAAGCTCCGTAATGAACTCCTTCATCCATATCGCCTCTTGTGAAGCCTCCGAAGCAGCTATGTATTCCAATTCAGTTGAAGACCTCGCAATAGTTTTCTTTGCACTCCTCTAGCTCAGTGGTGCACTATTCAAAGTAAATACGTATCCAGATTATGATTTACAATCATCTGGATTGGTGTTCCAACTAGCATCGGTGTAACCATTAAGAACGAGATGTTCATCACCTCCATAAGAAAGAACCATATCCTTAGTTCTTCTCAAGTACTTAATAGCATATGCAATATCTGGTCTTGTACATAGCATGGCATACATGATAGATCCTATGGCTGAGGAATAGGGAGTCTTACTCATCCTCTCTATATCTTCTGCCGTAGCGGGACTTTGAGTTTTACTCAAGGTCGTACTGGGCAACATGGGCAAGAACCCTTTCTTGCTATCTTCCATTCCAAAACTCTTTAGAACTTTTTCCAAATATGTACTCTATGAAAGCTCTATTAGGCATCTCGATCTATCTCTATAAATCTTTATGCCTAATTTGTAAGCAGCTTCGCCAAGATTCTTCATTGAAAAACTATTATTAAAATAATCTTTTACACTTTTAAGAAGGTCTATATCATTCCCAATTAACAATATGTCATCCACATATAGTACTAGGAATGCTACAGAGCTCCCACTCACTTTCTTGTAAATACAAGCTTCTCCATAAGTTTGTATAAATCCAAAACTTTTGATCATCATATCAAAATGTTGATTCTAACTTCGGGATGCTTGCTTCAATCCATAAATGGATCGTTGAAGTTTGCATACCTTGTTAGCATCTTTAGAATCGACAAAACCTTCGGGTTGTACCATATACAACTCTTCATCAATGTCTACATTGAGGAACATTGTTTTGACATCCATCTGCCATATCTCATAATCATAATATACAGCGATTGCTAACAAAATCCTCATGGACTTTAGCTTCGCTACCGGTGATAAAGTCTCATCGTAGTCAACTCTTTGAATTTGCCGGAACCCTTTCGTGACAAGTCAAGCTTTATAGATGGTTACATTACCATCAGCATCTGTTTTCTTCTTGAAAATCCATTTGTTCTCGACAGCCTTCCGGCCATCCGGTAAGTCCACCAAAGTCCATACTTGGTTTTTGTACAAGGATCCAATCTCGGATTTCATGGCTTCTTGCCATTTATTGGAATATGGGATCATCATCGCTTTCTCATATGTCACAGGGTCGTTGGTGTTGTCCACCAACATGACACTCATAATGGGATCATACCAATCAGGAGTGGTATGAGTTCTCATCGACTTGCGATGTTCCGTAGTAACTTCGATCAAAGTTTCATGATCACCATCATTAGATTCCTCTCTTATTGGTGTAGGTGCCACAAGAACTTCTTCCGGTGCTGCGCTACTCTCAAATCCGAGAGAAGGTTCGATAACCTCGTCGAGTTCTACTTTCCTTCCAGTCACTTCTTTTGAGAGAAACTCCTTTTCAAAAAAGGATCCATTCTTGGCAACGAAGATTTTGCCTTCGGATCTATGATAGAAGGTATACCCAATTGTTTCCTTCAGGTATCCTATGAAGACGCATTTTTCTGCTTTGGGTTCAAGCTTATCAGGCTGTAACTTCTTTACATAAGCTTCGCAAGCCCAAACTTTAAGGAACAACAATTTAGGTTTCTTCCCAAACCATGATTCATACGGTGTCATTTCAATGGATTTAGATGGTGCCCTATTTAAAGTAAATGTGGATATTTCTAATGCATAACCCCAGAATGATAACGGTAAATCTGTAAGTGACATCATAGAACAAACCATATCTAATAGATTTTGATTATGATGTTTGGACACACCATTACATTGTGGTGTTCCCGGCGGTGTCAATTGTGAAAGTATTCTGCATTTCTTCAAATGTTCTCCAAACTCGTAACTTAGATATTCACCTTCATGATCAGATCGTAGAAATTTAATCTTCTTGTTATGTTGGTTCTCTACTTCACATTGAAATTCCTTAAACTTCTCGAAAGTTTCGGGCTTATGTTTCATGAAATAGATATACCCATATCTACTCAAGTCATCCGTTAAAGTAAGAACATGACGATAACCATTGCGCGATGCCACACTCATTGGGCCACACACATCGGTATGTATGATTTCCAATAAGTCCGTAGATCGCTCCATCATACCAGAAAATGGAGTCTTAGTCATCTTTCCCATCAAACATGCTTTGCATCTTTCAAGTTATTTGAAATCAAGTGATTTAAGAAGTCTATCAGAATGGATTTCTTCATACGTTTCACTCCAATGTGACCAATACGACAGTGCCACATGTATATAGAATTATTATTTAATTCCAAACATTTAGCATCTATATTATGAACATGTGTATCACTACTATCGAGATTCAATAAGAATAGACCATCTATCAATGATGCATGACCATAAAACATATTACTCATATAAATCAAACAACCATTATTCTCGGACTTAAACAAGTAACCGTCTCGCAATAAACAAGATCCTGATATAATGTTCATGCTCAACACAGGCACCAAATAATAATTATTTAAATATAAAACTAATCCCAATGGTAGATGAAGAGGGAGCATTCCGACCATGACCACATCAACATTTGATCCGTTTCCAACGCACATCATCACCTCGTCTTTTGATAGTCTCCATTTATTTTGCAGAACCTGTTCCGAGTTACAAATATGAGAAACTGAACAAGTATCAAATACCCAGGCACTACTATGATTACTAATAAGATACACATCAATAACATGTATATTGGATATACCTTTCTTCTTGATGTTGCCTTTCTTCAGATCTTCCAAGTACTTGGGGTAATTTTGCTTCCAGTGACCTTCTCCCTTGCAGTAAAAGCACTCAGTATTAGGCTTAGGCCCAGCCTTGGTCTTCTTTTGCAGGCGTGGTAGCTTTCTTACCGCCTTCTTGAAGTTACCCTTTTTCTTAGGCTTGCCTTGCTTCTTGAAATTGGTGGTCTTATTGACCCTCAACACTTGGTGCTCTTTCTTGATCTCCACTTCCGCAGACTTCAACATAGATAGCGCTGCATGTTGTAGTTCATCACAAAGTTCTTATCACTTGGTGGTAGTTATTGGAGGACACAGTGAATCCCAAAAGCATTAGGAATCACTACACCCAAGTTTTGGATCTTATTGGCATGCCCAGATATCTTAAGCGCATGCTCACTGACAGAGCTGCCCTCTTCCATCTTGCAGTTAAAGAACTTTTCAGAAGCTTCATAACTCTCAACTACCGAGTGAGCCTCAAATATCATTTTGAGTTCATGGACAATATCATGTGGGTCAAAGTTCTCAAACCTTTTCTGAAGCTGCGATTCCAAACCATACAAGATAGCACACTGAATTGTGGAGTACTGATTCTTATAAGTGAGGAAAACATTCTTCACCTCATCGGTAGCATCAGCTGCAGGTGGATCACCCAGCGGTGCATCCAGCACCTAGGTCAACTGACCAGCATTAAGGACAATCCTCAAATTGCAGAACCAATCCGCGAAGTTGCTTCCATTGTTTTTCAACTTTTCTTTCTCTAGGAACGCATTAAAATTGATGGTAGGGACTCCATGATCTACAACATATTTGCAATAGTTTAGACTAAGCTTATGAAAAATTGAGTTCTATTTAATACATAAATTAACTAGGTGAACTCCCACTCAAAACAATATCCCTCACATTGTTTTAGTGATCACACGAACCAAATCCACTACATCAAGTCCGATCATCACGAGAGATGATGTAGTTTCAAAGGCGAACAATCACCATGTTCATAATATCTACTATATGATTCATGCTTTACCTTTCGGTATTCCGTGTTCTGAGACCATGTATGTACATGATAGGCTCATCAAGGTTAACCTTACTATCCGCGTGAGCAAATCTGGCTTGCTCCCGTTCTACGCACACGTAGAATCTATCACGCCCGATCATCACGTGGTGCTTCGAAACGACGAGTCTTAGCAACGGTGCCTACTAAGGACAAACACTTTATTAATTGATATTTAGTGAGAGGTATCATCTTATAATGCTACCGTTGCAATCTAAAATGGAAATTAAAATTTATAAAAGAATGGCGTGGTTTTGAGGTTCACTATTTTGTCGAGTAAAGTTCACGACATCTGTGAGGGAAAGTTCACTTGTATTTTGCCATTTTCGTCATGACCGCTGGAAATAATGTTCCCGCGCTGCTCGTCCAAAACAGGCAGAAGTTCCCTTTCTTTTTCCCCAACTAATGTTTCTATTTGCAAAAATAAGTACAAG
Source organism: Avena sativa (assembly GCA_916181665.1). Lineage (NCBI taxonomy): Eukaryota > Viridiplantae > Streptophyta > Magnoliopsida > Poales > Poaceae > Avena > Avena sativa. Next base: position 254,551,691 of record OV702299.1, read on the forward strand.
TAAATAAAATATGCATTGATGTGCTAATTAGAAAAGTAGAAATTCATTTCGTTCATATGACAAGTTAGCATTTTCTTTTCAAGGAAATTCACGGCTTCTCCACGCTGACAGCCATGGGAGTCCATCGGTACTGACTGCAATCTCCGTCGGGTGGAAAACATTATTGGGAGTTCACTTCATCTAATCCCTGGAGCTCACTTCTCCTTCATGCTATGGCCTATGATACATGCGGAACTCCACCACATCCATAAACTGGGTATCAGATTTGTTTGATTAGATATCTTCCATGCTTTATTGTGATTAGATTTAGTCTATTGCTACATCAGAATAAGTGAATTGATCTTGCATTAAGAAGGACCACATCTATTTGATGGAAAATATCCACAAGGAATGCTCTCCCATGTTTCACTACATGTGATATTATCTGGTCTCAAGGTTCTGTTACTTCAATGCAACAGGAGTTCTTTTCGTAGTCTAGACCAGTTCAGAGATTGGTGATACTTCTATTTTGCATCACTATTCTATATCATAATTTACTGTTATTCATTGATATATTTCATATTAAGAGGTGGTCCTTATGTTATTTCATCTATTTTTGCATGTTGGATGACTTTGGAGGATGAACTACCGGAGTCAGGATTCTGATGGAAAAAGCGATGTCCAGATGCAATATTCGCGAAGATCGGAAAATTCTAGAAAATATACAAAGAATCCTATTTTTTTCAGAAGACGAAGGAAGCCAGAAGGGGAGGCGAATATGGGCCACAGGGGGACCACACCAGCCCCTAGCGCGGGCCCACCCTGGGCCGCGCCAGCAGGGGTGTGGCCACCCTGGGCCATCTCCTGCTACGCCCCTTAGCCTATAACTTCCTCGCAAAATCCTAATACTGGGGGCAACCATAGAAAGATTCCGCCGCCTTTGTTCGGCGGAAACCACAGAGAGAGAAAGTGCTCTCCGGCAGACAGATTTCTGCCGGGAAATTCCTACCCGGAGAGGGGAGATCGTCGCCATCAACACCGTCATCAAGTTAGACTTCATTGGGATCATCATCATCATCATACTCACCACCATCTCCACCAGCACCATCATCACCACTCTATCCCGCTATAACAATTGGGTTGAATCTTGCATAGTTCTTAGGGGAAACTTTCTTGGTGTTAATTACTTTTGTAGTTGATGCTTGTGAGTGGAACCATTGAATTATTGTTTATGTTCAGATTGTTATTTATCATCATATCATCTCTGATCTTGATCCATATGATGTCTCGTGGGTAGTTCATTTAGTTCTTGAGGACATGGGAGAAGTCATGTTGTTAGTAGTGGAATTGTGTTGAAGTAATATTCAATGGTTTGACATTTAAGTTGTGGTGCTATTCTTCTAGTGGTGTCATGTGAACGTCGACTACATGATACTTCACCATTTATGGGCCTAGGGGAATGCATTGTGTATTTGGCTACAAATTGTGGGGTTGCCAGAGTTACAGAAACCTGAACCCCCGTTAGGAAACCTTTGCACAAGGGAGTGTAGGATCTCAGAGTTTAATGTTGTGGTTAGGTTTTTATCTTAATTACTTTCTTGTAGTTGCGGATGCTTGCAAGGGGTTTAATCACAAGTATATATTAGTCCAAGTAAGGTCAGTATATTAGCACAGGTTCACCCACACAACACTTATCAAACCAAAGAATATTAATCAACTATATGAAGCAAAAGCACTTGACAGTATTCCCATGTGTCCTCGAGAACGTTTGGTCCTCATAAGTAATAGAATCGGATTCTCCTTTGCTAAGAAAGGATTGGGCCACTTGATGTAATTATTTTTTGTCTTTATTTACTTGCACTTTATTTCTTTGCATTACCAAAAATCCCTAAAAATTTGTTTGCTAAGTATTTAAAGAGAATTCCTGATCCACACCATTAGTCAACACCTTATGCTCCTCGTTAGGATCGACACTCCTATTTATCGAAAGTACTACGATACACACCCTATGCTTGTGGGTCATCAATTGGTCATGTGTGAGCATGGCGCTATGCGAGCTCCAAGAACGCCAACTTCGAACTCCCCGAAATCACCTTGTGGCCTCCCCAACTACCGCCGCCCTTGAACTCCACCAAGTGCGGTAGAGGCATCCCCAAGCGCCGCCCTTGAACTCGCCCGAGGCGATGGTTTGAGTGGCAGAAGACAGAGTGGATGTGCTGCCAACCGCAAGGTTTGACTTCTTGAACTTGTTCTTTCCAGTCCATTTTGATGTCGATATTGCATTCAGATGTTGAACTACTGATGGTTCAGTTAGTTGGCTGTTCTGCTAAGTGAATCCTGGTCATGTTTCATAGATAATTAGGATTTCACAATCAATGCATGAATGGATTTAATATATTTCTGGCTGTTCATTATGTCTAGTTGGGAAGATCATTGTTTCACACTGGGAAGTCCAGTACAAAAACATGCTGGTGCGTTTCACTTGGCTTGAAGTGATTTTGAACTATTTGGTTGAAAGTTATAAAATTATATGTATATAATAAAAGAGATGGAGGCTATGATATAGAGTGTTCTTTGATGCTTCCATCGTAGGTATTTATTAAAGAGAAACAAGGGTTGATGGTTTCAGCTGGTTCCATTAGAAGGTAGTTCATATTAGAATTAATTATGAGATATTCTGTTGTAACCGAATATGCTAGAGTATAAGGCATAATCGGATCTATCTCTTAATTAGTCTTTACTAGGCTTTATTCCTCTAGATCCCTGTAATCCCGTTGTACCAAATATAGCCCATTGGGCTGCTTATTAACACGCAACCGATACTAAGACAAAGGTATCGTTCTCACATGGTACTAGAGAGATCCCTTCCAAGACATCGAAAATAAACACCATCGTTTTCTCCTCCCCAACGGAAGAACAAGATCCCGATGGCCACCTCCTCCACCATGACTCCACCCATCGGAAATGCACCATCAGAAAAGCTCACAAGGGCTAATCATCTCCTATGGAAGGCCCAGATCCTGCCAGCCCTGCGAGGTGCGCGGGTGCTCGGCATCATGGACGGCAGCGATCCAGCGCCGCCCGAGAAGGTGGAGGTCGAGAAGGACGGAAAAGACGTGTCGGTGCCGAACCTGGCATACGATGCATGGCTCACAAAAGATCAACAAGTGCTGAGCTATTTGCTTGGCACGCTGTCACCGGAGATCCTCTCCTAGGCCGTCGGCCTAGAGCATGCTGTTGACGTGTGGAAGCTCGTGAACTCCATGTCCGAATCAAAATCCAAGGCGAACGTCACTCATCTCCGCGGGGCGCTGTCCAATACAAAGAAGATGAACATTTCCGCTGATCAATTCGTCGCCAAGATGAAGGGCTTCGCCACAAAGCTCATCGCCACTGGCCGCACCATCAATGACGACGAGCTTCACGACCTCATCCTCAACGGTCTCGATGATACCTACAACGGGGTGGTTGTTGCGGTCAATGCGATGGGAAATTGCACGGTGAGCGATCTCCATGATTTAATTCGAGCTTTTGAAAGGCGACATGAGATGCTCTCAGTTGGTGGTGGCAGAAGAGGTTCGAGTCCTCTGTGAACTCGGCTACCCATGGCCACGGCTACTACAAGAAATACAATCAGTATGGTCGCCCTCGCGGCCGTGAATAAGATAGAGGCAGGGACGGTGGTGGTGGCCGCCGCCCGCCACAAGGAGGACGTGGTCGTGGACGTGGTGGTGGACAAGGACCACCTCGATTCCGCGACAATATCACATGCCAAATATGCAAGAAAGAATGCCATGCCGCATCCACTTGTTGGTGGCGCTATGCTGACAATGACAAAAACAATGAGAAAGAAGCCAATGTTGCTTATGGTGTGGATACCAATTGGTACCCTGACTCGGGGGCAACCAATCACATCGCCGGCGAGCTCGAGAAGCTAATGGTTCATGATCAGTATCATGGTAAGGACAAAATCCACATAGCAAATGGTGAAGGTATGCATATTAGTCATATTGGTCATTCATTTATTCAAACCCTAAATAGTGAACTCCATCTTAAAAACATCCTACATGGTCCTAGTGCGACTAAAAATCTTGTTTCTAATCACAACTTGCTATTGATAATGATGTCTTTCTTGAGTTTCACCCTTGGCATTTTTTATAAAGGATCGAACCACGAAAAGAATTCTTCTTATAGGAAGGTGCGAAGGTGGCCTCTAACCTATCGTCTCATCAACTCCATCGTCATCATCCATGCCCAAGAAAGTTTGTGTCATCACTAAGCCTACTGTTGTGTGGTGGCATAGTGGCATAGGTCATCCTTCGAGTATCATAGTACAACAAATTCTGAATAAATTTTGTCTTCCATATTCCAAGTTTCCTTGTGTTGAAACTATTTGTGATTCATGCAAAAAAGCTAAGAGTCATCAACTTGCTTATCATATTTCCACAAGTGTGTCGACTGTTCCTTTGCAACAAATATTTTCTGATGTTTGGAGTCCTACTCCGACCTCCGGAGGTTGTCACAATTACTATGTAAGCTTCACTGATGATTTTAGCAAGTTCACTGGGATTTATCTTATTAAGAAAAAATCTGATGTCTTTGACATCTTCCACAATTTTATGAATCATGCTGAACGAAAATTTGACAAGAAAATAGTCACTATGCAAACGGTTTGGGGAGGTGAGTATGAGAAACTAAATCTGTTTTTCCAAAAGCTTGGCATTGCACATCATGTATCATGTCCTCATGTCCATCAATAAAACGGCTCAGCTAAGCGCAAACACCGTCATATAGTAGAAGTCGGCCTTGCTCTTCTTGCAAACGCATGGATGCCTCTAAAATTTTGGGACGAGGCTTTTCTCACCGCCACATATCTAATTAATCTCATGCCAAGCAAAGTTATTAATAACATCACTCCTGTAGAACGTCTTCTTAATATTAAGCCCGACTATAAATCCCTTCGTGTTTTTGGATGTGCGTGCTGGCCAAATTTGCGTCCATATAATTCTCATGCTGGTGTAAAATGCTTAGATGTGTCCACCGGTCGAATCTATGTCTCCCGGGATGTCATCTTTGATGAAAATATATTTCCATTCGCTTCCCTACATACCAATGCCGACGCTCAACTCAAAACAGAGATTTTGCTCTTTCCACATCACTTGATTCCTTCAAATGGGGGTACGAATAATGATGACTATATGCCCAATAATTGCTCGCCCATGCCAGCTGTGAGTCCTATGCAGATGAAAGAAGAAAATTCGGTGGAAAACAATGCTAAACCGAGTCAAAACAGCGAAGAAATTGGGGGTCATCGCATGGACAACCCAACTATCACGGATCCCGAGGAGGATGATTCGCTAATTATGCCAGGCGCTGGATCCGGAGAAGTTCCTGCGTCCCCATCATCACGCGCGGGCCCCGAGGCAAGCAATCTTGGCAATGATTCGCCAGTTGTGCCTGGTGCTCTCTGTGTCATCATCACGCACGACTCCCGGGCGGGGCCCCACCACTTCGCGCGACGTGCCCGGGACGCCCGCGTCTTCCTCGGCAAGGTACCAACCATGAGTTGGCTTGGACCACGCGGAAACCGCGTCAGCGGCATCGACCGGGGCCACCACTCCGCAGGAGGCGCCCTCCACTCCGCGCGACGCGCCCGGGACACCCGCGTCAGCGGCATCGACCGGGGCCACATGGTCAACTCCTGTCGGTTCCCCATCTGCATGGATACCTGGGGGACCAGGTGCTGTTGTATGCCAGGAGGAGTTGTTGCAGCACAGATCCTCTGTGCCCAATCAGTCTGGAGTCCCTCCTGCGGATGACAAAAGAAAAACACGATCACACCATGGTATCCATAAACCAAGAAAATATACTAATGGAACTATACATTATTCTTTCTTATGTACCACAGGAGAACCACAAGATATGAATGAGGCTCTCGACAACACGAACTGGCGCAAGGCAATGAACGAGGAATATGACACACTTATGAATGACAAGACATGGCACTTGGTTCCCCCACACCATGGTAACAAAAATATTATTGATTGCAAATGGGTCTATAAAGTGAACAAAAATCTGATGGCTCTATAGATCGGTGCAAAGCTCATTTAGTAGAAAAATGTTTCAAACAACACTATGGTATAGATTATGAGGACACTTTTAGTCCCGTTGTAAAATCTTCTACTACCCGTCTTGTGTTGGCTATTGCTGTCTCCAGGGGCTGGGATCTTCGACAACTCGATTCCAAGAATGCGTTTTTACATGGCATTCTAGAAGAGGAAGTATACATGCGACAACCTCATGGGTATGAAGATGCCAATGCTCCTCGGCATATTTGTAACCTTGACAAGGCTTTGTACGGTCTCAAACAGGCACCGAGAGCATGGTATTCATGTTTAAGCATCAAACTACAACATCTTGGATTTCGTCCATCACAGGGAGATAGATCATTATTCATTTACAACAAGTCGGGTATTATGGTGTTTGTTCTTGTTTATGTGGATGACATCATTGTCACAGGGTCATTGAGACAAGCTATTTTGACACTTGTCAAATATCTAAATGGAAACTTTGCTATCAAGTACCTTGGAGACTTGCATTTCTTCCTAGGTATTGAGATAAAGAAAATTCAGAATGGTATAATTCATACTCAAGGAAAATATGCATCGGACCTTCTAGAAAAAGTTGGTACGTCTAAATGCAATCCATCTCCTACACCATTGTCGGCATCCGAGAAATTGTCGGCACACGAGGGTGATTCTTTGGGACCCGATGACAGTACAAGGTATCGAAGTGTGGTAGGTGCTTTGCAATATTTGACATTAACTAGAACTGATATTTCCTTCTCGATTAACAAAGTTTGTTAATATTTGCATGCCCCTACCACCACACATTAGACAACCTTTAAAAGGATCTTAAGATATGTTAAAAATACTGTCACCGTAGGTCTTACATTCACAAAATCGGTGTCCACCTTGATCAGTGCTTTCTCAGATGCGGATTGGGAAGGTCGTGTTGATGACAGAAGGTCCACAGGTGGTTTTGCCATATTTTTTGGACCAAACCTCGTATCTTGGAGTGCTCGAAAGCAACCAACTGTATCTATATCAAGCACAGAGGCTGAATACAAATCCCTCGCAAATGCTACTTCAGAAGTCATATGGTTAGAAACTCTCCTCAAAGAACTTAGCATAAAAATTAATCAAGTCCCATGTCTTTGGTGTGACAATATGGGTGTAACATACCTTTCCGCAAATCCTGTCTTCCATGCAAGAACAAAACACATAGAGATTGACTTTCACTTCATGAGAGAAAGAGTTGCTCAAAAACTTCTTGACATAAGATTCATTTCATCACAAGATCAAGTCGCTGATGGCTTCACCAAACCGCTTCCATCCAGGGAATTAGAGGAATTCAAACGTAATCTAAACTTGCACAAGTTTGGATTAAGGAAGGGTATTAGAATTAACGGATTTGCTAGTTCTCATGCGCCTGAGAACTTCTTAAGTCTCAGTCACCTCTTTCACTGTTTGATTTACCTCGTGGTTCGTGCTATACATGAGTTGCAACTTGGGTGTAACTGAGAATTGAATGAGTTGCAACTAGGTTGTAACTGAGAACTAGTACAAATCTTATAAGTTGCAAGTGGGTCGCAACTGAGAATTAGCACAAATATTAGGATAACATCAGCGACTTAGACATAACTAATTCTCAGACGCCTGAGGTCTAGGCACTCTGATTATTAACACGTGACCGATACTGAAACAAAGGTATCGTTCCCACAGTTCATATTGTTCATCGTGGCAAGTTCACTTGTTATTTTCCGGGAGAAGTTCAACTCGTATGGCCTAAGAAGTTTACTTCTTTTATTTAAAAGATTAAATTTAGAAGTTCATTGTATAAAAACTTTAAGTCAAAACTAATTTTTTTTCCTTACTTGCTAGTCGATTATACAAAAATAGACCGTACATTCCTAATGTTTCGGTAGTTTGTTGTATAAAATAATAGAAACCCGTAGTACAATGCGAGTAAGAAAGAAGGGAAAATAGAATTTTGATGGTGGTGCACTTTAAACTAGGTTGGATCTGCTCCTCTCCCTGCCCTGCTAATTTTCATCATTTAGTCCACGCTCACGATGATTTAAAAAGGTCAAAAAATTGTATTTGCAATAGATAAGGAAGTTCACTCTTTGTTTTAAACTGATACAGTACATAAAAAATAGAAGACCACACTGATACTCGACTCTGTTCTCATTTTCGAGCACATGTAGTTGCCTCTGCAATTGTCCAATGGTTAAATTAATAGCCATTGCGGCGAATCGAGCAAGACCGAAGCAGCAGCTTGTCTTCATTAAATTGCTAACCAATGCATTTATGTTGGTTAGCTTTTCTCAGAAGTCGACCCGGTGGGTGGACTGCTCCGGGTCCTGCAAGTGCACTCCTAGTGGTGAGTGGGAGTTTACCTTTTAACTTCTTTCCAATGTGCATTACCGGGAGTCTACTTTGTGCTTGTCGGGAGTCCACCTTGCGTCTGTTGGGAGATCCGTGTGTACTCCCCAGTTGTTGTCGAGTGACATATGTAGAATTTGTTGAGTTTTAGGCTGTTGGTCCATTAGATAAATTCTGAAATTCTTTTTGGCCCACTTGTGCATGACAGCATATGGCTGTGCTAGTGGTGATAAAGTTTAGTCCCATATTGCTAGTTGAAGGGGAGTTGGACCACTTATATAGTAGAGTGTTGCACCACTCACTAAGGTGTGACAAGGAGATAAGCCCTCGTGCACTCCTCCTTCGACGCCGCTCGCCTCGCCACGTCTCGCCTCGCCGCGGGTTTCGGAAATCTCGCCGAGCCGAGCTTTATTTTGCTGGTTAGAAAAACTGATTATGAGTCATTAAGTTGTTACCGACTTGGACGTGGGCTGAGCCCACGATCTTCCTAACCTACACTATAAGATCTGCGCTAAACCTGCGACACCGCTTTCGTCTTCCTCATCCCGGCTTGCGGCGTGCACCGCAGATCGGGACAGTAGGCCTCCGGAACCCCACCTTTCATGAACCTGTACGGGTGAGGGGCGAACAGGTTTTTGGGGAGCGTTCAAGCGTGACTACTGACAACCATGACGACGTCCGACGATGAGTTCCCGAACGACAACTTCTTTCCGGACGTCAACGACCTCTTCGACAACCTCAACATGGGTGATAGCTTTGTTGCGGCTACTGCCGCAACTGCATTGTATGTGATCTCAAATTCCCTCTTTCGGATTATGCTAGAGTTTTCAGTTTTAACGTTTGGCATAGATGTGATAGGTTTATCTTGTATAGATGTAATATGTTCATCTACTTTGTTGATCTGCATGATTGGTTTTACTACTGTTTGTATGATCATGCTTTATCAGTTTATTATTCGGATTAAATCATATGGATTATTGCTTATATTTCCAACATTCCAAAAACCTGATTATAGGCAACTGAATTCCACTGGTATAGCCGTGGCTACTAGGCCGTCTCCTTTTGATGGCATGTGCTATAAGAGATGGCGCAAGGGAGCAGTTTTCTGATTTGAAAACCTAAACTGCTATAGCGCCACTCTTGGCAAGCCTGAAGGAGATCTTTCTTCTGAGCAGGAAGCGACCTTTAAGAAAGTCGATACCATGTTAATGGCGGCTTTGTTCAGTGTTCTTGGGGACAACATTGTTGACCCGTATATGTCATTTGATAATGGCAAGGACGTGTTGGAAGCGCTTGAGGCCAAGTTTGGGGTCTTGGACGCTGGCACTGAGTTGTATGTCATGGAGCAATTCTATGATTACAAGATGGTTAATGAGCGTTCCGTCGTTGAGCAAGCTCATGAGATACAATCACTTGCCAAAGAACTTGATCAATTCAAGTGTTCCTTACCGAACAAATTTGTGGCCGGTGGCATTATTGCTAAGTTTCCTCCCTCGTGAAAGAACTTTGCTACTTCTCTGAAACATAAGAGACAAGTGTTTTCTGTTACGGATCTCATTGGGTCTCTTTATGTGGAAGAGAAGGCGAGAGCAAAGGAGAAAACTGCTCGAGGATTTGAGGGAGGTTCTACTACCAATTTGGTGCAGAGGAAAAACTTCCAATCCCACAAGTTCAAGAATAAGAACAAAACTGAAGGAAAGGGGAAGTTTGATGGCAAGAACAAGGCCACGCACTCAACCAACTTCAAGAAGAAAAATGATAAGAGGAAAGGCTCTTGCCATGTCTGTGGTGATCCTGATCATTGGGCTCCTAGCTGTCCTAATCGCTTTGACAAGCGTCCACATGGGAACAGCGACAAGGCCGCTAATGTTGTTATTAGCGATACTGAGATGAAGGATGCTTGGTACGGTATTTTACCTACTATCCTTTCAGTATGTCATTCTCCTGATTGGTGGATAGACACAGGTGCTAATACACATGTATGTTCTGATATTTCCATGTTTTCCTCTCATCAGGTCTCAAGGACCTCTTCTATGCTGATGGGAAACGGCTCACGTGCTTCTGTTCATGGTGTTGGTACAATAAATCTGAAGTTTACTTCGGGGAAGACCGTACAACTAAAGAATATGCAGCACGTTCCCTCCATCAATAAGAATCTCGTCAGCAGATCGCTTTTATGTCGAGATGGCTTTAAGTTGGTTTTTGAGTCCAATAAAGTTGTAATTTCTAAGTATGTACAATTTGTTGGAAAGGGTTATGAGTGCGGAGGTCTGTTCCGCTTGTATTTGTCAGACTCATGTACTAAAGTTTAATCATGTGTGCAATGATAATGAGTCTAATGTTTGGCATTCACGACTCTGTCATATTAACTTTGGTTCCATGACACGGCTAGCCAATATGAGTTTAATTCCGAAATTTACCACTATCAAAGGTTCTAAGTGCCAAGTTTGTGTGCAAGCAAAGCAATCCCGCAAGTCTCATACGGCTGCGACCGAGAAACTTAGCACCGCTAGAACTTATACATTCTGATCTTTGTGAGATGAATGGTGTGTTGACAAAAGGTGGAAAAAGATACTTTATGACGTTGATTGATGATTCTACTAGATACTTCTATGTTTATCTTCTGAAATCTAAATATGAAGCTTTGAACTACTTCAAAATCTATAAAGCTGAGGCAGAAAAGCAACTTGATCTTATAATCAAGCGGCTAAGGTCAGATCATGGTGGAGAGTACTTTTCAAACGAATTTGATTTATTCTGTACAGAACATGGTATTATACATGAGAGGACGCCTCCCTACTCACCTCAGTCAAATGGGGTGGCCGAAAGAAAGAACCGCAATCTAACTGATTTGGTTAACGCCATGTTAGATACATCGGGTCTTTCCAAAGAATGGTGGGGGGAGGCGCTAATGACTGCGTGTCATGTCCTAAACCGTGTTCCTGTAAAGGATAAAACCATGACTCCATTTGAGGAATGGGAAAAGAAAAGGCTTAAACTCTCTTACTTATGAACTTGGGGTTGTTTGGCGAAAGTCAATATTCCAATACCCAAGAAGCGAAAGCTTGGACCAAAAACCGTTGATTGTGTTTTTCTGGGATATGCTTTTCATTGCATTGGCTATAGATTTTTGATAGTAAAATCTGTGGTATCCGACATGCATGTTGGTACAATTATGGAGTCGAATGATGCGACTTTCTTTGAGGACATCTTTCCTATGAAAGGTATGTCCAGCTCATCAAATCATGAGATGACTAGTTCATCTAGTCAAGAATTTTCTACAATTCCTGAACCCACTATGTCGATAGAACACTCTAATGATCCCGTGGAGGATGACAATGAAGCTCCCAAAAGGAGCAAGAGACAAAGGACTGCAAAGTTATTTGGTGATGATTTCATTGTGTACCTTGTGGATGATACTCCCACTTCTATTTTAGAAGCCTATGCATCTCAAGATGCTGACTACTGGAAGGAAGCTGTCCGAAGCGAGATGGACTCCATCTTAGCTAATGGTACTTGGGAAATCACTGATCGTACTTATGGGTGTAAACCTGTAGGATGTAAATGGGTGTTCAAGAAAAAGCTTAGACCTGATGGTACTATTGAAAAGTACAATGCACGTCTTGTGGCTAAGGGTTATACCCAAAAGGAAGGTGAAGACTTCTTTGATACCTACTCACCTATAGCCAGATTTACCACTATTCGAGTACTACTTTCCTTGGCTGCCTCACATGGTCTTCTTGTTCATCAAATGGATGTTAAGACAGCTTTTCTAAATGGAGAGCTAGATGAGGAAATTTATATGGAGCAGCCTGACAGATTTGTAGTAGATGGTCAAGAAGGAAAGGTGTGTAAGTTAGTGAAGTCTTTGTATGGTCTTAAGCAAGCTCCTAAACAGTGGCACGAGAAGTTTGAAAGAACTTTAACTGCTGAAGGCTTTGTTGTAAATGAAGCTAACAAATGTGTGTACTATCGCCATGGTAGGGGCGAGGGAGTTATTATGTGTCTCTATGTTGATGACATATTGATATTCGGGACTAACCTCGCTATTATCGAGGAGGTCAAAGAGTTCCTATCTCGCAGCTTTGAGATGAAGGACTTGGGAGTGGCTGATGTAATTTTAAACATCAAGCTACTAAAGGATGACAATGGTGGGATTACACTGCTTCAGTCTCACTATGTGAAAAAGATATTGAGTCGCTTCAGGTATAGCGACTGCAATTCTTCTCCAACGCCTTATGATCCGAGTGTGCTACTTCGAAAGAATCGAAGGACTGCTAAAGATCAATTGAGATATTCTCAAATTATTGGCTCGCTCATGTATTTAGCCAGCGCTGCTAGACCTGACATCTCCTTAGTTGTAAGCAAACTGAGTCGATTTGTGTCAAATCCTGGAGATGATCATTGGCATGATCTTGAAAGAGTTTTGCGCTATTTGAAAGGCACTACGAGTTATGGTATTTACTATACTGGGTATCCATGGGTACTTGAGGGTTATAGTGATTCAAACTGGATATCTGATGCTGATGAGATTAAGGCCACAAGTGGTTATTTGTTTACACTTGGTGGTGGCGCTGTTTCCTGGAAGTCTTGCAAGTAGACATCTTAACGAGTTCAACAATGGAAGCAGAACTCACAGCATTAGACACAGCCACTATTGAAGCAGAGTGGCTTCATGAGCTCTTGATGGACTTACCTGTGGTTGAAAAAACCAATACCCGCCATCCCGATGAACTGTGATCGTCAAAGTAAACAGTTCTAAGGACAATATGAAGTCATCAAGGCATGTGAAGAGGAGATTGAAATCTGTCAGGAAACTGAGAAACTCCGGAGTTATTGCGTTGGATTATATCCAAACATCTAAGAATCTGGCAGATCCTTTCACAAAGGGTTTATCATGCAATGTGATAGATAATGCATCGAGGGAGATGGGTTTGAGACCCACGCTATGAGCTGATCGTAGTGGCAACCCACTCTATGTGAGCGGGGATCCCGTGAATTAGAGCTAGGAGACAAGCTGTTGGTTAGCTGAGAAGAGAGTATTCCCATATTATATTTACATCTCCATAAAGATGCAATACTCTCCTAATCTGCATGACAGGTTGATATTTATCTTAATGTGTTCCAAGTGGCTTTTATAAGCGGAGATGTTGTCCTGCAGAACATCTCTTGAGGAACACACATATATGAGTCTGACTGTTAAACGTCGCAGTTCGTGAGAGTTGGGTGCTCTCTAATAAACTCATGAAAGGCCCCGGAGTATGACGCATAAGCTCCAAACCGCGGGGAAGCCGACGGCAGCGCTGTATAGGTCAAGATTTTGTGTGAAACTAGCGCGCAGAAAACTTGTAGTTCAAGGCATAGTCCACTATTCAAGTTGCTAGCTAGCGTAGCATGAAGTTTAACGTGGAAGTTCAACTTAACATTCTCCACTATACATCGGTATATAAAACAATTTCTGGAATAAAAGTGATGTGATATGCCAATGATACTTTGTGGGGGATTGTTGGAATTTGGTGTGTTTTGGGTTGTTGGCCCATTAGACAAATTCTGAAATTCTCTTTATCCCACTTGTGCATGGTAGCATATGGCTGTGCTAGTGGTGCTAAAGTTTAGTCCCACGATGCTAGTTGAAGGGGAGTTGGACCACCTTATCTAGTAGAGTGTTGCACCACTCACTAAGGTGTGACAAGGAGAGAAGCCCTCACGCACTTCTCCTCTGACGCCGCCCGCCTCGCCTCGTCAAGACGTGCGCGCGCGCCGCGGGTTGCGGGAATCTTGCCGAGCCGAGCTTTATTTTTCTGGTTGGGAAAACTGATTATGAGTTATTAACGGACATGTTAATTATAGCCGTTTCCAGTTTTTATGGACATAGTTGTTACCGACTCAGACGTGGTCTGAGCCCACGATCTTCCTAACCTGCACTATATAAGCGTCTGCGCTAAACCTAATCGGTGAATCAATCTACACACGCGTCTACCTCCAGAACCTTGCGCCGCCGCTTTCGTCTTCCGTATCCCGGCTTGTGGCGTGCACCGTAGATCGGGACAGTAGGCCTCCGGAACCCCGCCTCTCGTGAACTTGTACGGGTGCGGGCGATCAGGTTTTTGGGGAGCGCTCGACGACGTCCGACAAGGAGTTCCCGAACGACGACTTCTTCCCAGACGTCAACGACCTCTTCGGCAACCTCAACATGGGCGATAGCTCTGCTGCGGCTACTGCCGCAATTGCATCGTATGTGATCTTAATCTCTCTCTTTCAGATTATGCTAGAGTTTCTAGTTCTAGCGTTTGGCGTAAATGTGATAAGTTTATCTTGTATAGATGTAATCTGTTTATCTACTTTGTTGATCTGCATGATTAATTTTACTACTGTTTGTATGATCATGCTTTATCAGTTTATTATTTTAATTAAATCATATGGATTATTGTTATATTTCTAACAGGAACTTTTCGTCGACAAGCCCGCCTGATGGACATAAAGCTTCCTGCTAGATGCTGCACTTTTTGGCGGAGTCAGTTGTCGTCTCTCTTCAGGTGTTACATCGTTGCCTCGGGCCACACGGGACACCACTCCACCAATTCCAACATCTGGCGCGCCCCTGCAAGAGGCACCTCGCTGCATGCGAGGGACCTGTACCAAGGCCATGGTCACCACTGGTGCAGAAATACTGTTGTTTTAGTTCATAACTGCAGTGTTTTAGTTCAGAAATAATGCTAGTTCATAGCTGCGTTGCTGCTTGTTCCTCTCAGCAACATGCCCAACCTCCCCTTTTATCCGAAGTTCAAATCTTATTTATTGTGGAGTTCACTTCATCCAAACAATGGAATTCTATTTTTGCTTCGTCGGAAAAGTTTGATTAGTCCGCACATGAAGTTTGCATCTTTCTGGTTGTAAAAAGGTTCACATTTTTCTTCCACAAAGTTCATTTTTTGTCCTGGAAATTCGAATAGTTTGCATTTTTCACGGACAATGGAGATTCTAAAAGATCCAGGCAGTACAATTATATTTTTGGCCATGCTCTCTTATGCATTCGGCATATTTCGTATCTTTGATAGTTCACCAATTCGATTTTCCTGTGGTACACATGTTTCTTTCCTTTTTCGTTGCACTAGTTTCATATATTGTTTTCCAGGCTTTGTATGAGAGTCTGATCTGCCATGCTAGTGTTTCACAGGTTCCTGGAGGCAAAAGCTCGTCCTTTGGAGAATGAGAAGCTTGCCAGGATTATGGACTCGACATAGAATCCTTTCGTTGACCTACGCCCTACGTGGCTCTGGCTTCGGCGCGGACATGGTGGCTACCACGTCGGCCTTGTGATGACCTGTAATATCATGTTTTGGGTCCTGCTTGGTTCGTCGGATTGTAGTCGAAAAACAACCGTATTTATCTGTTCTGAAAAAAATCCGGATCAGAGGAGTATTGGCACTTGGATTGCCGGTTTGGTTTCCGTACTCCGCCGTTTCCGGCCGTATTCGGAGCGGAAAAGGTCACGGACCCGGGGGCATACGTATTTGTCGGCCGTAAATCATCGTGCACACGGACACACCCCCGTAAACAATCACGGACGAAAAATTAACGGGAGTTGCCAAGCGAGGCCTTGGTCTCTGAAATGTCAAGACATGGTGGTTGCATCCTCGTTCTTGTGATGCTCCGGGTTCTGGAGTTGTAATAGTAGTGTAGTCTATCTCGCCTTTGCTCGAAAGTTTGTTTGTTCTCAACTCGGTGTTTGTAGCCTAGTTGGATTGAGTGTCATTTTTATTTGGTTGTGAATTACTGCAAAAGAGGGCAAGTCATGGTGATTTTTTTCTCATGGGTAGTTCACTTTTCTCACGGAAAGTTCAGTGCACTATCAAACATTAAGGCATTATTCATATGGGTAGTTCACTTTTAATTCTTCAGGAGCTTATTTAGTATAGTTTCAGTTAAAATTACTTGATAGAAAAGAAATTTAAAAACCAAAAAAAGCACATGAAAGCACATGAAACAGCTAGAGGGTGAACAGTTCATGGCTCGTGAACAGAATTCACTAAGTTTAAAATTCATACGCGAGAAAAAATATCACATAAATAATAAATAAAATGAGAAGTTCTCTCTTCAAATTTCAAATGTTCAATGTACACAACCTTATAGTCCACTTATAGTACGAAAAAACAAGTTAAAAAAACACAAATGTTCACTTAGTGATCATTAGTAGTTCACTACAATATAACCTTAAAGTTAAATTTAAAAGTAGTGTGAAAAGAAAGCCTAAAAATAGAGTTTTGTATATTTAAATTTTCTATTAAATTTATAAAATTTCTAAAAGTGAACTATATGAAAAGATGCGGAATTTGCATAGCTTTTCAACAATAAATCATTTGCATTGTTCCCATAAACTGTTGAAAAACTATGATGAAAAAAACGGACATATGGAGAGCGTTTATATCGTGATCGAAAGTTCACTAAAAGTTCACATACATGTTAGGACCAGTTCAAGTACTCTGTTTTTCATGTGCGGAAATCCTACATACTAAAATCACCCCTATGATCTCCGATTATACCAATAGACCTTCGTATTAAGAAATTTATACTAATACAAGTCTAATTTTACTTGAACATGGTGCTCTTCCTCATTTAATTACCGATGACATGTCAATTTCAAACCGTTGGTATAACGTCAACCATCACTATTTTTAGTATACTTAAAATTACTTTAAAATCATTAAGAATTTGGAAAAACATTTGGAATGAAATGGTTGTGCATTTTTCGCATGATTCCAACAGTATATTACACCAGTCGATCCGATGAGCGGTTTGAAAATAAGACCCAAAAGATAGTAAAACTAAAAATGTTCACAAAAAACGATTTTGGTATATTTAAAACTTCTCTTAAACCGTTAATAATTTGGGAAGAAATTTAAAACGAGAATGTCGCGCAATTTTCATAGCTTTTAACGGTATATAGCATGCATTAATCTGACAAGCCATTTGAAAATCGTGGCCAAAATACTGTGCAAAAATGGTAAAGTTCACGAAATTGTGGTTAGTATATTTAAAATAAAATCATAAATTTTTTGGGACAACTTTGTGAACATAAAAGATTCGAAATTTCCATATCTATCTAACTGTATATTACTTGCATCGTTCGGATCAACGGTTCAAAAACCGCTCTTAAAAAACTGTCCGCAAAAATAAATTCTCAATAGTCCGTCATGACGTTCACTGTCACGTCGCGTGAAGTTCACTTTCGTGTTGCGTGAAGTTTATAAAGGGTTGTAAAATACTTATTCTACAAGGGGTTGTAGAATAGCGGATCTAAATTTATATTTATATATATATATTCAGTACCCAGTGTAGAAAAAAATTATTTTACGCCTCACATATTTTTGTGTTCTCACATTCATAAATTTATCATTTTATACTAATAATTATGTTTATGTTTATTAAAAAGGCAAAAAATGACATAAAAATATAATTTATGATTCATTGTAGTGTAAAAAACATAAGAAAATATACATTTTACGTCGTATTTTTTTATGGTATATAAACAAAAAAGATTACGATGTGTCTAAATTTTCTTGTGTTCTTTTTGACTGCGAGTTAAGAAAAAATTTATGTGACGTGAAAATTATGTACATTGTAAAAGATAAAGGATAGGTGTAGAATAACTATTCTACATTTTGGGTGTACTCTCTCTATCTTTATAACTGTATATTAATTTTATGTCACATAAATTTTTCTTACTTCGTGAGTCGAGTAGAATATAAGAAAATTTCGAAATGACATAAATTTTTTATTTACATGCCATATAAAAATACGACATAAATACGTATTTTTGGTGTTTTTACACTATAACGACTCATAAACTCTATTTTTGTCAATTTTTTGGTTGTGGTGAATATATGAACATAATTATTTTAATCTAATAACGTAAAAATATGTTTGGTGCAAAATAACTATTCTGTATCCTGGGTGCTGAATAGGGTTTCTATATATATAGTCCGATTATTTTACAACCGATATAGATTATTAATCTACAACCAGTCCTGAACTTTTTTAATAAACAGAGCTAAATTTGTCATAAATGCTACCAAACTTTCCGCTATAATATATCTATGGATAGTATTTTTGCTATGGTTTTTCAGCCACATATCGGAATTGCGTGAATGATATATCGTTGGATAGCTATGGAAATTGCGCAACCTTTATATTTTGATAATCTTTTAAAATTCTGAAGAGTTTTACAGTGAATTTAAATATACTAATCAGTATTTTCTCGTACATTTTTATTTCTGTTTAGTATTTTGGCGACAGTTTTCACACCGTTTATCAGAATGACGCATGTGATATACCGTTGGATTCATACTCAAATTCCACAACTTTTCGTGTTCAAAGTTTTCCTAAATTTTGTACAGTTTTATAGTAATTTCAAATAAGTAAAATACTATTTTCATGTATTTTCTATAGTATTTTGCTCATCGTTTTCAAACCGTTTATCTGATTCAAACAAATAATATGTCATTGAAAAGCTATGGATTAGGTGCAGATTTTTTGTGCTTTAAATTTTTGCAAATATATTATATCTTAAGAGAAGTTTTAAAAATACGTGATTCGGATATTCGAATTTCTCAACTTTGCACATAGTGTTTTTGAAATTATTCCTAAACAGATTATCGGAATGGAGTAAATGATATAGCATTCAAACGATATTCAAATTGCACATATTTTTTGTCAAGGACATGCTCTCAAATTTTGCATGTTTTAGAAAATAATTTTAAAAGTACTAAAATCGATATGTATTCAAAAAATGTCGGACGTAGATGATAGTTTTTCAACCGTTAG
This sequence comes from Avena sativa, assembly GCA_916181665.1. Lineage (NCBI taxonomy): Eukaryota > Viridiplantae > Streptophyta > Magnoliopsida > Poales > Poaceae > Avena > Avena sativa. The sequence continues at coordinate 254,570,941 of OV702299.1, forward strand.
TCGAAATAATGCAAATGATATATCGTTATAAAGCTCTAATATAGGTGCATCTAATTCGTTTAGATCATTTTTGTCAAAAAATTTATAGATTAAGAGCAATTTTGAAATTACCGTCCGTTGTTTTGAAATGACAGGCAGCAAACGGTTTTAATTATGGTACTTATCAGAGAAATATGGTTGAACTGTACTATGTACGAACTTGAATCATTTGCTTCTCTCCTGTAAATGCAGTTAAAATGCCTGTAAATTTTCTGAACTATCATGAAAACAAACGCACTTAAACTTATTGCAGACTCCTAAACTGTCGTCCGCATACTTTCCCAACGAGCGTAGTTGGACTAAGATTTTCTAAACTAGCCGTGAAAGTGCACCTGAACTTATCATGAATAGCCTGAATTTGTCGCTATATTGCACCTAAACTTTCCTAGCGAGCGCAGGTGAAATGCACACGCATTTCCTGAACTTCTTGTAATATTGCACTGAACTTATCGTGGAATTCCTGAACTACCCATGATATCACGCCTGTACTTTTCCCGCAAGAGTAACTAAAATGCCCACACATTTTTCTGAACTGTCTGCAAAAGAGCGCCTGACATTTTAATGCCTGAACTTTTTTTTCCTGTGAGCACAGTGTATTACCTAAATTTATCGTGGACTTCCTGGACTGTCTGCAATATCACGCGTAAACTTTTTCCACGAGCGCAGCCAAGATGCGCGCGCATTACGTGAACTTTGCATGATATCGTGCCTATACTTTTTTTCTATAAGCGGAGCTGAGATGCCATGCATTACCTAAACTTAACGCAGACATACTGAACTACTAGCGACATCGCGCATGAACTGTCCACTATACTACATATGATTTTAGCGATGTAACCCACAACCGTTTCTGAACTCTCGCGTTTAGTGCGCCTAAACTTTCCTGGGTCGTGCCCTTGAACTACCATTTTAGTGCCCCTGGACTGCCCGACGTAGCGCATCAATCATGTTTTCTAAACTTTTCGTATTAGTTTGCCTGAACTGTATAGAGTCACACCTGCCTATACTTTTCTCATTATCGCACCTGAACTGATTGATGACCCACAAGTATAGGGGATCGCAACAGTCTTCGAGGGTAGTATAACCCAATTTATTCGATACAAGGGGAGCCAAAGAATACTTATAAGCCTTAAAAACTTAGTTATCAATTTAGCTTCATATGGAAATAATCTTGCTCACAGTAGTTTATTAGTAATAACAGTTTTGTAGTAGCAATAGCAAAGTATCAGCAGTAGTAAAACAAAGACAGTAGTAACAATAGTCGCAAACATTAGGATATGAGTGTCGTACGCATAGGGATGGATGGACGGGCGTTGCATGGAAGAGACTATTCATATAACTTCAAGATCTAGGAAATTTGCAAATAAATAAGGTAAAGCATCCAAGAACTAAACAATCATAGGCATGTGCTATATATATAGTTATACGTGCTCCCAATGAGAACTTGCACAATATCGTTTGTCCTGCCAGCTTGTTGCAACGGGGCCTTAAGAGAATCTACTAGAAATTAAGGTACTCCTTTTAATAGAGCACCGGAGCAAAGCATTAACACTCCATGAACACATGTGATCCTCACATCACAGCCATTTCCTCTGGCTGTCCCAATTTCTGTCACTTCGGGGCTTTTGGTTCCGGACAATTATATGTATACATAACTTGCAGATAAGATCACAAACAATACTATCATCATGAATCAATAATATATTCAGATCTGAGATCATGGCACTCGGGCCCTAGTGACAAGCATTAAGCACAACAAGTCGCAACAAAGTCAAATAGAACTAATAAAGATACTAGGCACCATGCCCTAACAATCTTATTCGGTTACATGCTAAATCTCATCCAATACCTACCATCCCCATAGCCTACAGCGGGGGATTACTCACTCATGGATGGGGAAAACATGGATGGTTCATGGAGAGGCGTCGATGATGATGATGATGGTGATGATCTCCTCTAATTCCCTGTCCCGGCAGGATGCCAGAACGGAGTTTTTGGTTCCGAATCACGGTTTCTGGTGATGGCGGCGCAGCGGAACCCTATCTGGAAAAACGTAACCCCCCCTGAGTTTTTAGGTCAGAAGTCTTTATGTAGGCGAAGAGGGAGGCCGAGGGGGTGCCCGAGGTGGCCACACCCCTCCCAGGGCGGCCTGGGCTGGCCTGCACGGCCAGGGGTGTGGGCCCCTCGTGTCCCTCCTTCGTCTCCTCTTCTGGCTCCCTGAATCTTTAGGTGAGTTCTGGCATATTTTTCGGGATTTTTCCTGAAAGTTGATTTTTTGCACAAAAACTAGGCACCAAAGCAATTCTGCTAAAAAAACGCCAGTCTGAGTTAGTTGTATCCAAATCACACAAGTTTAGAGGGGAAACAATAGCAAAAGTGTTCGGGAAAGTAGATACGTTTTGGACGTATCAACTCCCCCCAAGCTTAGCTTATTGCTTGTCCTCAAGCAATTCAGTTGAAAACTGAGTGCGATAAAAGAAACTTTCACGGACACGTTTGCTTCATGTGATGTATATATTCTCAACATATGATCAGTACTTAGACAATTCAAAATAAGGAGTATGCAACTAAGTCTACGCAATAGTCATTGCAAGCTATGAAGAGATTCCAACACAATAATAATAAGTAACATGAAACATAAACATAAGCAACATTGCAATGCTCATAAGAAGGTATGATAAAGTGGTATCTCGCTTGCCTTTGATTGTGGAGCAAAACATAAATGCCAAGGCACCTCTAAAGTTCAAGTGAAAACTAGAAATAAAGATATCAAAGATACAAGCATCAAAGTTATGACATAATTAACCAAGTTTTGAGACAAGCACATTACACTAAAAATGACAACTATGCTCTCAAGAAGGTGCTCATAGAATAAGTGGTGACTCAACAAGGAAGTGAAAAGGTTTTAAAAAGTTTGAAAGGCTTCCAAATGCTGAAAGTATGGTACTCATTATCTTTGAGCTCTCATTGCCCCTATCATAGGCATCTTTAGATGGTTAAGGTGAAAGTGAGGTCCAATATTAGTTATATGCTTGACAGACCATAAACTAGAAATCTCATGTCCCTTGAGTACGAGGGACGCTCCTCATGCTACTCAACTTTAGTTACCGGTAAGGTCTTGTCATAGTAAATACATGCGGATCATAGAGAACCGCCAACGGGGTACCCCTTGCCCAATGATACAGGTGCTATCTCATATCAAAATGACAAGGCAAGCAGACAATGAGCATCTCAGCAATATTCTTATTTACCATGGAAAAATGGTGCTTTTTTCTCTCTTTCTTATTTTCTCATCTCTTTTTTAATCTCTCTTTTTTTATAAGAAGAATGCTTCATAGATTGCTCACTATGGTGATGCTGCAAGTTTCCACCCTCATTAGGCATGGCTTAGGCTAGCGGCCTAGGCATTTCTCTAACACATATACATAAATCCATGGACTTACAAGCTCCCCTTTTATTTCTCACCGACGACATCCATAATCAAAAGAGCATGATATTAACTGGATAATATTTATAGGTGTTGAAAGTGTTCCCCGTGACAGCACGGTTCTGCTAACTCCCAGCCTATAATTTGAAAGCATATAACTTTCATGGACAGTCACAATGGTTCAGGTTTATTAAGTGCAAGAAAATAAAGTGTGCCATCAAGTTCGTGAGATCTTTACTAACTAACTTTCCCATAACAAGAAAACATTTTATTTGCAATAAAACGAGGCATAATGAATATGCACGGAATAGCAAATGATGCTAATAGGTAGATATGGTGGACACTTTTGACAATATTGGTTTTGGAGAGTTGGAATCACGAGTAGAGCTCATACTCAGTGCAAGTGAAGGCTAGCAATAGAAAGGGAGCGACAAAAGAGAGAGCAATAACTGTCATAATCATTCTTGCAACAAAACAGAATTAATTATGGCATAAAAGTGATACAAGAACTCTGAGGCAAAAGAAATCATCGAGGCTTAACTGTTTTTTCAGTCATATGCATGCGTGAGCATGTGCCAAGTCGATTCAAATGAAACATTGAGAGGAGGATACCACAATGTCATACCAAGTTATGAATAGAAAAATGCAAGCAAACATTCATATGCCATGCTACAAACTATTAGCAAGATGGAGCTAATCACAAGAGAGCAAGAACTACTAAGCATCCATAAATAACATACACCTTACATGAACAGACTAAGCATGCCCACAATGATGAGTATATGTACAAAAATAAAAACAAATAGAGTTCATTACCAGCCTCTTACCACACCTCAAGTTGTCATAAATCATCATTATTGCCTTTTACTTGTGTGGCTTGAATAATAAAATGAAACCAAACTCCACTAAGGACCGCTGAACCCTGCAACGAACTTCACAAAAACAAAGAAGAACAACAAATATTTTTGGGTTTTCGATTTTTAAAGCAAGCACTCAAAGCAAAAACAAACAAAGCAAAATCTTTTTGGATTTTCTTATAGCAAACCAAAGCTAAAAACAAAGAAACAAACCAAGAGAAACAACGAAAATATTTTTGGTCTTTTTGTGTTTTGGAAAGCAGAAACAAAAACCAAAAAGAAAGCGAAACATGGATATACAAAGTGCCGACAAAGCATGATATATAGATGAGTGTGGTGTCGGTATACCTCCCCCCAAGCTTAGGATTTTGGCCTAAGTGGAGCTCAATCAATAACACAGGTAGTAACCCCAAGCTGGTGGGTCATCGTAGGAATGATCATAATCAGGCCCTCGCGATGAAGAAGAAGAAGAAGCACCCCAGTCATTCCCACATTACCCACCATGTTGCTGGTATGAAGACTTCCCACATGAACCCCACTATGGCACTCTGATAGCTACACAAAAATCATCAAAAGGTAGGTCCATAGCTATATTGTAAATTTTGTAGTGGACCATAGGGTTATACAAGGACCAACTAAACCGAAAGTCTTGCACCATAGATATGGTTAGCTTAACATATTGGTAAGGTTCTTCTCCAACAAAATGTTCTAACCCTACATTAGAAATCATAGTTTGGAAATCCTGAAAGATCCCCACAGCTCTCATAAATTCAGGGCATTGATATATGGAAGAGAAAACCTCCTCCTCATGTTGGACTTTCATTGGATCATGTACCATCAATTCATGTTGATTTAGTTGGTATGCACTCCTCTTCTTTTCTGAAATTTTTAGACAAACATCAAACCAAGTGATTTCTAAGTTGATAAATGATGAGGAACTACTATAGGAACTTTCTAGAGGGCTAAACATGCATCAAAATGAAACCTCTAAGCATAGAACATGTCATGGTGGTGTCACGGCAGATGCCATGGGTAGGCTTAAGTTGGGGGCTGAATGGGTGCTTGTGGTCACCGGGGAGGGAGTGCATGGTCTTGCCATGCACGAAGAACAAGATGAACTCTCCACACTTAGGAATTTGATTGATACTTGAGATTAACAAGTGCTCCTTGAGCTGTATGAACTAGTGTACTAGGCACTAGTTCTCTACTTGGTCCAACCTCCTTCTACTACTGCTAAGCCCCTCCTTATATAGCCGGTGCTAGCTAGGTTATACCCCTTTGGGTTCTAGGGTTACTATTTGGATCTTGCTCCCTACTATGCGGGCCGGGTCATGGGCTTTCCCTAAGCCCAATGGCCTAGTCCACAAAGCTAGACAGCTAACGGTCTTCCGGTACGTCGCCTTGTTCCTTTTGGCGTCACGCAGTAACTTTGTACGTCAGCCCTTGCTTTGGGCATCACCCGGCTCCTTTTGTGTCACCCGACGTCGCCCTTCTATTTTGACCACGATTTACCATGGTCCCTCCTGAACCTCATTCGTAAAGGTGCCACGCGTCCTATCTAACTCGGCCCTTCCTCGGGAGACTCGGCTTGTTGGTTCCTGCAAGATTAACAACTTTGTCTTATACGGGCCGACATAGTTTCTATGTCAGCCGCATACGATTCTCTCTCCCGGCCGTACTTACTCGTCCTGGTTCTTTCTTTACTCAAAGTAAGCCAAGCTGGGCTATGTTTCACCCATTGTGAGCCTACCGGGGGTTATCCCCCCGACATTAGTCCCCGAAGCTGGTGAGGTCTAGCAGTTCAAGCTGTTAGGCGTCTCCAGGTTCTTTTAATGTAATTGGAACTTTTTCCTTTGTCCTTATTCTTTGCTTATGGTGCACTATTTGGTGCGATTTTGCATTCTGCTGAGTCTGTCTGACAGTTTCTGGGTCTATTCTTTGACTTTCTGGCTTGTTTTCGCCTCGTGCCGAGTCATTTTGGCCAATTCCGAGTCATTTTTGGCGTGCCTCAGTCACTAACAGCTGGTAATCATGGTAACTTGCCTCAAATTTTGTTACAAGCTCTAGCGGCACAGTGATGGCTACGTAGTTATTCCCCGTCACTGTGGCAGTCCCATGGGTCTGCACCCCTTGTCCTTCCTTTCGTGACGTGGCAGGGGATTTTCCGTGTATTGTTTCCACGTGGTGCCCGCTGATTGGCTTACTCGGTCGGGTACACGGCCACTCGCTGACCGCACGGCGCAGGGGGATCCCACGATTAGGGTTTTTACTACCCTTAAGTAGGGGTGAGGGGGTTACAACTCCCCCCGCCCGTTCAGTTTTCCCCCTGCCTCTTCTTCTTCCTCACGCCTCCAAAATCAAACTTCCCCCTCTGCGGTTCTTCCTGCTTTCTGTTCTTGCCCTGCGATTCCTCCTTTTCTCTTCTCATTCCACTATGGGTCCTTGTTCTTCCAAACCTCTTCCAACGGCGGAGGAGATTGAGTCCAGGAGGATCATGGACGCATGCGACGGTGCTGATGGGGCCGAGGAACAGGAGGTTGCCGCCGGCGAGCGCGGCGACTGGGAGGGTTTAGAGGTCTCCACCGAGGAGGTCGAATGGCTCCGCTCCACCAAGCGCATCCCGCTCTAGGCTGATTGCCGTCTTCCCGCTGGTGATATCTCCCCCAAACCTAATGCCAATGAGCGGGTGGTTTTCCTTTCTCATTTTGAGCGAGGTTTCGCTCTGCCAGTGAGCAGTTTATTTTCTTTGTTTCTTACCACTTTCCATCTCCAGTCCCATCATCTCCCTGCCAACGCGATTGGCTCCCTTTATTGCTTCATTTCTGCTTGCGAGGCCTATTTTGGCATTTGGCCTATAGTTCTTCTGTGGGCCAAATATTTTAGCTTTAGGGTGCAAGTTGTCCCTCATCCTGGCGCTCCTCAAGCCGAGAAGAAACCGACTCGGTGCGGTGCCGCTAGCATTACTCCCAGGAGAGACTCCACCTTTCCTCGGGTCACTGGCCTCGACTCTTGCAAGAAATGGCATAGGAATTCCTTCTATGTCAAAAACAGCGGGGCCACCGATAACATCCGACTCCCCCTTTCTTGGACGAGGTCCCCAGCGAGAAATTCTGGCATCTTGACCCACACGACCAAGACGCTGCGGTCAACGAGGCCAACGTGATCTTGGAAAGGTTGCTGTCGCCGGATGAGAACTTTCATCTCGCCGAAACAGACCTCATGTGCACCTTCATCTCTCGCCAGGTAAGCCCTATCCAAGCCAGGATCCACAAGATGTTCTTCATGAGTGGATCCCATGACCCCACTCGGCACTCCATGAAGGAGCTTACCCATGATTCCGTGGCTCGCCGAGTAAGCTCGATATTCAAACTGAACTTGGCGGATGATTGGGCTTGGAGCTACCCTCCGTTTAGCCGGGTCAAGCCTGTCCCCTGGGTAAGTTTCCGAATCACTTTCACTGCCGAGTCAGCTTTAGCTCGTTTTCTGCTCTTAGTCTAGTTTTCGACACTTATTTTGTTTGTCTCTCGCAGAACCTTGTTCACCAAGTTGATGACAGTACTGTCCTTCCTAGCGCTTACAACGAGGATCGCTCGACTTGGAGTACTTCACGCCCATTCCGCATGCGGCCGCTGCTTCAACTTCAGGTAAGAGTCAATCTCGAAACCCCTTACAAGATTGGTCTGACGATGATGAGGATGATGATTGTACGATTTTGGAGGTACATGCCTTGTGACCTTATCCCTCTAACTTATTCGAGTAAGCCTGTCATTTACTTATGCAGCTATCCAGGTACATGACACTCCTCCTCACGCCGTGGGCGGAGTCAGCAAGATCCCCGTCGCCAAGCCGAATAAGCGACGCGAGGCCTTTTCCAATACTCAGCCAGCCAAAAAGAGCAAGGCTACTCCCGCTGCTCCTGCTGCTGCCACGTTGGCTGACACTCGCAAAGCTGCCAGACTCCGAGTCATGCGTCGCCCACCGTGTGATCCGGTTGTCACCGGGTAAGCTTTTGTGTTCTGCTTACATTACGTTTTTCCTTCTTATACATTGCTACTGTTTTCTTATGCGTGTCTTGTTGTTTTCGGCGTTGCGCCTCTGTCGGCTAACCAGGATGCTCCTAGCATCGCCTCGCCGCTAAGGCCTGCACCTGCTCCGACTGATTCTACGGTGCAGAACCCCGTTCGAGTCGAGGCTCCCACTATTGAGGCTCATGCTTCTCAGTGTCAGTCAGACCCGGTGGCGCACCCGGCGAAGGAGACTCGGCCCAGCATCCCTGGTGCTGGCCCAGAACAACTTCCTGATCTTGGTGCCAGCGATGCTGGCGCTGAGAAAACCTTCGCCGCCAGTTCCTCTGGCACCAGCCCTCAAGCTGGTGCACATGAACAACTTTTTGATCTTGGTGCCAGCAAAACTGCTGAGCCCAGTCAGTCGGCTCCCCTTTCTTCTCCGAATAAATCTGCTCACCCTCCTCTTCTGTCAAAGAACCAGACCTGGCCTACGGCTCCTGGTCCAGCTCGCACCTCATCCGGCAAGACCACCTCCACCAAGAAAACAACTTTGGTTTGTGCTCCGGGTATCGCTCCTCAGATTCGGCCCCCGACATTAGCAACTATGCTTGCATCAATGGGTAAACCGAGCGGGTCTGCGGCTGGCGGGTCAGGTGATGGATCTAAAGTTGTTATCCTTCGCAATAGTGCTGCTGCCACCCGTGCCAATGTGGGAAATACCCTAAAGATGGGGCAAGTTCTCACTCAGACGCTCATCGGGAATGGTCTTGGTTCGGCTGAGCCTTATGCTTTGGCGTGGAATGCAGCTGGCGATCAGGAGGTCAGCACCCGGGCTGGCAAAAAACTGAAGCTGGGCTCTAAGGCCATCTCTGATATGACCCAGCAAGCCATCACCTTAATGGCTCGCGCGGATGAAGTGAACGAGGTAAATAATTTTTCTACTCTTTTGTGTTGATGAGTATTTCTGTTATACATACTACCTAGTCCCCGAGGTTACTGCCGAGTGAGGAACTTACTCGGCTGTAAGCTCTAAGCAATAACTTAGCCTTTTATTTCCTTATGCCAAGCTCGCATGTTAGACTTTTGATCCCTAGTCCCCGAGGTTACTGCCGAATGAGAAACTTATTCGGTTGTAAGCTCTAAGATATGAATCGCTCTTTATCCGGCTAGGAGCTTGACTTTTCCATTTATTCACTGTCCTTTTCCCTTGTGCATCTTATGCATAATGAGCGCACCAAGGTGCATCAAGATCTCCTCCTGGAGCATCGCAAGCTCGAACTTGCTTATGAAAAGCTGCAAATCGAGACCCAAGGCCAAGGTAATCTTCTTACTCGCCATATATTTATTCGGTGTACCTTTCTTTGCTTCATTTTCTTAGTCTTTTCTCACTCTTTTCCCACAGCTTCTACCCAGTCCACCATCGATGCGCTCCACTCGCAGATCAGCGAGACGGAGTGTAAGTTTTTTGCCTTTCTCGCGCTGTTTTATGTTCATGCCATTCTCTTGCCTTATTATCCTGGTGGGTCAAGATATTTCTATTGCCGCTGATGAGTAATTCGTTCTGAATAAGCAGAGAAGCACCAAGCCGAACTCCAGAAGGAGCGAGACGAGGTGACTTGGCTGAAAAAGCTGATGGCCGACATGGAGCAGAAACACTTAGATGAGGTGAAGGGGCTGAAGGAAGAGCTTGCCGAGAAAGATGGCCAACACACCACCAGCGCCGAGAAAACCAGGGAGCTGCTCAAGGAGGCCAAGTCGGCGGTTGAGTCGGCAAACATGGATCTAGACGCACTCCAAGCCAAGGCCAAAGCTTGGCAAACCAAACTTGGCACCACCAACTCTTTTCTCGGTAGTGAGTCCTTACTCTTTTTTGCACTGTGCTTTCTGTTCTTGACCTTGTCATCTTTGCTTGTTACTTTGCTAAGATTCTCTTTTGCTTGCAGAGAACTTTCCTGAGGCCAATTTGTTCGCCATTCGGGCCATGAAGAAGGTGAGAGCCGAGTCTGGTGCTCCAGCTGATGGCAAGGTGACTAACGATGAGCATCTCGAAGCACTATGGGAGCGCGTCAAGACCCTCAAGTCCTGCGGTGTGGACTTGCTAAAATCAGCCATTCATGCGTTCCACATGCTCTGGCCGGATGAGGATGCACCTGCACTCATCGAGCCCCTTGCTGAAAAACTGCTTCACACCGAGGACAGGCTGGATCAGTGGCATGAGTCAGCCGGCCGAGCTGCAGTGGATAAGGCCCTTTCCTTCGTGCTCTCCTAGTACGAGGACATCAATCTTGATGTGCTTGCACGCATAAGGGGGACGGGAAGTGACTGAATGATCCTGAATTGATCAAGAGACGCCAGGAGCGAGCCTACGCCATGATCGAGTATACTATGGTGCATGCTTGGTCTGACGGGCCTAGCTTCCTCGACCTTGGCGAACCACTTGTTGAAGTTGCTGATGAAGAGGGTGCCGACAACAAGGCCACCGAGTCAGACGAGCCTGAAGACTCGGCTATTGATGCCCCTGACTCGGCAGATGCTCCAAGCGATGCTCCTATCAAGACTGCTCCTCCGAGTCCTGCTGCTTCTTAGATTGAATAGGACAAATACTTGAACTTTTATGAGATCCCCGGTATGCCTGGTACAAATTTAATATACATTGCACTTTATGTTTGGTTGTGTGCCTTTTGATAAGGCTTTAAATATCTTGTTATGTTCTGAATGTGAATCCTCCAAGGGCAAGTCCTCGAGTTTCATTTTGCCGTTTCCCCTTTCCTTGACTTTGACTCTTGTCTACCTTTTTTGGCGTTCGACATTAGAGTGTTAAAGTACTAAGGATATAGTTGGCGGGTATGAAACTTAGATCACTTGACCGGGGATCATTCAACAAACAATGCAATATAACCTGTAGTGGGTTAGGCAAAATACATAGGGTCGACTCACGTTTCTCCTTGTACTTATCCGGCGCTCGTGTTTACTCGTCATGCATCCTTTCCTCTTGCTTGCCATGAAGCCATGTTTTCGGACAAAAGCATAGTCGAAGAGTTGATTTTTTCCGAGTAAACACTACTTGTTCCGAGATAAGCTTTGGGTGTCACACCAGCCGACATAAAATAATTGAAAGAGAAAACATAAGGGGCAGTCCCCGAGTCAGTTTTTTCGAGTCATACCATTTTATTATCAGCACATAGCCGGCACAAATGTCCAATATATGAGAGTTCGAGTGATACATGAACTTCTTCTCCTAGGTGTAGAAGGGGCGAAGCAGTGACACATTCCATGGCCTTTTGGTCTCATCACCTGATCTGTCCGCCTTGTTCTTTTGCGCTTCACGAGCATCTATGAGATAATATGAATCATTGTGCAATGCTTTGCTTACAATGAATGGACCTTCCCATGGGGGTGATAATTTATGCATTCCAGCTGTGCGCTGCACTAGCCTTAGCACCATATCCCCTTCTCGAAAAATAGAGGTTGAACTTTCCGGCTATGGTAGCGTCGGAGATTTTGTTGATATATAGCGGATCTGGATAATAACAATTCCCTTGCTTCTTCGAGTAAGTCAACTCCATCTTCTCGGGCCTCTTTTACCTCGGCTTCCGAGTATTGCCTTACTCTTGGCGAATCATACTCTATGTTGGCAGGCAAAACTGCTTCTGCCCCATACACAAGGAAAAATGGCGTATAGCTTGTTGACCAGTTGTCCTTAGACTCCATAGCACTAAGGGTAGTTCCTCTATCCAATAACCAGGTGATCTTTGGAGTGGTTCCATAAAGCGGGGGTTTATACCGGATAGAACTAAGCCATTAGCTCGTTCAACTTGTCTATCTGATTCTGGATGAGCGACTGATGCTACATCGAGTCTTATTCGGTTTTTTCCGTAGAATCGAGCAAAAGCTCCTTCAGCAAAGTTTGTGCCATTATCTGTGATTACACTGTGTGGGTAACCATATCTTAGGATTATGTCCCTTAAGAATGTGACAGCTGTTTTACCGTCCAATTTTTTGATGGGCTTCACTTATATCCATTTGGTGATCTTATCAATCATCACCAATATATGAGTCATGCCTCCCCTTGCTGGTTTGAATGGTCCTACCATATCTAGGCACCATACTGCGAATGGCCAAGTGATTGGTATATTCTTTAATTCAGACGCTGGTAAGTGTGACTTGGATGCATAATGTTGGCAGCCATTGCATTTTCCGACTAGCTCTTGTGCCTCCGCTAGTGCACTTGGCCAATAAAACCCATGTCAGAACGCCTTGGACACCAATGCTCTTGATGATGCATGGTGCCCACATTCTCCTTGGTGAATATCCAATAAAATTGCTTGGCCTTTCTCTGAGAGATACAACGCTGCAATACACTCGTTACACTTCTCTTGTACAACTCCTTGTTGATTATGGTGTATGCTTTTGCTCTTCTTTCTGTTTGCTTTGCCAATGTCTCGTCACTCGGCAAAGTTCCATCCTTTAAGTAGTTGAATATTTGTTGTTCCCATGTTGGTATTAGTGGTTCCATATTTGTTTCCCCATCAATTTCCATTGGCTCAGTTGACATATGTTCTGCCGACATGACCTAAGGAGTCCCCGAGTGTGATTCGGCTATCCCTGAGGTGAACGGATCAGTCCCCGAGTGACTCAAAACTGCCCCTCACTCAATATCCATTGGCACAACGTCTGACTCCTAATTCACCGGGGTGACCCTGATTGACTCGGATTCTGGTGACGGCTTGATCGATGGTTTCCTATGGTGCTCCAATGCTATTCCTGGTGGTATTGCTTGCCGAGATGAACCTAGTTTGGATAGTACATCTTCTTCTTCATTCTCTGCTCTTGGGACATGGTGGAATTCACACCCGTTAAAGTATCCCAAAATTTGTTGCACATGGAAACGATATAACGCCATGTTTGCGTCTAGTGCGTCCCAATGCCCAGACACTTGCTGAATCACCAAATCCGAATCGCCAAAGCACATGATCCTTTTGATGCCAATCTCTTTGGCCACTTTGATGCCGTGGACAAGTGCTTCATACTCCGCAACGTTATTGGAAGTAACAAAATGGATCTGTCACACATATTTGAGTTGATCCCTCTTTGGCGATGTGAGCACTATCCCGGCGCCCAGACCCATTTTTGTCTTGGACCTGTCAAAATGCATTTTCTAGTAATTCGGGTCTAGCAGTGGTGGTTCGTACTGCATGTCCATCCAATCTACGAAGAAATCTACAACAGCCTGAGATTTAATTGCATCTCGCCTATCATACTATGTAGTATATGGTGCTAGCTCTATGGCCCATTTTGCGACTTGGCCACTGGCATCTTTGCTGCCTAATATATCCGAGATAGGCGCCTCACATATTACCCGGATTGGGTGTTCTTCAAAATTATGTTTCAGCTTCTTTGCTGCCATATATACCCCATATGTCATTTTCTGATAATGAGGGTAATTCTTCTTTGATACAAAGAGCACTTTGCTCAAGTAATAAACTGGCCTTTGGACTGATTTGCCCTCCTCTTCGCGTTCAACCACTATTACTGCACTTACAACTCTGTTGGTTGCGGCAACATAGAGCAACATTGGCTCTTTGGACAGTGGTGATGCTAATATTGGTGTTGTTGCCAACATTTTCTTTAATTCATGGAAAGCGCTATCATCTTGCTGTGTCCATGTGAATTTGTCTAATTTTTTCATCAGTTGATATAGTGGTAGGGCTTTTTCACCTATCCGACTAATAAATCAGCTCAACGTGGCCAGGCATCTTGTGAACTTCTGGAAATTGTTGAGGGTTTTTGGCAATTCCATTCTTTCAATGGCCCTGATCTTTGTCGGCTTAGCCTCAATTCCTCGGCTGGATACAAGAAATCCGAGTAATTTGCCAGCCGGGACGCCAAATGTGCATTTTTCCGGGTTAAGTTTCATCCGGAATCTTCTTAAGTTTGCAAATGTTTGACACATGTCCTCAATTAGAGTATGACTTTGCTTGGTTTTTATCACCACGTCATCGACGTATACTTGAACATTTTTGTCCAATTGATCTTGCAAGCATTTTTGCATGCATCTTTGATATGTTGCACCTGCATTTCTCAGTCCGACTGGCATGGTACGATAGCAATAAGCCCCATACGGGGTGATAAAAGTTGTCTTTATTTGATCACTCGGATTCAATGGTATTTGATGAAATACCGAATACGCGTCCACAAATGACAACAACTCATATCCAGTAGTAGAATCTATGACTTGGTCGATCCGTGGCAGGGGAAATGGATCTTTTGGACACGCCTTATTGAGGTTCGTGTAATCAATACACATGCGCCATACCACTGCCACATTCGGGCCATCTTTTTTATTCTCGACCAAGACTAGATTTGATAACCAATCCGGGTGCAGTACTTCCATGATGAATCCAGCAGCTAAGAGCCTGGCAATCTCGGCAGCTATTACTTTCCTCCTATCTTCGGCGAAGCGGCAGAGGGGTTGCTTCACCGGTTTGGCATCTGGCCTTACATGAAGAGAGTGCTCAGCCAGCTCCCTCGGAACTCCTTGCAGATCCTGTGTGGACCATGCAAAGATATCCCGATTCTCACAGAGGAAGTTGGTGAGCTCGCTTTCCTATTTGCCAGTGAGGCCAGCCCCAATGGTAACTGTACGCTCTAGGAAAGTCTCATCCACCTGTACCTTCTTGGTCTCTTTGGTAGATTGAAATGACACATTGCCATGCGGATTAGTGAGTGTCGGCATAGAAATTTGTGCTGCTTTGGCCAATGCTGCCACCTCCAACATTTGATGCTTTTCCTACGCTATGACCAGTGACTCGGCCAGTGAAGATCCGGCTGAAGCACAAGAAATGGACCTTTTGTAATCTCCCTCAACTGTAATCACCCTACATGGGACTGGCAGCTTCATTTTCATGTAAGCAATGTGAGGAGTAGCCATAAACTTTGACATAGCCAGCCTGCCGAATAAGGCGTGATACGAGATGACCAAATCAACCACCTCGAACTCTATGGCTTCAGTGTGACAATTCTCTGTGTTGCCGAATAAGACGTTGACCCAGATCTTGCCAATTGGCTCACAGGACAATCCCGGCACAATGCCATGGAAAGTTATCTTAGTCGGCTCCAGCATGTTCATGGTAATGCCTAACTTGAGCATGGTATCCTTGTACATGATGTTGATGCTACTGCCATCATCGATCAGTACCTTCGAAAACTTCACATTGATATCAGGGCCCATGAATGTTGGATCTAAGACTAGAGCATAACCTCCTGGATTTGGCATGATCTTGGGGTGATCCTTTATGCTCCAAGTTATTTCTTGCTCAGACCAATGCATGTACTTAGGAATTGCCGGTATTGTGGCATTCACCTCCATCATCCGTTGCTGCTGACTCTTTTTGTCATTCGGCTCTGTGACGAAGACGACATAGCTTTGGTGATGTTCTCTGTACTCATTTCTAGTTCCATGGCCGACATGAGCGTCGGCACCTCTTGGATTGTGCACCTGGTGCACAGTTTCCCTTCTCTCTTGATTATGATACCTTGGCGAATCCACTCTATCTCCTTTCTGAAACCAAGTGCATTGTCTTGTTGTGTGATTTGCTGGCTTACTCGGACTAGGCGTGTGAAATTTACATGACTAGTCCAGCATCATCTCATATGTATACTTCTGTCAGTCCTGGTATTGATTCCTTTGTTCATATGGCTTTTTGCCATCATTCTTTGGCACCCAGTGTTGTTGTCCATTTGTCCTTTGATGTTGGCTACTTCCAGCATCTGGATGATCCTGACTCACGGCCGCAACCTGAGTCGAACCATATCTGTAGTCTGGCCTTTCTTCTCTTCTCTTGCTTCTGTACTCAGATCTTTCCTAGCGCCTTTGCGACCTAGCAGCGTCATAGATCTGAGTCTCAGTCATCCCATCTGCCGACATGAGCAGAGGCTGAGTCGGATCTCCCAACACATACGAGTCAGCAATCCTTATTGTTTCTGCCAAGCTTGCCGACATATCTCTCTGTAACCTTTGCCACAACACACTTCCGTGTCTGCAACCTTGAGCAAACCAAGCGATTGCCTGTGACTCAATTACCCCTTCTCAAGAGTTGCGCATTGTGCACCATCTTGTGAGTAATTCTCTATCTGTCTCATTCGGCCTTTGCTTGCACATTGCTAGCTGTTGTGGGCGATTCGGCCTCTTGTAGGTGCTTGTGAAATTTCTCACAAAAGCGTCCTGAAAATTGATCCAGCTGGTGATGCTTCCAGGTGGCAAATTGTTCAGCCATACCCATGCTGGTCCTTCTAGCATTTGCGGTACATACCTTATTGCCCATCTCAGATTTCCCTATGCGATTTTCACAGCAGTTCCATAATCTATGAGCCAATCTTCTGGCTTTGTGCTTCCATCATAAGTTTTGTTCCCCTGGCCAGCTGGAAATTTGGTACAGGAGGCTCCTTTTTCATGATCCTTGGGCCAAAGCATGGTGGACCCTATGGACCTTGTAACTCGATCAGTTCTGCCATCTTTATTCGGTCAAGCTTCAGCCTTGCATCATCCGGCTAAAGGTTCCTGCCTTCGAGTCTGGCTCCCATCACTTGATATGCGTGATCTGGCAACTCATACCCGTCGTTTACCATCGCCGAGTAACCATCATTGTATCTGTTTGCATGCGGGTCAGCAGGCAGTTGGGATGCTTTTCCCACACTTTTGCTGTCTTCTTTCGGGTTGAGCTGGTGCGTTATTCGGTGCTGGATTTCCTCCTCCTACCGAGTGAGCTCCTCGCCTAGGTTGAGGCGCAAAATTTTGCCCTCCATTGTCATTTCTTTGCCCCACTTGCCTCTCTCGGCCTGCATTTTCCTGGTTCTCATTTCCTTGGACATTTTTCCTTCTCGTTCCATGTGCATGTGCTGGGTTTAACTGAGCCATTGCCGGGTCATAAGTGATCATTTGCTTGTTCCTCCCTGAATCCACACTCTTTTCTTTTCTCGGTCTTGGCGCCGCTCCGGGTGAGGATGCCGTGTGACCTGCTAATCTTGCCGGGACAGGAGTCACCGAGTGAACTAGCTGTGACCTCCCTGCTATACCCGGATTCGCCCTGTAGTATGCTTCATTCAGCATGCTAGCTGCTCTTACCAGTTAATTGACTCGCTCTTGTTGTCTTTTCTTTGCTTCTCCCGTCAGATGGGGTAATTCTACCATTGCTGCTTCTGCGGCTCGCAGGTTAGCTGCTATTGTATTGTATGTCAGCTGCATAGCTGTTTTGTTGCTATTCTCTGGTGTTATTTTTGACGTTGCATCCGCCAGCTCATCATTGAGGTTTCTTCCTCTTAACCTAGTTGCATCAAGCCGGGTCTTTGCGCCCTTGACTCGGTTTGTCGAGTTGAGCTCTCGAATTGTAATATCCACATCTTGCTGTAACTGTGCTAACTCCTTGGCTTTCTCCAGAACCTTTATCCTGGCCTCCTCTAACTTGGCTTGCACACGTGCCGGATCAGTTGCTTGCACAACTGGCTCTACCAACTTATCTATCGCATCTTGCAGCTCTTTAGCCCTTTTACTCCTAGCTATGTTTTCTGGCTTTTCTAGCGGTGCTTCTGCCGTTCTCGCATCCTTTGGTGACTCCGCATGATTTCCTCCCTCAGCATTCTCATTCACTACTGGAGCTATCAGTGGATCTGCTGGGTCAGGGGCTTTCATCATTACCTCAACGGAGATGAGTTGGTGAATCTTCCCAGCGACAGGAATCACTGGCAGATCCGGCGCCAGGATGACGCGCTCCGGATATGCGCGCTCCATGCGCACAGTGACGTAGACTTGGTGCTCATCGAACTTGACGAAACGACCGCCCATGGGGAACGTTTTGGTCCCGAAGCACCCCGCATTGTCACTGATGAAGTTGAGCTCTCCAAACCTCTGGATGAGGCCAGAGTAAACGCACTCGCCGGTCTTGGCGATGAGGTTGCCCGTCCGGATGAAGACTCCATCAAGCACCTGCTCTTGCCCCACGGTGGGCGCCAACTGTCGTGGTGGTGTCACGACAGATGCCATGGGTAGGCTTAAGTTGGGGGCCGAATGGGTGCTTGTGGTCACCGGGGAGGGAGTGCACGGTCTTGCCATGCACGAATAACAAGATGAACTCTCCACACTTAGGAATTTGATTGATACTTGAGATTAAGAAGTGATCCTTGAGTTGTATGAACTAGTGTTCTATGCACTAGTTCTCTACTTGGTCCAACCTCCTTCTACTACTGCTATGCCCCTCCTTATATAGGCGGTGCTAGCTAGGTTATACCCCTTTGGGTTCTAGGTTTACTGTTTGGATCTTGCTCCCTATTATGCGGGCCGGGTCATGGGCTTGCCCTAAGCCCAATGGCCGATTACACAAAGCTAGACAGCTAACGGTCTTCTGGTACGTCGCCTCCTGTTCCTTTTGGCGTCACGCAGTAACTTTGTACGTCAGCCCTTGCTTTGGGCGTCACCTGGCTCCTTTTGTGTCACCCGACATCGTCCTTCTCTTTTGACCACATTTTACCATGGTCCCTCCTGAACCTCATTCGGAAAGGTGCCACACGTCCTATCTGACTCGGCCCTTCCTCGGGAGAATCGGCTCGTTGGTTCCTGCAAGATTAACAACTTTGTCTTATACGGGCCGACATAGTTTCTATGTCGGCCGCATACGATTCTCTCTCCCGGCCGTACTTACCCATTGTGACCCTACCGGGGGTTATTCCCCCGACAGAACAAGCATGCAAGCTCACACAACCTGTCACCTATAGCAGCAAAATACTCAAGATACAATCTGTTAATCAAAAATCTAATTGGACAAGCGGAGGAGGAACATATAGGAGAGCAATCCGTCCAAAAAATCAGCAGCAAAGATGGGCTGAGCAAGGAGATCAAAATCGGGAGCAAGAACAGCAGGAACTCGAGCTTGAGAAAGTTTTCCGGTGTTTTTCGGGAGAGAGAAAGAAGTGGCTGGAAGGAGGCAAGTTGGAGGTCTAGGGGTGGGCCACACCTAGGCCAGGCTCCACCTAGGGCTGGCCGCGCCACTAGGGGGTGTGATGGCCTGGTGGGTCCCCCTGGGTCGCTCCAGGTGCCCCTCTGCCCCTTTTTTCATGGAAAAATTTAATATGAACTTTCTGGAATTTTTCGGGAAACTTTATTTTTGGCCAATTGTTATGAAAATTGATTTTTTCGCAGAAAAAGATTTTTGAAAGACACAAAAGGCAAACCAAAACCAAAACTACAGAAGTTCTAAGGCACTCTAAAAAGCAAACAACTAGCAAAACTAAGGCGAACAAGATAAAGAGCAAAGAATGAAAAGGACAAAAATAAAAGTGAGCAAGTATAACCATTGTGAAAGCATTGTTTTGTTCATTAAAATCCCTTTATTAACAAGGTTGATCAAGTCTTGTTACCAAAACAATCTTATATGAAACAAAACTTTGCATTTCACAAAATGATTATGTTACCTCAATCTTGATAGCAATAGTCCCAATCATAATAGTTTCAAAACTTTCTTGTGGAATGGGACAATATATCTCTCCAACTTTGATGCTGTCAATTTTTTCAACTGAATTTAGGCCATAGCTTTTATCAATCTTCATGGGGGAATAGACAATATGCTCTTTGTCATTAATATTAAAAGTTACTTTTCCTTGATTACAATTGATGACAACACCTGCAGTATTAAGAAAAGGTCTCCCAAGAATAATAGACATATTATCATCTTCATGCATCTCAAGCACAACAAAATTAGTTAAAACCCAGCAATTATGAGATAATTGAACAAGAACATCCTCACATATACCAACAGGAATAGTCGTTGACTTATCAGCCATTTGCAAAGATATATCAGTTGGTATCAACTTTTCTAGGTGAAGTCTCTTGTCGAAAGAAAAAGGCATAACACTAACTCTAGCTCCCAAATCACAAAAAGCAGTTCTAACATAATTATTTTTAATAGAGCAAGGAATAGTTGCAATATCCGGATCACCAAGTTTCTTTTGAACCTTACCATTGAAGGAATAATTAGCAAGCAAAGTAGAAATTTCCTCATTATGAATCTTCTTTTTATTAGAGACAATATCCTTCATATACTTTGAATAAGGAGGCAACTTAATAGCATCAGTCAAAGGAATTTGCAAAAATAAAGGTTTCATCCACTCACAAAACTTGTTATAGTGTCCTTCCTCCTTTGACTTGTGTTTCTTATTAGGAAAAGGCATTGGTTTTTGTACCCAAGTTCTCTTTCACTACCATGTTTATCAGCAATAAAATCTTCCTTAGTGTTCTTAGTGTGCTTCTCAGGTTCTTCTTCAATTTCCTCCTTATCAGGAGTATCATTGTTATCATTACCACTTTCTGTTTCAGCATCAGAGACAGATATACTATTAGGATCTACAGCAGGTTCAGAAGGTTCCTCAACTGTTTTATGTTTCTTTTTCTTTCCCTTTGAAGGACTACCACTATTTTCAGCTTGTTGAGAATCCTGCTCAATTCTCTTAGGATGTCCCTCAAGATATAAGGGATACTGAGTGGCAGCACCACTCCTAGTTCTAATTCCATAAGCATGTTTATCTCTAGAAGCATTAACTAACATATCTTTTTGTACCTTAGCAAGTTGATCAATTTGAGTTTGAACCATTTGAAAATGTTTAACAAGCATTTTAACATCATTATAAGTCCTTTCCACAATATATTTCAACTCATTAATAGCTCTAGAGTTTTCCAATAAATGATTCTAAACTTGTTTATTAAAATTGCCCTGTTTAATAATAATAGTATGAAGTTCCTCTAAGCATTGATCAGGAGGTTTACCATAAGGAATATCACCTTCATCAAAGTGCTGGAGAGAGTGTATCTCAATAGTTGATGAGTGGGGAATTGTCTTACATAATTCTTATATAGGAGGTAAATTCTTCAATCTTTAGATCTAATACCCTTCTCCTTAAGATATTTATTAGCTTCTTTCATCACTTCATCATTTAATTCAATCAATCCCCTTTTCTTTGGTGATGGTGTTGGAGTTGGTTCAGGCACAATTGGTTCAGTTGTAGTTGGCTCAGGTGTATTTGGCTCAGATGTAGTCCAATCATCATAATTCTTGCTTATTTTATCCATTAATTCTCCAGCTTCTGAAGGAGTTCTTTTCCTAAAAACACAATCAGCAAAACTATCCAGGTATGTCCTAGATTCATCAGTTAGTCCATTATAATATATACCAAGAAGCTCATTTTTAGGTAATGGACATCCAGGATGTGCATGAATCAAGGCACGGAACCTTGTCCATGACTCAGGCAATTTCTCTTCTTCTCCCTGTTTAAAATCAAAAAGTTTCTGCAAAGCAGCATGTCTAGCACTAGGAGGGAAATATTTCTAAAAGAAAGTAGCAATCAAGCAATCAGGGCTATAAATGGATCCAGGAGGTAAACTATTAAACCAAGATTTAGCTTCTCCTTTTAGTGAAAAAGTGAAAATTTTAGCTACAAAGTAGCTGCGCATCTTAACATCATCAGAAAATAAGGCACTCATAGTAGAAAGCTCACTCATATGTGCCACATCCCTTTCATTCTTAGTCCCACAAAAAGGTTCTTTCTCAACAATGTTTATATAGGATAAATCAAGAGAGAAATCATAATCTTTATCTTTAATGTGTATGGGAGAAGTAGCAAACTTAACATCAGGAGATAGTTTAGGTATAATAGTACGTATCTCAAGGAGACTCCTAATAGCACTAGCACCACGTGTGTTTCGATACTCTTCAATAAATTCATCATTATTTTCAATATAACCATCATTAATGTCATAACTTTCTCTAGACTTAGGTGAGCTAACATGTGTAATAGTGTCTTCACTAGGAGTTTCAATGTTTCCCAATATAGTTCTTGCCATTGTAGCATCTAGGAAAGGACCTAATGAACCACTCTCATCAAGCATAGTAGAAGTAACATCATGAGCATCAGAAGAAATTTTAGATTCAGCAGTATTAGCAGTGTGTGTAGCATGTGGTGGTGGTGTAACAAACTTAATTAGAATAGACGGTAAATCAAGAGCAGCAGAGGTGTTTAGAACTGTACCTCTTCTTGTAGTGGATGGTAAAATAGGAAACTTTCCATCACGATTTTTTGTCATGATAAAAAAGGATAGCATCGAACAATAATAAATCCAAGTGAACTTACAAATAAAGCTATGATCCCCGGCAACGGCGCCAGAAAATAGTCTTGATGATCCACAAGTATAGGGGATCGCAACAATCTTCGAGGGTAGTATAACCCAATTTATTGATTCGATACAAGGGGCGCCAAAGAATACTTATAAGCCTTAACAACTGAGTTATCAATTTAGGTGCACCTAGAAATAGTCTTGCTCATAGTAGTTTATCAGTACCATCATTTTTGTAGTAGCAATAGCAAAGTATCAGCAACAGTAAAACAAAGGTAGTAGTAACAATAGTAGCAAACAGTAGGATATGAGTGCAGTAGGCATAGGGATGGATGGACGGGCGTTGCATGGACGAGACTATTCATATAACTTCAAGATCTAGGGAATTTGTAGATAAATAAGGTAAATCGTCCAAGTACTAAACAATCATAGGCATGTGTTCCATATATAGTCATACATGCTCACAATGAGAACTTGCACAACATCTTTTGTCCTGCCAGCCCGTTGCAGCGGGGCCTCAAGGGAATCTACTGGAAATTAAGGTACTCCTTTTAATAGAGCATCGGAGCAAGGAATTAACACTCCGTGAACACATGTGATCCTCACATCATAGCCATCCCCTCCGGCTATCACACTTTCTGTCACTTCGGGGCCTTTGGTTTCAGACAATGATATGTGTACACAACTTGCAGATAAGATCACAAACAATACTATCATCATGAATCAATAACATGTTCAGATCTGAGATCATGGCACTCAGGCCCTAGTGACAAGCATTAAGCACAACAAGTCACAACAAAGTCAAATAGTACTAATAAAGATATTATGCACCATGCCCTAACAATCTTATTCGATTATATGATAGATCTCATCCAATCCTTACCATCCCCATAGCCTACAACGGGGGATTACTCACTCATGGATGGGGGAAACATGGATGGTTGATGGAGAGGCGTCGGTGATGATGATGGCTATGATATCCTCCAATTCCCCGTCCCGCCAGGGTGCCAAAACGGAGTTTCTGGTTCTGAATCACGGTTTCTAGTGGTGGCGGCACAACGAAACTCTATCTAGAAAAACGTTGAACCTTCCTGAGTGTTTAGGTCAGAAGGCTTTATGTAGGCAAAGAGAAAGGCCGAGGGGGTGCCCGAGGTGGCCACACCCCTCCCAGGATTGGGCTGGGCTGGCCCGCGCGACCAGGGGGTGTGGGCCCCTTGTGGCCCTCCTCCGTCTCCTCTTCTGGCTCCGTGAATCTTCTGGTAAAATAGGAGTTTTGGCACATTTTCCGGGATTTTTTCTGAAAGTTGATTTTTTGCACAAAAACTAGACACCAAAGCAATTCTGTTGAAAACAGCATCAGTCCGTGTTAGTTATATCCAAATCACACAAGTTTAGAGGGGAAACAATATCAAAAGTGTTCAGGAAAGAAGATACGTTTTGGACGTATCACTGATCGGTTTACTAATCATGTACTTATCCAACAAGTTTAACTGAATTGTATAGGAATTTTTGTTGATGTTTTTAGTAGAAAACATGCCTGTGTGTTGCAACGAAAAGACAAAAAATAAAACTTTGGAAGAAAAATTGGTGCAACCCAAATTTTGATTGCTTTGAGTTTTGGATAAGAAAAGGTTATATGGAAAAAATGCTAGGAATATTTTTAATGGTGTGGGGTTGAATCAGAAATCCTACAATTTTTTTCATTATTTTATGTTGAATTTTAACATCCAAATAATTCAAAAACATGATATGTTTACTTAAAATATATAAATTCAAATAATTACCCAGACAACATGTTTATATGTTTATTTAACAAAAAATCAAATAATTAAGAGTTAATAGTCAAATACACTGATATGTTTATTTAAAACAGAAAAGTGCCCGTTGAACCAGCTTAGAATATTTTGAGCTACATTCCCTCAATGGACGAACAACACTAACCTGAACCCTGGATTTGCAGTAAGTCACAAGCATCGACGCAACTTTGTAGTCCTGAAGACTCGCCAAAATTTGCCTCAAATGCATCAGGCCGGTGCTTCCATCCAGCTGAGCTTATTGTAGCATACATGGGCAATGTCGCGGGGTTCGCAGTCGATGATAAAACACAGTACTCTCGTGTTTACCATCATCAATAAATTTGGACACACAATACTCAAATCAGTAGTCTCGGTGTAAAAATGAGGATCATGGGCAACCTCGTCTCGCATATGATGGAATCTACTCATAGAACCACACCCAACATGAGATTTGAATGCGTAAGAACCAAGACTTGCTTTCCTATCGTGAAAGAAGAATAGAAGGGAGCAACGCTATTTGCACAAAGGAGACGGGCCATGATGAGTCCAAAATTAAAACATATTTACCTTTTATTTTTGAATAAATAGAGTACGGATCTTTGTACTTCACTGCGTTCACGCACACCTTTTTGTTTTTATTTCAACAGATCCCGAATCATTACATCTTATATGAACATATCAATTAGAGTTATCATATTATACTATAATATGATATTTTGAAGTGATAAAAGTCATTTTATGGATTTCGTACCTGGGAGAAACCAAACGAGGGGAACCAACCAGTGCCTGTAACGACCGGTGGTACAGGCGGGTCCTACCCATACCGTCTGCCCATACCAGGTGCCATCGGGTTCGCCTCATCAAATACTTTCTCCTGGCAAAGACGGCAGAGAGATCCGACATTCATAGCCACCAGAAACCACAAAAAACCACATATTAAAGGGATCTAAAGGAGGAACTTGGCTAGGATAAAATCTTTGCTGATTCATGGATCATTGGAGGACAAAACATCATCCCCTTCATCATGAACCACTGCATCTACATCACACCCATCTTTCATCCATTAGATCTTATTGTACTTCCAGATTCGATTGTGGTTTGCATTAGATCTATTTCAGCACTTTTATTCATCCATTTGATTATGATGATGTTGTTGATTGCCTCCATTTGATTATGATGATGTTGTTGATTGCCTCCATGTGTGAGTAGTTCCTTTGTTCTTGGGGATATGGAGAAACCCTAGCACTATTATGAATTTGCAATAAAGATGATCTATTCTTGTGTCCATATGACTTGCCGGTCTATGATTGCTTTATGATTTGTGTTTGATCTCTCTTTAAATGGTATGTGAAGTCGATCACATACCATTTTCCCTTGGTACTAAAGGGATGTAGACATCCTTTGGACGTGCTTTGGGATCGTATCTGGAATGGCCCCGTGAAAGATTAGCGTCGGATCGTGAACTACGCACACTCTTAGGAAAATGGCTATAGGTAATCCGCACATCCGTGGCGCACGTGCTAGGAGTGACCCACGGGAAAAATAGGCATGTCACACTACCCACAGGTGCCCTATGGCTAACTATAGAAAGTGTGGCGCACATGTGGGTGGTGCCCCACAACTATGTGTGGGCCAGGGCACTGTCGTCCGCAGACCACATATCCATAGCGCACCTTGGCGAAGTGCGCCTACGGGTGTAGCATGTAGCTGTGGCGCACATGGGTCTGGTGCGCTACAGCTAATTTTACGCCACTTTGCTCTGTAACTGGGCAAACACATCCGTGGCACACCACCCCCATGTGCGCCACGATTGTGATTAACTGCAGTGACCCAGCATACCACTGCATGATGTAGTATACTATAGTCGTTGACATAACACCAATGAAACACCGTTCACTAGTATTACATACCTCAAAATGGCACAACAGAAACACATCGGTTCCAATACATGGCTAAAGGTTACAACTCACTCTTTACACAAGATCCAGAGAACACTCTAGGTTAAAGAGAGAGAAAGAACTTCTTATTAAGAAGAATCAAAGATAAACAACGCAAGAACTATTATACTATTAAAACTAGTATTTTAACTAAGGAATTGGCATTGCTGTTATTGCAATACACTACAGAATTAGGTTCTTTGGCTAGAGATTATATTCCTATCTAATCATTAACTTCGTCTTCACTTGAGTTGATGTATATGTTGACTTCCTTGTCTTCATTGAAGAACTTTAGCTTTGGATGATGAGTCCTGGAGCATAACTTGATGTGGATGTTGTCTATCCTGGCTTCAGAATCTAGCAAGGGTTAAGAAGATACTTTGAGTACGAGCGTACTTAGCAAATTCACTAGAAAAGGAGTGTTTTATGCACTATAACTACAGCCACAGACCGTAGGTCGTAGGCAATGCAAGTTTTCATAAACATTTCTTCAAAGATTGCTTTTATTCTGAAAAGCTATGTCCGTCAGCCTTCACGGGTTTACCAGAACTTTCATGGAGTTCCTTTCCTGCCGCGTTCACAGCTCCTTCCCGGAACAGGGAGTATAAAGTTACAGTTCTTACACTCTGCAGAGGTGCGTCACTTTACCCATGAGAGATCAAATCTTTGTTGCACAACCGAACAGCTTATTCACGTCCACAAATCCATGTTGTGGGGCCTAGAAGATGATCCAAGCCAATCACTGCCCCCTTCCCGACCTCGCATGCCTCCTTGGTGTACACCATGCCCACATATTGGATTACGACAATGGTTTGTACAAACCGTTAGATATCAGAACTATCGTGGGACGTTGAGGGTTCCCACCCATATGCTGCATCTCCTCTATGAATTACCAATTAATATGCGTGCTACAAGGATAACAGCCACGACCTGCACATCCGGCTTCATGCAAGAGGAAGAAGATACAGCTGACTTCTCCGTCCCATTCCAAATCTCATGGTTAACGCGTAATATACGGCGCAAGAATCACTGGCGACATTGGTTGTTAAGTCCTAGGTGATATAGTTCTGAATAGTGGTATTCCAACTGTCAGATTTAATAGATTAGCTGATCACCCTGGATCAGTAACCAATAGTTACATTATTATCAAAAATAGTGTTTTCTGATCTTTTTCAAATACAGGTGATGACACCACTGGATTTGTAAAATACTTTACAAAAAATAATCAAAGGACATGAGCAAGTGTGAACTTGCTTTTTGTGATTGCAAGATTATGCACTCACGGTCTTCAAGATAATATAAGATCCAATATCTGAAATCAGCATCATTGGTCCGGTAAGGACTAATGTTTCAAGAAGCAATATGCTCTATGCATAAGTAATGTGATGCACTTTATGAATGCGAATCCCGGGGATAACGTTGTTCTAGGTTTTGGATTTCGGAAATGGTTACTTTAAAATGGGTTGTCCTTTTAGATAAGTTTCACATTTGTGCTTATTATTAGGGCTTGTGAGTGTGTGTGAACAACACAAATTTATGCAGCAATAAAATATACCCCCATGAAATGCTATCCAAGGTTGTTTACATTTTAATTGTTTATCTTCAAACTTTACTTTACAAGTAAAGTCACTTATAAAGAGCTTAAGTGTTATTGATCCTAAGTATACAAGTGAAGTATGAAGTAATGTGATCTTGATTATTTGTCATATATTGTCTGAAGTGGCAAAATGAATAACTTTTGAAAAAATATTCCTTTTCTAAGGTTTAAACAATCTTTGTGGTTAGTTAGTGGTGGTCGATGTTATTTGTGTTTGCTTGAATAGTTTGGTCTTGAGATGCTTTATAACTTAACTATTTTAGACCAAAGTTAACTATAAAACATATAACAATGTTTATAATGTTATATTTAGATTCTTGTGGACTAAAGATAACTTTAAATCATAGATAGTTTGAAAGTATAATGCTTATAACATTTGTACCTTGTGTACTTGGTAATGTTGCCTTAAGGTTACTTAAGAATGGTTATGTTTGTACTTGTTGTAGTGGTTTCTTGATTTAATAATGGAATAGTATCCTTTACCCTTTTTAAGGATGAGTGGTTATGTTTTGCGAACAAGGAAATAATATTACTTGATTGCTTATGAGTTCATTATAGTATTTTAGTATGTTGATAAACTTGTGGTTAAAGTAAAGGAAATAAGTTTTATTTAACTACAAATTATTCTTGAGGATTTTATATTTGATAAGAATTCTATTTAGAAAATATTACACACCTATGGTTGAGGAGAATTCAATAAAATTGTAATTAAAATGTGTTAAACTATTTGGACTTCATATTATTAATGTTGAATACTAATACTATTTATTAGACTCAATTGGTTTAATTTTAGACATATTAGCAATTTTTATTTACCTTTATATGGATTATCAATTAAATAAATAAGTTTAAATTTGAGATATTAAAATATTTGAATTTTTATTTAACTCAAAAGTGGAATATTATATTTTTAACATGTAGATGTTATTTTTGTGATCATTTTGGTATACATTTATTTTTGTGATTCATAAATAATAAGATATGATTTTTATAATTCTTATCACTTTATAATTACTTAATTAATAATAAATATTTAATTAAGTGAAATAATAATACATGATTATGGTTTTAAATTATAATTTTCATATTTCTAAGATTTTTGGTATTCTATTTATATTTTTAACATTTACCATTATTAAAATATGAATTATCAAAGTTTTATTACCTATAAAACCTTTATTAAATAATATTTATTTAAATAATCATCATAATAATATTTGATAAAAAATTTAAGTTGTAGATTTTTTTTTCTACAAATTTTCATATATCATACACATTTTTCTGAATTATAAATCAAAAGTTATTAATTAAACAAGATTTAATCATTTATTTTATTTCTGGAATATTCATAATTTAGTTTATAACATTTTTTTTATTTCTTAAACATGAATTAACTTTTTAAACCGGACCCACACCTAGCCCTAGTCACTGACCAGTGGGCCAGTGGCCACCTCAGTCAGATGAATAAATGTGTTTATTACCGACCCTAGTTCTACTCCTAGATAATGACATATGGGCCCTAGGCCATGTCATCAGCCATGCGAGACAAAGACTGGTTGAACACGTTGACGTGGCCAGGGTGATCTCACCCTTATGTCACCTTGCCGGTGGCATGGCAGACGATGGCAAGGAGGGCAGTAGCGTGCG
Organism: Avena sativa; assembly: GCA_916181665.1. Taxonomy (NCBI): domain Eukaryota; kingdom Viridiplantae; phylum Streptophyta; class Magnoliopsida; order Poales; family Poaceae; genus Avena; species Avena sativa. The sequence continues at coordinate 254,600,403 of OV702299.1, forward strand.
AGTGAGTGGGTGTGCAGGGGCTTGTTCGAACCAGAACAACAAGGCGAGTAAGATAGTGGTGGCGCCGCTGGTTTTTGGTCATCGAAGAGCAACCGGTGACGAGCTTATGTGGCGGTGCTTGCGGGTGATTACGGTGGCGTGGATTTAGGAAGAAAACAAGGCATCGGTGCATGCGAGCAGGCTCAGTGACTCACCAGGAACGCGATGGTGTGATTGATTCGGCGAGACAGGGTCGGAGACGACTGTGAGGTTGTCGAACAGCGTCGGGAATCGAGGGTGCGATTGGATTGATTTACGCCTCCTCCGCTGGTGCAAGTTGGGGCAATCAAACGAGAAGAGCACAACGGCCTCCACCATGGTCTTATCTGGCCGAGGCGAGCATGGAATCACCGGGTCCGGCTCACCTCCGAGCTAGGGTTCTCGGTGAAGAAAAGGAAAATGAGGTAGAGGAGTTTTCAGAGGGGGGAAATGGGGATGAGGATGATCAGGGGCCTCGCGGAGGTCTCCTTATCCTCTCCTGGCGACGACGGCGTGGATCTTGGCGCAAGGACGATGGCGGACGGCCTCGGCCTCGCCACCGAGCTGCTTCCAGCTGGAGGAAGACGACGATGATGATTTTGCAGAACACCCCCTGGCACTTCTTTCCTCTCAATCCGCGATCCTTCCCTGGTCCCACCTGTCAGTCTCAGAAGAGAATGATCTGGGCTGGCTGTTGGACTTTTGTGGGCTGCACCTGGGCGAGAGGTAAGAAAAAAGGAGTTGGGCCACGGCCAGGAAATGTTTTTTTATTTGTTTTCTTTATTCCATTTTCTGTTTTACTTACAGATTTGAATTTTCCTTATTTGATTTGAATTCTCCTTATAGAATTGATTTGCTGAGTGATTGCAGCATTAATAAAGTATATTAAAGTTCTTTTATGAGTTTGTCATATAATGGTATTATTTCTTTATTTGTTTTCTATCAAAACCCTTTTTATATTATGTGGAAGCCCTTATTATTAATTTTTCTTTCTACATTAAACCATGGTTTTATTATATGATATTTTTCTTATTTGTTTATAAAACTTAACTCTAGTTGGCTCATAGTTTCAATAGAAATTTTTATATGTATAATGATCCTATATCATTATTTGATGCATGAAATACAAAAGAAATTAATATGGTTATTACTACTTCCATTGACTTGGAAAATGGCAATGTATATATCCTATTATGATAAACAAAGAAGTTTAGGGTTCTTAATTTACTTATATTTCTTTGTTGATTTGAGAAAAGATTTAATAACTAAGCATATTGTCTTCTGTTTGTGATATTTGATGACATGACCTTTTATAATAGAAAGTTATATCTAGAATGTTTTATAGAAAGGAATTGATAAAGATACTCCTAAGCACATATAATTATGATGGTTGAAATTCACAGAGATGTGCTTATGTGATTTGCTATAGGAAAATATTCCTATAAAGTGATATGGACATAAGATGATGGATTAATAACCTGGAATGGATATTATACTTGGTTTAAGACTTAAAGTTGATTGTTTACCAAGAATGTCTATTTTCCATAATTCACAATCCTAGATTTCTAATTAAAGAATTCCTTTCCTAGATATAATACCTCTTCCTATCCATCATCATGGTTAGTATGATGAGCTTTACTTCACAAGAATGTTCTTATTCACCTTTTATTCTTCTAAACTCATGGATGAATCCAATGAGTTTGATACTAAAGCATTTCATAGTTTTATCATATCTTTGCTTGTTTATACCCACTACTCTACTGTTGATAATCTTCAATCTAACAAGTAGTTCTTTCAACTCCACTCATAATCTTCCTTAATCATCTATCACTAATATTTCTTCATTAGATGTATACATCTAACTACCTTTCTCAAAAGCTTACTATCCTTTAAGATGAATAACACTACTTCCATAACTCTATGCTATACTAGCTTTAATTGAATCATACTGTCTTATATTTACTCTAGTAACTCATACTCCAACCTCACACTATATTATTGTGACCTATAATAACTACTCTAGGATAACTTACCTATACTAGGCTTTCAATCATGTTCTACCCACCAGTATCACTTATACTTGATATAAGTATCCAATCTTGGTGAGCAAGTTTGATCATTATAATCCTTTAATAATTTATAGCTTAGGTTTCCAATTGGCTAATCAAGACTTTATCAATACAACCTTACTATTGTATTGGAATTATCTTCTTAGTATCATTAATTGTATTAAGGCTGTTATTCATGGACTATGCCCTCTTTAAAAGATTTAAGTAGATGCTATGATAAGATCAAGAAGTAGTAGATCAAGTATTGATAGTTAAAGCATTTGTGAATCAATGGTTGATTACTCAATCATTGATGAACAACAGATATTAAGTTAGGTTCTATAAAGATTGACATGGAAAGAAAGATATATGTTGAATGATCTTGACTTAGTCTCTTTCCAACTCAAACTCATTAAAGAGTTAAAGTTAGGTATTACTATGATACTCATAGTAATAATAGATAAGAATAAGATAGGTCAGGATTAGTCATTACATTTATATTACTTTAGTTGTAATCTTAACTTGGCACTTATGAGTTGTTGTGCTGAATATTATGGTATGATCCCTTAAGGATCAGATATTAATTATTTAAGCAATGTATTATGAGTAACATTTTATTATATCTGATCTACCCTTAGATCAAATCATGTTTACCCAAATAAGGTTTTAGTAAAGGTTATTTTGAAATTTATCATAGTCAACTTGATGATCTACTTCAATTCCATCAAGTTGAGAGAAGCTTCAATCACTTTGACAAGTTTTTGTTTAAAAGCGCGAAAATTATTCCGATTTTCTATGCTTGAGTGCAATGCACACATCTGGGTTCAGCTTATTTCTAAGCTCTAATGCTGGGATGTTACAGAATCCCCCCCTTAAAATAAACTTCATCCTCGAAGTTCGTAAACTCTCACATTGCAGAGTAAGGAATTGACTTATAGTGGTTGCTACATTTCTCCACTCCACGATGACCTTAAATGTAATTATTTGTAGTATTCTATAACTTGATTAGATATCCTAATCCAATTCTTTTTATTTTATCATCAAAATTTATTACTATGTTAAATACAGTCTAGGGCGTCTCACTAAAACAAGTTGTAAGTTTCTATATACCCGTGTTTGTGGTTAGAAGACTATATTTCTATTCTTGTTATAGTATAGTTGATACTGGTACTCCTTCCACGATTGGATTTGGACTCAATTCGTCCATACCCATTGGAATTTCTTATTCTCAATACTTGTCCAATTGGGTGTTCTCTATTACTTCGTAAGGGTTACTTAAGAGTTGTTTCTTCTAGAATTAGTCGGTTAGGATTAATCCTTTTGTCACCTCCAAGCTTTTATCTTCTTAGGCTTTAGATAATCTTTCATTATCACCTATAGTACTTTTTGAACTTTCATTCATAATGTCTACTCTCCCCCTTAGGGTTTACTAATAGTCTTTAAATTGTATATCTAGCATTTATTGGATTTATAACTAGGATATTGATCTCTGTTCAGTTTATACTTTACCTAGTTAGGGTCTGGTGAAAGATTGTACGGTGTATCCACATAGTTGTGGATCTCCGAAGCAAATCTTTCAGCATTATATGTCGTACTTACTATTGGACATTTTCGCTGGGATAAGTCTGACTTTATGAAATATCTCGAAAGACGATTGCCTTCATTTTTTTATACTTCCTTAGGTCTTACTGAACTTAGGCCAAATTTTATGCTCTTTATGCAACCATTAAGATGATCTGGTTAACTATGTCAACCATCACCGACTGCGAACAAGATACCAACTGTGGATCGGACTGCCGACTATGGATTAAGTACCAACGGCGGATCATTCTGGGTGGTAGGTCATTACCTTATAGTTTCCGACCTACTACTGGCATTCTCTCTGAATTGTCAGAGCTTGAATACCATTTTGCTCCACAACTTCATCTTTGTACTAATTCATGATACTCCTATGAACTTGGTACAACTTATTTCATTAACTTGTTAGCATCTTACCTACTTTGAATGAGCTTTAAGTTTATTATATCTTATGGCTCCATACATCTTCTACACCAAACTTCTTTAAGAATAGTCTATGCTTGATCTATCCTCCAAATGGTGTGAATACTCCTTATATCTTGCTTCATCCTTCAAGTAAGTCTTCCTTTTGATCTTTGAAACTCGTCACTCCCTTACACGAATTCCCGTTCCTATCTAGATGTAACATCCCAGATTTTAGAATGGGAATGGTTTATATATCTCATGTGCATTGCATCATGGCATCTTGCAAAAATTCCAAATTCAAAACCATTTGTGAAAACCCCTATTTGAAAATGCTTTATGAATATATTAGAGTTTCTAAATAAAACATATGTTTGAATATTTTGAATGGACAGGAATATGTTCCCTAGAAGTCCTAGAAAGTTATTTTGAATTTTAGAAAAATTTACAAATTAGTTTGAGCTCATTTGGAGCTTTGATGCAAAAGATATTAATTAAACAAGGAAATGAAAACGAATAAACAAAAAAAACTAAACCTACTCTACTCAGCCGGCTGAGCCAGCCCAGCCCAACCCGGCGCCCCTTCCCCTCCTCTACCTGTCGCACTGCACGCGCAAGCAGCAGGAGCGGCCCACCTAGCTGAGCCAGCCCAGCAGCAGCCACACTCCCTTTCCCTTGCCTTTTTTTCTCCTAACCGCGGGCCCGCTTGTCAGCCTCGCGACAGCCACCGCCGCGTGGACCCCGCTTGTCATCACCTTGCCTCGTCGAGAAACAGGGACGGACATGAGTTCCTCCAACCGAACGAAATCCGGGAAAATCTCCCGTTTCCTCGTTGATTTCGCTCACCCCCGTGCACGGAAAATCCCTATAAGCCCCCCTCCTTCACCTCGTTCCGATTTTTGGCTCTCTCGAAAACCCTAGACGCCAAATCACGAGCCCGCCGATCTCGCCGTCCTCCGCCTCCAAGGAAGCTCAGTATGAGCTCGATTCCGAGCCTCCCGCGCTCCCTTCTTCCTTCTAATCGACCTCCCTCGCTGCACCTCTTCTCCTCATGCCTCTCTTTTGCCCACAGGGTCACCAGAGCACCGAGGATCAGCCGCCGGAGCCCCGCAGCGAACCACCGTATCCAGCCACCCCTCACCGTCGCTAGGGGAAGCAAACGACGCCTCCGTCCTCACCATCCTTCTACTCGTGCTGCGACGCACCGCGTCGACCATCTGGGCACTGACGAAGACCGCCGGATTGCCGCCCATCGCCACCATTTGCCCCGCCCACCTCCGCACGACAGTTCTCTCCGGTGAGCTCTTAGCTCGACTCGCCACACCCGCCGGATCTTCAGGCAATGGCTCAGATCTTCTGTTGACCAGATAGAAGGCTGATGACCAGTCAAATGGTCCAGTCAGCGCCACATCAGCGTAGACTGGTCAGCGGGAATATTCCCCAGTATATTCCCTCGGATTTCAGAAAAATAGAAAATAGACAGAAAATTGTATCAATCTTGTAAAATTTGTTAAAAATTAAATATAGCTCAGAAAAATACAAATAAGATATGCCTGGATTCAGAATAATGTGAAGAATATTATCATGCAATAAAATTCGTAATTTGACCAATGCATATTTCCTGAATTATTTAATTCTATTTAATGGTAAACAATTCATAGAAAAATATCTACAACTCCAAAATTGGAAAATTTAGTGTCTATGGATTCAGAAAATTGTAATCTACGTCACCGTAGCATTAGTTGATTTTGTTACAGTACAAAATAATTACCTATATAATTAAATCACTTAATTGAGTATTTTGGCTATAACTTTTAATTTGTAAATCATTTTAGGGTGAAACCAGGGGCAAATGGAAGCTATGAACATTACCTATCCAATAGAATGTTTCTCATAATTTTATGAAACCTTTATGTACTGAAAGTATTCAGAATTCATTAGTGCTTATTTAAATCCTATTTGTTTAATAGAAAATGCATATGAAATGCTCTTGATCATGTTTTCTTTTCTAAAGTGCATACATATTATTTTGTTGTGTTGTGATACTGTATGATTGATTTCAATTATTGTTTTGCGCGATAGATTGCCCGGAGTGCGATTATTGAGATTGTAACGACTGTGTGAACGATTACTACAACTGAGGCAAGTGTCACTATCATGAATCTCCTATTGTTTTATTATGCATTTAGTTTTCAGTAGCTTGCATTGAAGAAAATGTTTTATATTTTATAGGCTATGCTATGGTGTGAGTACCCAATAGAATTATCATAGACCTCAGTTGATTCCTTGATAGCCATCGTATTGTAGATGCTTAGCCATCCTATTAGTTGCGTGGGTGGTTTTCATGATACATATGTGTATGAGAATGATTATATTTTGCTTAAATGAAAACCACTTAATCAATGAATCACCTGGGTGGAATGGCATTGATTGGGTCATCGAGTGTGGATTTTGGTGGGGATTGCCACCCAGGCTTCAAAGAGATAATAGGCGGTCTTGATTAGTAACTTCCATGTACAACCACATGTCATATGGGCTCTGACTTGACTGAGTAAGTTATGGGATCATGTCCTACCGTGACTAGCAGATGTAGGTGTTGTTAGGATGGTACGGTCCGGATTTAGGCTCATGATTCTGTTTCCCAAAGGTCTTGTCCTGGTCTTCTCTCAAAAGGGGTTGATCGGGTCTTGTGGGTAAAGTGTACTAGCCTCTGCAGATGGTTTATGAACTAAGTACTTTGCCGTGTCCCCAGTAAAGGACAATTATGAGTAACTTCTCTTGACGCAGTTGAAAAGTCTCATTCATTCCAATTTCTCTAATAAAACTTGATGGGTGAACTTAATGGGTTATAGGAGCACTTGAGTGACTCAATGTGTCCATAGATTTAGGAGCTCTCGAGTGACTCGAGTTATTCTTAGTTATTTTGAAGAATTGAAACTTTATTTAAAATGTAGGAGAAAATGTTGCTTTATGCAAATAGCCTAAACTCCACTAGCCAAAGTGTGCATGTATATGACAGGTTGCCAATTGTGTCCACATAACAGTGACATCTTACCAATAAAATTCAAATGTATTGACCATTCGTGGCTGGAACTTTTCATGTTGCATGTAATTTCGACGACAAGTAAGGTTATCGTTTAGGTTGCGAATCTCCACTCAGCGAGTTGCCTGTGGCGTGATGGAGCCTTTATCTATTGTTTATTTGTTGAACTATGTTATTTGAGCTAGCTGTGAGCTAAGCAACTTTGTAATATTTATTTTCTTGGATCAATCGTTGTAATAATGTGATGCATTGATACTCTTTTATTCATTGAAACTGTGTGTGCTAGCTAATCGATCCAAGGGACTAGCACTGTAAACACAGGATCCAATTCTTAATGGGTTGGATCGCTTCACTAGATCCATGACATCAAGTAATAACTGGGTGTTGCATCATGCATTTGCACACCTAATTAACTTCATGTACAGATCTAGTCAATCAAGAATATTCAATAAAATCCAAAAGTCGATAAACAACAAAACATATACCATGTATTATACATAGATTTTAAATAATTTACAAATGTACTAGATGTTCCAATGGTTTGCTCCACACCTATTTACACAACTATCTTACAAGAACTTCTTGTTCTTGTGAGTATATCCTCACTTATTTCGGCAAACCTTTCAAACTACAATACGCATTACCCTCTATGTACATTATTCAAGCGCACATCCCTTGGGAATGTTGTTCCTTTCTTACATTCATCTTCCTCTAGTGCTTCCTGGAGTTCCGTCCATGATGACGTGAAGTCCTACGACTGCCTTCTGGAGCATAAGAGCATCCAGGAGGTGAATATTCTTGATTAGAAGTACCGAGACTGAGATTAGTCAATGAAAAATGACTAGAGTTGGCGTAATCTTCTACCAAATATTCCTGGTTTTCCGGCAACGCTTCCTCAAAGTAAGTTGGCTCCTTAGCCTTTTCTTGGATCCAGTCGTACATATTGGTATAGTAGCTATTGGAATACTCTTCTAAATTGATTGGATTGGTATCACCCCCATATGGTCCATAAGGTTGTCTACTGTTATAGTTGGTTTCTTCTTCAATACCTGTATCACAAGGTATAGGATTTCCTATGGTTCCACCTTGAGATTCTACTTCCCATCCATACTTGTTTGGCTCAGGGTTATTTGGAATAACTCTATTCCATTCCTGTTGTTCGGAGTTGTACTTGGTCCATAGGTCTTCAGGTGGCTTGAATTCATTTTGGTAGTAATCATAATTTTCCGAGTTTGGGTCATCAAACTCTGTTTCCTCACACACTTCTCCTGAAGGTATGTATTTGGGATGCCTAGCTTCTTTATCTAACTTTTTCCTACGTGCCATTGCTTTATCAGGATCCTTAAAATCCTCAATGACCGTATCTAGTTCCTGAACTAAGACTTGATGAGTGTTATGATAAGTGTTTAGCAAAGACCGATAACGATCCATATACTCTACAGCTAGAGTAGGTTCAGTTTGGACTAGAGTAGAGTGATCTAACTCATGCTCTAGGTTTGAGGTTTCATGTGGTATAATGGTATGAGTACTACCTTCTAGAACTTGGGATTTTTGTTCTCGGATCATAGTTATGGCTGCATCTACGACAATCTGATATGCAGATGAAATGCACCTTGCCTCTCCTGTTGGAATTTCTCCCTTAATTCCTAACTTCTTGGGTAACATGATCATGACATGGTATTTAGCTAATACCTGCCCATCATAGTAACTGTAAATCTTGACCATAAGTCTTGATTCACAATCCAAACTCCGTAGAAGTTGTCGAAGATTATCTGTCCAATCCCCTCCGTAGTCATTCAATGTCCTGTTCATCACTTGAACATTCCGGGGTGGATATCGAGGTGCCATGTGGAACTGTAGATAACAAATTATCATCAGTCACATAGAGTTAAAACTCTTGGGTAATGATCGTATTTGCAATCATACTAAAGAATTATCACACTAGAAACATGACATGATTGTTCTCAAGTGAATATCCCTCATATCACTAGAGAACTCTTTATTCTTGCAGGTATAAGTCCTACAGGTTCTACCCATTTACTAGGTTTCCAACTTAAGGTCAAAGCATATGCTCTGATACCAACTGCGGTGACCCAGCATACCACTGCATGATGTAGTATACTATAGTCGTTGACATAACACCAATGAAACACCGTTCACTAGTATTACATCCCTCAGAATGGCACAAAAGAAACACAACGGGTCCAATACATGGCTAAAGGTTACAACTCACTCTTTACACAAGATCCAGAGAACACTCTAGGTTAAAGAGAGAGAAATAACTTCTTACAAATAAGAATCAAAGATAAACAACACAAGAACTATTATACTATTAAAACTAGTATTTTAACTAAGGAATTGGCATTGCTGTTATTGCAATACACTATAGAATTAGGTTCTTTGGCTAGAGATTATATTCCTATCTAATCAGTAACTTCGTCTTCACTTGAGTTGATGTATATATTGACTTCCTTGTCTTCATTGAAGAACTTTAGCTTTGGATGATGAGTCCTGGAGCATAACTTGATGTGGATGTTGTCTATCCCAGCTTCAGAATCTAGCAAGAGTTAAGAAGATACTTTGAGTACGAGTGTACTCAGCAAATTCACTACAAAAGGAGTGTTTGATGCACTATAAATACATCCATAGACCGTAGGTCGTAGGCAATGCAAGTTTTCATAAACATTTCTTCAAAGATTTCTTTTATTCTGAAAAGCTATGTCCATCAGCCTTCACGGGTTTACCAGAACTTTCATGGAGTTCCTTTCCCGCCACGTTCGTAGCTCCTTCTGGGAACAGGGAGTAACAAGTTACAGTTCTTACACTCTGTAGAGGTGCGTCACTTTACCCATGAGAGATCAACTCTTTGTTGCACAACCGGGTAGCTTATTCCCATCCACAATTCCATGATGTGGGGCCCAGAAGATGATCCAAGCCAATCACTGCCCCCTTCGCGACCTCGCATGCCTCCTTGGTGTACACCATGTCCACATATTGGATTACGGCAAATGTTTGTACAAACCGTTAGATGTCAGAACTATCGTGGGACATTGAGGGTTCCCACCCATATGCTGCATATCCTCTACGAATTACCAATTAATATGCACACTACGAGGATAACAACGACGACCTGCACATCCGGCTTCATGCGAGAGGAAGAAGATACAGTTGACTTCTCCATCCCATGCCAAATCTCATGGTTAACGCGTAATATACGGCGCAAGAATCACTGGCGACATTGGTTCTTACGTCCCAGGTGATATAGTTCTGAACAGTGGTATTCCAACTGTCAGATTTAATAGATTAGCTGATCCCCCTGGATCAGTAACCAATAGTTACATTATTATCAAAAATAGTGTTTTCTGATCTTTTTCATATAAGGTGATGACAACATTGGATTTGTAAAATACTTCACAGAAAATAATCAAAGGACATGAGCAAGTGTGAACTTGCCTTTTGTGATTGCAAGATTATGCACTCACGGTCTTCAAGATAATATAAGATCCAATATCTGAAATCAGCATCATTGGTCCGATAAGGACTAATGTTTAAAGAAGCAATATGCTCTATGCATAAGTAATGTGATGCACTTTATGAATGCGAATCCCGGGGATAACGTTGTTCTAGGTTTTGGATTTCGGAAATGGTTACTTGAAAATGGGTTGTCCTTTTAGATAAGTTTCACATTTGTCCTTCTTATTAGGGCTTGTGAGTGTGTGTGAACAACACATATTTATGCAGCAATAAAATATACCCCCATGAAATGCTATCCAAGGTTGTTTACATTTTAATTGTTTATCTTCAAACTTTACTTTACAAGTAAAGTCACTTATAAAGAGCTTAAGTGTTATTGATCCTAAGTATACAAGTGAAGTATGAAGTAATGTGATCTTGATTATTTGTCATATATTGTCTGAAGTGGCAAAATGAATAACTTTTGAAGAAAAGATTCCTTTTCTAAGGTTTAAACAATCTTTGTGGTTAGTTAGTGGTGGTCGATGTTATTTGTGTTTGCTTGAATAGTTTGGTCTTGAGATGCTTTATAACTTAACTATTTCAGACCAAAGTTAACTATAAAACATATAACAATGTTTATAGTGTTATATTTAGATTCTTGTGGACTAAAGATAACTTTAAAACATAGATAGTTTGAAAGTATAATGCTTATAACATTTGTACCTTGTGTACTTGGCAATGTTGCCTTAAGGTTACTTAAGAATGGTTATGTTTGTACTTGTTATAGTGGTTTCTTGATTTTATAATGGAATAGTATCCTTTACCCTTTTTAAGGATAAGTGGTTATGTTTTGCAAACAAGGAAATAATATTACCTGATTGCTTATGAGTTCATTATAGTGTTTTAGTATGTTGATAAACTTGTGGTTAAAGTAAAGGAAATAAGTTTTATTTAACTACAAATTATTCTTGAGGATTTTATATTTGATAAGAATTCTCTTTAGAAAATATTACACACCTATGGTTGAGGAGAATTCAATAAAATTGTAATTAAAATGTGTTAAACTATTTGGACTTCATATTATTAATGTTGAAGACTAATACTATTTATTAGATTCAATTGGTTTAACTTTAGACATATTAGGAATTTTTATTTACATTTATATGGATTATCAATTAAATAAATAAGTTTAAATTTGAGTTATTAAAATATTTGAATTTTTATTTAACTCAAAAGTGGAATATTATATTTTTAACATGTAGATATTATTTTTGTGATCATTTTGGTATATTATATTTATTTTTGTGATTCATAAATAATAAGATATGATTTTACAATTCTTATCACTTTATAATTACTTAACTAATAATAAATATTTAATTAAGTGAAATAATAATACATGATTATGGTTTTAAATTATAATTTTTATTTTTCTAAGATTTTTGGTATTCTATTTATATTTTTAACATTTACCATTATTAAAATATGAATTATCAAAGTTTTATTACTTATAAAACCTTTATTATATAATATTTATTTAAATAATAATCATAATAATATTTGATAAAAAATTTAAGTTGTAGGTTTTATTTTTCTACAAATTTTCATATATCATACACATTTTTCTGAATTATAAATCAAAAGTTATTAATTAAACAAGATTTAATCATTTATTTTATTTCTGGAATATTAATAATTAAGTTTATAACATTTTATTTATTTCTTAAAAAGGAATTAACTTTTTACACCGCACCCACACCTATCCCTAGTCACTGACCAGTGGTCCAGTGGCCACCTCAGCTCTCAGATGAATAAATGTGTTTATTACCGACCCTAGTTCTACTCCTAGATAATGACATATGGGCCCTAGGCCATGTCATCAGCCACGCGAGACAAAGACTGGTTAAACACGTTGATGTGGCCAGGGTGATCTCACCCTGACGTCACCTCGCCGGTGGCATGGCAGACGACGGCTAGGAGGGCAGTAGCGTGCGAGTGAGCGGGTGTGCAGGGGCTTGTTCGAACCAGAACAACAAGGCGAGTAAGATAGTGGTGGCGCCGCTGGTTTTTCGTCATCGGGGAGCAACCGACGACGAGCTTATGTGGCGGTGCTTGCGGGTGATTACGGTGGCGTGGATTTAGGAAGCAAACAAGGCATCGACGCATGCGAGAAGGCTCAGTGACTCACCAGGAACGCGATGGTGTGATTGATTCAGCGAGAGGAGGTCGGAGACGACGGTGAGGTTGTTGAACAACGTCGGGAACCGAGGGTGCGATTGGATTGATTTACGCCTCCTCCGCTGGTGCAAGTTGGGGCCATCAAATAAGAAGAGCACGGCGGCCTCCACCGTGGTCTTATCTGGCCGAGGCGAGCACGGAATTTCCGGCTCCGGCTCACCTCCGAGCTAGGGTTCTCGGTGAATAAAAGGAAAACGAGGTAGAGGAGTTTTCAGAGGGGGAAAATGGGGATGAGGATGAGAAGGGGCGTCGCGGTGGCCTCCTTATCCTCTCCTGGCGATAGCGGCATGGATCTTGGTGCAAGGACGATGGCGGACGGCCTCGGCCTCGCCACCGAGCTGCTTCTAGCTGGAGTAAGACGACGATGACAGTTTTGTAGAACACCCCCTGGCACTTCTTTCCTCTCAACCTATGATCCTTCCCTGGTCCCACCTGTCAGTCTTAGAAGAGAATGATATGGGCTGGCTATTGGGATTTTATGGGCTGCACCTGGGCGACAGGTAAGAAAAGAGGAGTTAGGCCACGGCCAGGAAATGTGTTTTTTATTAGTTTTCCTTTTTCTATTTTCTGTTTTACTTTCAAATTTGAATTTTCCTTATTTGATTTGAATTCTCCTTAGAATTGCTTTGCTGAGTGATTGCAGCATTAATAAAGTATATTAAGGTTCTTTTATGAGTTTGTCATATAATGGTATTATTTCTTTATTTGTTTTCTATCAAAACCCTTTTTATATTATGTAGAAGCCCTTATTATTAATTTTTCTTTATACATTAAACCATGGCTTTATTATATGATATTTTTCTTATTTGTTTATAAAACTTAACTCTAGTTGGCTCATAGTTTCAATAGAAATTTTTATATGTATAATGATCCTATAACATTATTTGATGCATGAAATACAAAAGAATTAATATGGTTATTACTACTTCCATTGACTTGGAAAATGGCAATGTATATATTCTATTATGATAAACAAAGAAGTTTAGGGTTCTTAATTTACTTATATTTCTTTGTTGATGTGAGAAAAGATTTAATAACTAAGCATATTGTCTTCTGTTTGTGATATTTGATGACATGACCTTTTATAATAGAAAGTTATATCTAGAATGTTTTATAGAAAGGAATTGATAAAGATACTCCTAAGCACATATAATTATGATGGTTGAAATTCACAGAGATGTGCTTATGTGATTTGCTATAGGAAAATATTCCTATAAAGTGATATGGACATAAGATGATGGATTAATAACCTGGAATGGATATTATACTTGGTTTAAGACTTAAAGTTGATTATTTACCAAGAATGTCTATTTTCCATAATTCATAATCCTGGATTTCTAATTAAAGAATTCCTTTCCTAGATATAATACTTCTTCCTATCCATCATCATGGTTAGTATGATGAGCTTTACTTCATAAGAATGTTCTTATTCACCTTTTATTCTTCTAATCTCATGGATGAATCCAATGAGTTTGATACTAAAGCATTTCATAGTTTTATCATATCTTCGGCATCTAGATCATCATCATCATCCTGGTCTTCTTTGGCACCTTCACCATCTCTAGGAGACTCTTCTTCATCTCGCCCGTCCTCACTGTGATCATCATCATGTTGATCGCCTTCCACATTTCTCGCCGCCCCATTTACGTCCCCATCATCTTTGTCATCGCTTATCCACCTAGTGTATCCAGCCATTAAACCATGGCAGAGCAGGTGTGCCTGCAGATGCCTGGAATTTGGGTCGATCAACCGGTTGATTTTGCATCTTCTGCACGGTCATCTTATCTCTGTCATGTTATTTCGTATTATGTAGGCCGTCGCGCATTTCAAAAATCTAGCCACAATGCCTTCGCTCATTATGCGGACCATGGTTGCCGGTGCGGTGTACATGGTAGAATTATAAGTTTATTAGAACCACATAATCGATGCATGCATGCAATGGTCGATAGAAATTTTCAGCATGACCTATCCTAAAATTAGGACCTTTGCGAAATGCCAAAGTCTTGCCAAAATGGAAATGAAACAACATTTTGAAGAAAACAATGGCAACTCATTCACACACAATCTAAACATAAACAATAATCTTCAAAATGTTGTTAATTACTATTGTAGTTGATATTCTTCAATCCAACAAGTAGTTCTTTCAACTCCACTCATAATCTTCCTTAATCATCTATCACTAATATTTCTTCATTAGATGTATACATCCAACTACCTTTCTCAAAAGCTTACTATCCTTTAAGATGAATAACACTACTTCCATAACTCTATGCTATACTAGCTTTAATTGAATCATACTGTCTTATATTTACTCTAGTAACTCATACTCCAACCTCACACTATATTATTGTGACCTATAATAACTACTCTAGGATAACTTACCTATACTAGGGTTTCAATCATGTTCTACCCACCAGTATCACTTATACTTGATATAAGTATCCAATCTTGGTGAGCAAGTATGATCATTATAATCCTTTAATCATTTATAGCTTAGGTTTCCAATTGGCTAATCAAGACTTTATCAATACAACCTTACTATTGTATTGGAATTATCTTCTTAGAATCTTTAATTGTATTAAGGCTGTTATTCATGGACTATGCCCTCTTTAAAAGATTTAAGTAGATGTTATGATAAGATCAAGAAGTAGTAGATCAAGTATTGATAGTTAAAGCATTTGTGAATCAATGGTTGATTACTAAATCAGTGATGAACAATAGATATTAAGTTAGGTTCTATAAAGATTGATATGGAAAGAAAGATATATGTTGAATGATCTTGACTTAGTCTCTTTCCAACTCAAACTCATTAAAGAGTTAAAGTTACGTATTACTATGATACTCATAGTAATAATAGATAAGAATAAGATAGGTCAGGATTAGTCATTACATTTATATTACTTTAGTTGTAATCTTAACTTGGCACTTATGAGTTGTTGTGCTGAATATTATGGTATGATCCCTTAAGGATCAGATATTGATTATTTAAGCAATGTATTATGAGTAACATTTTATTATATCTGATCTACCCTTAGATAAAATCATGTTTACCCAAATAAGGTTTTAGCAAAGGTTATTTTGAAACTTATCATAGTCAACTTGATGATCTACTTCAATTCCATCAAGTTGAGAGAAGCTTCAATCACTTTGACAAGTTTTTGTTTAAAAGCGCGAAAATTATTCTGATTTTCTATGCATGAATGCAATGCACACATCTGGGTTCAGCTTATTTCTAAGCTCTAATGCTGGGATGTTACATTAACTCCTGTGGCGCACCAGCACCATGTGCGCCACGGATGTGATGTCTACTTTTTGGCAGCCTCTTCTTGCACATGTGACTATCCACTACCACCTCCCACTTCACTTTCCCCTCCTTCTTCCTCCTTGGATCTGGTCGTGATCCTCCTCCTTCCCACCTCAATTTATCCACTCTTTCACCATTTTTAGCATGTAGAACTTACCTTGGATGTTACATACATAATAGAGGAAATCTCTCCCTTCTAGACACGCCATCCTCTCGGTCTCGCACCTCTCCTTCCATCTTCTCGATCGGTCTCTCATCTCGGTAAGTTGTCCATGTAAGGATGTGTTCATGTGTATGGATGATATGCTCATATGTATGGAGAGGATCGATGCTATTGTGTGTTTGGAGCATGCATATGATATCTCTCATGTGTTTGTGTGTGAATGAGTTGCCATTGTTTTCTTCAAAATGTTGTTTCATTTCCATTTTGGCAAGACTTTGCATTTCGCAAAGGTCCTAATTTTAGGATAGGTCATGCTGAAAATTTCTATCGACCATTGCATGCATGCATCGATTATGTGGTTCTAATAAACTTATAATTCTACCATGTACACCGCACCGGCAACCATGGTCCGTATAATGAGCAAAGGCATTGTGGCTAGATTTTTGAAATGCGTGACGGCCTACATGATACGAAATAACATGACAGAGATAAGATGACCGTGCAGAAGATGCAAAATCAACCGGTTGATCGACCCAAATTCCAGGCATCTGCAGGCACACCTGCTCTGCCATGGTTTAATGGCTGGATACACTCGGTGGATAAGCGATGACGAAGATGATGGGGACGTAAATGGGGCGGCGAGAAATGTGGAAGGCGATCAACATGATGATGATCACGGTGAGGACGAGCGAGATGAAGAAGAGTCTCCTGGAGATGTTGAAGGTGCCGAAGAAGACCAGGATGATGATGATGATGATCTAGATGCCGAAGAAGACGATGGAACAACGTCATGATGGGTGCAGGACCCTTATGTTCAAGAACTGCTTCTCAAGCAGACGAGTAACGCTAGGGCTGCCGCTAGAGAGAAATCCAAGCTTGTACAACTTGAGAAAGACGAGGTTACTCCATTGTATGAAGGATGCAAGCCTGATGATACCTGGTTGAATGTAACACTCAAGGATATGAAGATGAAGGCAAAACACCAATGGACCGACACAAGCATCGACGATATGATGGCATTCTGGCACGATCGTCTCCTGGAGGGGAACACGTGTCCAACTAGTATCAAGGACGCCAAGAAAATCGTCTGTCCTTTTGATCTACCACACGTAAGATACCACGTCTACATCAATGATTACATCATTTATAAGGACGAGGATGTAGAGAAAACCACATGCCCGCTGTGCAGCATGAGTCGCTACAAGAAAGGGCAAAAAGCTCCTCGAAAAGTGGTATGGTACTTTCCTATCACTCCTCATCTGCAGTGCTATTTCGCAGACCCTAAGGAAGCAAAACTCATGCGTTGTCATGCGGAAAGGAAGAAGCCAGGAGATGACGATGACCCCAAAAAGGACGAGCTGTTGACGCACCCTTCAGATGCTAGCTAGTGGAAAGAATTGGACCTCGAATTGCCAGAATTTGGTGGAGATTCGAGGAACATTAGGCTTGGTGTGAGCACCATGGACTCAATCCGTTCGGTAGCCAAAGCATCAAGCATAACACTTGTACCGTGTTTGTATGGATGTACAAACTCCCTCCATGGTTGTGCATGAAGAAGAAGTACATACAAATGAGTATTCTAATTCAAGGGCCGAAACAACCTGTTACCAATATCAATATGTATCTCGGGCTGTTGAAAGAGGAGCTAGCCACGTTATGGGAATCCAGATCCAATACGTATGATGCTGTCATACAAGATTATTTCACTATGAGAGCCGAGTTGGTCACTATGGTGCAAGACTATCCAGGTTGCAGATATTTATCGGGGAAGGTTATTCTTCTTTGGTGTTGTAAGTGTTGTGTGGGTGAACCTATGCTAATGTACTGACCTTACTTGGACTAATAATACTTGTGATTAAACCCCCTGCAAGCATCCTCAACTACGGGAAAGTAATTAAGATATAAACCTAACCACAGCCTTAAACTCTGAGATCCTACACTCCCTTGTGGAAAGGTGTCCTAACGGGAGTTCATGTTTCTGTCAATCCGGCAACCCCACAATTAGTAGCCAAATACACAATGCATTCCCTTAGGCCCATAAATGGTGAAGTATCATGTAGTCGATGTTCACATGACACCACAAGAAGAATAGCACCACAACTTAAATACTAAACCATTGAATAATAACTCAACACAAATCCACTAATAACAACATGACTTCTCCCATGTCCTCAAGAACTAAACGAACTACTCACGAGACATCATATGGATCAAGATCAAAGATGATATGATAATGGATAACAATCTAAACATAAACAATAATCCAATGGTTCCAGTCACAAGCATCAACTACAATAGTAATTAACAGCGGGAAAGTTTCCCCTAAGAACTAAAGCAATATCCAACACAATTGTTACAGCGGGATGGAGTGGTGATGATGGTGCTGGTGGAGATGATGGTGTGGATGATGATGATCCCGATGAAGCCTAGCTTGATGAAGGTGTTGATGGCCACGATCTCCCCTCTCCGGGAAGGAGTTTCCCCGGCAGAAATCTGTCTGCCGGAGAGATCTTTCTCTCTCGGTGTTTTCTGCCCTGTAGAGGCGGTGGAAATCTATCTGTGGTCGTCCCCTTGGTGTTAGGGTTCCGTGAGGAAAATATAGGCGAGAGAGCGGAGTCGGAGGCCGGCCAGGTGGGCCACACCTGCCCTAGGTGCAGGGCAAGGTGGGCCCGCGCCTAGGGGGTGTGGGCCCCCTATGGCCCTTCTTCACCTCCCCTTTTGGCTTCCTCTGTCTTTCGGGAAAATATAATTTTCCCATATTTTTCTGATCTTTGCGAAATTGCATCAAAACACCTCCTTTTCCATCAAAATCCACACTCCGGCAGTTCATCCTCCAAGAATCATCCAACATGCAAAAACAGTGGAAAAGACATAAGTAATACCTCATAATAAGACATATATCAATGAATAGAGGAAAATTATTATATAGAATGGTGATGCAAATTGGACGTATCAACTCCCCCAAGCTTAGACCTTCGCTTGTCCCCAAGCGAAAACTGAGCTCAGTAAACGTGTCCACAGGTTTATGGAGTGAAGTGTCGATAAAAGAATACGGACAAGAAGCATCACACTTACCATTACACAACTCATAGAACAAAGCAACTCACCATTATATAACTTAGCTTGCAACAAATACATGAGTCACAATAGATATGCATAAATATAAATCATAATTGGAATTGGCAAACTTTGTTCTTGGTCAGAGAACGGCTGGCAAACAGTTTCACAAATAAATCTTTTGAAGAAGTTTTATAACAGGAGTACTCTTTGCTCAAAAAGGTTTTTCACAATGAAGGCTTTCAAAGTAATACTCAATAGATAAGAGTCTTGTGCAAACAAGGAAGATAAAGAACATGATTGAATAAATCACCATATAAATGCTTGCAACACAACTCAAATGCTTGCTGGAGATAGAGAGGAAGTAGGTTTACTGACTCAACTTAGAAATAGAAGAGAGGTCCCTTCATAGAGGGAAGCAGGGATTTCAAGTCATAAAGAGCTTCCAAAAGATTATGGTACTTACTAGCTTTGATCCCTCATTGCCCCTATCATAGGCATCTTGAGATGATTAAGGTTAAAGTGAACAAGGATGGAGTATATGCTTGGCGAAATATAAGTTGGAAATCTCATGTCCCTTGAGTACGAGGGCTGCTCCTCATGCTACTCAACTTTAGTCACCGGTAAGTTCTTTTCATTATAAGTACATGCGTATCATAGAGAACCACCAACGGGGTACCCCTTGCACATGGTACAGGAGTTATCCCACAACCAAAATGACAAGGCAAGCAGACAATGAGCACCTCATCGACTATATGCATATATTTTTATTGAGGATGCTTCATAGATAGCTCACTATGGTGATGCTGCAAGTTTCCACCATGATTAGGCATGGCTTAGGCTAGCGGCCCAGGCGTTTCTCTAACACAAAATACAAACTCCATGGACTTACAAGTTCCCTCTTTATTTCACACTGTTGACATCCACAGACAAAAGAGCATGATATCAACTATGTACAAGGTACAAGTGCAATGTTGAAAACGTTCCCCGTGACATCACGGTTCTGTTAATTCCAACATATAGATGTAAGAATATACAACTTTGATGACACAATGGTTCAAGTCTATTAGGGGAAAGAAAATAAGGTGTGCCATCAAGTTCGTGAGAGCTTTAATAAATAGTTTTCACATAACAAAATACTTTTTAATTCGAAAGGTAGATGAAGCTTGAGAATTTGCTTGGAATAGCAAAAGCTACTAGGTAGATATGGTGGACACAAGTGGCAAAGGTTTTGGTTCAAAGGGATTGGAAACATGAGAAGTATGCCTTCTCAAAACAAGTTTTTGGCTAGCAAGGCTGGGTAGCAAGCAAAAGAGTTGAAAGAAACAAGCAAACATACAAGTAATAAAGCCAAACATGCAATCTTCCTTGAAGACACAAAAGATCTTAAATAAAGAATACTAAGCTTATGAGCCAACAAGAAAGAAAATAAATGATACAAAATACCTGTAAGCTTTTTCTCTTTTTCTTTCTAACCTCAAAAAGTATTGCCACTAACCAGAACTCGGTTTGCCAAAACCAATTTAGATCCACTTGATGATCCCAAAGTGATGCCAATACTGGTCAACAAGATCCATCAGATAATAGAGATTGCAAACTAAAATAAGAAGTGCAAAAAGTAAAAGATGAAACTTCTCATTAATATTCCATAAAGGCACTCACACCAAGGGATACATAGATAATCAACTAAAGGAGAGATACTTCCACATGCAAACCAAACTATAAGATAACTTCTCTACCAAAGATATGAATCCACTAAAAAGGTAAAAGATAAAAGATAATGATGGTGATACCGCGACACTCCACCCAAGCTTGGAACAAGCCAAGGGGATGCCAAACCTGATGACAAATTACTCCTTCGGTGGTGGTGGTGTTCTCTTGGCATCATAAAACTTCCAAGGCAAATATTCCCCATCCAAAAAGGATGTCCTTGTGTCCGCAATCCTGAAACTAGCAGCAGAGATTATGCGATCAAATCTAGCCTCATACTCACAGTTTGGATTTTGTATGTCATAGAGTTGTGCTTGTAATTGGTTGGTGGTCTAACGGAGCGAGAAGATTTCTTCTCGGAGCTCAGCCACCTCCTCCTCGTGTTTGGTGATGAGTTCTGAACTTATCTTGTGAGTAACATCCACTTCGTGTTCCGCCATCTTCTTGTAGCTGAAAACCTCCTGCTCCAATGATTCCATCCTTTCTTCCAGACTTCCTTCTCCCTTGGGGCCTTAAACTTATTTCATCTGCACCTTCCCATCTTTGAGAATCAACTCCTTGTAATGGATATTTAACTCATACATGTATGGGTTGAGGACATCCGTAGAAGAATTCTCCATGGGTGATCCAGAGGAAGACATTGTAGCTCCAAAACTGAGAATTTGCCTGACAGAAACAGATTGAAACAAAAACACGACGAGAACTCGATGCAAGAACCTCGGGGAATCCGGGGGGTTTATATATTACGAAGTTTCAAAGCATAAAGAAGGTTTTGATACGAAAAGGAGGCGGAGACGGATCTTGGGGGAGGCACACCTCCTCCAGGCGCAGGGCAAGGTGGGCCCGCACCTGGGGTGGGTTTGGCTACCCGGCCTCCGGTTCCTCCTCTGTTTCGTCTCGTAACTTCCCTTATGTATGAAAAACATAAAAAATATAATAAGATTAGGATTTCACGAACCTTCTGTTTTCACCTCTTTTACCTATTCAAAGACGAACTCTGCAGTTTCTGGTGTTTGGTTTCTAATAAATTCTTTTGGAGTCACCATTTGAATAACATCAACATCTTCATTATAAGAATCTCTAAAAATATAATGTTTTAGTCTTTGACCATTCACCACATGTGTTGTGTCATCCTTCAAAGAAGATATTTTGATAGCTCCTGAATGATATACTTCCTCAAAAACAAAAGGTCCTTCCCATTTCGAGAGTAGTTTCCCTGCAAAAATATCTGAGACGAGACCTATACAAAAGAACTTTCTCGCCAACATGGAACTCCCTTTTGAGAAACCTCCTATCATGCCATATTTTTACTTTTTCCTTAAAGAGTCTAGTGTTTTCATAAGCTTCACTTCTCCACTCATCTAAAGCACTCATGTCAAGCAATATTTTCTCACCAGCAAGTTTAAAATCTCTATTCAACTCTTTCACTGCCCAATAAGCTTTGTGGTTCTAATTCTAAAGGCAAGGAAAGTGACAAGCTTTCCCATAGACCATTTTGTAAGGAGACATCCCCATAGGATTTTTATAAGCAGTTCTATAAGCCCACAAAGCGTCAATTAACTTTTTAGCCCAATTTTTTCTAGATCTATTGACAGTCTTCTGCAAGATAGATTTAATTTCCCTATTGGAAAGTTCTACTTGCCCACTGGTTTGGGGGTGATAAGCTGAAGCAATTCTATGGTTTACATCATACTTAGCGAGAGTTTTTCTAAAACTCCCATGAATAAAATGAGAGCCCCCATCAGTCATGAGATATCTAGGCACACCGAACCTAGGAAAAATAACATCCTTAAACATTTTCAAAGAGGTCTTACCATCAACACTATTTGTAGGTATGGCTTCTACCCACTTTGTAACATAGTCGACAACAACAAGAATACGAGTGTACCCTTTTGAAGGGGGAACAGAACCCATAAAGTCAAATCCCAAACAATCAAAAGGTTCAATAACAAGAGAATAATTTATAGGCATTTCATTGCATCTAGAAATGTTACCTACTCGTTGACATTCATCACATGATAAGACAAACTTCCTTGCATCTTTGAAAAGGGTAGGCTAAAAAAATCCAGATTGTAAAACTTTTTGTGCAGTCCTATCCCCTGCATGATGTCCTCCATAAGCACTGCCATGGCATTTTCTCAAAATCTCTTGTTGTTCAAATTCTGGAACACATCTTCGCATAATACCATCTACTCCTTCCTTATATAAGTGTGGGTCATCCCAAAAGTAATGCCTTAGATCATAAAAGAATTTTCTTCTTTGTTGAGCTATAAAAGTTGGAGGCAAATACTTGGAAACAATAAAGTTAGCACAATCAGCATACCAAGGACTCTCATGCGGACTTACCCTTATTGCAGCCAACAGCTCGTTTGGAAAACTATCATTAACAGGCAATGGGTCAAAAGAAATGTTTTCCAACGAGATAAATTATCAGCAACAGGATTATCAGCACCTTTCCTATCCACAATATGCAGATCAAACTCTTGCAAAAGCAACACCCACCTAATAAGCCTAGGCTTAGCGTCCTTCTTTGTCATAAGGTACTTAATAGCAGCATGATCAGTATGAATAGTAACCTCTGAATCAACAATATAAGGTCTAAACTTATTGCAAGCAAAGATTATAGCTAAGAACTCTTTTTCAGTAGTAGCATAATTCTTTTGAGCAGCATCAAGAGTCTTGCTAGAATAATGAATAACATTCAACTTATTATCAACACGTTGTCCAAGGACAACACCCACAGCAAAATCACTAGCATCACACATAATTTCAAAAGGTAAATTCCAATCAGGTGGTTGAACAATAGGAGTAGTAGTCAAAGATTTCTTCAAAGTTTCAAAAGCTTCCTTACAATCATCAAAAACAAAAGGTACATCTTTTTGAAGAAGATTAGTAAGGGGCTTTGAAATTTTGGAGAAATCTTTAATAAACCTCCTATAGAAACCAGCATGACCAAGGATACTACAAATACCTTTGATATCTCTAGGACAAGGCATCTTCTCAATTGCCCTTCAATTTTGGCTCTGTCAACTTCAATGCCTCTTTCAGAGATCTTGTGTCCAAGAACAATCCCTTCATTAACCATGAAATGATATTTCTCCCAATTAAGAACAAGGTTGGTTTCTTCACATCTATGCAAAACTTTATCAAGGTTATGCAAATAGTTATCAAAAGAAGGTCCATAGACGGAAAAATCGTCCATGAAAACCTCCACAATTTCTTCACAAAAACCATGAAAGATAGCAGACATACATCTCGAAAAGGTAGCAGGAGCATTACATAAACGAAAAGGCATACGCCTATAAGCATAAGTACCATAAGGGAAAGTGAAAGTAGTTTTCTCTTGGTCTTGTGCTTTCACAGCAATTTGAGAAAACCCAGAATAACCATCAAGAAAACAAAAGTGAGTCTTTTTGGACAACCTCTCAAGCATTTGATCAATAAAGGGCAAAGGATAATGATCCTTCTTAGTAACTTTATTAATCTTTCTAAAATCAATGCACATTCTATACCCAAACACTACTCTTTGGGGTATAAGCTCATTATCTTCATTAGGCACAACAGTTATTCCCCCTTTCTTTGGAACACAATGAACAGGGCTAACCCATTGACTATCAGCAATAGGATAAATAATACCAGCATCAAGGAGTTTTAGTACCTCATTTCTTACCACATCCTTCATCTTAGGATTTAGACAACGTTGGTGCTCACCAAATGGTTTTGCATCAGCCTCTATGTTAATAGCATGCTGACATATAGTGGGAGAAATTCCTTTTAAATCATGAAGAATATAACCCATAGCTCCTTGGTGTTTCTTCAATATTTCCAATAACCTTTCTTCTTCCTTTCCTAAAAGTTTAGAACTAATAATAACAGGATACACTTTCTTATTATCAAGATAAGAATATTTAAGATCATCAGGTAAAGGTTTTAATTCGAAAACAGGGTCCCCTTTAGGTGGTAGTGTGGTACCCAAATCTTCCACATGTAGATTATGCTTAAGTAATTCAGGCTGACAAAGGAAAACCTCGTCAATCTCATTTATTTCCTTCATGAAGACATCACTTTCATGATCTTCCATAAACTGCTGCAAGGCATTGTTAGGAGCAAGAGAAATAGCAGAAAGTTCTTCAACCCTGAAATCATCATTAGGCAGTTCATTTTCATTAGGAGTTTTGGCAAATTTGGAAAGATTAAACTCATAAGACTCTCCATCAAACTTAGTCAAAAAAAATTCCTTCCTGCAATCTATAATTGCCCCACAAGTATTCAGGAAGGGTCTACCAAAGATAATAGGATAGGTTTTACTAGCTTCTTTACCAAGTACTAGAAAATAAGCAGGATATTTAATCTTACCACAAAGGACGTCCACATATCTTACAACGCCAATGGGTCAAACTTGCTCTCTATTAGCAAGGTGAATAACCACATCAATGTCCTCAAGATCACAAGGACCAATTTCATGCATAATTTCCCTGTAAAGCTCATAAGGAATAGCACTAGAACTAGAACCAATATCACACAAACCATAATAGATATGATTACCAATTCTAACAGAAAGCATAGGGACACTAGCTTTTCTAGCCTTTTTAGGATGAGAAACAATATTAGTAGCATCCTCACAGAAGACAATAT
Source organism: Avena sativa (assembly GCA_916181665.1). Lineage (NCBI taxonomy): Eukaryota > Viridiplantae > Streptophyta > Magnoliopsida > Poales > Poaceae > Avena > Avena sativa. Next base: position 254,626,055 of record OV702299.1, read on the forward strand.
GCTCATCCTCTATGTTTCTGGTGACAAGATCTTTCACAATAGCTACCACAGGCTCAATATTAATAAGCTCATCAGGCTCCACAGTTTTCTTTGCACTTTTGCTAACCACATTAGCTATGATAGAATGTTCCTTTACCTTAGTAGGAAAAGGGATTGTAACATCCCAGATTTTATATTAGGATGTTATTAGTGGCATGCATCATCCTTGCATCATTGCACCCTACAAATAATAATTTACAACAAAATCCTAACACCTAAACCTATCAAAACCCTAATAAAGATTTCTTTATGTAGGCATTATTATTTTACACAAGCTTGACCCTACTAAAAACCTTGTGAAACATCAAACCATGGTCCTATGTTGACCACCTTACTTTTATAAAAAAATTAGGAACAAATTTCATCAAGTTTGGACTTAGTATGCAAAAGTTAATTGGGTTTTACTAAAACAAAATTTGATAAATGTAAAAAGGAAAAAAAAGAGGCGACCTAACCTAACTGGGCCGCAGCGCCAGCCCACCCACGCCTGCGCGGCAGCTAGCCTACCCGCACCCGCGCCAGCCCACTCCCCCCTCCACCACAGACATGCGGGACCCACCTGTTCATCCCCTACCTCGAGATGGAGTCCGGCTGCTGCACAAGTTCGAACCGATTTCCGGTAAGATTCGCGGCGATTTAAGCCCCCTCGCCCAAGTCTCCACCCCATATAAACCCCGCCACCCTCGGCTCACCCCCGCTCGATTTTCTACTAGCGAAAGCCCTAGCCCATCGACGACTCGCACCGCCGCCGTCGGGTCGACCTCATCGAGACGATTCGGGACCCCCTCTTGCCCCTTCCTTCCTCTAAAGCTTCCTCTCTTTCACCACTGATTCGCCCCGTGCACTTTTCCCCCTCTCCACTGCAGCAGGTCATCGGCAATTTCTCGCCGACGCGTCGCCGGAGACGGGGAGGATCGGCGGGGCCTTGCCATCGGAGGAGGAAACGAGGAGCGTAGACGAAGCCACGAGCGGGACCGCAGGGAGCAGACGCGCTCCGTCGACCACACCTCCGCCTCGGGGAGCCACGAGAGCGCCGCCAACCATCTCCACCGATGCCGGCGCCACCCATCGCCGCCGTCGCCACCACGGTGAGTCGCGCGCCCTCTCGTCCATCCGATTTGCCATCTGCGGCTTAGATTAGAACAAAGTACTGAAGGGGTATCGGCGAATCCCATGCTGCCGCGTGGCAAAGCACGTCGGCGCCAGCGCCCGCGCCGCGTCACCCTCCCTACTTTGCCAGCTGGCCCAATCGGAAGCTGACACTTGGTGAGTTCGTGAGTCAGGGTTAGATCTGTATGCAGATTTGATCTAAACATTGCAAAAATCATATAAAATTGAATATTTGGCCAATTTTAGCTTATAATATACCGTTGGATTCATAATTTTATGTAGAATCCAAATCTGCAATAATTTTCCAAGTTTACAGTAGGGTTTTAGGTGTATATTTTAATCATTAGATTAGAGTGTTTATTCTATTGAAAAATAATTAAAATTCTGTTTTAGTTGATTCTTGTTGCAATAACTTTGTTTCCACATTTCCTATTGGACAAAATTATAAAACCTTGCTTAAGACCATTAGATCTAGTTTGGGGCTAATTAGATGGTTTGATCTCCTTTTAACCCTAGGAATTGTATTAGTAACCCAAATAGATCTAAACCCTTGGGAAATCAATCCTAGTAACATCCTTAACACTTTTGCAACTCAACTATGCTACCTTGGTCAATCTAGAAGAACCAATCTTGCATAAAATACCATGTTGCATGCATGCATGATTACCTCTGTGATATGTTTTGAGCAAGTTGTGATCCGATCTATGTTTGTGATTCGTTAGATTGTTCGGAGTGCGCTAAGGAGTGCTATTGTGTAGAGTGCTGCTCAGATCAAGGCAAGTTACACCACTTGTTCATAACTTTTGTCCCAGTTTTGATTCTATGCATGTGATCTTCAAAATTCTGTAGTAGGCATGTGTAGGATGTTCTAGTAGAATGTTTCCTTAGTATTATTTTGCAAGTGCGATGATTTTGTAGTATGCCATGAGTAGCTCTATACTTAGGATTTTCCCTCCTAATAGGTTACCCCTGTTTTTGCTAAGTATTGCTTGCTATGCTATATATACAAAGTACCGTTGGGGGGTTCGAAAGACAAAGAATTTTTCTAAGTATAAAGGCTCTCTAGAGCAAACCTTTCTCATCAAATCCACTTCAAAATAAAACTAAGTTTTCTTCTGGGCGAAATGGTTGTCGGGTCAACGAGTGAGATTTTGGTGGAGGACGGCCACCCAGGAATCAAAGAAGTCTGCCATGTTTCAGAATTCAGAAGCTTCTAGTGCAACCACAATACATTATGGGCTCTGTCTTGGCCTAGTAATTAGTGGGAAACCTCACCTGGGTACCAACATTTGGAGGTTCTTGGCACGGTTGGATCCGGAAGGTAGAGGGGATACTAAGGGAAAGCCTCGCCATGGTCTTGTCTGAAAGGACTTGATCGTGGATTATGGGTAAAGTGCAAAAACTCTCGAGAGTATTGCAATCTGATCGATCAGCCGTGTTCACGGAAAAAGAACAACATTGAGCATCTGAAGGATGGAGCCTCTGAAGGATCTTCCTCTCTCTTTTCTAAACAAAGTTTTTAAAACCCCATGGCGTGAGTAATATCGCCAATGGGTGGGATTTCGGGAACTTGGTGTGTAATATCCAAGTGTCACTTGGTGCGTAATATCCAAGTGTTTGGTTGTTTGGACACTTGGTGCGTAATATCCTCGTGTGCCACTCGACTTTATTTTATCTAAGCAAATGTTTACAAAGTAGGGAAAAATCTCCTCTTCTTCTCTCTACTTAAGAAAACTAGCTTTGAGCAAATGAACTCTATAGCCTAAACTAGCCTTGCATGTAGAGATAGCCTTTTCTCTCCTTGGTGTAATTTGCCAATACATTCAAAGTATTGACCCAACTTGTTGGCTGCATGTTTTATGTGCAGAGTCCGAAGATTGAAAGGTGCGTAGGGATCGCGAGTCTACACTCGACAAGCCTGGGGCGTTGATGGACTCAAGCTGCTTTTATGTTTCCGCTGTTATTTGAGATAGCTTAATGCTAAGCAATTTTGTAATAAATTCATACTCTGGATTCTCCGTGTAATAAAGACTTTGTGTTTTACATGATATTTCATCGACTGTGAGTGCTAGTTGTTGATCCAGGGACTGGCATGTTAATCACAGGGACTTAGGATCCTTATCGATCCGAGGTCACTATAGATGGTATCAGAGCACATCGTTGCCTGTAGGACGTGACCCTAGGATTGGAACCACCTCTAACTTATGTGCCTTACTTGCTTTTCTACTAAGTTATTTTCCGCACTTCTAGTATCTGCCTTCCTCTACTTGTATAAGTGTCTAACTTTCATTCTTCTAACTTAAACATGACAAGCTTCCTCTACGACACGGTCGCGGACATCGATCCCCTTCGCTTTAGTGGATGCCTCATGGACCTACTCACACGTTTGGACCTACCTCTCCCAACAATCCAGAGGAGCACAATGAAGAAACTCCACAAGGACGGCTGTTGGGGAGTCAAGGTCATCCAGCCAGGAAAAGAGCGAGGCAAGAACCCGGAGGAAGACATAGCAATCCAGATTGTTAGCGATTCCAAGGAGAAGGCCCTTAGCATCAGCTTGCAGCAACTCATTGGTCGCCTATGTGGACGTCGTCATGAATCTCTCCAAGGACACTGCGGCGGCATCTTTGGGAGACGAGATGAGGAAGGATTCTCATGGAGTTAACCTTTGAGGAAAGAATTTCTACCAAGCGCCAAAGAACACAATATCAAGACTTGGAGTGCCACATCCATGACCTTGAAAAGGGTACCTTCCTCGAGATGTTGAAGAACGACGAGCTATGCACCCTCATCAAGGAGAAGGAAGAAATGGTCAAGCAGCAGGAGGAGGCAATGAAGCTCCAAGAGATAAAATTCCAGGACCAAGAGAAGAAGTTCGCTAACCAAGAGAAGAGGGTGATAAATAAAAACAAGAGAATTAGGGAACTCAAACAGCAGATCGACGGAGCTAAAGTGCAAACTGAAGGCCTTTGCAAGATAATCAATGATGTACGTGCTTCCAAGAGGGACTTGGCAAAGCAACTTGAAGCCGCAAAGAAGTCAAATTTAGTGGAGGAGCAACAAAGCGAGAAGGAGGGACTTCAGGAGCAGCTGGAAGCCACTACCAAGAAGCTGTAGGATGAGATAAAGAACCTCCAAGAGAAGCTTGAAGCCACCACAAGGGAGATGGAGTTGTATAGGACAACTCTAGAGCAGGAAGGCTACTCGTTCGAGGACGAGGAAGAGGAAGGCGTGGAAGATGTGTAATAGTTGGACCACCTTTAATTCTATAGTAGAACGTTATTCGCGATTGTAATAAATACCAAGACAAATCTGGTTTAGTTAAACTTGGTTGTTTTCTATGTTAAGTTGTTATGTCTGGTGTGCCTTGTGTGCTTGGTGTGTTTTCATAAGGGTAGGAGTTTACTACTTAGTCTTTCTGTCTATTTCTTAACTATTGTCTTAAACCCCACAGATGCCGCCCAGACCTGCGAACTCCGAAATCCCTCCAGAAATAGCACAAATTTTGGCCACTTTGAACCAGCTGATCCAACTGCTCACTCAGAACATGCAAAACAACAACAACAACCCGCCACCACCACCACCTCCACCACCTCCTCAACAGGATCTCTTGACTCGGTTTTTGAGGCTGAACCCACCTACCTTCACTAGCAGCACTGAACCAATCATCGCTGATGACTGGTTGCGTACGATCAACAAGAAGCTAGACACCGTGCAAGCTGTCGGAGCCGACAGAGTACGATATGCCGCACACCAGCTTGAAGGACCTGCTGCAGAATGGTGGGATAACTACCAAGTCACCCACCCGGACATTGATGCTATCACTTGGGATCAGTTTGAGTTAGCTTTTCGCACTCATCATGTGGCTGATGGTATCATGACTCTGAAAAGGCGCGAATTTCGCGACCTACACCAGCTGCACCGTTCTGTCACCGAGTATGGTGAGCTCTTCAACAAACTAGCCCGTTATGCACCCGATGATGTTTCCACTGATGCCAGGAGACAGGAGGAATTCTTAAGGGGACTCAATGATGAGATATCCATTCAGCTTGTGGCTCAGAAATTTGACAACTTTCAGGAACTCCTGGACAGAGCCATTGTGGTTGGATCAAAGAGGAAGAGCATAGAAAACCGCAAGAGGAAGTCTAACCCTCACAAGCACTCTGTTTCGTATCAGAAGCAGCGCAATTCCTCACCTCCGCCTTATAACAATAATGGACACAACCATAACGGTCATAACCATGGTGGCCACAAACACAATGGGCATAAAAACCGCAATGGGAATGGCAGCAATGGAAAGGATCTCAGTGAGGTGACATGTTTTAAGTGCAACAGGACAGGGCATTATGCAACCTCTTGCCCCGAGAAGAAGAATGGCAATGGCAATGGGAATGGAAATGGACACAACCATGGCAATGGAAACGGGAAGAAACCAAATCCATTTGTCAAAGCCACGGTAAATCATGTTTCTGTGGAGGATGCTTATGATGCACCAGACTCTGTGATTGGTAAGTTCAAACTCAATTCTATTCCCGCAGTTGTTCTTTTTGATACTGGTGCATCGCATTCATTCATATCAAGGGTATTTGTGGATAGAGGCAAGATACCTACGGAGACTATAAAATTTCCTCTAAGGGTAAGTTCTCCTGGGGGAGAAATAGTGGCAAACTCCGGTTGCCGGGAATTAGAACTAAGGATTGGGACACACATCTTTCCCACAAGTCTAGTAGTTCTAGAATCACAAGGATTAGACATAATCTTGGGCATGAATTGGATGACCGAATATGAAGGATTCATAGATTGTGCCAAAAGAACTGTCATGCTCACAACACCGGAAGGGAAGAGAATTCGTATCAAGTCGAATTTCGCACTTAAAGAAGTCATGGTGAACTCTCTTAAGGGGGTTAGCTTGGAGGAGGTACCTATTGTAAAAGAATACCCCAGATGTTTTCCCAGAAGAGCTACCCGGAATGCCACCCGACCGTGATATCGAGTTCCTCATTGACTTGATGCCAGGCACCGGGCCGATAGCTAAGAGACCATACAAGATGGATGTGGACGAGTTAAAGGAACTCAAGAAACAGCTTAGGGAACAATTGGACAAGGGGTTCATCCAACCCAGCGCGTCATCTTGGGGAGCACCCGTCCTATTTGTGGAAAAGAAGGATAAAACCAAGAGGCTGGTTGTGGACTACCACTTGTTGAACGAAGTGACGATCACGAATAAGTATCCTCTACCCAACATCAATGACTTGTTTGACCAGTTAAAGGGAGCCAGTGTGTTCTCAAAGATCGATCTGCGATCAGGCTACTTTCAGCTAAAGATTCGAGAATAGGATGTGCCCAAAACAACATTCACACAAGATACGGATTGTATGAGTACACCGTAATGTCATTTGGTCTAACCAATGCCCCAGCATACTTCATGACCATGATGAACAAAGTGTTCATGGAATATTTGGAAAAGTTTATCGTGGTATTCATAGATGACATACTCATATACTCTAAGGATGAGAAGGAACATGAGAAACATCTGCGCCTTATTATGGAGAAACTAAGAGAACACAAGTTGTATGCCAAATTCAGCCAATGCGAATTCTGGTTAAAGGAAGTGGGATTCCTTGGTCATGTTGTGTCGACAAAAGGAGTTGCCATAGATCCTAGTAAGGTATCTTCCGTGACAGAATGGGAGTCACCCAAGAATGTGGGGGACATTAGGAGTTTCTTGGGCCTCGTAGGATATTATCGGAGGTTCATTGAAAACTTCTCCAAAATAGCAAAACCCATGACGGAACTATTAAAGAAGGAAAAGAAGTTCCTATGGACCGAGGCATGTGAAGCAAGTTTTCAAGAGTTGAAGAAACGCCTTGTAACGGCACCAGTTTTCTGTATGCCTGATATCCAGAAGGATTTTCAAGTCTATTGTGATGCTTCTCGACAAGGACTTGGAAGTGTATTGATGCAGGATGGGAAGGTGGTATCCTATGCCTCCCGACAACTTAAGAACCACGAACACAACTACCCCACACATGATTTGGAACTAGCATCTGTGGTTCATGCACTCAAGGTATGGAGACACTACCTCATGGGCAAACATTGTGATGTGTTCACAGATCACAAGAGTTTGAAGTACATCTTCACCCAAAAGGAGTTGAATATGAGGCAACGAAGATGGCTTGAGCTAATTAAGGATTATGACTTGGATTTACAGTGCCACCCCGGAAAGGCAAACGTGGTGGCTGATGCCCTAAGTCGTAAGGTGTATGTAAATGGGCTTACTGCAGGCGAACTTCCAGAGGATTTATGAAAGCAATTCAGGGATCTCAGGCTAGAGATAATTCCGAAAGGACACGTAGCGACTATGGAAATAGTGTCCACCTTCCAAGAGAGAATCAAGGAAGCACAGAAGGGAGATAAAGAGTTGGAGGAAATAAGAATCAGGATAAGTGAAGGGAATACTAAAGAATTTCGTCTGGACGAACAAGGAACCCTCTGGTATGGGAAGCGTTTGTGCGTTCCCAATGACCCCGATATCAGGAAAATGATTTTACAAGAAGCTCATGATTCGCCATACTAAATTCATCCAGGTAACACGAAGATGTACATGGATGTGAAGGATAGATTCTGGTGGAATAACCTAAAAAGAGATATTGCAGAGTATATTTCTCTGTGTGATGTATGCAATAGATTTAAAGCTGAGCATCAGAAACCGGCAGGACTACTTCAACCACTACCTATACCCGACTGGAAGTGGGACAAGGTAGGCATGGATTTCATCACGGGATTGCCCCGGACTCGTTCTGGATTTGATTCTATCTGGGTAGTGGTGGACCACTTCACCAAGGTGGCTCACTTCATCCCCGTAAAGACCACATATACAAGTGCTAAGCTTGCTAAGATATACATGTCAAGAATTGTAAGTCTGCATGGTGTTCCCAAGGCAATTGTGTCAGATAGAGGCACCCAGTTTACTTCGAAGTTTTGGCGACAACTACATGAGTCTCTTGGGACCCGACTAGAATTCAGTACTGCCTTCCACCCTCAGACAGATGGCCAAACAGAAAGGGTGAATCAAATTTTGGAAGATATGTTGAGAGCTTGCGCACTAGACTATGGGTCTAGTTGGGACGATAACCTGCCGTATGTGGAGTTCTCATAAAACAACAGCTACCAGACAAGTATCAAGATGGCTCCGTTTGAAGTTCTGTATGGCAGGAAATGTAGGACTCCGCTGCTATGGAATGGAGTTGGTGAACGCAGTCTTTTTGGACCTGAATTAATAAAGGATGCCGAAGAAAAGGTACGGCAGATTCAGGATAGGCTAAAGGTAGCCCAATCCCGACAGAAGAGTTACGCTGATTCCAAGCGCAGAGATGTGACTTATGAAATAGGGGACCGTGCGTATCTCCGAGTTTCACCCCTACGAGGAGTTAAGAGGTTCGGAATCAAGGGCAAGTTAGCCCCACGATTCATAGGACCATATAAGTTTCTGGCCCGTAGAGGAGAAGTTGCTTATTAGTTGGAATTACCGGAAGGACTGACTGTTCATGATGTGTTTCATGTGTCACAACTAAAGAAGTGTCACCCGGAGATGGCTGAAACACCGCTAAGAGACACCGTTCCCTTAGATGAGGTTCAATTGGAGAATGACCTTACCTATGAGGAAAAACCCATCAAAATACTGGAAATAGCCGAAAGGATTACCCGCACCAAGACTATAAGATTCTGCAAAGTACAATGGAACCACCACTCCGAGGAAGAAGCTACGTGGGAGCATGAAGAACACTTGAAAGCAGAACACCCACACCTATTTGCTAGCCAACCCGAATCTCGAGGATGAGATTATCCTTAAGGGGGGTAGGTTTGTAACATCCCAGATTTTATATTAGGATGTTATTAGTGGCATGCATCATCCTTGCATCATTGCACCCTACAAATAATAATTTACAACAAAATCCTAACACCTAAACCTATCAAAACCCTAATAAAGATTTCTTTATGTAGGCATTATTGTTGTACACAAGCTTGACCCTACTAAAAACCTTGTGAAACATCAAACCATGGTCTTATGTTGACCACCTTACTTTTATAAAAAAATTAGGAACAAATTTCATCAAGTTTGGACTTAGTATGCAAAAGTTAATTGGGTTTTACTAAAACAGAATTTGATAAATGTAAAAAGAAAAAAAAGAGGCAACCTAACCTAACTGGGCCACAACGCTAGCCCACCCACGCCTGCGTGGCAGCTAGCCTACCCGCACCCACGCCAGCCCACTCCCCCCTCCACCACAGACACGCGGGACCCACCTGTTCATCACCTACCTCGAGCTAGAATCCGGCTGTTGCACGAGTTCGAACCGATTTCCGGTAAGATTTGAGCCCCCTCGCCCAAGTCTCCACCCCATATAAACCCCGCCACCCTCGGCTCACCCCGGCTCGATTTTCTACTAGCGAAAGCCCTAGCCCATCGACGACTCGCACCGCCGCCGTCGGGTCGACCTCACCGAGACGGTTCGGGACCCCCTCTTGCCCCTTCCTTCCTCTAAAGCTTCCTCTCGTTCACCACTGATTAGCCCCGTGCACTTTTCCCCCTCTCCACTGCAGCAGGTCATCGGCAATTTCTCGCCGACGTGTCGACGGAGACGGGGAGGATCGGCGAGGCCTTGCCATCGGAGGAGGAAACGAGGAGCGCAGACGAAGCCACGAGCGGGACCGCAGGGAGCAGACGTGCTCCGTCGACCACACCTCCGCCTCGGGGAGCCACCAGAGCGTCGCCAACCATCTCCACCGACGCCGCCGCCACCCATCGCCGCCGTCGCCACCACGGTGAGTCGCCGCGCCCTCTTGTCCGTCCGATTTTCCACCTGCGGCTTAGATTAGAACAAAGTACCGAAGGGGTATCGGCGAATCCCACGCTGCTGCGTGGCAAAGCGCATCGGCGCCAGCACCCGCGCCGCGTCACCCTCCCCACTTTGCCAGCTGGCCCAATCGGAAGCTGACACTTGGTGAGTTCGTGAGTCAGGGTTAGATCTGTTTGCAGATTTGATCTAAACATTGCGAAAATCATATAAAATTGAATATTTGGCCAATTTTAGCTTATAATATACCGTTGGATTCATAATTTTATGTAGAATCCAAATATGCAATAATATTCCCAAGTTAAAGTAGGGTTTTAGGTGTAGATTTTAATCATTAGATTAGAGTGTTTATTCTATTGAAAAATAATGAAAATTCTGTTTTAGTTGATTCTTGTTGCAATAACTTTGTTTCCACATTGCCTACTGGAAAAAATTATAAAACCTTGCTTAAGACCATTAGATCTAGTTTGGGGCTAATTAGATGGTTTGATCTCCTTTTGACCGTAGGAATTGTATTAGTAACCCAAATAGATCTAAACCCTTGGGAAATCAATCCTAGTAACATCCTTAACACTTTTGCAACTCAACTATGCTACCTTGGTCAATTTAGAAGAACCAATCTTGCATAAAATACCATGTTGCATGCATGCATGATTACCTCTGTGATATGTTTTGAGCAAGTTGTGATCAGATCTATGTTTGTGATTCGTTAGATTGTTCGGAGTGTGCTAAGGAGTGCTATTGTGTAGAGTGCTGCTCGGATCAAGGCAAGTTACACCACTTGTTCATAACTTTTGTCCCAGTTTTGATTCTATGCATGTGATCTTCAAAATTCTGTAGTATGCATGTGTAGGATGTTCTAGTAGAATTTTTCCTTAGTATTATTTTGCAAGTGCGATGATTTTGTAGTATGCCATGAGTAGCTCTATACTTAGGATTTTCCCTCCTAATAGGTTACCCCTGTTTTTTCTAAGTATTGCTTGCTATGCTATATATTCAAAGTACCGTTGGGGGGTTCGAAAGACAAAGAATTTTTCTAAGTATAAAGGCTCTCTAGAGCAAACCTTTCTCCTCAAATCCACTTCAAAATAAAACTAAGTTTTCTTCTGGGCGGAATGGTTGTCGGGTCAACGAGTGAGATTTTGGTGGAGGACGGTCGCCCAGGAATCAAAGAAGTCTGCCATGTTTCAGAATTCAGAAGCTTCTAGTGCAACCACAATACATTATGGGCTCTGTCTTGGCCTAGTACTTAGTGGGAAACCTCACCTGGGTACCAACATTTGGAGGTTCTTAGCACGGTTGGATCCGGAAGGTAGAGGGGCTACTAAGGGAAAGCCTCGCCATGGTCTTGTCTGAAAGGACTTGATCGTGGATTGTGGGTAAAGTGCGCAAACTCTTGAGAGTATTGCAATCTGATCGATCAGCCGTGTTCACGAAAAAAGAACAACATTGAGCATCTGAAGGATGGAGCCTCTGAAGGATCTTCCTCTCTCTTTTCTAAACAAAGTTTTTAAAACCCCATGGCGTGAGTAATATCGCTAATGGGTGGGATTTCGGGAACTTGGTGTGTAATATCCAAGTGTCACTTGGTGCGTAATATCCAAGTGTTTGGTTGTTTGGACACTTGGTGCGTAATATCCTCGTGTGCCACTCGACTTTATTTTATCTAAGCAAATGTTTACAAAGTAGGGAAAATCTCCTCTTCTTCTCTCTACTTAAGAAAACTAGCTTTGAGCAAATGAACTCTACAGCCTAAACTAGCCTTGCATGTAGAGATAGCCTTTTCTCTCCTTGGTGTAATTTGCCAATACATTCAAAGTATTGACCCAACTTGTTGGCTGCACGTTTTATGTGCAGAGTCCGAAGATTGAAAGGTGCGTAGGGATCGCGAGTCTACACTCGACAAGCCTGGGGCGTTGATGGACTCAAGTTGCTTTTATGTTTCCGCTGTTATTTGAGCTAGCTTAATGCTAAGCAATTTTGTAATAAATTCATACTCTGGATTCTCCGTGTAATAAAGACTTTGTGTTTTACATGATATTTCATCGACTATGAGTGCTAGTTGTTGATCCAGGGACTAGCATGTTAATCACAGGGACTTAGGATCCTTATCGATCCGAGGTCACTACAGGGATTTTCTCAACATAAGGTTCAGGCAAAATAGGATCTATAGTACAAACCTCTATGCTAGCAGGAACATGAGTAACAATATCTTTACAAGGAGCGTGGTACTTGTCCTACTCTTTCTTGGGAATTTCAATATAAGAGGCAAAAGCATTAAAACATTTTGCAAGAACTTGAGGATCAAGACCAAACTCATTTTTAATATCACGGAAGTCATCAGTTCCCATAAAATATTTAATGCATTCATAATCATAGTTTATACCTGACTTTCTTCCTTTATCATTCTCCCAAGCTTCAGTGTTCTCTTGAATACGGTCTAGTAGATCCCATTTAGCTTCTTCCTTCATACGTGTGAATGATCCAGCACAAGAAGAATCTAGTAAATCTTTATCATGAAGAGAAAGCCTAGCATAAAAGTTATTGATAATAATATTGTTATAGAGTTCATGAATAGGACATTTAAGCATTAGTAACTTCAATCTCCCCCAAGCTTGACTTGTACTCTCTCCATCACAAGGCCAAAAGTTATATATCAGATTTCTATCCTTATGAATCTCACTGGGAGGATAGAATTTAGAGTAAAAGAGATATGCCATTTCCTCCCATTCCATGGATTGTGCATTCTTCAGTAGCTTATACCATTCTTCAGCTATCCCTTTCAAGGATATAGAGAGTAACTTCTTCTTCACCTGTTCAGTTGTGAGACCTGCACCCTTAAACAACCCGCATAATTCATGGATAAAAGCAAGTGATCAGTAGGATGAACAGTTCCATCCCCAAAATATAATTATCCATAACACGATCAACAATACTTGTAGGTATCTTAAAAGGATCTATCTCAACAGGTGGTGGTTCATCTACTACCCTAACAGTGGTAGTAGTTTTCCCAAACATAAAACCAAGTGGGTTATCCATATTGGAAACAAAGCAACAAATAGAAACAAAAAGAAATACTCACAGTAGAAGTTTCCTTTACCAGTTCCACTCTTCAATAGCGCTTCATTCCCCGGCAACGGCGCCAGAAAATAGTCTTGATGCCCACAAGTATAGGGGGTGTATCGTAGTACTTTTGATAAATATGAGTGTTGATCCCAACGAGGAGCAGAAGGTGTTGACTAGTGGTATGGAGCTGGAAATCTCTGTAAATACTTAGCAAACGAATTTTTAGTGGTTTTATGATAAAGAAAAAAATCAAATTGCAAGTAATAAAGAACAAATGCAGCAAGTGGCCCAATCCTTTCTTAGCAAAGGACAAGCCGGTGGAAATACTTATAAGGACCAAACGTTCTTGAGGACACATGGGAATTCTGTCAAGTGCTTTCACTTCAAATAGCTGAATACTCTTGTTTGGTGTTGTAAGTGTTGTGTGGGTGAACCTGTGCTAATGTACTGACCTTACTTGGACTAATACATACATGTGATTAAACTCCCCGCTAGCATCCGCAACTACAAGAAAGTAATTAAGATATAAACCTAACCACAGCCTTAAACTCTGAGATCCTACGCTCCCTTGTGCAAAGGTGTCCTAACGGGGGTTCAGGTTTCTGTCACTCCGGCAACCCCACAATTAGTAACCAAATACACAATGCATTCCCCTAGGCCCATAAATGGTGAAGTATCATGTAGTCGACGTTCACATGACACCACTAGAAGAATAGTACCACAACTTAAATACTAAACCATTGAATAATAACTCAACACAAATCCACTAATAACAACATGACTTCTCCCATGTCCTCAAGAACTAAATGAACTACTCACGAGACATCATATGGATCAAGATCAAAGATGATATGATAATGGATAACAATATGAACATAAACAATAATCCAATGGTTCCACTCACAAGCATCAACTACAATAGTAATTAACACCGGGAAAGTTTCCCCTATGAACTAAAGCAATATCCAACACAAATGTTACAGCGGGATGGAGTGGTGATGATGGTGCTGGTGGAAATGATGGTGTGGATGATGATGATGATCCCGATGAAGCCTATCTTGATGATGGTGTTAATGGCGACGATCTCCCCTCTCTGTGAAAGAATTTCCTTGGCAGAAATCTGTCTACCGGAGAGATCTTTCTCTCTTGGTGTTTTCCGCCCCGTAGAGGCGGCAGAAATCTATCTGTGGTCGCCCCCTTGGTGTTAGGGTTCCGTGAGAAAGATATAGGCGAGAGGGCGGAGTCGGAGGCCGGCCAGGTGGGACACATCTGCCCTAGGCGCGGGGCAAGGTGGGCCCGCGCCTAGGGGGTGTGGGCCCCCTGTGGCCCTTCTTCGCCTCCCCTTTTGGATTCCTCTGTCTTTCGGGAAAATATAATTTTCCCATATTTTTTTGGTAATTTTCTGATATTCGCGAAATTGCATCAAAACACCTCCTTTTCCATCAGAATCTAGACTCCGGCAGTTCATCCTCCAAGAATCATCCAACATGCAAAAATAGTGGAAAAGACATAAGTAATACCTCATAATAATACATATATCAATGAATAGAGGCAAATTATGATATATAATGGTGATGCAAATTGGAAGTATCAGTTATCCAAGGATTCTCCGCATGCGTTAGGTGCATGTATAATACGACCTATCTCCAGCTACAGAAAGATCCAAGGTCTTCAAAAACCATGCTCATGGGGCACCGGAGGTGGCTCATCAAGAATGATCCATGGAGAAAACATGGAGATATGTTCGATGGGAAATCCGAGACCCGGGGAATCCCAGAGCGAAGGAGCAGTGAAGAAGTGGATCAATTGCTGAAAAACTGGAAAGAGTGTCCTAAGCAGGGAAAAAGAAGCAGCAAGACAAGCCGCTGCTGAAGGTATGGAAAACAAGGTCTGTTTTCTGGGAGTTGCCATACTGGAAGTTTCTCTGCACGCCTCATAGCCTTGACATCATGCATATCACGAAGAACGCGTGCGAGAGTCTAGTCGCCACCCTAATCAACATGCCAGATAGGACGAAAGATGGTCCAAAAGAAAGGCACGACCGATATTCATGGGCATCCGGAAGGATCTTCACAGAGGACACACTACTCCTGATGTCCAGGAAGATGCCGATGATCATGAGTCGGAGGCAACACAAGGTCATCAGAAGGCTAAAAAGTTCAAGAAGAACGAATATTACTGCCACCTTCATGCTTCACTCTAATCCAGGATGAGATCAAACAGTTTTTCAAGTGCCTTCTACGAGTCAAATTTCCTTACGGATACGCGGGCAAGATAAGGAGATACCTAGATGAGGCGAAGCAGAGGTTCAGTGGCATGAAGTCTCTCGACTGTGCCGTGCGAATAACGCGGATACTTCCAGTTGCACTAATAGGGATAGTGGATGTGCACATCCGTGAAACGTTGTTTGGGCTCTGCAAGTTTATGTCATCTCTCGAAAGTAGACTGGCGTGAATCGGCTCAGGAGGCTACATGAGGATATCGTGGTGATACTATGTGATCTCGAGATCTACTTCCTGCCCGCATTCTTCGATATTATGGTGCATATGCTGGTCCATGTCATGGAGGATATCTTCCAACTCGGGCTGATGTTCCTCCGCAGCATGATGGCGTTTGAAAGGATGAACGAATACATCAAAGGATATGTTCGCAACAGGTCTCGTCCAGATGGAATCATAACCAAGGGCTTTCTGGCTAAAGAGTGCATCTCTTTCTGCACGAATTATCTAGACATCGAGAACCCTGTTGGTCTTCCCGTCAACAGGCAGCTTAGCATGCTCGACGAATCTGGTCACTGAGAGGTCGTCGCGTACTGCATGCAGACTTCAATGGTCGACGCATAGACTTTGAATGAGCAAACCTCGTCGCCTACAACATTTAGAACTGGTTGATCCTTGGGTACAGAAGCACAAAAGGTTAATCAAGAAGAAGTACAGTGACCGGAGCATATAGAGGACGCTGGGAGAAATAATCAAAGAGCACAACTCAGATTTCACGAGTTGGTTTAGGCAGACGCTCCTAGATAATCCCCCGCAATCGCATTCTGCGGAGGAAAACATCATATTCACCTTGTCGCAGGGACCCATGCAAAACCTGGTGACCTATCAGATGTATGATATCAACGGCTACACATTCTACACGGAGGAAAATGACAACAAGTGTGATTATTAGAACTCGGGCATAACGTCGGAATTCTACACCGATGACAACGTGAAGGAAAGATTCTACGGAAGCATCGAGGAGATATGGGAGCTCAACTACTATGGAGAAAAGGTGCCGATTTTCCGTGTCAGCTGGGACAAGAGCGTCGAAAGAGAAGAGCAGTATTTCACAACCATGTTTATACCCGAAGTAGCCAAATCCAAGGCCGTCGTTGCGAACATGGCCGCGAAAAATGAACTATGGGTACCAAGGTTTTGGTTACCGGTCGGGAAATCCGGTTACCGGTCGGTAACCGGATATCCCGACCACCCTCGGGAAATCAGTTTACCGGACAAAAAATCCCGAATTTATTTGAATTGTATGAAATTTATGAATTTTAACAAAAAACGATGTAAATGGTCATACCGAGAACTTTGAATTCGAATTTTGAAATTTAAATTCGTCTGGTAACCGGTCGGGATTTCTCGGTAACCGCGGTAACCGGAAATCCCGACCACCCTCGGGATTTTTTCCGTACCGGGAACCAAAACCTTGGTGGGTACTGGCTAGCAAAGTGGACCAATGTTTTTTATTACCAACCTGACAAAGCCTAGCCGTTTTGTCGTGAGGAGAGGAAAAAGAAACATCATCGAAATGGATGGAGTCGCCAACGAGCAAGACTTCGACTAGTACGGCAATCCAAATATTGAAGATGACGACGACTACGATGAAGCAACATACATCACAAGAAGAAAAATGACAACCCTACCCAAAAAAGGTATCCCGTTCGAGAGAAGAAACATTAAAGTGTTGGGGATAAATTATTCAACCGCGACAAAGAAGGGAAAAAAGATTGTGAAATGCTAGCTGAAAAAAGATTGTAAAACACGTGCTCAAAAAAGATTGTATTCATGCATATGGATGGCATATTATGAATGGACAAATTATTATTTAACATTTATGATATATATGTACCACTTTTTACATATAAAACATATAACAGATATTTTATATAGTTTAGATACTTTTCTTGGCATTTTTAACGTTTTAAAGTACTTTTAAAATAAAAATAAACAAGGTGGGCACTAGGGTTCAAACCTGGGTACTCACAGGTTTAGAATAGAGCTAAGGGCGGAACTAGTGGGATAGGGCAGTGTAAGTGATAACAAGAGGGATGTCCGCCTTCTTATCTGATTTGTCACAGCAGTTAGGCATAGTGCACTAGCTAAGGGTGCGCTATGCCTAACTGCGCTGACAAGTCAACTGCACGTGAGTCCCTTTCCCGTCCCTCATCAAATAGATAGAACCTCCGACGCCGAGGAGTCGATCCACCGATGCACCGCATCGATCCGCCGCCTATCGCTCACACACTACAGCCGCACTTGCACCTGCCACCGCACTTGTGCTACCTAGGAGCTCGGAGGAGGCCGCTGTCCGAGGAGGAGGCCGCCGCGCATCCGAGGAGATCGGAGGAGGCACATGCGCGTACGAGGAGGAGGAGGCCATGGAGGAGATCGGAGGAGCATGTATAAGGAGGAGGAGGCCATGGAGGAGCTCCGCTCGCGCTCTTTGTCGTTGCCCGCGCTCTTCATCGTCGTCCGTGGAGGTGAGTGATACGTTGCCACGTATCTATAATTTTTTCTGCTCCATGCTTGTTTTGTACCAATTATCTTATGTTTTTGTCTACACTTTGTGGCATTTTTATGAATATTCTGGAACTAACATATTAACAAGTGCCACAAAGCCAGTTTCCTATTTTTGCTGTTTTTGTATTTCAGAAAAGCTAGTAAAGAAATATTCTCGGAATTGGACGAAATAAAAGCCAACTTTCCTATTTTTCAGAGACGGAGATGGAGTCCGGAGGAGAGCGGGAGACGCACCCCAGGGCGGCCACCAGGCGCGGCCAGGGGGCGCGCCGCCCCTAGGGTGTGGGCCCCCTGGCGCTCCACCAACCTCGCCTCTTTGCCTATATAATCCCCCCGAGATGAAAACCCTAGGTACCCGGTCAGAATTCAACGAAAAAGTCTGTGGCCGCCGCCACCGTCGTCCCTAGATCGGGAGGGATCTGAATCTCTTCCCGGCACCCTGCCGGAGAGGGGAGATCATCTCGGAGGCCTATTTCATAACCATACCTGCCTCCGGAGTGAAGTGTGAGTAGTTCATCCTTTGACTATGGGTCCATAGAAGTAGCTATATGGTTGTTTCTCCTATTTGTGCTACCATGTTTAGATCTTGTGAGCTACCTATCATGATCAAGATCATCTTATTATAATGCTACATGATGTGTTTGCTGGGATCCGATGAATATTGAGTATTATGTCAGATTTATTATTATTCTATCATGTCTATGTTATTTGTGATCTTGCATGCTCTCCATTGCTAGTAGTTACTCTAGCCAAGTATTTGCTTGTGACTCCAAGAGGGAGTATTTATGCTCGATAGTAGGTTCATGCCTCTAGTAATCTTGGAGAGTGACAGAAACTTCTAAGATTGTAGATGTGCTGTTGCTACTAGGGAGAAAACAACAATCCTTTGTCCAAGGGCAATTGTGTTGTTTACATTACACACTTTGCTTAATGCGATTATGTGTTGCTTGCAACTTAATACCCGAGGGTTTTTCGGATGATATCCTAGAGGTGGATTATTAGTCACATATGTAGTTGAATTACGGTCTATGTATCATGTTGTAATGCCCAAGTGAATCTCATAGTGATCATCATGTCATGTACATGCATTGTTATGCATTCTCTATTTGTCAATTGCCCAGCTGTAATTTGTTCACCCAACATGTTATTTATCTTATGGAGAAACACCTCTAGTGAACTGTGGACCTTTGTCCATTCCTTCCCATTGATATTCCATCTACTATTACGAGCAATTACTTTCTTCCACACTATACGTTTAATCCTTTGTTTTCAGCAAAACCAGTGAGCTTGACAACCTCACTGATAAGTTGGGGCAAAGTATTTTGGTTGTGTTGTGTGCAGGTTCCACGTTGCTAGCAACACCTTCGGAAGTGGTTTCTTTCTTATACTGGTTTGATAACTTTGGTTCCATAACTGAGGGAAAACTTGCTGCTATGCTCATCATACCTTGCTCTTGGGGTTCCCAACAGGCTCCACATCAACTGAGCCATCAGTGAGCACCCCTCTCCCATCTCTCCCTCTCTCCCCATGCTATAGATCCCCATGCTTTAATCTGGAAATCCTTCCCGTCCGTCTTAATTGTTCAGTGTCTAGCTTATTAGCTCAGATCGGTGATTCTTTTCATAACAAAATCCTAAAGTAAAGTTACACTTTGGTACTGTATCAAAGGTCAATTTAGTTTGCACTGGGAAGTGGATGTTCCTCAGTTCATAGCCTGTTTAATAACATCCTCCAATCTCGATTGATATAAAAAATAATGTTTGAGTCCTAATGACAGATAGGATCTACCAAATTGTTCACACTTCTTATACTGAAACGAGCCACCAACATCTTCCTCGCTTGTTATAATATTAGTTTCAGCCACTTAACCGCTTACTCTCTGTGGAAGACAAAAGAAGTTGCACAAAATTAGTTTGTTTATGGTTTTCCCTTTTCTATTTGTAAACAATCTGGATTCCAATTTGCTAAAGATGATATAGAAGCATTGTCAAGTAGCAATACTAAAGAAAAAATGGTGTGTGAATTTAATCTAATAGTAAGAACAGAAAATGAACATAATGTTATAAAGCTCATGGGTTGTCTCACATACAGATGACTATAAACCAGCTCTTCCTTCCCAAGCATTAAGTCCAATAAAAAGTTTCTAGCAAGCCAACTAAACAACCCAGGCTAAAGCATTGGTGCGACGGCAACCATTGCATACACGCCCCTCCAGGAAGCCTTGTATTGCAAAAGAACCAGATCATTCTCACATAAGCTTGTATTAATATTGGCATCAATAGAATGCTCCAGTAGCTCATCCGATGGTGGCACTATGCTCGCTGGTTGACCTGTCAATCTTCCTGGTACATGCTTGTTGGATGCGTTGATGTATGTTAATTGTATGCTGAAATAGAGTGTTTTCCAAGGAACTGCACGAGTCCAGCTAGTCCTGGGATCCGTCTGAGATAATATTTCGTTTTACAACCTCTAATTGGTATGCACATATCAAGATTATCCCATGGCGAGAGGCCAACAAAAATACACCATGTCTTGTTTAAGCACTTTATAGCCTTTTTTTACTGAAACTTGAACTGTATATGTATAATGAGTACGACTGAAAGTTGATATGAGAAGTGATGCACTATTTTTAATGCAAGGATTACTTGATATTGTGTTTTAAAAGGAATAATCATTTACTAGGATGCATTCTATTTCTAGCAGGGGAGCTTTCCTCCTCTCGTTTCCCTTTCATTTGATAATCTAAGGTTTTATATCAGTTGATGATTTACTAATTACAACTTACAGGTAAAGAACTTAGCTAATGAATAGTTCATGGATGAATAACCATGCATTTTGTGTTCACTCTATGAATAAAAATGGTACAGCTAGCTCAATTCACTCAAGTCTTTTGCTGCTAACTGAAGTGATACCAACAAAACTTTTAGGATGTAGTTCTTTTAGGAACATCCACATACTATATGTGCTAATATCCACCCTACTTGTGTTGCTACTACTTCTATGCTACTTGATTTGCTACTACTTCTGTTATCTGTGCTGCTACTACTATATGTTCCTAATATCCATCCTAGTGCTGCTACTACTACTATTTGTGGTGCTATTGTGATTTTACTACTATCTGTGATGGGACAAAAACACCTTGAAATTGTGCTTGTGCTTGTATGAAGCAATTTATTATGTCGTGTTTGCAGGTGCTTGTATGAAATGAGTCCCAATTTTTTCCGAAATGTTGATTAACTTCCGTTTCGGCAGAAATCAGGCACTCCTAGTTTAAGAAAATTAGCAAAGGTCATGCCAGATTTTTCCGGGCACTTTACTAACCATTCTTTTATTTTTATTAGTGCAAACATGTGTGACAACGACGAGGCTGGCTCTTGTAAGCGCATCAACGCTGAAGGAGAAGCCAAACCTCAAAATAAACAATTATCATTCTAGGAGGAGGCCCGACGGCTAGAAGAAGATGAAGAATACCATCCTTCCAAGAGCGGCGATGATGAGATGGAAGACATGGAGGAAGAAGAAGCCGAAGGAACAATGGATGATGAAACCACTAATGGTGGCGAGGGCACAACAAGTGGTAGCAATCCGCCTAAGAAGAAGAAGGAACAGTGCCCGAACACGGTCGGCACCATCAGAGAGGAAATTACCGAAGTGAGCCCAACAGTGGTTCCTTTGGCGCCTGATCATGTCATCAAAGGGTACAGTGGGAAAGTGGCGGATATCACCCAGACCAACATCTCGATCAACACCGAGAATCTCTGGCATAAAGATAATGGCCATTTGCGCACACTCCTCTTCGAGAAACTACACACAAGATACAAGTTCCCCACTCAGTATCGGAACACAAATTATCACGGGAATGAAGTAAACAAAACCGCCTTCACAAGGATGAGCACTTCCCTAGCCAGCTAGAGAACCTGAATAAAGAAGAAGATCTTTAAAGAAGGGAAAAGTCTCGAGGAGATCCAGAATATTGACCCGCAGATCACCGAAGATCAATATCGGGAGTTCAAGGACATGTGCGAATCAGAAAAAGGCATGGCCTTGAGTAGGCGGGGAAAGGAATTGCAGGCGATGAATATAGGTCACCACCATCTCGGATCTGGTGGATATAGAACCGCAAAGGCCAAATGGGATAAGAAGGACGACGAGTATAGACTAAGGGGATACCTAACCCCTTTGCGAAATTCGAAAATAGGCAGCTTCAAAACTTTATCACGGCCTGTTACCATGTGGACCCAAAAACCAAACAACTCACCGCGGATCTTGCGATGAAGGACTTTGTGGTTATTGTGGTAAGTAAATTAATTACCGTAGATCAACTCGATTGCATTCAAATCGATGAAGTCGAATTTCTAAACGGTTCACTATTACTTCTTCTGCAGGAGCAGAAAATTGCTAGTCAGGGATCCCAGGGTTCCTCATCCCAGGGGTCGACGGCGCCCACCCGGTGGGATAACCCTTCTAATAGGGCGATGAACCGAGCCAAGAAAATCATGCCGGTTATGAATAAGCCATCGTCGGCTAGGCTTCTGGCCGGCTTTCGGGGTAATAATTGGGTGGATCATTTTGGTCCACCGTCGAGGACGCATGTGGCGGGAAGGAGCGACAAGGAAAACCGCGAGGTTCAAGAACTTAAGGAACAAGTGGCGCGGATCCTGCTGATCTTCCAAGACAACCTCAACCTGGAAATCACCTTCATGTCCATCCTGCCTACCTTGGTGGAGTCAATAGCGAACTGGAGTGCGGGTGGTCAATAAGGGCTGTGCCCAATTCCAAGAATTGCAGGAGCCACTCGAACAACGCGGTGCCGACGAATTAGGCAAATTTTATTTTCACCTAGATATTCTCATGTATTTGAAGGAGAGTGATCGACTTCGAGTTTCCAATAAACAAGTCAAAAGGGAAGAGAGAAGTGGAACCAAACATGAGAGGTATGCCTTATGACTCCCCACTTTTGAAGTTTGAGAAACCCAAGCTAGTTAGTAGTAAATGTTAATATAGTATATTGGTGGAGTGAGTCTTTATATTGTAGTAGAATTTTGTTTGCATGGGTATTTAGTTGAGTATGGTTTGTTCAGCTCTTATAGTTAACCAAGTCTTGCCTAAAAATTTGCTAAACAATTGAAATAAGAAAAAGTCCACAATTGAAGGCTTGGGTGTTGTAGTGTTTAGTCTTGAAAGCTTATTCCTAGAGACACTCAACACCATAGAAAATAATTATTGACTTGATAGCTCTCTTTGAAAATATTTTTTCAATTGAATTGATGATTAGCGGTTTTTGTGAGCACACCAAAGTTTGACTTGTGAATCATAAGAATGATATAGCTTTATGCGTGTCAAACTTCATGGGATGCCAACAACTCCGCTAGCCTACGAACGATCTTCATGGAGGAAACTCCTAGATTTTGGCTATGAGTTGATTAAACATATGTAGCAGCAATGCTATAGTGGGTAAGATTCTTGGCACTCTCGGGTAGCTGTGTTCATAATGGAATCACTCCTTTGGCTGATATGATTAATCATTATGAGAAAGTAACAAAACCTTAGTGATGCCACGAGTGTCCATCACAACCCGATAAACTAATGATTTTTTGGCATGCTCTCAATTACTTAAGAACTAAAATTCTTGAAGGACAATGAATAGAAAAGTAGTTCTTCAAAAGTCTTGATTTATTGATGTGGGAGAATTGAGATACTTTAGTGTATATGCTTTTCATGACAAACTCTCATACTCTCAATTTTACATGATTTTACTTTATTGTTCAAAGGCAAGCTTATGAGTTCTCTACATGACATGGAATCAAGTTTACTCATTTGAATCATCCATGCTTTCAATAATTTTGCTGCACTATAAGGATTTATGAAACCCATATGATATGCTTGCCATTACTCTATCTATGCTGAAGTATTTCAGACTAATAAAGTGGAGAAAACATGAGACTACCAATCATGAGTAATATCATCATCTCGTTATTTCAGTTTAAATGATGAGTTCCTTTTTGGTTTTGGTTTTCTTGCTCGAGGATGATCAAGTTTAAGCTTGGGGAGGTTGATGGCTGTGAAATATAGCCATCAACACTCACATTTAAACTGGATATTATTCATATATTTGATGAAATATCTCTCTAAACCCTATCACTAATGCCTAATGATCAAAGGGGTATGCAATCCTTTCTTTCTATTTTTCCCTGCATAGATAATGATGTTTGATGATGGGAATCACTACATTAAAGTCAAAGATACGAGATTTCCAACAACTGAAAGAAACCTGGAGTCGTGAAGTGGAGGCGATGCCTTTAACGACCAACTATATGGCGGGAATTGTATTCCAGCCACATAGTTCTGGCCGTATAGTTTGCACCAACATCGCCAAGTCAAACACAACAACTTTCATGATGGGAACCCTATATAAAGAGGCTTCGGGCGACGAGAAAAACCCTCTTCTTTTTGAACTCAACTCTCCCTGCCACCAGAAGCCACCATGCCGGAGGAATAGATTTATATCTAATCTCCAAACCCTTCTCCACCACCATAGCCATATTCCACCACTTGTAATAGTAGATCTCATCTACAATTGGCGACATTGTAAGACTATTTGTTTTCAATCTCATGATTTCTATTACAATGTTTTTGGTTGTTGATTTCATCTCTATGTGTGAGTAATTCTCCTTGGGCTAAGGGCTTCGGCCTAGCCATGTAGCTTTTGTGCATGTTATTTATCATAGATGGTATCATGTATTAGTTTGTATGACATGACGATTATTGTACCCTCTCTTGCCTCGATCTAAGGACTTGTCAGGTACCCCAAGACCCCAAGGATTGATCCAGGTATAGGGAGTGTGAGTAATGACTGATCTGTAGGTTGGGAACCTGAGTGACATAAGGGGTAGTACGGCTATATGTGAGGGATTTACTTGGGATTAACAAGGACATCACTATGCATATCATTACTTATATTTCTTCTATGGATGAGACTAGTAGGTTATCGCTATAAACGGTTGCGGAGGCAATACCAATTATGGATGCACTGCCCACATATAATTATCTTGCTCTAACAATTACATGCATACTTTATATTATATTTTATTCCCATCAGATGTTTTGCACAACTACTGGTGAAACCTAAACCCTAGGCCCCCTCTCTCTCCATCATCGACAACAACAAAAGATCGCAAACTCTTGGTCCGATAAAACACAAATGGAATTCTAAAACTCCTAAAGGTCCGTTAAAGTAACCTTACTATGATTTCTGCTTCCCGAGTGATTCGATAACCTAGGTCTACTAGGGAAAAAGATCTATACTACATCCGTAATCCGGATCTAAGGTATCACCCCACAGAGAAACCCACTATCAACAAGCGACTGTTTGGTTCTCAGGAGACGCCTCCATCTTGCGCCTTCAACGAGCCAGTTGATAAAACCAACCGACCCTTTATTCTAAGCCCTGGCAAACTACATAGGGCGACTGGTGCTCATATTTTGGTGCCTGCACGCTCTCCAAAAGGCAAAAAGGACGGGAAAAGAAAATCTAGCAGCTCGAGCCTGCCGGTGGCGTCAACTGCGAATCCGATCAGGTTTCAGGACGATCCACCAAGACCCGAGGGTATTATTTGGAGGATGCATGAGGTAGGTGAGCCCATGCTGAAATTGCACATGCTCGCTAGTTCGAAAATGCAGAGTGTGCATGACGGTGTGCTGACGATAGAGAGATACATTCTTGCAAAGAAAGATCCCTTGCACCCGGTATTCGTGGTTAAGGTGCCACCAGTCTTGGGATTCATCGACAATGTCCCCGTGGATCTGTTTCTCCTGCAGTTTGACGACATCTTCAATATGTTCCACCTGTACCCGCTTCACTATACCATGGTCCGCTTGTTTTCTCTCAGCCTGGCCATGCATATCATTAGAGAGAACACCTCGGACATCGCGATAGTGGACCCCTACTACATGCGTGACGGCTGCTTGGTAAGCTCCATTACACGATGATTCGTGGTCTCGTACCTACAAGGCATCTTGGTGGCGAATAAGACAAAGGAATACATTCTCGTGCCTTACTTTCCCGAGTAAGTCATTATTCACTCGCCACCATAACATGGTTTATTAGATCATTCTTTTTCCAACACATTCCATTTGAATAGTTTCGCGTAGAGATCAACACTGCACACTCATCTTCTTATTGCCTAAGCATTCGCAAGCCACGTATTTCGACTCGGGGAGTCGAGAAAAGAAGAAAAACTATGACAAGATCAAGGAAGTTCTGGATGATGCTCTCACTAGCTATGCCTCAACGGAAGGCACCACCTTCGTGCATAAGAAGGTGAAGTTCGGCAGGCACGTCTTCACCCACATAACGGAGTTCCCCTGTGTGAAGCAGCCGGAAGGCAGTCAGAAGGAAGCCTACTACGCACTCCATCACATGAGGGCGTTCCTACTAGAGCAACATAATTCTATGTTGCCAGATCCTCTCAAACAGTGGGCCGAAGCCAAGGCCAAGATAACTAATTCGGATATTAGACAAGATATGTATCGCATCCAACAGCAATTTGGGGCAATCATCTTTTGTGATGTCATGACTTCGGGGGGGGGGGGTCTTCTATGGAGGAAATCCCCCGAATAACCGTGACATAGTAGATCGCCTAAAGATGTAGGGTGACTATAGGAAGTTCATGACAAAAAAAGGCATCCTCCCGTTCCCTGAGCCAAGCCAGAAGTCTTGTTGTTGGCGTAGTTGTAGTTCTGAACTATATATGAGATTGAGACATGTAAACTTTATCCCCACAAGTTCTTGTGTGTGTCGACAAGTACATGCTACTACTTAGCTTTTTAGGGTTATGAGTCAACGCTTACTTCTTTTGCTTATTATTATATATGAATCAATGCTTAGTTTTTTTGCTTACTCTTTGGTCCTTTGGTTACTTTGGTATTTTTTAGAGAATGCCGATGATTGAAATATCATGGCACACACTATATATGTGAATGTGCTGTGATGGGATCGTAATCCTTGTGTCATGCACAAGTCCAAGTCTTGTGCATCCTACTTGTCTTACGGTTCCATCATAGCATATTCCTTTGTCCAACGACCTATGTATATATGAGGCATGCTTTTTGAGTTGGGACTAGTTTCTTTTTTCGAGAATGAGGCACAGATCCGAGTTACTTTGGTCTGAATGCCGATGATTAAAATGTTGTTGGACACTATATATATGTGAATGTACTGTGATGGGCTGTCCGGCCTTGTGCTTTGCACAAATCCAAGTCTTGTGCATCCTACTTGTCCATATAGTTCCATCATAGCATATTTTTGTGTCCAACAACCTAGAATATACGAGGCATTCTTTTTGAGTTGATGCTGTTTGATAATTGTATCTTTATATACGACTTCAATTTTACATGTTTTTTCACTCACTAGTTAATTATTATTGCCAACTTGTAGATGACGTGGTACGTCGTGTACAAGGAACGGGTTCCCAGAGTCTACGAAGATTGGGAAGACTGCCGGAGATAGGTGCACCGTTTCAGCGGCAATAGCTACAAAGGGTACATCACTATGGCGGAGGAAGAAGCTAGATACACGCGCTAACTAGCGGAAGTTAGGACGAGGAACCAGATGAAGACCTACACCTTCGTCGCGGTGATCCTTATTTTTCTTGGTTGTCTATCCCGCGTCTTTCTAGTTTTGATTATAGGCGAGCTTCCGAGATCTAACTTGGTCGATACATGTGTATTCATGTCACTAACTACTTTGTAACTTGATCGAAACAATGTAACTTATACTGTGTGTATTCATGGATGTGTATCTATATGTATTTGTTTTAATCTTGCCTGTGTATTCATATATATGTAAGTATATGTGTAATATATATTTGTGTGTATGTATATCAACTATATATTGTATATAATATATATTGTATATCATTGGTACTGAATATATTAAAAAATGGGTCGTGGCGCACATGCCCTTGCTTAGTGCCGCAGTACTTCTAAAGCGCACATGCCCTTGCTTAGTAGCGTACTCCTAGTGCGCCACAGCAACACAGTGGTAGCGCACT
Source organism: Avena sativa (assembly GCA_916181665.1). Classification (NCBI taxonomy): domain Eukaryota; kingdom Viridiplantae; phylum Streptophyta; class Magnoliopsida; order Poales; family Poaceae; genus Avena; species Avena sativa. The sequence goes on from OV702299.1 coordinate 254,653,967, forward strand.
GTACTTTACAGCTATGGTGCACATGCAGGTGCACTACGCCTATGCCGAGATAACCGTAGCGCACTACGCAGTGCGCTACGAGCCATTTTTAGCCGCGGCGTACGGTTCGTGGCGCACACCTAGTGCGCCACAGAAGGGAATTCCTAGTGCACCACGAATAGGAGTTTTTCTAGTAGTGGGGGTCAAAGGAGGACTAAATAGGGACTCCCAAAGGTAATTACGATATCCACGAGGAAACCCTTAATTGCGGTGGTCTGTATGGATGACTTCTCTCAGATATTGCAATGGTTATTTAGAGGTAACCTCACTCTTGGCTCAACAAAGTGGCTTTCTACGAGCCTTGTAGTGAACATATTATTATGGGGCTCTCTCCACATATTTTATGACACAAGAAGTATATTATCTTAAATTATTAATTATGAAAATACCATGCTAGAGGTGTATCCTACATCCCTGAGAATGTATTAGCCCTATTGAAATCAACCAAGCTTTCACACAATCTTGTTACTTGTTTTCTTTTAATTTTTTTTATTACTTTTCTACGCACAACAAAAACCTTTCAAACACTTGTTGGGGATATGCTAAATGGGTATCATCATGGCATGTCTCTAATCCGGATAACCCGGGTGGCCCACAGTTGGTAGCAGGGCCCATGGCCTGCTGGGCGTCCTAGTTAGATGGATCCAGAAGGGAGGCCAATGCCGGATAAAGGAAGGCAACGAAGGAGTCACCAACGTACCCGGAGCCTTGGAGTACAAGACACGTTAGACTAGTTGTATACCGTGTAGGACTATGTAACCTGTCTGGCTAGGAATTTGCCTATAACCCTAGGATCTGGCGATTATATAAGCCGGACCTACGGGAGCCTTTAGGGCATAACCTAGATGATACAACTCATACCGCGCACAGCAAACCGATCCTTGTAACTCGGCGTATTGCCATTATAGTGATTTATAGCAGGAGTAGGATCCCGCCACCGTCGTGGGATCTGAACCTGGGTAAGCTGTGTTACCTCGTACCCGACAACCTTCCGCCTTACCCCACGTCTCTAAACACGCTCTGTGAGGACCCCTACATGGCGTACTCGTCGGCAATACCACAACAGTTGGCGCCCACCGTGGGGCAAGAGGCGCTTCGGGCTCTTCAACGGGCGAGGTCCAAGCTCTTCGCAGGAATCAGCAAAACCGTAGCCATCGACCGTGTTCTCTTCTCCGGCAACATTCCGATCATCCCTCCGGACGAGTTCTGGATCCCGGCAAAGTCGAACCCCACCCGCTGCTCGATCGTCCCAATCGGGGACATCCACCTCTTCATCGACGAAACTGACTCGGGCACAAGTTCCCTGGAAGTCGGAGGATCGTCAAGGACCGCACGGACTCTTATGGGCAGGACGAATTCACGGAAGGATCGAACTCGGATCTCTCTTTGTATTTTGCCGACATAGATCCGAAAAATTAAAGGCCCACCCAAACCGCCCCTGTGCAGGATATAATGGTGGAAGATCGCTGCAAGTCTGCCGGCTTCGCCCGTGCGTCCGGACAACAGAGATCCAAGTTCATCAGCATGGTAACTATCTTCAATCTGGCACGTTGCATTCAGAGAGAGGGTGAAAACCCTAGCGATTAGCTAGCCAGGTGGCTCCATATACGGGCCGACCTAGAGCCTTACCCCAATGATGATGCCATGTATCACTCTGTGGAAGGACTGGACCGCGGTACACTTCTCCGACATACTTTAAGGAGGATGCAGGCTTTGGGACCCCTCACTTTTGAAGGCATGGTGGACACCGTGAACAACTTCGTGGCCGCTGATGTAGAAGCTTAGGCAGCGCTCGTGGTCCTACCCGACGCCCCTCCGCCTCATACACCACCACCTACAGTCGTTGTCGCTGCAGTCGTACCACCGCCTCTAGTCATCATCGCTGCTGTCGCATTGATGGGGATATGCCTACCGGGGTATAACCAGTAGGACGTTTCCTACTAACCCAAGCCATCAGCGAGTGGGCCTGCAGGATGGTGACTGGATCGAGACTTGGCGTGGACTCAAGCGACTGGAAGATAAAGGTCCAGAAGCGTAGCTAGGCCCAGTCGGACTAGGTCATAGAATCTCCGAATCCTTAACTAATTCGGTTGTGATCTATAAACCCTAGAGAGGTGAGTCTATATAAACCTCCCTAGGGGACGCATAGAGGATACGTTCCATCATACACCCAAGCGACTCGCCGCCTAGCCATCAAGCTCTCCCCATTGTACTCTCACCATAATACAATCTAGCAGGAGTAGGTCTTTACCCTCCGGGGGGCCGAACCTAGGTAAACCCTTGTGTCTCCGCCCTCATCTCGCACCGCAGATGGCTGGCCGCCCTTGCCCCATGTTCTACTACTCGCTGCCGATTGTAGCATCTGCCGTGGTCATTCCCACGATAGTGGCGCCCACCATGGGGCCTGGCCGGTCAGGCCGGTGTTCTGCGGCGAGATCCAATCTTCCCATCAACGAGTCGATCGCCACCGGCCGCATGATCGCGATCGGAGAGATGCTCTAGATCTTGCCGAGTATCTACGTCCCGGCGGCGCGGCCCGTCACACATAGCGTGATCCTGCCGGTCGACATGATCAGCCTCTTCGTCGGCCTCACCGACGTCATCGTCTCGGAGGACTCGGCTCGCATCCACAAGTCGCCGCCACGCGACTGGCTCTCTGAGAGCTAGGTCCGCACGATTCACCACCTCGCCTCCGAGTACGACTCGGCCCACAACAACGTGGCCGAAACCACCACGGCCGCGGACGACGCGGCCCTCAACGACGACGCTGATTTAGCGACCCCGGCGTCACTCGCCGGATCCATCGTCGCCGCATCACCCATGGGTTCCATCACCAAGGTCTCCAACATTGGAGACTTCGAGGATCCCTCTATCCTCGGGATCTTCGACTTCGACTCCGGGTCGGAGAACCCCGCCGACGTCCATGATGGAACCGGTTGCCACGCCGCGACCTACATGGCGACTGGAGCCGACCCGCCGGAATACCCCTTCTCCATGCCGATCCCACCGAACGCGACGGCAACGGAGGTCGAGGAGCTCCGCCTGAAGCTGGCGGAGGCAGTCCGCAAGGAACAAGCTGAGCGCGAAAAATTTCGCCTTGAGCAGGTGACAGCGCAGGAGCTGTCGCGCTACCACCAACTCCGAAGCTGGCCGCGCCTGAATCCTACCGTTCAGGGGCGCGCCCTGAATTTCGACGACGAAAACGACCCGGCCCGCGTGGCCGAGCGCGCGATCCACGAGAACGCGCCACCAGGAGGAAGCACTCGGCCCCCACCAGGGGCAACGGCCAATGGTGCCCCACCACCACCCAACCGCGCACCCCCCGGGACCAGCCAAGGATCGTGGTCTCCTCATGAGAGCGACATGCGAACGGCCTCTCGCTGTTCTCCACCCCAATGGACAACCTCGTCGTGGGCCGAGCAACAATCGACAACTTCGAAGCCACCGGGGAAGGCGTCCTGCAGATCCAGTATGCCAGGGCTCTGCTCGCCAAAGCGGTCGAGCAACAAAACGCAGGCATCGACTCAAAGGGTCGGATGTACTCGCGTTCATCAGGAAGCAGAGCGGCCTCGAGCGGCCGCCCCATGGCGGTGAATACTCTCAACTGCCCGCCACCCGAACCCCTGCAGCTCCAACACCGACCCGCGAATGCGGCACTCTCCACCAATGACCCTCGGCCGGTGAACAACTTCGTCGCCGCCAACGGACAACCCGTCAACGCCCGCACCCACATCATCAACAGCCAGAGCTGGCGCGCACGTCCGCCTGATGACCTGCGGCACACCCTCGTCAACTGCCGCGATGGCGAACCAAGGGGATCGCTGAGCTGAGTGGGGCCCTCATGCTTTGGACCGATGATCCGAGGCGAAAGATACCCGGAGAACTTCAAAGCACCGAAGGAAATAGAAAAGTATGATCCCTCGTACGATCCATCCGTATGGCTGGACACCTACCTCATGGCAATGGGGATCGCCGGCCACACCGATCTACTCGCCGCCCGCTACCTTCCCCTAATGATGGAGGGAGCGTGCAGGCAGTGGATTAACACCCTCCCCGCGGATAGCATCGACTCCTGGGAGGAGATGAGCGATGCCTTCGTCAGACACTTCCAAGGCTCATACACCCATGCCACCACCATCGAGGACCTGGGTATCTTTTAGTGATGTTAATAAATACCGCCAAGAACGCATGACCTTCGAGGTGGTCCCCCTCAAGAGCGTGTACCACGTCATCTTCGGACGCGACATCTTCCACGCCTTCATGGTCAAGCCATGCTTTGTCTACAACAAGCTCAAGATACCCGGACCACACGACATCATCATCGTATCCGGAAGCTTTACCAAGGCAAGGGACTGCGAGATTGGAGAAGCATCCTTTGTAGAAGTTGTCCTCTATAGCGAAGAATTCAAGGAGATCCAGAGCAAGGTCGATACCACGGAGATGCCGGCATCGAAGAAGTAGATTTCTGACTCCGATCCTGCCTTCAAGGGCGCCATCGAGACCAAGCAAGTGGAACTTGTGGTAGGCAATGCCTCCAAGACCACCACCATTGGGACGAACCTGGACCCTAAATAGGGAAGCGCGCTTGTCGAGTTCCTCCATGAGAATAGGGACATATTTGCCTGGCAACTTGCCGACATGAAAGGTGTATCTAGGGAACTTGCCGAGCACAGCTTGAATATTGATCCAAAATGCAAACCGGTGAAACAACCTCTACGACACTGGGGAGACGAGAAGAGACACGCCATAGGCAATTAGATAGATAGGTTACTTAATGCTAGTTTTACCCGAGAAGTCCTTCACACACGATGGTTGGCCAATCTTGTACTTGTCCCCAAAAAGGGAACCAAAGAATTAAGAATGTGCATTGATTACACCGGCTTGAACAAAGCGTGTCCCAGAGATCCGTTTTCTTTACCTCGCATTGACCAAGTCATTGACTCGACCGCGGGCTCAGAACTTTTGTGTTTTCTCGACGCATACTCAGGATACCACCATATAAAGATGGGGAAGTCAGACCAATTGGCCACTTCATTCACCACACCTTACGACACGTTTTGCTATGTCACGATGCCCTTTGGGATGAAAAACGCAAGTGCTACATACCAGCAGACTATGCAGCATTGCCTACATAATCAAATTGGTCGGAACGTTCACACCTATATGGACGATATAGCGGTGATGTCTAAAAATTTAAATGACTTAATCTCCGACTTAAAAGAAACCTTTGATAATATCCAGAAATACAACATGATGCTTAACCCTAAGAAGTGTGTCCCAGTGGACTTCCAGCTGGCAAATTGTTGGGCTTCATCGTTTCCCAGCATGGAATCGAGGTCAACCCGGAGAAGATCAAGGCCATCCTAAACATAAACCGTCTAACATGCCTGAAGGACATCCAACGGCTTACAGGTTGCGTTGCAGCAGTTAGGCGGTTCGTCAGCCGACTTGGAGAGAAGGCTCTGCCGCTGTACAAGTTGCTGAAGAAGGCAGACAAATTTACATAGACGGACGAGGCAGATGCATCATTGAAGAAGCTAAAGGATATACTCTCCTCGGCACCTATACTTGCAGCACCCGAGCCTATGGAGCCTATGTTGATCTACATGGCGGCCACCAACCAGGTAATCAGCATCATCGTCGTGGTAGAGCGGAAAGAACCAGGGCATGAGTACGGAGTTCAACGACTAGTTTACTATGTAATCAAGGTCTTGACGGAGTCCAGGCAGCGTTACCCGCACTACCAGAAGCTAGCTTATGGAGTGTTCCTTGCTTCTTGGAAGCTAAGACACTATTTCGAGAAGCACCCTATCACATTTGTGAGCAAAGCTCCACTGTCCGACATTATCAACAACAGCGATGCTACAGGAAGGGTTGCGAAGGGGGGCATTGAGCTTGCCGCCTTCGAGATCACCTACAAGAGACACGATGCTATCAAATCACATGTCTTGGCAGATTTCATCGTAGATTGGACGGAGATGTCAGATGCTACCCCTATCCCAGAGCCAGAATACTGGGTGATGCACTTTTACGGATCAAATCTACTCAACGGCTCAGGGGCTGGTGTACTACTACAGTCACCAACAGGGGGAAAACTGCACTACGTTCTGCAGATCCACTTCGAGGCTACAAACAACATGGTGGAATATGAAGCACTCATTCACGGACTTCGCGTAGCCAAGGATATTGGCATTAAGCGCATAGTTTGCTATGGAGATTCCGACTTGGTTGCCCAGTAGGTGGCTGGCACCTGGAACGCGCGAAACCCTATGATGGCGGCATATTGAGACGAAGTGGAAGAGATAGCCAAGAGCTTCTTGGGCTACAGAGTTATGTATGTCCCTAGGGAGGACAATGACGCAGCTGATCTATTGTCAAAGCTTGGATCAGGACGCAAACAAATTATTCCTGGTGTTTTTCTGGAGCATCTACGAACACTATCCATGAAGGGAGCGGACCCAAGAACCCAGATAGAGTTGACTCTTTCGTTCACACAGTGACAAAGGTCCCTCCGGCTTGGACAAAACCGTTCATGGAGTATCTCGTACACGAAACTTTGCCTATCGACGAGGTCGAAAGTCGGAAAATAGTACGTCGAGCAAAGGGATATACCATTATCAATGGACAACTCTATAAAAGAAGCACCACTGGTGTATACCTCAAGTATGTTTCCCAGCAAGAGGGTATTGAAATTCTTCGTGAGATCCATCTCGGAGATTGCGGGAATCACGCCGCTCCTCGATCGTTGGTCTCCAAAGCCTTCCGGCAAGGATTCTACTGGCTAACCGCGAAGGCGGACGCCAAAAAGCTGGTTGAGACATGCATGGGATGCCATTATTATGCCCGACAACCACATGTTCCAGCTGAAGAATTGCGAACAATACCAATAACTTGGTTGTTTGCAGTCTGGGGGCTAGACATTGTTGGTCCATTACATATGGCACCATGTGGGTTTACGCATCTGCTAGTAGCAGTTGATAAATTCACCAAATGGATCAAAGCTAAACCCATTAGAAATCTTTATGGGGAAACTGCCCTTAGGTTTGTCCGGGATCTAGTGGTGAGATTTGGTCTCCCACATAGCATTATCACCAACAACGGCAGCAACTTGTCACTCAGAGAAGTGGAAGCTTATTGTTGGGAGAAAGCCATCCGACTTGACCTAGCATTTGTGGCACAACCACAGTCCAATGGCCAAGTTGAGCGAGCCAATGGATTAATTCTGCAGGGAATCAAGCCACGTCTTGAGGCACCACTACATAGAGCAGCTGGAGCCTGGGCGGAGGAGTTACCATATATTCTGTGGAGTTTACCAACTACACCCAATAGATCTACCGGCTACACCCCTTATTTCATGGTATATGGAGCAGAAGCCATCCTTCCATCCGACATCCTTCACGATTCACCAAGAGTTGCCGCCTACGACAAAGATGACGCTGAAGAATCCAGGCGCCTAGATGTGGACCTTCTCGAGGAAGAGCGAGTATTGGCATGCCAAAGATCCGCCATCTAACAGCAGAAGTTACGCAACTACCATAGTCACCACGTTCGGCATCCCTCGTTTAAAGAGGGGGATCTGGTGCTCTAACTTAAGCAGAAGAAGTCACACAAATTATCCCCGCCATGGGAAGGACCGTTTATCATAAGCAAGGCGCTACTCAATGGGTCTTACTACCTTGTTGACATTCGTAAACTTGAGGATAGACCCATCAATGATCATAAGCATAAGCGACGTGATCTGGATGATGACTACCCGGAGCTTGATCTGCCATGGAACATAGCACACCTACGTCCTTTCTACACTTAGCATATTTTTTATCTACTGTGTACCTCTTATATGATAAATGAAATAAAGCTCTTTGATTCACTCATATTATTGATTCTATTACCTCCTTTAGTGTTCATTTTTGGATCGTATAAAACCTTTATGCGCAAGTTTTGCATTTGCACTTGTGAAAATTCTGCCTACGGGCGTTAGCTTCAGTTTTCTGGTCTACATGTTCTTTGTTGTTTTTATGTGGATTCTGGAGTAGTGACTTTCGGCACTCGAAGTCGGCGATTTTGTGCTTAGGTTTTTGATAGTGCCATTGGGCATCATCGCCTGAGCGCATGGTTCTGACTACGAGTCTTCTGACTCATGAAAAGTCAAGCATAAAAACCAAAGTAATGGATAAGCCAGCACTTGCTTAAAAAATATATACATGCTAGAACTAGGATATAAGTAGCAGGTAACATGCAACTATTGTTTTCTGCCTTAAGATTAACGCAGTAGTTTTTTCGCATACATACACCCAGAGGAAACAGATATTACATAGTGTTTTTTCATTCCTTTGGCACAAGAGACTTTGAGGTAGCATCGTCGGCAATAGGAGAGAAATCCTGATCATCTTCAAAGTCGGTGGTCTTGAGGGACTCGGATGTAACATCCCAAAAATATGAAACAATGATCATCAAATTCTAATCACTAAAATTAGGGTTAACAAAAACTTTGATTAAATAAAAACAAAATGAATGCATGTGTGTATGTGATGATCTGATAAATGCAAGACTTGTGTGATTCAACTAAATAGCAAGGAATGATTCAAAGATGAATATAACATCATCTAGAACATTTCCAAGCAGAAACAAATCAAGAAAAAAAATCAAAAAAAATTCAAATAAGGCAAATGGTCAATTTTGCCAATCTTGCTCACTAGGTCACTTTGAGTGTTTCTAGTCCAAGATTTCAAACAGAAACTTTTCCAATTCTTTTCACCCCTTTCTAGACCAAGTAAAAGTGAATCAAATACCACCTTTAAAACTTGCAGAAACATTTAGCAACCCCATTCAAATGACAATTCAAAATTGAATCTTTAACATATGTGAAGATCACACCTTTTCAAAACCCAACCAAACCAGTGCCCCTTGACCAATCCAACTAACCAGATACTCCCTAGAATGTGCCTAGCAAACCCACCAAGTTTGAATCCAAAATTTAAATTTGAATTTCTTGCGGCCATTTCATCAAACACTTGGAGACAGAAAATCAAACTGGCCAAACTTCACTGTTTTGAGAAGTAAATTAGCTAAGCATTGATCACCATTGATCACACTTTTCTCCCCCAGTGCCAACCAGTGCCTTGACCACCCCTAGCTCTTCCCCATTGCACCATGCCATGCCAACCCGAAGGCACCCTTGCCAGCCGACCATGGCTAGCTAGCCAGAGAAAGCACCAAGACTAGCCACCATGTCTGGGACGTACGCCACCGTCCACTGCCACCCCATGTCCAACGCTCGAACCCTGCTAGCCACTGGACCACCCAGAACGCGCGCGACCATTCTCTCTGTGACCATGCCGAGAGCGCGCCAGAGCGCCGCGCTTGACACGCTCGCACAAACCACGCGCCGCCCTCCCCGCTTGCAGACGTGATCACCACTACACCAGGAACCACCCAGACATGCTCGTTCACCGCCGCGCGGCCAGGAGCACCTGTGCGCCATTAAGACTTCCGTCGGAGCCACCCAGAGCGTCGACGTGTTCCGACCGATTTGCACCGCCCCACGCCTCGCCATCAAGCCGTTGAGCTTCGCCAGGAGACAATGCACCGTCCCCTACCTTCCGCCATGCCGTTAGCTCATTGTGCAGCCGACCCCGACGAGCTCAGCCCGCACCCTTTGGTCCCCTTCAACCACTATAAAAGGAGACCTCCAACGCTCGTTTTCTTCACACTAGTTCACTCCCCACCTCTCATTGATACCCCACATTCACTCCCGGAGCAATGAGAGCACCAGGTGGCTGGAATTTCACCGGAGTTCGCCGCTGTAGAGGAGGATAGGTGCCGTCGATTGGAGTCACCCTAGGAGAATCGTCGTTGTCGACTTTGTTGTTCGCCCCCGTCTCCGACCATCGCCTGCGCCCCGGTGATCCTCCCACGACCCCCACCGTCCGCGCTAGGGTTTTGTCTCGCCGGCGCTGCCTGACGTGGACGATGAACCAGGGTCGTTCGATTAGAGTTACATCGTGCAGCCTAGATCACCCCGTACCGCTTCGCCACTCATCGTCTCACTCACGAGTGGGGTCGCTCACTTAACCAGCCCGCGCGTGCGCTGTGCATAGTGGGCCGGCCCAGTTAAACATCCCGTGCGACCCAACAATTCAAACTTAAGTTTATTCATTTAATTTCAAACACAGTTCTGTACCTAGATTCAAAAATCAACCCAGCTCGATTCACTAAACCAAAATGCATGAAATCAATTTTGATAGAAAGGTACTGGAATGCTTAATCCAAGTCCGTTGGATTCAAACCATTTAGATTTGTAGATCACCCATGGTAAAAATAACAAGGCAGAAGCTTTTCTGCATTCAAACATTTTTCAAAATTCAACCATAAGATCTTTTGAGTTGATTCCAACTCTCAAAAATCACATTTAACCATACCTTTCAGAATATATAAAAATATATAGGTTTACTTACAGAAATAATGATCAAGTAATAAAAGAATGCCACATAGGCATTTCTAGTCACTTTAATTAAATAAAATAAAAAGGTTAAACCTTAATAAATTGTGACACCACTTTAAATCACATTCCCATGTACTAAAATATGTGGTGATGACATGTGTCAACATGATCCCATGTTTGTGTTAGAGAATATTAAATCTTAAGTAGTTTTTCAATAAGTAGAAATTACTTTTATAAAATAAAATAAACAAGACAAGTGTTTTAATCTTGTAATGTTAGTGATGATGCTAGATCATCTAGTATGAACCTTTGTGTGATGATTAGAAATAGTTAAGTATTGTTTGGTGATTGTGTACCTCGTATTTAATTATAGACGCTAGTACCGACCGAGGATACGAGGAGGAAGGAGGATACTACGAGGAAGAAGCCGAGGAGAACTTCAACCACTGCTCTACACAGGGCAAGCTAACACTTGCAACTAAGCAAGCTTATACTGATATCTTAGCAAGCCAATACTTGCAAGCTACTCCTTAAGCCAGTTAACACTTGCAGCTTAGCAAGCTACTACTTGCTTGTTACTATGCCAACCATATGCCTTAAGAATATGTGATTATACCCACTTGACACACCATCCTAGTTTAACTTGCAAGCTTAGTATTTTATCTTCTTTATTAAAAGCTTTCTATCAAAATTTTACTTCGTGACTTGTAGATTCCAGAAAGATAATTGAAGGTAGCATAAAGAGCATAAAACTTGGCCTAAGTTAGATAATCTTGATGTCATCCTAAGGCATGAGATTTTACTTAGATAAGATACACTTGTTTACCACCCCTCATTAGTATTTACCCTCACTTGTAGATGCTTTGTGCTAAGCATAAAACTTGATTAACTTTAGATGGGAATACTTGGTGAAAATGGTTATGAAAACCTTAGAATGATGAGTCATTCTACTGAAATGTTTTGACATGTGTTTCCAACACTAGATGATTTTGATGATGAAAATGTTAAGACATGAGCCTTATCCCTTTATAAAACTGATGGTTGTCTGGATGCGATACCATTCCAATTTTACCGTACAACCACAATACCCAAAAATTGGGCAGGTCTTGGCTGGAAATTTATATACCTTAGTATGGGTTCCCTTGCGGCCAAGGTCTGAGCTAAGGCTACCTTGTGAAGATTGTCCACCTGTGCAGTACCCAAGATGACGGTTGGTCATGGTTGGGAGGCCAAACTCACAGGAGAGCTGTCTATACAAGGGCATGTAATTGAAAGGTTAGGATTGATTATCTGCATACTGAGTATGCTGAATTCAGGATTATTCCTGACAGCTGTATCGAATGTTGTGGTGAAAGTGTACAATATCAGCAGAGTGTCAAACTATTCGAATAGCCGCATTGGTGGTTATGGACAGTTGGAGTGGCCATACTGTTCTATCGTCAGATGTTTTCAAAATGACTTATGAAATGATTTGTGACTGACTTGACCACAACAGAGTTGTGACATGAAATTCAAGTTCCCACTTAGGTATTATAAAACTCTCAACTAGATTTCTTTGCCTTTGAACTTAGTAGAAGTAAATCTGGCTTTTTGCAAAACAGCCTTAGAGCTTAGTATATCCTATTCAAAACCACTTCACTTGTTAGTATTAGTTTGCGAGTACTTAAAGAGTACTCATGCCTTTTTCCCTAGCTATTCCCGTCGCCAGACTATGAAGAGGACTATCAGGAAGAATTATAGCAGGAAGGTTACGACAACTAGGATCATGTCCCATCGTCAGCATTGCCTTTGACCATGAAGATGGAGCTTCGCCTACGCTATCGTTACTATTACGTTATTCCACTGCTTGAATTGTATTAAGATCTGGATCATGAGATCCTTATTTGTGTAAGATCTTATGTATGGTTTGTAATGGATGATGTACTATGATATCCAATCTGTTATATCTCGCAAAAATGGTAATCCTTGGATTGCGATGTATGGCATAATAGGCATCTGTGATTAAAAATCTAGGTGTTGACAAGTTGGTATCAGAGCCATCATGACCATAGGAGACCCTAGTTTAGAATGGACGTTTGAATCAAAAACTTGGTTTCAAAACCAAAGGAAGTAACTATTTACAAAAATTATTCTCATTCTTATCACTTAGACTCTTTCATGAAAATCCATGTTCCTCAAAAATTCTTGCAAACTTACATAAAATTTGACACACTTGATCACTCTACTAACTTACTCATCCTATATTCTTATAGATGGACGTGAAGTACAGCAAGTTTTATCGGTTGGGGAATGGAGGAGACCTCATCTTTGAGCGTGACTTGGACGAGCTGCCGAAGATGCTGGAGCATTCGCACCCGAGTTCTTTGGAGATCACCTCAATGATCAGGAAGGAGAAGATCTACAGTGGTTAGTTGTTGCAAGTATCCGAGGAAATATTGAACCCCCCACTGCCGAGGGAATTCACTACAATAAATGTGGTATTTTTTGACCCTCCATATTAGTCACTGAATGGTCATTTTTCTCCATTTATGACCTTGTGACCAAAAACACATGGTCAAAAGCTGAGAGTCACTATCGGACTATAAATACCTTTTCTATAAATTGGTCATAGACTGTTATGACCAAACTGTAGAGGTCCCAACCTTTAATAAGATAGAGATCCCTGTGTTTACAATGCTAGTCCCTAGATCAGTAGCTAGCATCCACAGTTAAGATGTAATATCAAGAAACAAAGGTCATAATACAATTTTATAACTAGGAATAAAATAATTCATTACATCTTACATAGCTCATTTGGCTATCTCATTACAATGCAGCAGAATTAACTATAGCGTGGGGTCCTTCATCTTCAAAGTGCCACAGGCAATCATGTTGGTTGTAGACTTGTAATCCTAATCAACATACTTCTCTAACATTAAACTAACCCGCAACATAATAAGTTACAGCCACAAGGGTCAATACATTTGAATTGTATTGGCAAGTGATACTATGATAGTATAGTGGAGTCTATCATCTATATGCATTTGGCTAGGTGGAGCTTAGGCTTGCTTTGCTCAAAATAGATTTTCCTTATCATTTGAAAATACTAAGTTTTTATTTGACAAAATCACCCAAGGAACCACCAATAGAAATTGGTGAACCTTCACCCTTGTTCAACCACAAGTTTTTAACTTAGAAATTGGGATGAGGAGATTCTTGATAGCTTCCATGTCTTGATGCTCAAATTGTCATTTGCCAGGGACATGGCTAAGTACTTAGATTTTACACTCTGCAGAGTTGGTGCACTTTCCCCACAAGACTTGGTTTCACCAAGACAAGATCTTTCAGAAGCCTTCCCTTAGACCAAAATGGACGCGTTCCAACCTATCATCCCCTACCACCAACTGTCCATTGGGCTAAGTTATTGCAACCTATATGATCCAGGAAGAGCCCATAATGCCAAGTGGCTGCACTTGAAGCTTCTCAACATTTGACATCTCAAACCTCTTTGTTCCTGGGTGGCATTCCACAAGTGAGATACCAAGTTTTCCCTAGTATACTGGACTTGGTGATGCCCAAGTTTTCCCCAGCATACTGGACTTGCGTAACCACTCAACACAAACCATTCTTTCCATTCCACCCAGGTGATTCATTCACTTAGTTGTGTTATTAAACAAAACACAAGTCTTTAACTTAGAAATATTCCATAACATGAATATAATTCACCCTTGTTTTCTACTAGCTAAGCTAAGCATGATAGTAGTAGGAATCTTAACTTAGGAAAATTCTACTAAGGTTTCATCTACTAGGATTTCCCATGGCATAGTTTATACTTAGCAAAAATTCCATGCAAGTCCTACTTAGAAATATCACTAATGCATAGTGAAAATAATGGGACAAAAGTATGAAGCATCACTTGCCTTTTTGGTAGAGATTATAAGTTCACGCCTTGACCTTGCAATAGCCACGCTCTTCAATTGTCACTACAATTCAATTAAGCAAGGTACAATTTCAATCTACCATTCAAGCAATCATCACATAAAATAATAAAACCAAAGCAATGCATGCAAGCATGCCAAAGATTGTTTTATTTTGTAAAAGTGTTTTCTATAGGTTATACACATCATAAAATATCTATTGGTCATTTATAAAAGTGGCAAGGTCATTTATAATTGTGGCAAAACCATTTGATATCAAGTTAGTGAAAAGGGCCATTTTAAGTCATTTTAGTTTTGCTAGAAATGGTTCAAACCAAGGTAATATTCTTTAGTGTTTGACAAATACATTTTTAAACACAAATGTTAGTGTTTTATGGTCAAGTGTTTTAATATTGAAACCATTTGCAAAAGGTTTTACCTATAAACCATTTTTATACCAAATCAATATTTTATGTTGTTGAAAATGCTTTTTAGCAAAGTAAAAATTTATAGGGTTCATCAAATATATTTTTAAATCTTAAAACTCGGTGGTTAGGGTCAGAGAGTTTAATTCAAATCATTTCCCAAAGGTTTTTCTCCAAAAGCATTTTTAACATATAAACAACATTTTTATTTGACTAGAAATGTTCCAATTCAAAGATTTATTCTTTAACTTCACAAAATATGTTTATGAATCCACAAGTTGGTTTCTATGGTCAGTAGGTTCATAACAATCCAATGGCCAAAGATTTTACCTTAAAAACATTTCTAGAATAAATTTTACATTCAAATTATGCCTATACAAGTTTCTGCAAAAACAACCAATTTAACAGGTGCAATTTACTAAACAAAGTACATGGATGGAAGTTTGTTTTTCTGATTCCATTGATATAAAATTTGCAAAATTTGGACGTGTGGATCAAAAGTTATGAATTTTATAAAATCACATATCTAATATAACATTTTCTGTTTTTAAAACAGAGTCAGTGCCACGTGGAATGTTTTGATTGGGCGGTACCGATTCGTTCGGATCATCATACGCGGTACATTGGATCTAAACAGATCGTGCGGCACAAGATCGCTCGTACCCCTTTGCTAAGTGAATCTATCATGTTTGCTGGATCAACATCTAACGGCTCTCAACAGCTCTACCAGGATCTGGCGGCGCTGACGCAACGGCGAGCGGCGGAGCGCTCTGCCTGAGGTGGTCCGGCCATTCTAGGAAGCGAGAGAAGGGGAGGAAGGGCTCACCGGATTTGCAACATCGTAGTGGTGCTCAAGGTGTCCGCCGTTGGGCCGGGGGCGCACATCGACGATGGGAATTCCTCACCGGAGTTCTTGGCGCCGTCGGACACGCACGGGCTTCGTCGGTGCCGTTGCTACAGAGCACGAGAGAGAAAGAAAATAGTGTCGTTAGATGCACGGGACAGTGGGGAGTACAGGAGCATCAATGAGAAAGGGAGGCGTAGTCGGAGGTTACCAGGGGGCTTCTCCGGAGAAGGAAACAGACGACGGTGATGCTTTGTGTTGACGTTGACGACGATGCAGAGCACGCGCGGCTGAACGGGCGACACTGGGAGATGCGCCATAGGCTAGGGAGTATGATCGTATGCGCCAGGGAGCAAGGGGGCGTGGGCTGGTCGGAATTGCCGCGGATGCTCGTCGGGGACAGCGGTGGTCTGAGAGGAATTCGGGGCAGCCTGGGGGCTCTCGAGGTGTGGCGTCTGGGGGGAAATGGAGAGGGGAGGGAGGTGTTTAGTAGGGCGTGATCATGGGGGAGATTAATTTGCCAAATAACTCGTATTGAGTCGAATTAAAACACGAAAGAAATAGTCAGGCGAGTTCATCGCGGGTGAAGACGACGATCACCTGGCTGTGGGGCCCGGCGTTAGCGAGTGAGAGAGAGGAGAGGTGGGGTCCGGTCGTCATAGACTCTGCGGGTGTGGTTTTTGGTGAAAAACGATTCTGGGGAGGAAAAGAAGATGGGTCGCGCTGCTGGGCTGGACTGGGCCTACTAGTGGGTTGGGTCCGATTCATTTTTTTTACAGGATGTTTTTTTTTCCTTTTCTATTTATCTAATTTGGTTTTTATTCAAACAATTCAAACACTATTTGAATTCAAACCTTTGCCAAACTTTGTGTAGATTCTAATACTGTTTATTAATACATTCTAAAGTCAAATTTAGAATATCTCTTTTATTCTTTTTAGGGTATATTAATTATTTAAAATAGGCCCTTGTCTTAATTCAAATAAGATTTATTAATGTTTTCAAACTCCATTTGAAATCTAAATTTTACCAAATCTTTTCAGTAGGTTTTATTTAAAAATAACTCACTTTGAATTATTATTTAAATTACTTTTTTATGTTTTTTTAATGTTCATTTAAAATGGGAAATGTCTTTACTTAAATGAATTTCGATAATAATAAATCCTCATGATTTATTTAAATAATCCTTTACTATTTTTAGTAAACAAAAATATTATATTTTATTTGCTTGGCCAAGTTTTAATTTGGCTTCTTTAAAATAGTCCTTATTTATTTATTTCTTCCTTTATTTTATAAAATCCATATCTTTTTATTTAAAGATCCAAAAATGGTGATTCCATCTTTTATAATTTTATTTTTAATATTTTGTTTATCTTTTTAAATCCTTTTAGGATTATTTGCTCACCATTTGGTATGGATTTTTAGATAGGTTCTTTATTAGCTTTGGAAATCCAATTTCCTTATCTTACTAAATTCATTAGATTTTATCTATGGTTCCAAATTGAATGAAATCAATTTCTATGGTTTTATAATATTTCCATTTGTCATTCTTGATCATTTGTAAATGTTTGTTGACAAATTTTATATGGATCAAATCCATAGGCCTAGAGTAATCTTGGAAATGATTTTCTCCCATTAGGTTTTTTTAGAGTTTTGGTTTATTTTCCAAGTGTTTAAATTTCAAGATGCATTTATGAAGAATGCATTTCACTTGATTTGAATTTAGTTGGGTTTAAACTTTATTCAAAGTTTGTTCAAGATGGGTTTTTAAGTTTCCATTTAGAAACAAAAGTTTCTTTTCACCCTAAAATTCAATAATTATTTATTTTGTTTATTTATTTTTACATTTCAAAATTGGGAAAAGTTTGGGATGTGACCCAAACTAAATGGTTTGGTCACCGGCTATCTAATCTATCCACATAAGCCAATCCTACGTGGCACAGCCTGTCCACATAAGCCAATCCTACGTGTCAATGCTTGTAGGTCAAATTTAGCCCAGTCCAACGAGGTACTCTACGTGGGCTAAGTCCAACAATTTTAGCCTTTTTATTTTACAATTTTAGCATTTACGGTCCAATTATTTAGTAGGCGAGGCCAAAAAACTCAGCCCATATATAATTCTGCTGTGTATTTTCTTTGGTCCAATGTTTTCCTGTCATGGATTTTATTTGGCCCAAATTTTTTATAACGTGGCATTCCACTTGTTCTCACGTTTTAACAACAAAATTTACGAATAATTGAAAAAGAGACATTTTCACAACACAAATGGCAAACACTTTGTCCAGCAGAGGGGCAGGTCGGCAAGAGACTCAACATGTACCGATTGAGGAAGTGCATTATTGCTGAAGGTGACACTAGGAGCTCACTACCAAATACTAAAGGACAATCAGCTAGCTATCTAGGTACTCTAGGAGAACGAGTAGAACAACACACTGGAGAAGACGGCCAGGAGAGTAATCATGGCTGTCTAGGCTCGCAAGGTGCAGCAGCACGGTCCACCACCTACAGGAAAAGCGCACATGAGCACAGATTGAACATCTTACGGTGACTAATGTCACGTCACATCAAGAACAATGAAAGAGGCTGGCAGTGTAGGTGCATAGACCGGAGCCACTAGGCAGGCATTGTGTTTACCTTGTCATCGGTGTCAGCGTGACCGCCGCCTGTGCCGGGGAGTGGGATCACGGTGGCGGTGTCAGTGACATTGGTGGCAAGCGGAACAGTGGTGTTGATGCCGATGAACGGGCACCCCTCGTCGCTGGCGGGGGGCTCCTGCCGGTCGCGCCACCCACCGTGGGATCTAGTGGGAACCTGAAGTGCGGCATGGTTGTCACCTGCTGGGCGGCTCCGGATTATCAGAGTACACCGGCAGCGGGAGGAGGGACGACACGTTGTTGGACCCGGCGCTCAGGGCCATAGAAGAGTAGTGCGGCCAGGCTAGCAAGATTTCACGGTGGTGGTGCTGGCGCGACGCTGGTACAGGGCCGTGGTTTTGTATCCTCGTCGTGTAGGAGCTGGACCAGGGGAAGGCTGCCACGAAATTTTGGGATCAACAACTATTAGATAGACGCACATGCATGCATGAACGGAAAATGGAGACCGAGCAAAGTATACCGTGGAAGGATCGGCCGGTACCAAGTAGTATGCCGAGGCGCCCGTGCCAATGAAGACGTAGCAGAGCAGCCAGACGGTGACAGCGCCATTGGTAGCCATCTTCAACTCGCTCTTCCCTTTCCCCTGCAGCTTGCACTAATCGAATGCCAGCAATAGTTCAGGAGTCAAGTGTCCACCTCTATGAGCAGCTTGTCGTAGGTGCAAAAGAAGAAAACATCGGTGATATATGCAACACAACCATAAGACAACAACATATATTTGTTAAGTGGGTATATAGAGTATCATCTTGTAGGTTAATAACATCACACAATCTTTAATCTGACAAGAGCAAGCTACAACTAAGTGAACAAAAATACATCTACAAATATAAGCCATGTACAACTGATGCTTGATTCAATAAACAAGGGGACACAAATACTAAAAGCATCTCCAGCTATAAGCACCCAAGGACAAGCAGTTAACTCGCCTAATCCAAGTAGGCACTAACAGGAATAGGCAGGCCCATATCGACTAAATAAAAGTTATGGATTTGAGGATCTTTTAATTATATGCACGAGCAACGTCTAAAGAATCATACGAGTGACTATCCTGTTTCATCATAAGATTGGCATTACTAGTTGCATCAAGGAAGAAAACTGGTTGCTAGTACCATGAGCTACACCCCTTTATCCACTATTATTTCACACTTATCACAGTTAAGTACACTTATTTATAGACAGAGGAAGTATAGCATGTTGGCCTTTAGTTCTTAGATGAAAAAATTAAACCTAATCACATACACCAACCGAAACACCATTGGGTACTTATATGTGCATGAATCGGATTTTTTAGTTCCAACTTGGCCAACACAGATTGAATAATCCTACGAAGAAACCACGAAATTAGGTTCAAATAAGGTATCCATTTAACCCTGAATTATCAGACCAAATTGTTAAACCCTCTCATGTATATGCTCGTGTATCATATATACCATGTAAACAGTACAACATCTGAATGGGACAAAATAGTAATATTGTGCTTCGAATGTCCAAAATAATCAATTCAAGAATCGTCTTCATCCAAAGATAAACATGAACACTGAATTCAGTAACAGTTTTATTCTGGGAGTGAAATGCTCACAACCAGAGGACTTTATCTTGCAACCTGTGCACACATATCAGAACCAAATTTCATTTAGCTATCTAAGACATCAAAGTGGCAAAATTAAGGTAATCATTTGACAACAGGACCAAGAGGAACACTTTGTATGAAATTCATTGCTACCAAGGAGATCTTCATTCAAAGCATGACACAATTATGAAAAAAGGAGAACGGAAAAAGACGACAACACGAATAAAGAAATCAGCACACATAAACATAGTTCGAATTAAATCCCCAGAATACTACCTATAAATTGATAAGCACCAAAAAATGACAAATAAATTTAGGCAGTTGAACATAATAATAACCTATAGAAAACTGCTAACACAACCAGTCAAGGAAATCCAAAAGATCATGTTTCACATCATCAGCTGAGCACCATCATCTGATGAGCACATCATCATCATCACCGCAATTCACTACAGACCACTACTGACCAACCAAGCGAATGGGAAACAAAAAGCACAGGGGACTCCCTTCCTTATGATGTAGAAGAGGTCGATGCAGGTCTACAGCTCCCGTCGGTTCCATCCTCGCTCAGGTGAGGCTCCATCCTCGCGTCCAGCATGAACTCGTCGAGGAGGCCGGATCCGGTGGGGGCGAGGACAGGGACGACCGGATGAAAGCGCTCATGCATAACCATCTTGAGTGGGATAGGAGAGCATCAACAAGATCATATGGGTATGATTTGGATGGGATCTGGGTAAAGCTTGGTCAGTGACATTCCAATAACATGGAGACGGTGGAATGAATCCTCGACAAATGTGTCACCGTGGTTGTAGAGGAGACGCTGTCGAGAAGGTGCTCAGGCCATCATGTCCGTCGGAGGAGAGCGCAGGTTGGCCTGGCCATCGCGTCGGCGGTACATATGGAGCTTCCCTTCTCCCGGATGAGCGCTGGAGCAGCCAGTTCCGGCCAGACCTGGCCGTCGACGAGCGGGGAAACCATGTCGCATAGATGGTGGTCTAGGAGGACCTGGCAATACCACGCGAACCCCGTCTTGTTCGTCCTCGGCAGCGGGGGGCTGCTAGGGTTCATGCAAAGCTCTCGGGATCAAGATCGAGAGAGCGGTGGCCTGCAAGGGTGTGCGACTACTGGACCTGAATCAGGGCTTGAATGGCGAGAGAGGAGCGGTGGATAGAGGTGGACGGCGCCGTGAATTGGTGGGAGGGGGAGTGCGGCGCTGTGGAGCCGTGGGAGAAAAAATGGGAGAGGTAGGGATATGGCGGAGGCGCATGAAAATGAGGGGAAAGTTGGAGGTGGGGAATTAGGTTTAGTTCACACGCGTGGATCTCCCGCCCAGTCTAATTTCAGATTCGTTTCGTGCCTCCAGCGGCGCGGGAGACGAAATTTTAGACGTTGGATAGAGGTATATGGACGGTTGAGATCTACTTCTGTGGGTAGGACCCAGACGGTAGTGATGCAGGCTCCACCTGTTTTTGATGTGTATTAGAATGACACTTAGGCCCCATCCGTTATTGATATACTAATAGTATAGTATCAAAATGATAGATAGGCCTCACCCATTACTGACGCACTAGTAGAATGTCAGAAAGACACGTAGATCCCACCCATCAAGGACACTAGTAGAGTATCAAAATGACACATAGGCCCACCCGTCAGTGATACTAGTAGAGTATCAGAATGAGACGTGGGCCCCACCCATTTAGTGACACATTAGTAGAATATCAGGCTCTACCTGTCAGTGATACACTAGTTATCAGAATAACATATAAACCCCATGCAAATGGCCACATGGATACGACACGTAGGCAAAAGTTGACACATGAATATGATATGTAGACGAAAGTGATGAGGTGGCGATACAATCATTTCAGCATATCACAAATTAAGGGTCATGACCATTTAAATTGGTCGTAATGGGATAAATATAAGCCTCTAAATTAGTGATATCCATCTATGACCAATTTGTGTAAGGAAATTGTGACCTTCTTAACAAAATAGGTCATAATTCTTTATCGTTTGGACCCTACCAAATGCCTCATGACCATCTGGTTCAGAATGATCATAGATATATGACCAAAAAATCCATGGTCGTTAATAAAAGGTCACCAGTGAGCATATTTCTTGTAGTGATTCAGTTCACCTTGAGAGAACAACTGGCTCGATGGACTTGCTTGGGCCATGCAGGAAGCTCTTGCCCGTCTGTGTGGGTAGAGTATCAATCAAATCAAGGGTACCCGCTTTGAGTTCTACCCAAGGCGTGATGCTATGGGACAGCCTCTGGAGGCCCCATATCACCATGAGCTGAAGACTCAGTTGGACCATCTCAGCTTCATGATGTATGACCGTCAGAAGGAGTTGGACAATGCCCGTTCCTACACCAACCACAAGTACGCAATCGCCGCCAAGAAGGATCAGACCATCACCATGCTAGTGAAGGATCGCAAGTCTCGTCGCCGTCAGCTCGACAAGAAGGAGCGCATCATTGCCCGTCTTCGCCACCGGATCACGGATTTGGAGGATACCATCCATGAGAGAGACATGCAGTTAGAGGAGAGGGAGAATGCAGGGGAAGACCTTCGTGGAGACCCCTACTCCTATCTCAGCGATGATGATGACTTTCTGGAGGATTAGGCCATGGAATTCTTCACCGATGAGGATGACTTTTCCATCATCGATGATGATGAGGATGATGATGAGCCCATCTCCACCGCCCCGATCTCCCCGACATCGTGAAGACCCCAAAGCTCACCATCGTACAAACATGCCTCCGCCAAGACAAAGTGGCATCGTCATTCGCGACAACGCGGAGCAGCCCCGTCATGATGGAAAGCGCAACCAAGGGCATAAGAGCAGGTCACGCCATGACCCTCCGCGTCCGACAAGCAACCGCGACAAGAGTGAGGTGTCGTAGGAGGGTAACAGCAAGAATGCTAACCCACCGCCACCTCCTCCTTCGTCGCCCCCTAGCAGCCACCATGGAGGAGGAGGCTCGCGTCGTTCATGCATCCCATCCCCTGGCGGCAAGAAGAAAAGAACAAGACCGGAGCCATACGACGCACATTCACGCCTAGACAAGATTCACGAGGCCCGGGAAGAACCATACCTGGGACCACATTACTTTGGGCCTGTGATATGGATCGCAACTTACCCCATGGGTTCCGGATTGACAAGACCATCAAGCCCTATGATGGCACTGCCAAACCAGCTACATGGTTGCAGGATTACGACAACGCGGTGGAGATCGCCAGGGGTAACCCCAATGTTGCCGTCAAGTACCTCCCATTGATGTTGATGGGCACATCCCTCCAATGGATTGATGAATTGCCATAGAAGTCCATCTGCAACTGGTTGGACATGCAAGAAGCATTCACCAAGAACTTCGAGGGTACGTATAAGCGTCCATGCACTGTTGGCGATCTACAGCGGTGCGTGCAAGATAAAGACGAGTCATCTCCTGCCTACCTCTCCCGCTGGCTAGATACGAAGAATTCATGTGCGGGAGTGCACGCTCAGACCATGGCCGCCTTCATTGATGGGTTGGAGAAAGGTACATTGCTCCGACATAAGTTGAAGCGCCTGTAGGACAATCATAGGCTCGATCTCAACCAGATGATCCAGCTGGCCAGTGAGTTCGCGGCTGCCGACGACGATGCTCGCAGCTCCTTGCCGGAAACAGCCGTTCCAACTCAAGCTAAGAAGAACCCGCCAGAAGAAAATCAAACCTCCGACATGGTCGCCATGACATTTGCAGGACGAGGTGATGGCGGACAGCGTGGCTGAGGATGGGAGCTGGTCGTGGGAAGCAGGGAGGTAGTAAAACTACCCTAGCAGCGCTTCGCGTTCCCCAAATGTACGAGGAGTACCGTGATATGCCATGCCTCGTACACCTCGATGCCAAGGGCAAGGCCACTCACACCAATCGCCATTACAAGTTCGTCAATGACTTGAAGGAGGACCCGGAGTCCGGTTACAAGCGAAGTCGGAAAAACAGACCGCGAGGGAAGGGCAAAGGGAAGAAGAAGGAAGAGGAGTCCAAGGATTCAAGTGACATGGACGAGGATGTTGACCCCAAGCACGCTGACAAGAGCGATGGCAAGGGCAATAACCCCTTTGAGAAGAAGGCTGCCATCTACCACACTTACCTTGGCACCCCTACTATCCGGCAACAGAAAACCTCCATGAGGATATTGATGGACACCCTACCCCCAGTTCCCCAGTACATGTGCTGGTCGGAGATTCCAATCACTTGGGACAGGAAGGATCACCCATACCTCATCCCTACGGAGAACCAGTACGCCATGGTCATCAACCCCCTGATTGACGGCAACGAGTTCACCAAATGCATGGTGGACAGTGGAAGCAACATCAACATCATGTATATGGATACGCTGCACAAGATGAACTTGACGGAGGCAAACCTAAGGGGGACCAGCACCGTGTTCCATGGCATAGTTCATGGTCGGGAGGCTCGGTCCCTTGGGTGCATCACGCTTCAGGTATCTTTTAGCGATGTTAATAATTACTGCCAAGAACGCATGACCTTCGAGGTGGTCCCCTTCAAGAGCGTGCACCACGTCATCTTCGGACACGACATCTTCCACGCCTTCATGGCCAAGCCATGCTTCGTCTACAACAAGCTCAAGATACCCGGACCACACGACATCATCACCGTATCCGGAAGCTTTACCAAGGCAAGGGACTGCGAGATTGGAGAAGCGGCCTTTGCAGAAGCTGTCCTCTACAACGAAGAATTCAAGGAGATCCAGAGCAAGATCGATACCACGGAGATGCTGGCATCAAAGAAGCATATTTCTGACTCTGATCCCGCCTTCAAGGCCTCCATCGAGACCAAGCCAGTGGAATTTGTGGTAGGCGATGCCTCCAAGACCACCGCCATTGGGACGAACCTGGACCCTAAATAGGAAAGCGCGCTTGTCGAGTTCCTCCATGAGAATAGGGACATCTTTGCCTGGCAACTTGCCGACATGAAAGGTGTATCTAGGGAACTTGCCGAGCATAGCTTGAATATTGATCCAAAATGCAAACCGGTGAAACAACCTCTACGACACTGCGGAGACGAGAAGAGACGCGCCATAGGCAATTAGATAGCTAGGTTACTTAATGCTAGTTTTATTCGAGAAGTCCTTCACACACGATGGGTGGCCAATCCTGTACTTGTCCCCAAAAAGGGAACCAAATAATTAAGAATGCGCATTGATTACACCGGCTTGAACAAAGCGTGTCCCAAAGATCTGTTTTCTTTGCCTCGCATTGACCAAGTCATTGACTCGACTGCAGGCTCAGAACTTTTGTGTTTTCTCGACGCATACTCATGATACCACCATATAAAGATGAGGAAGTCAGACCAATTGGCCACTTCATTCACCACACCTTACGGCACGTTTTGCTATGTCACGATGCCCTTTGGGCTGAAAAACGCATGTGCTACGTACCAGCAGACTATGCAGCATTGCCTACACAATCAAATTGGTCGGAACGTTCACACCTATATGGACGATATAGCGGTGATGTCTAAAAAGTTAAATGACTTAATCTCTGACTTAAAAGAAACCTTTGATAATATCCAGAAATAGAACATGATGCTTAACCCTAAGAAGTGTGTCCCAGCGGACTTCCAGTTGGCAAATTGTTGGGCTTCATCGTTTCCCAGCATGGAATTGAGGTCAACCCAGAGAAGATCAAGTCCATCCTAAACATAAACCGTCTGACATGCCTGAAGGACATCCAACGGCTTACAGGTTGCGTTGCACCAGTTAGCCGGTTCGTTAGCCGACTTGGAGAGAAGACTCTGCCATTGTACAAGTTGCTGAAGAAGGCAGACAAATTTACATAGACGGGCGAGGCAGATGCATCACTAAAGAAGCTAAATGATATACTCTCCTCGGCACCTATACTTGCAGCACCTGAGCCTATGGAGCCTATGTTGATCTACATGGCGGCCACCAACCGGGTAATCAGCATCATCGTCGTGGTAGAGCGGAAAGAACCAGAGCATGAGTACGGAGTTCAACGACTAGTTTACTATGTAATCAAGGTCTTGACGGAGTCCAAGCAGTATTACCCACACTGCCCGCCAAACCCGCATAGAAACGATTCAAAGGTGCCCACCAGGCACTTTCATGCGGGTGGAAAACGAAGTAATATCATTACACAATAGTCCACGATGGAACCCACAGAACAGATATATACAGCAGCTACTCCAAGAGTCAAGAATACAGATTTACAATACAAAGATCCAAATTACCTTGAAAACAATACTGCGTCCGAGTACGGACAAGATGCAAATTGAGCTAAGAGCCCTGAAGAATAACCAATGGCGTCCATAACCCTGCCCAGGCCAAGCCGGAAGGGTAACCCTGCTAACGACGTCGATCTCAAAACCTGCTTAAACAAAAGGGGTGTGGACAAAGGGCAAAGGAAAAAGAGAGCGGCCAGTACTGAGGCCAGTACACGGCGAGACTAGAATTCGGCGGTCCTCGCCTACATAGGTATGGTGGACTGAAGCGGCATCACAGCATGCACTAAACAACCTATAGAGACTCGATATAACTGTCGGCTATCAGAGAGGGATAAGAAAGACCTATTCGAAACCAACCTGAAACTATCACCAAGCATACCCATCCTGGTATTTTCCCCTCAAGACCAAATGAGGAAGTCCACCGAGGAACTCACACAGTTGGCAGTTCTATTTATTCAGTTATCGTTGCAGCAACTACTAGTCAGGTATAGATAGTCATCCTGATATAATAAGCAGTGGGCACTTGTAGTTAACCATTCCGTTGTAGTTGCGACACTTACTAGTCAGATACAATTAGCATGAGATATCCCAAACCCAGCAGTTGTTGGTACTTTTTAGCCATTCTGTTGTAGTGAAGCTGATTACTAGTCATATCGGATACAAGTCAAATTATAATAGTAAACTTTAGTTATAGTTGTCTATGATCGAGAACTATGCTCCAAGTCGTTCATAACCGCGGACACGGCTTCTCGAAAAGATTTAACCCTGCAGGGGTGCACCAAAGTTTCCACAGGCACCTACACCCTTGTTGTCAGATCAGGTAGGTACAAGATCACAAAACATACACCCAACGGTATGTCGACGGGGTTTCGGACACGACGTTTTCCAGACCCAAAGCAAGCACATGGGGGCCACCCCACTAAGCTACCCATAACGAAGTCGGACGGTCTCCGAGACGGACCCAGAGGTTTGTGACGATGGCTGTAAACGACTGGGAACCCGAAAGTGTGACTGGGCTTGTCGATATCGCGAAAACGTGGCACAGGGTTCCAAAACAGTACATGCGCTCCACGCGTAATAGTAAATAAAGCAATAAAGCATGGCATAAGTATAGGATAGTAATAAAGCCCCAAACTACTTTGTGACCCCGTTACAGTACTTTGAAATCAGGTACTAATCGATGGGGGTGCCCACACACCCTACCTGTTGTTAGCGCGCTCGATCTCGGAACAGGTGTCAAGAACTCAGGGTCCTACGGGACACCAGTGAGCAGTTAAAAACCAAATATTGTCTATTACCCACCGGTGCCTCTGCATTTACCTACTTTCAATTTTAGTTATTAAACAATAATTAGATCCATAATCATCTCCACCATTATGCATGTGCCAACCACCCAACAACGGCGAAACATCGACGACGCGAAGCAGCACCTGAGCAAGCAACTATGATTCGCAAGGCCGACTATCTACCAAACAACAGGTAATAGGAGGTGTCCATGGCAATATCGGGGCTGCAGGGAATATCACGGGTATGAAAGCTAAAGCATCGCAACACAGATAGCAATAGATTAACAGGAGGAAGTAAAGACTAGAAATATAAAATAGGTAGAAAGGGGGAGAATGCTCGCCTGAAAACATTGCCGAACGTTAATCCAAAGATTGGGTCGACTCTCGCATCAACTCATTGGCCTAATCCACGAAGAAGCAAAGCACTAGAAGAAACACCGGATATACTTTTTAATACTACGACAAAAGATCGAGCATGATGTATGTATGATGTATGACATGGCAAGATGCGATGCAATTAGGCCATATTAAGCGGAACCGGGGTCCCGACAATTTAAGTATATGGTTATAGTTGTTTTAGATACCCGCAATTTAAATATTGGTTTATTAAGGCAAAACATGGCATCAGTTCGCTACACCAATTTAAATGGAGTCAATATTAGACTAGATTCACCCGTATATGGACTCCATATTTGATTATGAGGTGAATCGACAAAGTACCCCAAACCACATAATACATGATGCAAATGGGCGTATATTTTTCTGATAAAAAAATAGACATCTCATTTATATAATTTAGGTTTATAAAACTCAAAATATGATATTAGGAAAACAAATTGCTAATTGAAAAGAATAGACAGAGACAGGGAGGGGAATGGGCGACTCCTGGAGGTGTTGGGTCGCTGCCCATATATCCAAGATATGAATAGAACAGGGCAACAACAAAATAATAAAATAGAGAAAGGTATCGATGGTTATTTTCGTGTGGATTCAACCAGGACGTCCAGATTTGAGCCAAACTTGTGCTACGTTGCAGAGAGAAAAATAGAACCAAAAGGACAGGATTTCTTCTGGGAGATTGAGCTCAGGTTGGACTGGATCGGTGCAAGAGTGCTGAGGAGTGGAGGGATGCCGTAGTGAGGGAAAACAAGGACCAACGGGTTGTATGCAAAGATTACACGACACACGACACAGCGTGAGTTACAGAAGAACTGAATCAATTAGATCGCAAAAACAGAGCCCACTTCATGAGATGATTCCGAGCGTTCTACTGCTCCGATTGGGATTCCGTTTGATGTGGCACGTAGAGGGAACATAGGAGAAGAACTATGCACAAATAAATCCTCCCGATATTCACTGAGCTGGTTGGGATCTTGCAAGGAACAGAGAGAAAAAACATTGTTTAAAACTCAATTGTCTGGCCGGAATAACTGTGAGATGAGCTCGACTTTGGATGAAGATTGCGAGGGATTTGGTACTCCTTTTTGAGCAAGATAATGGAATATGGAAACAGGGTAGTGCCCTCTTTGCAGGTGCGTGATGTTCGTCACTGGAGGTGAAACGATTCATCCGGGAAAACTCAGTGAAAGTAGAATACAAAGACTGCTGCTGCCGCGTGCGTGCGGCTGTCTGCAGGCGACGATGGAGAATAATAAAAGAAAAACGGCAACGCTGGCCAGGATGCAGGGGAAGTGAGGCACGCACCTAGCACTCGTCGGCGAGCCGAAGTGGGATGCGGAGAGGTGAAGGAGCGGGGTGCACGACGTCAGGTACGGCGGCGGCGGGGCTTGAAGCTGCAGGGCCAGTTCAAGCTGGAGCCTCCGTGGTTCCCCTGAAGCCTTCCACTGCACACGCAGGACAGAGAATACACTTCGTCCTCAGAGCACGAATCAAGTCATGGAGGGAGGGAACGGAACCAGAAACTCACCAGTAATACGACGGTGGTGTTTGATTGGGCGGCGGCGAACGAAGCCGCTGGGAATTTGACCGGAGGAGGACGGCCTAAAGAGGAGAACGAGGACCATATCGTCAATTGAGGACGCCTTGGGCTCGATGGTGAGGTTCAGGAGGAAAAGGAAGTTGAGGCGGAGTCAGAACCATGAGAAACTCGGCTCGAGGTGGCCGGAGGCAGTGACACGGTGGTGGTAGCGTTCGGAAGCTTGCAAAGAGGGAAAAAAGGGGGGAGAGGGAGAGGATGATCTGGTGGCGGCGCGAGGTAGGGGATATGATCTAGGGTTCCAGAGTGCGGCGCATGCGAGAGATAAGGAGTGCGGGCAGAACACGGGCGGCGTGAGCTGCTGACGAGGACGACGGAGCGAACGGCCACCTGCCACCCCGTCTGCGTGATACAGAGAGGAGGAGACCGACGGAAGGAGATACACAATAACGAAGGGATCGAAGGGGTACGACTCACTGGTATTAGGCCGGCCCAAGAGGGAGGGGAGAGGGATCTGGCCGGGTGGCTGCTGCGCTGGTGGGCTCTGCTTGCTGGGTGAGTTCTCTCCTCTTATTTTGTTTTGGTTTTATTTACTATTTATTTTTGTTGTTTAACAATTCAAACAAGCATCTGATTTCAAACTCTATTGAAATTTGCAGGAAAATTTGAACAGAGGAATATGGCACAAAAGGTGAGACAAGAAGGAAATAGAATAGAGGAAGAGTGATGCCCTGTATATTCAAATTGGGCATTACTACGAGATTTGGGATAGCGATTTTATAAAAGGAGCAACAAAAGCATTTGGAAAATATTGGATCCTAACAAATGGATCTTTCTTGGAAAATCCAAAATATGGAGATAGACAAAATAGTGAGGAGGGGTATACAAATAGCAAGATCAAACACAATACATAAATACAAATGCAACAAAGGATGACCCATGCAGTGTGGGATGATGATCATTATGATGATGATGTCGATAAAGTAAATAACAAGCAATTTCTAGTAGTAGTTTTACCTGGGGTGCTACAAGAAGCTAGCTTATGGAGTGTTCCTTGCTTCTTGGAAGCTAAGGCACTATTTCTAGGAGCACCCTATCACAGTTGTGAGCAAAGCTCCACTGTCCGACATTATCAACAATAGCGATGCTACAGGAAGGGTTTCGAAGTGGGGCATTGAGCTTGCCGCCTTCGAGATCACCTACAAGAGACACGACGCTATCAAATCACATGTCTTGGCATATTTCATCGCAGATTGGACGGAGATGCCAGATGCTACCCCTATCCTAGAGCCAGAATACTGGGTGATGCACTTTGACGGATAAAATCTACTCAATAGCTCGGGGGCTGGTGTACTACTACAGTCACCAACAGGGGAAAAACTGCACTACGTTCTGCAGATCCACTTCGAGGCTACAAACAACATGGCAGAATATGAAGCACTCATTCACGAACTTCGCGTAGCCAAGGATATTAGCATTAAGCGCATAATTTGCTATGGAGATTCCGACTTGGTTGCCCAGCAGGTGGCTGGCACCTGGAACGCGCGAAACCCTATGATGGCGGCATATTGAGACGAAGTGGAAGAGATAGCCAAGAGCTTCTTGGGCTACAAAGTTATGTATGTCCCCAGGGAGGAAAATGAGGCAGCTGATCTATTGTCAAAGCTTGGATCAGGACGCAAACAAATTCTGCCTGGTGTTTTTCTGGAGCATCTACGGACACTATCCATGAAGGGAGCGGACCCAAGAACCCAGATAGAGTTGACTCTTTCGTTCACACAATGAAAAAGGTCCCTCCGGCTTGGACAAAACCGTTCATGGAGTATCTCGTACACGAAACTTTGCCCATCGACGAGGTCGAAAGTCGGCAAATAGTGCGTCGAGCAAAGGGATATACCATTATCAATGGACAACTCTATAAAATAAGCACCACTGGTGTATACCTCAAGTGTGTTTCCCAGCAAGAGGGTATTGAAATCCTTCGTGAGATCCATCTCGGAGATTGCGGGAATCACGCCGCTCCTCGATCGTTGGTCTCCAAAGCCTTCCGGCAAGGATTCTACTGGCTAACCGCGAAGGAGGACGCCAACAAGCTGGTTGAGACATGCATGGGATGCCATTATTATGCCCGACAACCACATGTTCCAGCTGAAGAATTGCGAACAATACCAATAACTTGGCTGTTTGCAGTCCGGGGGCTAGACATTGATGGTCCATTTCATACGACACCATGTGGGTTTACGCATATGCTAGTAGCAGTTGATAAATTCACCAAATGGATCAAAGCTAAACCCATTAGAAAGCTTGATGGGGAAACTGCCCTTAGGTTTGTCCGGGATCTAGTGGTGATATTTGGTCTCCCACATAGCATTATCACCAACAACGGCAGCAACTTGTCACTCGGAGAAGTGGAAGCTTATTGTTGGGAGAAAGCCATCCGACTTGACCTAGCATCTGTGGCACAACCATAGTCCAATGGCCAAGTTGAGCGAGCCAATGGATTAATTCTGCAGGGAATCAAGCCACGTCTTGAGGCACCGCTACATAGAGCAGCTGGAGCCTGGGCGGAGGAGTTAGCATCTATTATGTGGAGTTTACGAACTACACCCAATAGATCTACCAGCTACACCCCTTATTTCATGGTATATGGAGCAGAAGCCATCCTTCCATCCAACATCCTTCACGATTCACCAAGAGAGGCCGCCTACGACAAAGATGACGCTGAAGAATCCAGGCGCCCAGATGTGGACCTTCTCGAGGAAGAGCGAGTATTGGCATGCCAAAGATCCGCCATCTAACAGCAGAAGCTACGCATCTACCATAGTCGCCACGTTCGGCATCGCTCGTTTAAAGAGGGGGATCTGGTGCTCCGACTTATGCAGAAGAAGTCACACAAATTATCCCCGCCATGGGAAGGACCGTTCATCATAAGCAAGGCGCTACTCAATGGGTCTTACTACCTCATTGACATTCGTGAACTTGAGGATAGACCCATCAATGATCATAAGCATAAGCGACGTGATCCGGATGATGACTACCCGGAGCTTGATCTGCCATGGAACTTAGCACACCTACGTCCTTTCTACACTTAGCATATTTTGTATCTACTGTGTACCTCTTATATGATCAATGAAATAAAGCTCTTTGATTCACTCATATTCTTGATTCTTTTACCTCCTTTAGTGTTCATTTTTGGATCGTATAAAACCTTTATGCGCAAGTTTTGCATTTGCACTTGTGAAAATTCTGCCTACGGGCGTTAGCTTTAGTTTTCTGGTCTACATGTTCTTTGTTGTTTTTATGTGGATTCTGGAGTAGTGACTTTCGGCACTCGAAGTCGGCGATTTTGTGCTTAGGTTTTTGATGGTGCCATTGGGCATCATTGCCTGAGTGCATGGTTCCAACTACGAGTCTTCCGACTCATGAAAAGTCAAGCATAAAAACCAAAGTAATGGATAAGCCAGCACTTGCTTAAAAAATATATACATGCTGGAACTAGTACTTAAGTAGCAGGAAACATACAACTATTGTTTTCTGCCTTAAGATTAACACAGTAGTTTTTTCCGCATACATACATCCAGAGGAAACAAATATTACATAGTGTTTTTTCATTCCTTTGGCGCAGGAGACTTTGAGGTAGCATCGTCGGCAACAGGAGAGAAATCCTGATCATCTTCAAAGTCGGTGGTCTTGAGGGACTCGGATGTAACATACCAAAAATATGAAACAATGATCATCAAATTCTAATCACTAAAATTAGGGTTAACAAAAACTTTGATTAAATAAAAACAAAATGAATGCATGTGTGTATGTGATGATTTGATAAATGCATGAATAGACTTGTGTGATTCAACTAAATAGCAAGGAATGATTCAAAGATGAATATAACATCATCTAGAACATTTCCAAGCAGAAACAAATCAAGAAAAAAAATCAAAAACAAATCAAATAAGGCAAATGGTCATTTTTGCCAATCTTGCTCACTAGGTCACTTTGAGTGTTTCTAGTCCAAGATTTCAAACAAAAACTTTTCCAATTCTTTTCACCCCTTTCTAGACCAAGTAAAAGTGAATCAAAGCCCACCTTTCAAACTTGCAGAAACATTTAGCAACCCCATTCAAATGACAATTCAAAATTGAATCTTTAACATATGTGAAGATCACACCTTTTCAAAACCCAACCAAACCAGTGCCCCTTGACCAATCCAACTAACCAGATACTCCCTAGTATGTGCCTAGCAAACCCACCAAGTTTGAATCCAAAATTCAAATTTGAATTTCTTGCGGCCATTTCATCAAACACTTGGAGACAGAAAATCAAACTGGCCAAACTTCACTGTTTTGAGAAGTAAATTGGCTAAGCATTGTTCACCATTGATCACACTTTTCTCCCCTAGTGCCAACCAGTGCCTTGACCACCCCTAGACCTTACCCATTGCACCATGCCATGCCAACCCGAAGGCACCCTTGCCAGCCGACCATGGCTAGCTAGCCAGAGGAAGCACCAAGACTAGCCACCATGTCTGGGATGCACGCCACCGTCCACTGCCACCCCGTGTCCAACGCTCGAACCCTGCTAGCCACTGGACCACCCAGAACGCGCGCGACCATTCTCTCTGTGACCATGCCGAGAGCGCGCCATAGCACCGTGCTCGACACGCTCGCACAAACCACGCGCCTCCCTCCCCGCTTGCAGACGTTATCACCACCGCACCAGGAACCGCCCAGACATGCTCGTTCACCGCCACGCGACCAGGAGCACCTGTGAGCCATTAAGACTTCCGTCGGAGCCACCCAGAGCATTGACGTGTTCCGACCGATTCGCACCGCCCCACGCCTCGCCATCAAGCCGTTGAGCTTCACCAGGAGGCAATGCACCGTCCCCTACCTTCGGCCATGCCGTTAGCTCGTTGTGCAGCCGACCCCGACGAGCTCAGCCCGCACCCTTCAGTCCGCTTCAACCACTATAAAAGGAGACCTCCAACGCTCGTTTTCTTCACACCAGTTCACTCCCCACCTCTCACTGATACCCCCCATTCACTCCCGGAGCAAGGCGAGCACCAGGTGGCTGGAATTTCACCGGAGTTCGCCGCTGTAGAGGAGGAGAGGCGCCGTCGATTGGAGTCGCCCCAGGAGAAGCTGCCGGTACCAGGAGTCGCCCCAATAAAAAAGGTTAAACCTTATTAAATTGTGACACCACTTTAAATCACATTCCCATGTACTGAAATATGTGGTGATGACATGTGTCAACATGATCCCATGCTTGTGTTGGAGAATATTAAATCTTAAGTAGTTTTTCAATAAGTAGAAATTACTTTTCTAAAATAAAATAAACAAGACAAGTGTTTTAATCTTGTAATTTTAGTGATGATGCTAGATCATCTAGTATGAACATTTGTGTGATGATTAGAAATAGTTAAGTATTGTTTAGTGATTGTGTACCTCGTATTTAATTATAGATGCTAGTACCGACCGAGGATACGAGGAGGAAGGAGGATACTACGAGGAAGAAGCCGAGGAGAACTTCAACCACTACTCTGCACAAGGCAAGCTAACACTTGCAACTTAGCAAGCTTATACTGATATCTTAGCAAGCCAATACTTGCAAGCTACTCCTTAAGCCAGTTAACACTTGCAGCTTAGCAAGCTACTACTTTCTTGTTACTATGCCAACCATATGCCTTAAGAATATGTGATTATACCCACTTAACACACCATCCTAGTTTTACTTGCAAGCT
The DNA here is from genome assembly GCA_916181665.1 of Avena sativa. NCBI lineage: Eukaryota > Viridiplantae > Streptophyta > Magnoliopsida > Poales > Poaceae > Avena > Avena sativa. The sequence goes on from OV702299.1 coordinate 254,689,049, forward strand.
TAGTATTTTATCTTCTTTATTAAAAGCTTTCTATCAAAAGTTTACTTAGTGACTTGTAGATTTCAGAAAGATAATTGAAGGTAGCATAAAGAGCATAAAACTTGGCCTAAGTTAGATAATCTTGATGTCATCCTAAGGCATGAGATTTTACTTAGATAAGATACACTTGTTTACCACCCCTCATTAGTATTTACCCTCACTTGTAGATTCTAGTGCTAAGCATAAAACTTGATTAACTTTAGATGGGAATACTTGGTGAAAATGGTTATGAAAACCTTAGAATGATGAGTCATTCTACTGAAATGTTTTGACATGTGTTTCTGAACACTAGATGATTTTGATGATGAAAATGTTAAGGCATGAGCCTTATCCCTTTATAAAACTGATGGTTGTCTAGATGCGATACCATTCTAATTTTACCGTACAACCACAATACCCGAAAATTGGGTAGGGATTGGCTAGAAATTTATATACCTTAGTATGGGTTCACTTGAGGACAAGGTCTGAGCTGACGCTACCTTGTGAAGATTGTCCACCTGTGCAGTACCCAAGATGACGGTTGGTCATGGTTGGGAGGCCAAACTCACAGGAGAGCTGTCTATACTAGGGCGTGTAATTGAAAGGTTAGGATTAATTATCTGCATACTGAGTATGGTGAATTCAGGATTGTTCCTGACGGATGTATCGAATGTTGTGGTGAAAGTGTACAATCTCTGCAGAGTGTCAAACTATTCGAATAGCCACGTTGGCGGTTATGGACAGTTGGAGTGGCCATACTGTTCTATCGTCAGATGTTTTCAAAATTACTTATGAAATGATTTGTGACTGACTTGAGCACAATAGAGTTGTGACATGAAATTCAAGTTCCCACTTAGGTATTATAAAACTCTCAACTAGATTTCTTTGCCTTTGAACTTAGTAGAAGTAAATCTGGCTTTTTGCAAAACAGCCTTAGAGCTTAGTATATCCTATTCAAAACCACTTCACTTGTTAATATTAGTTTGCGAGTACTTAAAGAGTACTAATGCCTTTTTCCCTGGCTATTCCCGTCGCCAGACTATGAAGAGGACTATCAGGAAGAATTATAGCAGGAAGGTTACGACAACTAGGATCATGTCCCATCGTCAGCATTGCCTTTAACCATGAAGATGGAGCTTCGCCTACGCTATCATTACTATTACGTTATTCCGCTGCTTGAATTGTATTAAGATCTGGATCATGAGATCCTTATTTGTGTAAGACCTTATGTATAGTTTGTAATGGATGATGTACTGTGATATCCAATCTGTTATATCTCGCAAAAATGGTAATCTTGGGATTGCGATGTATGGCATAACAGGCATCTGTGATTGAAAATCTGGGTGTTGACAAGTTGGTATCAGAGCCATCCTGACCATAGGAGACCCTAGTTTAGAATGGACGTTTGAATCAAAAACTTAGTTTCAAAAGCAAAGGAAGTGAGTATTTACAAAACTTATCCTCATTCTTATCACTTAGACTCTTTCATGAAAATTCATGTTCCTCAAAAATTCTTGCAAACTTACATAAAATTTGACACACTTGATCACTATACTAACTTACTCATCCTATATTCTTATAGATGGACGTGAAGTACAGCAAGTTTTATCGGTTGGGGAATGGAGGAGACCTCATCTTTGAGCATGACTTGGACCAGCTGCCAGAGATGCTGGAGCATTCGCATCCCGAGTTCTTCGGAGCTCAGCTCAATGATCAGGAAGGAGAAGATCTGCAGTGGTTAGTTGTTGCAAGTATCCGAGGAAATATTGAACCCCCCACTGCCGAGGGAATTCACTATAAGAAATATGGTAATTTTTTACCCTCCATATTGGTCACTGAATGGTCATTGTTCTCCATTTCTGACCTTCTTGTGACCAAAAACACATGGTCAAAAGCTGAGAGTCACTAACGGACTATAAAGACCTTTTCTATAAATTGGTCATACACTGTTATGACCAAACTGTAGAGGTCCCAACCATTAATAAGGTAGATATACCTGTGTTTACAATGCTAGTCCCTAGATCAATAGCTAGCATCCACAGTTAAGATGTAATATCAAGAAACAAAGGTCATAATACAATTTTATAACTAGGAATAAAATAATTCATTACATATTACGTAGCTCATTTGGCTATCTCATTACAATGCAGCAGAATTAACTGTAGCGTGGGGTCCTTCATGTTCAAAGTGCCACAGGCAATCATGTTGGTTGTAGACTTTTAATCCTAATCAACATACTTCTCTAACATTAAACAAACCTGCAACATAATAAGTTACAGCCACAAGGGTCAATACATTTGAATTGTATTGGCAAGTGATACTATGATAGTATAGTGGAGTCTATCATCTATATGCATTTGGCTAGGTGGAGCTTAGGCTTGCTTTTCTCAAAATAGATTTTCCTTATCATTTGAAAATACTAAGTTTTTATTTGACAAAATCACCCAAGGAACCACCAATAGAAATTGGTGAACCTTCACCCTTGTTCAACCACAAGTTTTTAACTTAGAAATTGGGATGAGGAGATTCTTGATAGCTTACATGTCTTGATGCTCAAATTGTCCTTTGCCAGGGACATGGGTAAGTACTTAGATTTTACACTCTGCAGAGGTGGTGCACTTTCCCCATAAGACTTGGTTTCACCAAGACAAGATCTTTCAGAAGCCTTCCCTTAGACCAGAATGGACGCGTTCCAACCTATCATCCCCTACCACAAACTGTCCATTTGGCTAAGTTATTGTAACATATATGATCCAGGCAGAGCCCATAATGCCAAGTGGCTGCACTTGAAGCTTCTCAACATTTGACATCTCAAACCTCTTTGTTTTCCCTAGTATACTGGACTTGGTGATGCCCAAGTTTTCCCCAGCATACTGGACTTGTGTAACCACTCAACACAAACCATTCTTTCCATTCCACCCAGGTGATTCATTCACTTAGTTGTTTTATTAAACAAAACACAAGTCTTTAACTTAGAAATATTCCATAGCATGAATATAATCCACCCTTGTTTCTACTAGCTAAGCTAAGCATGATAGTAGTAGGAATCTTAACTTAGGAAAATTCTACTAAGGTTTCATATACTAGGATTTCCCATGGCATAGTTTATACTTAGCAAAAATTCCATGCAAGTCCTACTTAGAAATATCACTAATGCATAGTGAAAATAATGGGACAAAAGTATGAAGCATCACTTGCCTTTTTGGTAGAGACTATAAGTTCTCTCCTTGACCTTGCAATAGCCACGCTCTTCAATTGTCACTACAATTCAATCAAGCAAGGTACAATTTCAATCTACCATTCAAGCAATCATCACATAAAACAATAAAACCAAAGCAATGCATGCAAGCATGCCAGAGATTGTTTTATTTTGTAAAAGTGTTTTCTATAGGTTATAAACATCATAAAATATCTATTGGTCATTTATAAAAGTTGCAAGGTCGTTTATAATTGTGGCAAAACCATTTGATATCAAGTTATTGTAAAGGGCCATTTTAAGTCATTTTAGTTTTGCTAGAAATGGTTCAAACCAAAGTAATATTCTTTAGTGTTTGACAAATACATTTTTAAACACAAATGTTAGTGTTTTTGGTCAAGTGTTTTAATATTGAAACCATTTGCAAAAGGTTTTACCTATAAACCATTTTTATACCAAATCAATATTTTATGTTGAAAATGCTTTTTAGCAAAGTAATAATTTATAGGGTTCATCAAATATATTTTTAAATCTTAAAACTTGGTGTTTAGGGTCAGAGAGTTTAATTCAAATCATTTCCCAAAGGTTTTTCTCCAAAAGCATTTTTAACATATAAAGAACATTTTTATTTGACTAGAAATGTTATAATTCAAAGATTTATTCTTTAACTTCAAAAAATATGTTTTTGAATCCACAAGTTGGTTTCTATGGTCTGTAGGTTCATAACAATCCAATTGCCAAATATTTTACCTTAAAAACATTTCTAGAATAAATTTTATATTCAAATTATGCCTATACAAGTTTCTGCAAAAACAACCAATTTAATAGGTGAAATTTACTAAACAAAGTACATGGTTGGAAATTCTTTGTTTTGCTGATTCCATCGATATAAAATTTGCAAACTTTTGACATGTGGATCAAAAGTTATGAATTTTACAAAATCACATATCTAATAGAACATTTTCTATTTTTAAAACAGAGTCAGTGCTACGTGGAATGTTTTGATTGGGAGGTACCGATTCGTTCGGATCAAACTACGCGGTGCGTTGGATCTAAACAGATCATGCAGCACAGGATCACTCATACCCCTTCGCTAAGTGAATCTATCGTGTTCGCTGGATCAACATCTAACAGCTCTCAGTAGCTCTACCAGGATCTGGCGGCGCTGACGCGACGGCGAGCGGCGGAGCGCTCTGCCTGAGGTGGTCCGGCCATTCTAGGGAGAGAGAGAAGGGGAGGAAGGGATCACCGGATTTGCAACGTCGCGGTGGTGCTCAAGGTGTCCGCAGTTGGGCCAGGGGCGCATAGGGACGATGGGAATTCCTCACCGGAGTTCTTGGCGCCGTCGTACACGCACGGGCTTCGTCGGTGGCGTCACTACGGAGCAAGAGAGAGCAAGAAAACAGTGTCGTTAGATGCACGAGAGAGTGGGGAGTACAGGAGCACCAATGAGAAAGGGAGGCGCGGTCGGAGGTTACCAAGGGGCTTCGCCGGAGAAGGAAACAGACGACAGTGATGCTTTGCGTTGACGTTGACGACGATGCAGAGCACGCACGGCTGAACAGGAGACACTGGGAGATGCGCCAGAGGCTAGGGAGTATGATCATATGCGCCAGGGAGCAAGGGGGCACGGGCTGGCCGGAATAGCCGCGGATGCTCGTCGGGGGCAGCGGTGGTCTGAGCAGAATTCGGGGCAGCCTGGGGGCTCTCGAGGTGTGGCGTCTGGGGGAAATGGAGAGGGGAGGGAGGTGTTTAGTAGGGCGTGATCACAGGGGAGATTAATTTGCCAAATAACTTGTATTGAATCGAATTAAAACGTGGAAGAAACAGTCATGCGTGTTCATCGCGGGTGAAGACGACGATGACCTGGCTGTGGGGCCTGACGTCAGCGAGTGAGAGAGAGAGGAGAGGTGGGGTCCGGTCGTCATAGACTCTGCGGGTGTGGTTTCTGGTGAAAAACGATTCGGGGGAGGAAAACAAGATGGGCCGCGCTGTTGGGCTGGACTAGGCCTGCTAGTGGGTTGGGTCCGATTCATTTTTTTACAGGATGTTTTTTTTCCTTTTCTATTTATCTAATTTTGTTTTTATTCAAACAATTCAAACACTATTTGAATTCAAACCTTTGCCAAACTTTGTGTAGGTTCTAATACTGTTTATTAATACATTCTAAAGTCAAATTTAGAATCTCTTTTATTCTTTTTAGGGTATATTAATTATTTAAAATAGGCCGTTGTCTTAATTCAAATAAGATTTATTAATGTTTTCAATCTCCATTTGAAATCTAAATTTTACCAAAGCTTTTCAGTAGGTTTTATTTAAAAGTAACTCACTTTGAAATATTATTTAAAATACTTTATTATGTTTTTTTAATGTTCATTTAAAATGGGAAATTTCTTTACTTAAATGAATTTGGATAATAATAAATCCTCATTATTTTATTTAAATAATCCTTTACTCTTTTTATTAAACAAAAATATTATATTTTATTTGCTTGGCCAAGTTTTAATTTGGCTTCTTTAAAATAGTCCTTATTTATTTATTTATTTATTTATTTATTCCTTCCTTTGTTTTATAAAATCCATATCTTTTTATTTAAAGATCCAAAAATGGTGATTCCATCTTTTATAATTTTATTTTTAATATTTTGTTTATCCTTTTAAATCCTTTTAGGATTATTTGCTCACCATTTGGTATGGATTTTTAGATAGGTGCTTTATTAGCTTTGGAAATCTAATTTCCTTATCTTACTAAATTCATAAGATTTTATCTATGGTTCCAAATTGAATGAAATCAATTTCTATGGTTTTATAATATTTCCATTTGTCATTCTTGATCATTTGTAAATGTTTATTGACAAATTTTATATGGATCAAATCCATAGGCCTAGAGTAATCTTGGAAATGATTTTCTCCCATTAGGTTTTTTTAGAGTTTTGGTTTATTTTCCAAGTGTTTAAATTTCAAGATGCATTTATGAAGAATGCATTTCACTTGATTTGAATTTAGTTGGGATTAAACTTTATTCAAAGTTTGTTCAAGATGGGTTTTTAAGTTTCCATTTAGAAACAAAAGTTTCTTTTCACCCTAAATTTGAACAATTATTTATTTTGTTTATTTATTTTTATATTTCAAAACTTGGAAAATTTTGGGATGTGACACAAACTAAATGGTTTGGTCACCGACTATCTAATCTATCCACATAAGCCAATCCTACGTGGCATAGCCTGTCCATATAAGCCAATCCTACGTGTCAATGCTTGTAGGTCGAATTTAGCCCAGTCCAATGAGGTACTCTACGTGGGCTAAGCCCAACAATTTTAGCCTTTTTATTTTACAATTTTAGCATTTACGGTCCAATTATTTAGTAGGCCAGGCCAAAAAACTCAGACCATAAATAATTCTGTTGTGTCTTTTCTTTGGTCCAATGTTTTCCTGTCATGGATTTTATTTGGCCCAAATTTTTTATAATGTGGCATTCCACTTGTTCTCACGTTTTAACAACACAATTTACGAATAATTGAAAAAGAGACATTTTCACAACACAAATGGCAAACACTTTGTCTAGCAGAGGGGCAGGTCGGCAAGAGACTCAACATGTACCAATTGAGGAGTGCATTATTGCTAAAGGTGACACTAGGAGCTCACTACCAAATACTAAAGGATAATCAGCTAGCTATCTAGGTACTCTAGGAGAACGAGTAGAACAACACGCTGGAGAAGACGGCCAGGAGAGTAATCATGGCGGTCTGGGCACGCAAGGGGTAGCAGCACGGTCCACCACCTGCAGGAAAAGCACACATGAGCACTGATTGAACATCTTACGGTGACTAATGTCACGTCACATCAAGAACAATGAAAGAGGCTGGCAGTGTAGGTGCATAGACCGGAGCCACTAGGCAGGCATTGTCTTTACCTTGTCATCGGTGTCAGCGTGACTGCCGCCTGTGCCGGGGAGTGGGATCACGGTGGCGGTGGCGGTGTCAGTGACATTGGTGGCCAGCAGAACAGTGGTGTTGATGCCGATGAACAGGCACCCCTCGTCGCTGGCGGGGGGCTCCTGCCGGTCGCGCCACCCACCGTGGGATCTAGTGGGAACCTGAAGTGCGGCATGGTTGTCACCTGCTGCGGCGGCTCCGGAGCGTCAGAGTACACCGGCAGCGGGAGGAGGGATGACACGTTGTCGGACCCGGCGCTCAGGGCCATAGAAGAGTAGTGCGGCCAGGCCAGCAAGATTTCACGGTGGTGGTGTTGGCGCGACGCTGGTGCAGGGCCGTGGTTTTGTATCCTCGCCGTGTAGGAGCTGGACCAGGGGAAGGCTGCCACGAAATTTTGGGATCAACAACTATTAGATAGACGCACATGCACGCATGAACGGAAAATGGAGACCGAGCAAAGTATACCGTGGAAGTATCGGCCGGTACCAAGTAGTATGCCGAGGTGCCCGTGCCAATGAAGACGTACCAGAGCAGCCAGACGGTGGCAGCGCCATTGGTAGCCATCTTCAACTCGCTCTTCCCTTTCCCCTACAGCTTGCACTAATCGAATGCCAGCAATAGTTCAAGAGTCAAGTTGCCACCTATGTGAGCAGCTTGTCGTTGGTGAAAAAGAAGAAAACATCAGTGATATATGCAACACAACCATAAGACAACAACATATATGTGTTAAGTGGGTATATCGTGTATCATCTTGTAGGTTAATAACATCACACAATCTAATCTGACAAGAGCAAGCTGCAACTAAGTGAACAAAAATACATCTGCAAATATAAGCCATATACAACAGATGCTTGATTCAATAAACAAGGGGACCCAAATACTAAAAGCATCTCCAGCTATAAGCATGCAAGGACAAGCAGTTAACTCGCCTAATCCAAGTAGGCACTAACAGAAATAGGCAGGCCCATATCGACTAAATAAAAGTTATGGATTTAAGGATCTTCCACTTATATGCACGAGCAACGTCTAAAGCAGCATACGAGTGACTATCCTGTTTCATCATAAGATTGGCATTTACTAGTTGCATGAAGGAAGAAAACTGGTTGCTAGTACCATGAGCTACACCCCTTTATCCACTATTATTTCACACTTATCACAGTTAAGTACACTTATTTATGGACAGATGGAGTATAGCATGTTGGCCCTTAGTTCTTAGATGAAAAAATTGAACCTAATCATTCAGGCATTGCCACATACACCAACCGAAACACCATTGGGTACTTATATGTACATGAATCATATTTTTTAGTTTCAACTTGGCCAACACAGATTGAATAATCTTACGAAGAAACCAGAAATTAGGTTCAAATAAGGTATCCATTTAACCCTGAATTATCAGACCAAATTGTTAAACCCTCTCATGTATATGCTCGTGTATCATATATACCATGTAAACCGTACAACATCTGAATGGGACAAAATAGTAATATTGTGCTTTGAATGTCTAAAATAATTAATTCAAGAATCGTCTTCATCCAAAGATAAACATGAACACTGAATTCAGTAACAGTTTTATTCTGGGAGTGAACTGCTCACAACCAGAGGACTTTATCTTGCAACCTGTGCACACATATCAGAACCAAATTTTCATTTAGCTATCTAAGACATCAAAGTGGCAAAATTAAGGTAATCATTTGACAACAGGACCAAGAGGAACACTTTGTATGAAATTCATTGCTACCAAGGAGATCTTCATTCAATAAGCATGACACAATTATGCAAAAAGGAGAACGGAAAAAGATGACAACACGAATAAAGAAATCAGCACACATAAACATAGTTCGAATTAAATCCCCAGAATACTACCTATAAACTGATAAGCACCAAAAAATGACAGAAATAAATTTAGGCAGTTGAACATAATAATAACCTACAGAAAACTGCTAACATAACCAGTCAAGCAAATCCAAAAGATCATGTTTCACATCATCAGCTGAGCACCATCATCTGATGAGCACATCATCATCATCACCACAATTCACTACAGACCACTACTAACCAACCAAGTGAATGGGAAACAAAAAGCACAGGGGACTCACTTCCTTATGATGTAGCAGAGGTCGATGCAGGTCTACAGCTCCCGTCGGTTCCATCCTCGCTCAGGTGAGGCTCCATCCTCACGTCCAGCATGAACTCGTCGAGGAGGCCGGATCCGGTGGGGGCGAGGACAGGGACGACCGGATGAAAGCGCTCATGCATAACCATCTTGAGTGGGATAGGAGAGCATCAACAAGATCATATGGGTATGATTTGGATGGGATCTGGGTAAAGCTTGGTCAGTGACATTCCAATAACATGGAGACGGTGGAATGAAGCCTCGACGAATGTGTCACCGTGGTTGTAGAGGAGACGCTGTCGAGAAGGTGCTCAGGCCATCATGTCCGTCGGAGGAGAGCGCGGGTTGGCCTGGTCGTCGCGTCGGCGGTGCATATGGAGCTTCCCTTATCCCGGATGAGCGCTGGAGCAGTTCCGGCCAGACCTGGCCATCGACGAGCGGGGCAACCATGTCACTTAGATGGTGGTCTAGGAGCACCTGGCAATACCGCACGAACCCCATCTTGTTCGTCCTCGGCGGCGGGGGGCTAGTAGGGTTCATGCAAGGCTCTCGGGATCAAGATCGAGAGAGCGGTGGCCTGCAAGGGTGTGCGACTACTGGACCTGAATCAGGGCTTGAATGGCGAGAGAGGCGCGGTGGATAGAGGTGGACGACGCTGTGAATTGGTGGGAGGGGGAGTGCGGCGTTGTGGAGCCGTGGGAGAAAAAATGGGAGAGGTAGGGAGATGGCGGAGGCGCACGAAAATGAGGGGAAAGTTGGAGGTGTGGAATTAGGTTTAGGTCACACGCGTGGATCTCCCGCCCAGTCTAATTTCAGATTCGTTTCGTGCCTCCAGCGGCGCGGGAGACGAAATTTTAGACGTTGGATAGAGGTATATGGACGGTTGAGATCTACTTCTGTGGGTAGGACCCAGACGGTAGTGATGCAGGCTCCACCTGTTTTTGATGTGTATTAGAATGACACTTAGGCCCCATCCGTTATTGATATAATAGTATAGTATCAAAATGATAGATAGGCCTCACCCGTTACTGATGCACTAGTAGAATGTCAGAATGACACGTAGATCCCACCTGTCAATGACACTAGTAGAGTATCAAAATGACACGTAGGCCCACCCGTCAGTGATACTAGTAGAGTATCAGAATGAGATGTGGGCCCCACCCATTTAGTGACACATTAGTAGAATATCAATATGACACGTAGGCTCTACCTGTCAGTGATACACTAGTTATCAAAATAACATATAAACCCCATGCAAATGGCCACGAGGATACGACATGTATGCAAAAGTTGACACATGAATATGATATGTAGACGGAAGTGATGAGGTGGTGATACAGTCATTTCAGCATATCACAAATTAAGGGTCATGACCATTTAAATTGGTCGTAATGGGATAAATATAAGTCTCTAAATTAGTGATATCCATCTATGACCAACTTGTGTAAGGAAATTGTGACCTTCTTAACAAAATAGGTCATAATTCTTTATCGTTTGGACCCTACCAAATGCCTCATGACCATCTGGTTCAGAATGATCATAGATATATGACCAAAAAATCCATGGTCGTTAATAAAAGGACACTAGTGAGCATATTTCTTGTAGTGATTCAATTCACCTTGGGAGAACAACTGGCTTGATGGACTTGCTAGGGCCATGCAGGAAGCTCTTGCCCGTCTGTGTGGGCAGAGTATCAATCAAATCAAGGGTACCCACTTTGAGTTCTACCCAAGGCGTGATGCTATGGGACAGCCTCTGGAGGCCCCATATCACCATGAGCTGAAGACTCAGTTGGACCATCTCAGCTTCATGATGTATGACTGTCAGAAGGAGTTGGGCAATGCCCGTTCCTACACCAACCACAAGTACGCCATCACTGCCAAGAAGGATCAGACCATCACCATGCTAGTGAAGGATCGCAAGTCTCGTCGCCGTCAGCTCGACAAGAAGGAGCACATCATTGCCCGTCTTCGCCACCGGATCACGGATTTGGAGGATACCATCCATGAGAGAGACATGAAGTTAGATGAGAGGGAGAATGCAAGGGAAGACCTTCGTGGAGACCCCTACTCCTATCTCAGCGATGATGATGACTTTCTGGAGGATCAGGCCATGGAATTCTTCACCGATGAGGATGACTTTGCCATCATCGATGATGATGAGGATGATGAGGACACTGACTCGAAGGAGTAGTAGCACTTGATCACTAGTGTTAGTGAGTTGTATCTAGTTCCACTCTATCGTATTTTCCCAGAATGGTTCTTAAAACCATCGGTTTTCCTTTGTTGTGGTGTGTGTTTGTACCGTGTGCTATGAATGAATGAATGAAAAGCAAGTTGCTAGAAAAATCTGAGCCAAACTTTGAAAACTTTTCAAAACCCCTGAACCTTAGAAATTTCCCTCTTTTCTCATGATCTATCTCAATCTTCAGATGCCTCACAGAGGAAGCAACTCAGCCTCGGACCCGATGTTGCAACTCTTGCAAATGTTGGTTTCTGACCGCGAAGCCGAAAGAGATGAACGTCAAGCCAACTTATCCACCCTTCAATAGATAGCTCAGATGGCCAACAACAATCAAGGCCATGGAAATCAGGACAACCATGGATCTAAGCTCAAGAATTTCCAGAACACCAATCCACCTGTTCTCACTAAGTCAGAAAAGCCCCTAGATGCAGATGATTGGTTGCAAACCATGGAGAACAATCTGGAAGTTGCAGGAGTGGAAGCTAACGAGAAAGTGTTGTTTGCTACCCACTATCTGGCCGGAGATGCAAGAGCATGGTGGAACAACATTCGCGCAATGACAGGAGGTCAGCTGATGACTTGGGAAGAGTTCAAAGTCAAGTTCAGCAGAACCCATGTGCCACCGGGTTTGATCAAGAGGACGATAGATGAATTCAGGGAACTGAAGCAAGGAAGGATGACAGTAGTGGAATACGGTGACAAATTCTTGTCATTGGCTAGGTATGCCCCGGATGAGATAGACACTGAAGCCAAGAAGAAGAAGAGATTCCTGAATGGTCTGCACAATGAGATGCAGACAGTGTTAGTCAATATCCCCTTTGCTGATATTGAAGCCTTAGTTGACTCTGCCATTCATATGGAAGGAAAGATCAACCAAGCTAATGAGAACCGCAAGCGTCGCATGATGCATCAACCAGGAACCCATCATACACCAAAGTATCACTGCAACCCATCTCCAGGATTTGCCCCAAGAACCAACAGACCCCCGATGAACCGTCCCACCTATCCCAACCGTGGAAACCCAAGGCCCAGAGGAAATCACAACAACCCCGGCAATCCTAGCAATTTCAACCGTGCACCACCTAAGTTCAACAACAACAATGCCGCCACCAAAGCCAACACTTCCCAAGGACTAGAAGCAATGTTATTCCTGTTGCAGCAAAGGACAAGTCGCAAGTGACTTGTTATGAATGTGGAACCAAGGGTCACTATTCCAATATGTGCCCTAAGAAGATTGTCGCAGACCCCAATGCAAATGCCCCAGCTCAGCAGTAGCGTCATGTTCATCTCGGAAGAAGGTTTGCCCCAGGGAACTCACTCAACCGCAACGGCCGTCGATTTCTCATGCATGCTGAGAAGCCCAAGAATCGCCAGATGTCGTGTTGGGTGTGTTTTCTGTTAACTCAGTACTTGCAAGAGTGTTGTTTGATTCTGGAGCATCGCACTCATTTGTTATTGAAGAATTTGCATGCACTAGTAAGATTCAACCAACCAAATTGAAGCAGGTTATGATTGTTCAAATACCTGGTTCAACCACCAAAGCTAGGCAAATTTGCAAAGCCGTCCCTATCTGAATCCATGGCATAGATTTTTATGCTAATCATAGTACTCGGAACTAAAGGTTTGGAAGTAGTACTAGGAATGGATTGGATGTCCAAACACAAAGGATTAATTGGCTGTGCCAAAAAAGCCATAACCATGACCAGTACATCCGGAATATCAGTCGAGCATGTATCTGAAACCTTGCGCCGTCAATTCGAGTGCAACAAGAGTATACCCTAGCAACCATTGACCAAGTCCGGATAGTCTGTGAATACCCTGATGTATTTCCAGATGTTTTGCTTGGTATGCCCCCAGATCGGGATATCGAGTTTATCATTGAATTAATCCCTAGAACCGGACCCATAGCCCAGACACCATATAGTATGAACCCGTCTGAACTAGTGGAACTGAAGAAGCAACTGGATGCCATGCTGGAAATTGGATTGATTCAACCAAGTGCGTCACCATGGAGATCACCTATTTTGTTTGTGGACAAGAAAGATGGAGGTAACCATTTGTGTACGGATTATCGGAAGTTGAATGATGTCACCATCTAGAACAAGTACCCATTGCCAAAGATAGAAGATCTGTTTAACCAGTTGACTGGTGCCAAAGTGTTTTCTAAGATTGATCTTAGAACTGGCTATCATCAACTCAAGATTCGCGCAGAGGATATTCCAAAGACTGCCTTTACCACCAGATATGGACTGTATGCGGTGACCCAGCATACCACTTCATGATGTAGTATACTATAGTCGTTGACATAACACCAATGAAACACCTTTCACTAGTATTACATCCCTCAGAATGGCACAACAGAAGCACAGCGGGTCCAATACATGGCTTAAAGGTTACAACTCACTCTTTTACATAAGATCCAGAGAACACTCTAGGTTAAAGAGAGAGAAAGAACTTCTTTTACGAAGAAGAATCAAAGATAAATATGCAAAATTATTATACTATTAAAATTAGTATTTAACTAAGGAATTGGCATTGCCGCTATTGCAACGCACTATAGAGGTAGGTTCTTTGGCTAGAGATTGTATTTCTATCTAGTCAGTAATTTCGTCTTCACTTGAGTTGAGATTTATGTTGTCTTCCTGGTCTTCATTGAAGAGCTTTAGCTGGTATTGATAAGTTCTAGAGCATATCTTGATGTAGACATCTTCTTAATGGCTTCAGAATCTAGCAAGGGTTAATAAGATACTTTGAGTACGAGCGTACTCAGCAAATTCACTAGAAAAGGAGTGTTTGATGCACTATAACTACAGCCACAGACCGTAGGTCGTAGGCAATGCAAGTTTTCATAAACATTTCTTCTAAGGTTGCTTTTATTCTGAAAAGCTATGTCCGTCAGCCTTCACGGGTTTACTAGAACCTTCATGGGGTTCCTTTCCCACCACGTTTGCAGCTCCTTCCCAGAACAGGGAGTAACAAGTTACAGTTCTTACACTCTGCAGAGGTGCGTTACTTTACCCATGAGAGATCAACTCTTTGTTGCACAACCGGGAAGCTTATTCCCATCCAAAATTCCATGATGTGGGGCCCAGAAGATCATCCAAGCCAATCACTGCCCCCTTCACGACCGCGCATACCTCCTTGGTGTACATCATGCCCACATAAAGAATTACGGCAATGGTTTGTACAAACCGTTAGATGTCAGAACTATCGTGGGACGTTGAGGGTTCCCACCCATATGCTGCATATCCTCTACGAATTACCAATTAATATGCACGCTACAAGGATAACAGCCACAACCTGCACATCCGACTTCATGCGAGAGGAAGAAGATACAGCTGACTTCTCCGTCCCATTCCAAATCTCATGGTCAACGCGTAATATACGGCGCAAGAATCACTGACGACATTGGTTGTTAAGTCCTAGGTGATATAGTTCTGAACAGTGGTATTCCAACTGTCAGGTTTAATAGATTAGCTGATCACCCTGGATCAGTAATCAATAGTCCCCATTATTATTGAAAATAGTGTTTTCGGACCTTTTTCAAATGCAGGTGAAGACAACACTGGCGTTGTAAAATACTTTATAGAAAATAATCAAAGGACATGAGCAAGTGTGAACTTGCCTTTTGTGATTGCAAGATTATGCACTCACGATCTTCGAGTCAGTATAAGATCCAAAATCTGAAATCAGCATCATTCGTCCGGTAAGGACTAATGTTTAAAGAAGCAATATGCTTTTATGCATAAGTAATGTGATGCACGTTCTAAGCGCAAATCCCAGGAATAATGTTGTCCTAGGGTTTGGATTCCGAAAATGGTTACTCTGGAATGTGTGGTCCTTTTAGATAAGTTTCATAGTTGTACTTTTATTAGAGTTTATGAGTGGTTGTAAACAACACATATGTAGGAGTAAAGTATACATAATTATGACATACTAAATAGGATTACTTATACAAGGTTTCTTATTTAAAGTGGCAAAAAGGATAACCTTCAAAGAAAAGGTTTCCCTTCTAAGGTCTAAACAAACTTTGTGGTTGGTTAGTGATGTCATTTGTCTGCTCAAATAGTTTGGCTTGAGTTGCTTTATAGTTTAACTACTTCAGACCAAAGTTAACTATAAAACATATTATAATGCTTATGGTGTTACATTAAGATTTTGTATACTAAAGTTAACTTTAAAGTATAGCTAGTTTTGAAAACATCGTACTTATAGATTGGTATCTTGTATATCTAAAATGTTTTCTTTAGGTTAGTTAAGAAATTTATTTTGTTACTTGAGTTAATGGTGTTTGTATGTGAGTATGGAGTAATATCATTTATCTTTTATAGATGAGTGAGTATGGTATATGAACTCAAGATAATGTTAATTAACTACTTAGGAATTTATATAGTGTTGTAGTAGTTTTTGTAATTTGGTAGTTAATATAGTTTAGAAAAGATTTGATTGTTCACAAGTTGTTCTTTAAGGAGTTTATTATTAGTGGAATTCTTCTTAGAAGATAATCTTTATTTATGGTCGGGATACTTATAAAATAGGGACATTTCTAATGTTTTTAAACTATTATGGCATTGTATTATTGATATTTAAGATCTATACTATTTATCAGACTTATTTGACTCATTTTAGGAATATTAATAATTTTTATTTATCTTTATATGAATTACTAATGAAGTAAATAAGTTTAGATTTGAGTTATTAAAATATTTAATTTTCATTTAACTCAAAAGTAGAAGATTAGATTTTTAATATGTAGATATTATTTTTGTGATCTTTTTGGTATATTACATTTATTTTTGTGATTTATAAATAATAAGATATGATTTTTATAATTCTTATTACTTTATAGTTACTTAATGAATAATAAATATTTCATTAAGTGAAATAATAATACATGATTATAGTTTTAAATTAGAATTCTCATTTTCCAAGATTTTTGGTATTTTACTTGTATTATAAACATTTATCATTTTAGGAATATGAATTATTAAAGTTTTATTACATATAAAACTTTTACTAAATACTATTTATTTAAACAGTTATTATAACAATATTTGGTAATAGTTTTAGGTTGTAGATTTTATTTTTCTGAAAATTTTCATATTTTATACATATTTTTCTGAATTATAAATCAAAAGTTATTAATTAAACAAGATTTAATTGTTTATTATATATCTGGATTATTATTAATTGGATTATAACATTTTATTCATTTCCTAATAGAAAAATACTTTTTACACCACGACCAGAGCTAGCCCCAGTCACTGACCTGTGGGCCATTGTCCACCTCAGCTCTCAGATTAAAAGAAATGTTTTTGCTACTGACTCCCTCTCTACTCACTATCGATGACATGCGGGCCCTTGGCCATGTCATCCACCACACGAGGTAAAGACTAGTCAAACGGCTGACGTGGCCTGATCATGAGGTGAGCATGACATCAGCACCACCACCGCCATCGGTTAGTGGTCACCGGCGACGATCTATTGCACCCCAGCTAGAGAAATAGGTCTAGTTAGAATCAGCGCAAGCTACTGAACCTAGGAGTGGCAGCGCCACTCGGAAATGGTCATCGGCGGACGGTGGCTTACAGTGAAACGACAATTTACAACAAGATCAAATGATTCGAGGATGCTAGAAGATTCAGGAACTCACCCTGATGAGGATTGAGTGGTTGGGCGAGGACAGTCATGGCCGGGATCGAGCTTTCCAACGAGGATTCTGATGAACTGCCACGGAGGAAAACGACCAAATTCACCCGCTCCAGTGCTCCCCTTGATGCAAGCTTCTACCCAGAGGATCTACGGAGGATGGCGCTTCTCCATGACGACTCAGAATGGTGTGGGGTGATGTGGTTCGACGGCGAAGAGTGGCTCCGGCGAGCTAGGGTTCGGTCTCGCTCGTATCTGAGAGGATAAGGAGGGATTGGAGATAGGGATGGAAGCAATGCGTCGCGGTGGCAATCTTATCCCCTCCTGGCAGCGGTGGCGAGTATCTTTGCGCAATGACAACGATGATGGCATCGGGCGGCGACGAGCTCCGCCAGCGAGCTGTCTGTGTGCGTGACGATGACAACGATGATCGTTTTACAGATAACCCCCTGTCGTTTTCTTTAGCTCAACCCATGGTCCTTTCCTGGCCCCACTTGTCAGTCTCAGATGGAAAAGGACAGGGCTGGTTACTGGGCCGTTATGGGCTGCACTTAGGCGTCAGATAGGTATAGTGGGATTGGGCTGCGGCCAGGTTTTTTTATTTGCTTTATTTCTTTCTATTTTCTGTTTTCCTTTTCAGATTTGAATTTGAATTAGATTTTGAACCTTTCTTTGTATGATTTATTTGCTGGACATTTGCAGTAATATTAAAATATTTTTGGTAACCTTTGTGAACTTTTATTATGCCTTCTTTTTATATTTCCTTTATTTACTCAATAAGAACTCTTTTTTAATAATTGGAAGAAACTTCTTCTTATTATTTTTCTCTTCTAATTTTAATTAGGAATTTATTAAATGATATCTTCTTATTTGTTTATAGATTTAACTCTGATTGGCTCATAGTTTGAATATAGATTTTATATACATCATGATCTTGGATCATTATTTGTTGCATGAGAATCATGAAGGATAAGGATATGGTTATTACCATTCCCATTTATTTAGAAAATGAACTGTATTTAATCCATTGTAATAAACAAAGAGGTTTAGGGTTTTTAAATTATGAGTACTACCCTTGGCTTTAGATTTTGTATAAGCTTTGATTCCTTTTAGGAGTTAAGATTTAATAATTTAGTATATTGCCTTGTGTATATAGTCTTTGATAAAATCTTGTTTTTTAATAGGAAGTTTGAATTTAGAGTGTTTTATAGCAGTGAACTTATAAAGATATACTTCGGCACATATAGTGATTATGGTTGAAATGAATAGAGATATGCTTATGTAATTTGTTATTAGGAAATATTTCTATAAAGTGTTATGAGCATCAGATGATGGTTTAACATTATGAGATGGATAATATGTTTTGATTTAAGATTTAGAGTTGATTGTTTACCAAGATTAAATAGGAAAATGATCTATAACATGTAATTATATTTCACAATCTAGAATCTCTAATTAAGGAATTCCTTTCCTAGATATAATACCTCTTTCTTTCTATCATCAGGGTTAGTTTGATGAACTTACTTATTAACATCCTCTTATTCAATACATCATTTTTCTAAACTTATGGATGAATCCAATGAGTTTGATACAAAGGCATTTTATAATTTGTTCATATCCTTGGTTGGTTGTATTTACTATTCTACTATTGATTATCTTCCATCACTAATCTTTCTCTAAAGTTGATTATTCTTTAAGGTGAATAACACCATATTAATTACTTAACCCTCATGACTTATACTTCAATCCCTGAATTATATTTATGGGGTTTGCAAAGACTTCTCTAGGATCACCTATCTTTACTAAGGTGCCAACCATGTTCTACCCACCAATATTACCTATACAAAATATAAACATTCCATGTTGGTGGCCAAAGCATTAACATTATAATACTTTAATCATTTATTACTAAAGTTCTTAGTTGGCTAAACAGGGCTTTATCAATCCTACATTTTATTGCCTGGAAATTATCTTCTTAGTATCTTATATTAGATTAAGGTTATTGATGGACTATGAACTCATTAGAAGATTTGAGTAGATGTTCTGATAAGATCAAATAATAGATCAAAGACTGATAGTTAAAGAAGTTGTGAATCAATGGGAAGTTATCCAACATTGATGAACAACGGATTTTGAGATAAATTCCATAAATATTGTATAGAAAGAAAGGTATATATAGTGGATGAACTTAACTTAATCTCTTTCCAATTCCAACTCATCAAAAGAGTTTTTTGGATTTAGGTGTTATTATGATTCTCAGAATGTATGCATATAGGATTTAAGACATAGTGGTTACATTCTTATTATTTGTTTTATATCCTTAACTTGATTCTTATGCATGATTATAATGAATACTATAAGATGATCACCTAATTGATCAGATATAATTCACATTATATTAAGGTTTAACTTATGGTATATTTTGATATACCCTTAGATCAAATCTCTCTTACACAAGATGAGATTTTAACAAAGGTCTTATTGAAACTTATCGCAGTCAACTTGATGATCTACTTCAATTCCATCAAGTTAAGAGAAGCTTCAATCACCTTGACAAGTTTTGTTTAAAAGCATGAAAATTATTCGGATTTTCTATGCATGAATGCAATGCACACATCTGGGTTCAACTTATTTCTAGGCTCTAATGCTGGGATGTTACAGTCTCTCCCCCTTAAAATAAACTTCATCCTCGAAGTTCGCAAACTCTCATGTTTCGGAGTAAGAAATTGTTTTGTAGTGGTTGCTACACTCTCCATTACATGATGATATTTAATGGAATTAATTGGGAGTATTCCATAACTTGACTAGATATCCTCATTAAATTCTTTTTCTTGAATCATCAAATTTCATTACTATATTGAGTACAGTTTGGAGGTTCTCATTACCATGAGTTCTTAAGTTTCTGTATACGCGTTTTAATAGTCAATAGACTATCTTATTATCCCTGTCACTATACCATTTATATTGGTATTCCTTTCAAGATTGGATTTGAACTCAATTTGTCCATACCCATCGGAATTTTTTTATTCTTGACACTTGTTTAATTAGGGTTTTATATTACTTCTTAAGGGTTACTTAAAATTTGTTTCCTTTTTAAATTTGGTTGTTAAATGTATCCTTTATCATCCTCAAGTTTATACCTTCTTAAGTTTTTCTTTTAAATAACTTTTCTCTATTTCGTATAGTATTTTCTTCAACTTTCATTCCTAATGTTTACTCTCCCCCTTAAGTTTTACTAATAGTTTTGAAACTCCATACATAGAAGCTATTGATTCTTGAACTAAAATGTTGGTTCCTGTTCGGTTTATATTTTACTAGTTTAAAGTCCAATGAAAGATTATATGGTGCATCCACATAGTTGTGAATCTCCGAAGCAAATATTTTAGCACTAAATATCGTACTTACTATTGGGGCATTTTTACTGAATAAACTAGACCTTGCAAAGCATCTTGCCAAGCGATCATCTTCAAATCTGTTAAACTTTCTTAGGTCTTACTTAACTTAGGCCAAATTTAATGCTCTTTATGCAACTTTTAATAAGATTTGGTTCACTATTTTAACCAAATACCAGCTGCGGATAAAATACCAACTGGGGATTAGTTACTAGTTATGGATCAAATACCAGTTGCGGATTATTACCAGCTGCGAATCATCCTAGGGTGTGTGTATTACCCTATGGTTTCCCACATTCTTCTCGCATTCACTCGGTATTGTTAGATCTTGAATACCATTTTGGTTCCAAAGCTAACTATTTGTACTTATTCATGACACTTCCATGAACTTGGTACAACTATTCCTTTACTTATTAGTAATATTACCCACTTTGATTAAGCTTTAAGTTTATTATATCTTGTGGTTCCATACATCTTCTATACCAAACTTCCTTCTTGGGTCTGGCTAGGAATAATTTATGATTTATCTATCCTCTAAGTGGTGTTAACACTCCTTATATCTTGCTTCTTCATTCCCGTAAGTCTTCCTTTTTGATCTTTAAAATTCTTCGCTCCCTTACACGGATTCCCATTCCTATCTAGGTGTATAACATCAAGTAATAACTGGGTGTTGCATCATGCATTTGCACACCTAATTAAACTTCATGTACAGATCTAGTCAATCAAGAAAAATCAATAAGATCCAAAAGTCGATAAACAACCAAACAGATACCATCAATTATACATAGGTTTTAGATAATTTACAAATGTACTAGATATTCCAACGGTTTGCTTCATACCTACTTGCACCACTATCTTACAAGAACTTCTTGTTCATGTGGATATATCCTCACTTATTCCGACAAACCTTTCAAACTACAATACGCATTACCCTCTATATACATTATTCAAACCCTCATCCCTTGGGATGTCGTTCCTTTCTTACTTTCATCTTCCTCTAGTGCTTCCTGGAGTTCCATCCATGATGACGTGAAGTCCTATGACTGCCTTCTGGAGCATAGGAGCATCCAGGAGGTGCGTAATCTTGATTAGAAGTACCGAGACTAAGATTAGTCATTGAAAAATGACTAGAGTTGGCGTAATCTTCCACCGAATAGTTCGAGTTTTCTGGCAACGCTTCCTCAGAGTAAATTGGCTCCTTAGCTTTTTTTGGATCCAGTCATACAAATTGGTGTAGTAGCTATTGGGATACCCTTCTAAGTTGATTGGATTAGTATCACCCCCATATGGCCCATAAGGCTCTCTATGGTTATAGTTGGTCTCTTCTTCAATGCATGTATCACAAGGTATAGGATTCCCTATGGTTTTACCTTGAGATTCTATTTCCCATCCATATTTGTTAGGCTCAGGTTTATTTGGAATAACTTTATTCCATTCTTGTTGTTCGGCATTGTACTTGGTCCATAAGTCTTTAGGTGGCTTGAAGTCATTCTGGTAATAGGCATAATTTTCTGAGTTTGGGTCATTGAACTAAGTTTCCTCAAACACCTCTCCTGAAGGTATGTATTTGGGATGCCTAGCTTCTTTATCTAACTTCTTCCTACGAGCCATTGCTTTATCAGGATCAGTAAAATCCTCAATGACCGTATCCAGCTCCTGAACTAAGACTTGGTGAGTGTTATGATAAGTGTTTAGAAAAGACCGATAACGATCCTTATACTCTATAGCTAGAATAGGTTAAGCTTGGACTAAGGTAGAGTGATCTAACTCATGCTCTGGGTTTGAGGTTTCATATGGTATAATGGTGTGAGTACTACCTTCTAGAGCTTGGGATTTATGCCCTCGGATCATGGTTATGGTTGCTGCTACGGCAATCTGATATGCAGATGCCATGCACCTTGCATCTCCTACTGGCATTTCTCCCTTCAGTCCTAACTTCTTGGGTAACATGATCATGACACGGTATTTAGCTAATACCTGCCCATCATAGTAACTGTAAATATTGACCAGGAGTCTTTATTCACACTCCAAACTCCATAGAAGTTGTCGGAGATTGTCTGTCCAATCCCCTCCGTAGTCATCCAACGTCCTGTTCATCACTTGAACATTCCGAGGTGGATATCGAGGTGCCATGTGGAACTGTGGATAAGAAATTATCATCAGTCACATAGAGTTAAAACTCTTGGGTAATGATTGGTAATTTCAATCATATAAAAGAGTTATCGCACTAGTAACATATTAGGATTATTCTCAAGTGAATATCCTTCATATTACTAGAGAACTCTTTATTATTGCTAGGATGTGTCCTACAGGTTCTACCCATTTACTAGGTTTCCAACCTAAGGTCAAAGCATATGCTCTGATACCAACTGCGGTGACCCACCATACCACTGCATGATGTAGTATACTATAGTCGTTGACATAACACCAATGAAACACCGTTCATTAGTATTACATCCCTCAGAATGGCACAACAGAAGCACAGCGGGTCCAATACATGGCTTAAAGGTTACACCTCACTCTTTTACATAAGATCCAGAGAACACTCTAGGTTAAAGAGAGAGAAAGAACTTCTTTTACGAAGAAGAATCAAAGATAAATACGCAAAATTATTATACTATTAAAATTAGTATTTAACTAAGGAATTGGCATTGCCGCTATTGCAATGCACTACAGAGGTAGGTTCTTTGGCTAGAGATTGTATTTCTATCTAGTCAGTAATTTCGTCTTCACTTGGGTTGAGATTTATGTTGTCTTCCTGGTCTTCATTGAAGATCTTTAGCTGGTATTGATAAGTTCTGGAGCATATCTTGATGTAGACACCTTCTTAATGGATTCAGAATCTAGCAAGGGTTAAGAAGATACTTTGAGTACGAGCGTACTCAGCAAATTCACTAGAAAAGGAGTGTTTGATGCACTATAACTACAGCCACAGACCGTAGGTCATAGGCAATGCAAGTTTTCATAAACATTTCTTCTAAAGTTGCTTTTATTCTGAAAAGCTATGTCCGTTAGCCTTCACGGGTTTACTAGAACCTTCATGGGGTTCCTTTCCCGCCGCATTCGCAGCTCCTTCCCGGAACAGGGAGTAACAAGTTATAGTTCTTACACTCTACAGAGGTGCGTTACTTTACCCATGAGAGATCAACTCTTTGTTGCACAACCGGGCAGCTTATTCCCATCCACAATTCCATGATGTGGGGCCCAGAAGATGATCCAAGCCAATCACTCCCCATTTGCGACCACGCATGCCTCCTTGGTGTACACCATGCCCACATAAAGAATTACGACAATGGTTTGTACAAACCGTTAGATGTCAGAACTATCGTGGGACGTTGAGGGTTCCCACCCATATGCTGCATATCCTCTATGAATTACCAATTAATATGCACGCTACGAGGATAATAGCCACGACCTGCACATCCGGCTTCATGCGAGAGGAAGAAGATACAGCTGACTTCTCCGTCCCATTCCAAATCTCATGGTCAACGCATAATATACAGCGCAAGAATCACTGACGACATTGGTTATTAAGTCCTAGGTGATATAGTTCTGAACAGTGGTATTCCAAGTGTCAGGTTTAATAGATTAGCTGATCACCCTGGATCAGTAATCAATAGTCCCCATTATTATTGAAAATACTGTTTTCGGACCTTCTTAAAATGCAGGTGAAGACAACACTGGCGTTGTAAAATACTTTACAGAAAATAATCAAAGGACATGAGCAAGTGTGAACTTGCCTTTTGTGATAGCAAGATTATGCACTCACAGTCTTCGAGTCAGTATAAGATCCAAAATCTGAAATCAGCATCATTGGTCCGGTAAGGACTAATGTTTAAAGAAGCAATATGCTTTTATGCATAAGTAATGTGATGCACGTTCTAAGCACAAATCCCGGGAATAATGTTGTCCTAGGGTTTGGATTCCAAAAATGGTTACTCTAGAATGTGTGGTCCTTTTAGATAAGTTTCATAGTTATACTTTTATTAGAGTTTATGAGTGGTTGTAAACAACACATATGTAGGAGTAAAGTATACATAATTATGACATACTAAATAGGATTACTTATACAAGGTTTCTTATTTAAAGTGGCAAAAAGGATAACCTTCGAAGAAAAGGTTTCCCTTCTAAGGTCTAAACAAACTTTGTGGTTAGTTAGTGATGTCATTTGTCTGCTCAAATAGTTTGGCTTGAGTTGCTTTATAGTTTAACTACTTCAGACCAAAGTTAACTATAAAACATATAATAATGCTTATAGTGTTACATTAAGATTTTGTATACTAAAGTTAACTTTAAAGTATAGCTAGTTTTGAAAACATCATACTTATAGATTGGTATCTTGTATATCTAAAATGTTTTCTTTAGGTTAGTTAAGAATGTTATTCTGTTACATGAGTTAATGGTGTCTGGATGTGAGTATGGAGTAATATCATTTATCTTCTATAGATGAGTGAGTATGGTATATGAACTCAAGATAATGTTACTTCACAACTTAGGAATTTATATAGTGTTGTAGTAGTTTTTGTAATTTGGTAGTTAATATAGTTTAGAAAAGATTTGATTGTTCACAAGTTGTTCTTTAAGGAGTTTATTATTAGTGGAATTCTTCTTAGAAGATAATCTTTATTTATGGTTGGGGATACTTATAAAATAGGGACATTTCTAATGTTTTTAAACTATTATGGCATTATATTATTGATATTTAAGATCTATACTATTTATCAGACTTATTTGACTCATTTTAGGAATATTAATAATTATTATTTATCTTTATATGAATTATTAATGAAGTAAATAAGTTTAGATTTGAGTTATTAAAATATTTAATTTTCATTTAACTCAAAAGTAGAAGATTAGATTTTTAATATGTAGATATTATTTTTGTGATCTTTTTGGTATATTACATTTATTTTTGTGATTTATAAATAATAAGATATGATTTTTATAATTCTTATTACTTTATAGTTACTTAATGGATAATAAATATTTCATTAAGTGAAATAATAATACATTATTATAGTTTTAAATTAGAATTCTCATTTTTCCAAGATTTTTGGTATTTTACTTGTATTATAAACATTTATCATTATATGAATATGAATTATTAAAGTTTTATTACTTATAAAACTTTTACTAAATACTATTTATTTAAACAGTTATTATAACAATATTTGGTAATAGTTTTAGGTTGTAGATTTTATTTTTCTGAAAATTTTCATATTTTATACATATTTTTCTGAATTATAAATCAAAAGTTATTAATTAAACAAGATTTAATTGTTTATTATATATCTGGATTATTATTAATTGGATTATAACATTTTATTCATTTCCTAACAGAAAAATACTTTTTACACCACGACCAGAGCTAGCCCCAGTCACTGACCTGTGGGCCATTGTCCACCTCAGCTCTCAGATTAAAAGAAATGTTTTTGCTACTGACTCCCTCTCTACTCACCATCGATGACATGCGGTCCCTTGGCCATGTCATCCACCACACGAGGTAAAGACTAGTCAAACGGCTGACGTGGCCTGATCATGAGGTGAGCATGACATCAGCACCACCACCGCCATCGGTTAGTGGTCACCGGCGATGATCTATTGCACCCCAGCAAGCGAAATAGGTCTAGTTAGAATCAGCGCAAGCTACTGAACCTAGGAGTGGCAGCGCCGCTCGGAAATGGTCATCGGAGCCTCAGCTCCGACGAGCTTCGACAGTGGCCGACGGTGGCTTACCGTGAAACGGCGATTTACAACGAGATCAAATGATTCGAGGATGCTAGAAGATTCAGGAACTCACCCTGATGAGGATTGAGTGGTTGGCGAGGTCAGGCACGGCCGGAATCAAGCTTTCCGACGAGGATTCCGACAAACTGCCGCGGAGGAAAACGACCAAATTCACCTGCTCTAGTGCTCCCCTTGATGCAAGATTCTACCCAGAGGATCTACGGAGGATGGCGCTTCTCCATGATGGCTCAGAATGGTGTGGGGTGACGTGGTTCGACGGCAAAGAGTGGCTACGGCGAGCTAGGGTTTGGTCTCGCTCGTATCTGAGAGGATAAGGAGGGATTGGAGATAGGGATGGAAGCAATGCATCGCGGTGGCCTTCTTATCCCCTCCTGGCAGCGGTGGCGTGTATCTTGGCGCAATGACGGCGATGATGGCATCGGGCGGCGGCGAGCTCCGCCAGCGATCTTTCTGTGTGCATGACGATGACGACGATGATTGTTTTATAGATAACCCCCTCTCGTTTTCTTTAGCTCAACCCGTAGTCCTTTCCTGACCCCACTTGTCAGTCTCAGATGGAAAAGGACAGGGCTGGTTACTGGGCTGTTATGGGCTGCACTTAGGCGTCAGATAGGTATAGTGGTATTGGGCTACGGCCAGGTTTATTTTTTTATTTGCTTTATTTCTTTCTATTTTCTGTTTTCCTTTTCAGATTTGAATTTGAATTAGATTTTGAACCTTTCTTTGTATGATTTATTTGCTGGACATTTGCAGTAATATTAAAATATTTTTGGTAACATTTGTGAACTTTTATTATGCCTTCTTTTTATATTTCCTTTATTTACTCAATAAGAACTCTTTTTTAATAATTGGAAGAAACTTCTTCTTATTATTTTTCTCTTCTAATTTTAATTAGGAATTTCTTAAATGATATCTTCTTATTTGTTTATAGATTTAACTCTGATTGGCTCATAGTTTGAATATAGATTTTATATACATCATGATCTTGGATCATTATTTGTTGCATGAGAATCATGAAGGATAAGGATATGGTTATTACCATTCCCATTTATTAGAAAATGAACTATATTTAATCCATTGTAATAAACAAAGAGGTTTAGGGTTTTTAAATTATGAGTACTACCCTTGGCTTTAGGGTTTGTATAAGCTTTGATTCCTTTTAGGAGTTAAGATTTAATAATTCAGTATATTGCCTTGTGTATATAGTGTTTGATAAAATCTTCTTTGTTAATAGGAAGTTTGAATTTAGAGTGTTTTATAGCAGTGAACTTATAAAGATATACTTCGGCACATATAGTGATTATGGTTGAAATTAATAGAGATATGCTTATGTAATTTGTTATTAGGAAATATTTCTATAAAGTGTCACGAGCATCAGATGATGGTTTAACATTATGAGATGGATAATATGTTTTGATTTAAGATTTAGAGTTGATTGTTTACCAAGATTAAATAGTAAAATGATCTATAACATGTAATTATATTTCACAATCTGGAATCTCTAATTAAGGAATTCCTTTCCTAAATATAATACCTCTTTCTTCCATCATCAGGGTTAGTTTGATGAACTTACTTATTAAGATCCTCTTATTCAATACATCATTTTTCTAAACTTATGGATGAATCCAATGAGTTTGATACAAAGGCATTTTATAATTTGTTCATATCTTTGGTTGGTTGTATTTACTATTCTATTGTTGATTATCTTCCATCTCTAATCTTTCTCTAAAGTTGATTATTCTTTAAGGTGAATAACACCATCTTAATTACTTAACCCTCATGAATTATACTTCAATCCCTGAATTATATTTATGGGGTTTGCAAAGACTTCTCTAGGATCACCTTTCTTTACTAAGGTTCCAACCATGTTCTACCCACCAATATTACCTATACGAAATATAAGCATTCCATGTTGGTGGCCAAAGCATTACCATTATAATACTTTAATAATTTATTACTGAAGTTCTTAGTTGGATAAACAGGGCTTTATAAATCCTACCTTTTCTTGCCTGGAAATTATCTTCTTAGTATCTTATATTAGATTAAGGTTATTCATGGACTATGCACTCATTAGAATATTTGAGTAGATGTTCTGATAAGATCAAATAATAGATCAAAGACTAATATTTAAAGAAGTTGTGAATCAATGGGAAGTTATCCAACATTGATGAACAACAGATTTTGAGATAAATTCCATAAAGATTGTATAGAAATAAAGGTATATATATAGTGGATGAACTTAACTTAATCTCTTTCCAATTCCAACTCATCAAAAGAGTTTTTAGGATTTAGGTGTTATTATGATTCTCAGAATGTATGCAGATGGGATTTAAGACATAGTGGTTACATTCTTATTATTTGTTTTATATCCTTAACTTGATTCTTATGCATGATTATAATGAATACTATAAGATGATCACCTAATTGATCAGATATAATTCACATTATATTTAGGTTTAACTTATGGTATATTTTGATATACCCTTAGATCAAATCTCTCTTACCCAAGATGAGATTTTAACAAAGGTCTTATTGAAACTTATCGCAGTCAACTTGATGATCTACTTTAATTCCATCAAGTTAAGAGAAGCTTCAATCACCTTGACAAGTTATGTTTAAAAGCGCGAAAATTATTCGGATTTTCTATGCATGAATGCAATGCACACACCTGGGTTCAACTTATTTCCAGGCTCTAATGCTGGGATGTTACACTGTACGAGTATACGTCATGTCTTCTGGATTAACGAATGCCCCCGCTTATTTCATGAACCTTATGAATAAGATTTTTATGGACTTCCTAGATAAGTTTGTCGTTGTTTTCATTGATGACATTCTAATTTATTCCAAATTAGAAGAAGGACATGAGCTACACCTAAGAACCATTCTTGGAACCCTTAGAGAGCATCAGTTGTATGCCAAGTTTAGCAAATGTGAATTCTGGGTACAGGAGGTAGGATTCCTAGGACATACCGTATCAGCAGGAGAAATTGCCGTTGACCCTGCGAAGGTGAAGGATGTTGAGGACTGGCAAGCCCCAACCACTCAAACCCAAGTTCATGCATTTCTCGGATTAGCGGGATACTACCGCAAGTTTGTAGAAGGATTCTCGAGTATTGCAAGACCCATGACCCAATTGTTAAAGAAGGACAAGAAGTTTGAATGGACGGACAAATGTGAAGCGAGTTTTCAGGAACTCAAGAGGAGATTGATTTCAGCCCCAATCTTGATCATGCCGGATATCACGAAACCCTTTGATGTGTATTGTGACGCATCCAAGATCGGTCTCAGATGTGTGCTAATGCAAGAAGGCAAGGTTATATCTCATCTATCTCGACAACTGAAACAACATGAACAGAATTATCCAACCCATGACCTTGAACTATCAGCCGTAGTTCTAGCCCTAAAGACATGGAGGCATTATCTCATGGGAAACCGTTGTGAGATTTATTCGGATCACAAGAGCCTGAAGTATATATTCACTCAGAAGGAGCTGAATATGAGGCAGAGAAGATGGATTGAGCTAATCAAGAACTATGATCTCGACATTCACTATCATCCCGGTAAAGCCAGTGTGGTAGCAGATGCCCTTAGCAGATTGCCATTTCGCTTGAACTCCATGATTTTGAAGGAGCAACCAGTTTGCACAAGGAGATGGAAGATTTCTAAATGGAATTAGTGAGTGAAGGATTTTTGGCTAGCATAGAACTTCAACCACTTTGATCAGTTAGATCAAGGAGGTGCAGAAAGGAAATGCTAGTATCGACGGAATCAAACATCGTATCGGTACAGGCAAAGTACCCGGATTCACCGAAGACGAACAAGGAGTTCTGTGGAACAAAGGACGTCTCTATGTACCAGCAGATTCGGAGTTGAAAGAATTTATTTTGAAAGAGGCCCATGATACTCTTTATTCTATCCACCCTGGAGGAACAAAGATGTATCAGGATTTGAAGGAGCAATTTTGGTGGCATAACATCAAGAGAGAAATCGGAAGCTATATCTCCAAGTGTGATATTTGCTAGAGAGTCAAGGCGGGACATCAAAGACCCGTAGGACTGTTCCAACCCTTACAGATTCTGGAATGGAAATGGGATTCCGTTGAATGGACTTTATCAGCGGATTGCCTGCTTCTAGTAGAGGAAATGACTCTATCTGGGTCATAGTTGACAGATTGTCCAAGGTAGCCCATTTCTTACCAGTCAAGACCACCTACCAAAGTTCGAAGCTAGAATAATTGTACATCGCTAGAATCGTCAGTTTGCACGGAGTCCCCAAGAACATCGTATCGGATCGAGGAACTCAGTTTACCTCGAGATTCTGGAAGAAAGTCCAAGAAGGTTTAGGAACCCGACTGGGTTTCAACACAGCGTATCACCCTCAGACCGATGGACAAACGGAGCGAGTAAATCAAATAATCAAAGATATGTTGAGAGCATGTGTGCTACAGTATGGATCTAAATGGGAAGACTATCTGCCTTTCGTAGAATTTTCATACAACAACAGTTATCAAGCTAGTCTGCAAATGGCCCCATTTGAATTCATGTATGGAAGGAAGTGTCGCACCCCTTTGAATTGGTCGGAAGTGAGAGAGAGTCAGATTTTCGGACCCGACATCCTACGAGAAGCAGAAGAGAAAGTTCACAAGATTCGTGAGCACCTCAAGACCGCCCAGTCAAGACAGAAGAGTTACGCCGACAAGAGACGTCGAGACCTTGCTTTCAATATCGGAGATTTTGTGTATCTCAAAGTGTCGCCTTTGAAGGGAATGCAGCGTTTCCAGCTCAAAGGAAAGTTAGCCCCCAGATATATCGGACCCTTCAAGATTCTTAATTGTCTAGGATAAGTATCATATCAATTGGAACTGCCAGATGAGATGTCAGCAGTGCACAATGTGTTCCATATATCGTTACTTCGCAAATGCCCTGAAGTTCCGGAGAAGACTGAAGTTTTCAAGAACATTGTTCACCGGACCATAGAGATCAACGATGACCTGACATATGCCTAAGTACCCATCCATATTTTGGAAGAAGCTTTCAGAACCACCAGAACCCGAAGCATCAAGTTTCTCAAGATTCAGTGGAGCAACCATGCTGAAGAAGAAGCTACCTAGGAGCGAGAAGATCACATCAGGACGGAGTTTCCCAATCTCTTTAAATCCTAGGTAATATTTTTCTTGTTTTTCAAATCTCAGGACGAGATTTCATTTAAGGAAGGAAGGTTTGTAACATCCCAAAAATATGAAACAATGATCATCAAACTCTAATCACTAAAATTAGGGTTAACAAAAACTTTGATTAAATAAAAACAAAAGTGCATGTGTGTATGTGATGATTTGATAAATGCATGAATGGACTTATGTGATTCAACTAAATAGCAAGGAATGATTCAAAGATGAATATAACATCATCTAGAACATTTCCAAGAAGAAATAAATCAAGAAAAAAATCAAAAACAAATCAAATGTGGCAAATGGTCATTTTTGCCAATCTTGCTCACTAGGTCACTTTGAGTGTTTCTAGTCCAAGATTTCAAATAGAAACTTTTCCAATTCTTTTCACCCCTTGCTATACCAAGTAAAAATGAATCAAATCCCACCTTTCAAACTTGTAGAAAAATTTAGCAACCCCATTCAAATGACAATTCAAAATTGAATCTTCAACATATGTGAAGATCACACCTTTTCAAAACCCAACCAAACCAGTGCCCCTTGACCAATCCAACTAACCAGATACTCCCTAATATGTGCCTAGGAAACCCACCAAGTTCTTGCGGCCATTTGATCAAACACTTGGAGACAGAAAATCAAATTAGCCAAACTTCACTGTTTTGAGCATTAATTTGGCTAAGCATTGTTCACCATTGATAACACTTGTCTCCCCTAGTGCCAACCTGATGCAGCCCGACCTACGGTCGTTACTACATCAAGGTCTCCAACTTACGCCAAGTCATCATGGACTCCAAAGGTGAATCCGTTCCTCTATGCGAGCCCCCTTCCTGCCCTATTGAATGGTATGCTACTTCATACTCCGTCACATATGCATGATAGGTTCACACCGACCAGTACGGAGGCAAGGGAGGAAGCCCGGAACATCAAGCCCGACAAGACGGAGGCTTGGAAGAGGAGATGGAATAAGACATGTCGGCAGCTTCCAGGTCCAAGCGGTACTACCGGTTGTCGGAACCGGTACTACCGGTCAGCGGTACTACCGTCCCCTACTACCGCCCGCTACTGACGGCTCCAACCGTCGCTCCAGGACCGCAAGCGGTACTACCGGTCCCAGAGCGGCACTGCCGATTGCGACCGGTACTACCGGTCCCAAGTCCGGTACTACCGGTCATGTATGTGTCTGTGCGCACCTGTTGGGCCACAGCCCATGTATCCCCCTTTACTTACCTATTCGCCTAGTTTATCCCCAAACTACCCTTGTTTAGTGGCTGGCCTATAAATAGAGCCCCCACCCCTCATGTATCCCTTAGGCATAGATGATAGACTAAAGACAACGCCCATTGTGGAATCTCTAGTTTTTCCTCATCTCCTTTAACAAGGGGACCGACTATCGTCACCAACCTCGATTGGACTTTGCATCATGCATCCATCGTTGAACAAGGCCTTGGAGTTCGATGTCTCGTCTCCAAGTTGTCAAGACCCTCTCCAAGGTGTTCTTCCCTCTCCGATGTGGATTTGAGGGAGCACGTTGACCGATCTTTCCTTGCGAGGATTCTATCGGACCGGTGGCCGCCGTTCGGGAGAAATCGGCCTTGTATCGTGTGAGTTTTGCGTGTGTTCATCGTGTTCTTCGCGAGGTGTGTGTTCGCTTCCGCTACCTTCCCCCTTTCCCCTTGCTTTCCCATCGATTTGACCATGAGATCCGTGAAGATCGGGCCACCCAAGAGGTTAACCCCTCCATCATCTAGTATCAGCAGCTTTTGGTTGCCACGGATTTCAAATCGATTTGGTCTTTTCCCCATAAATTCGAAACTTCCACCAAAAATAGCCCGAATTCGTGTTTTGGATCGATCTGTGATTTGAGTGCGTTTTGGTAGGTTTTGATCCATGGATTACTTTCTAAACTTGTTGATCTACCTTCCTTTGCGTTCCCATAGCCTAATTCCTTGATTTCCCCCGTCGATTTGGTGTTTTTCTTGAAGATTTTCCGCCCAAATCGCCCCAAAATCGCGAAAACGTGTCAGATCTGGGCGTCTCTGGACCAAGCGGTACTACCGGTCCAAATATACGGTACTACCTCTCACCGGTACTACCGCTCCCAATATCCAGTACTACCGCTCCGAATATCCGGTATTACCACCCAGTACAGAAAGAAAACATCAGGTTCCCAGATTTCAGTCGCTCACCGTTTTGAGCATAACTTTTGCATTCGAACTCGGATTTTGGTGTTCTTTAGCTCGTTTCGAAGAGGAGAAGGAGCACTATATCATCATCCACGTTGTTCATGCTATCTACTCCATCCAAATTCCATGAGCAAGGCGGAATCCAACAATAAAGGGTGAAGATCGTCCACGAAAGGTATAAACATTCTGCGACTTCTCCCCACTTGCATTCCTTTGTGAACCCCACTATCTTTGCGAGCATCAAACACCTATTGAGACTAGTTCCTCTTATGATTGCTTGGTCTATGCACATTTGATACCTTGTAGAATTCCGAGCAAACATTGTGAGCGTTATCTCATATAGTTGTCTTGTATAGTTGATGGCACAAGGAAGAGGCAAGTGAAAAATAGAAAAAGAAAAAGAAAAATAAAAGAAAGAAATATACATGTGCCTCATAGAATAGGAAGCGCAAGCTCGATGAACATCCTATAGGTGGTACTTATTGTACATATCTTGTAGCCCACCAATTTTGTGCAATCGAACTAGCGTCTCTCCTTGTACTTGTGTGACACGAGCTTATAGTCTTCGCTAGGTAATCTTTTGGTTCTTAGCTCACTTTCTCCGTCGCACAAGTCCCATTTATCCCACCGTGTGTGTTTCCTTGTACATATTTCCTATCCTGTGGATTGTTTTGTTTGCTTGGTGATCATTGTGTTTCTTTACTTGCCAATACAACATCTTGATTTCGGATTGGTTCTTGGCATGCCACTTTTCATACCTATCCACCATAGGCCTTGTGTGTGTGTGTTTTTTGTTGGTAGTTGGTTTTGGTGTTCCGCGTGAACTTCACTTTGCTTGGTTTATTGCTCTCAAGTGTGGCCACTTGCACGATACGATCTTCCAAAGGTAAAGTAAGGTTCGACGTTGTATTCCTAACACCCTCTACCACTTCCATGTACAACACTTGGTCTTGTGAAGCATGTCTAGGGACTCCGGGACCGAGGATGATTTCTATGAAGAATCCAAGATGAGCCACCATGCCTATGTCTCCACAAGCATGGATAACATGATCGAGCACTACACCAACAATGGCTCCACATGATTGGGTTACATGGAGTGCTACAACAACAACGACTCCCCAAGCATGGGCGACTTCAAGAATGACAACGGCAAGCTTCTCACGTCGCACCGACCAAGACGGATCCTCCAACTCGAGTGCGCCAAGGTCCACCATCAAATGGACAAGTTCAAGAGCGACCTCCACAACTTCAAGAAGGACATGGACAATGACTTCGACAAAAACATGAGCATGGTCGCCAAGACTAATGATGCTTTGTGCTCATTATAAGAACTTATAAGGAAGCATGCCAAGGTCAAGGGCCATCGTCGTGAGCGTCATATGGACGACCAAGTGCGCCACCTACATCAACCATCGGCAAGGCACGCCAATGACCTCCGTCGACACCTTCATAGGGCACCTTCTACTACTAGTGCCACCACCAAAATGGCACCAAGAGCAAGCCTTCGTCCACGCCATCAAGCTTCAACGCCTACGCTTGACTTCCACGAACTCGCGAACGAGGAAAATGTAGACGTCTACTTCGCCAAGTTGGATATCATGAGCCTACCTCTACCACTACTACGAGATGGCCACAAGACGGTCGAGCATGGGATTTTCCCTTCGACCATGGAGGAGAGCGATGATGCCCATCTTATGGCATCCAACTTTGAAGGCGGCAAGGTCAAGAATGGTGAGCATGGGATTTTCCCTTCACCAAAGGAGGCGCATGGAGTTGAGGAAACCGAGCCTACCCCCATATGCTTGAGTGATGATGTGGTACCAATCCCATGTGAGTATGAGAGCCACTTAGCCCACTTGAGTGAGAACAAGAGTGAGATGAGTGACTCCACCTTATGTGAGATTGAGTGCTTCAACTTGGAGGGCATGAGCGATACTCCTAGTGAGTTGAGAGTGGTAGTTGATAGGTCAAGTGAGGCCATTTTGATTTCTAACGACTTACCCTCTACCTCTAGTGTGTTCTCTTATGTTGTGCTAGGTTCCATGAATGAAGACGCTCCAAGCTATGAAGCAATGATGCCTCGAATGGAGAAGATGTACATGGTAGATGCTATGCCATGGCTACATCAAGAAGACGAAGTCGTCCACAAGGAGACCACTACTTCCACAACACCCACTTCATATGAGAGGTATGACCAAGGTAACAATAAGGGTGTTGATGATGCCATGATCCCACTAGTGGACATGATGAATTGTGAGGATATGCATGTTATGGATGATACTTGTGACATTACATATGCTTCACTCATATTCCCATGTGATGCTTTGCCTTTGCATAATATTGATCATGTGGAATTGTTTGATTGCGATATCATTGCCATAAACATGACATGCTATGCATCTTGTGTGTATCCTCCAATTGCTTCGAACTTGCCTTGTCATGCTAGTCATTCAATTTCTCCCGTTGCTTGCGATAAGATGAATGCTTGCTATTTCACTTGTTTTGCTTGCAAAAATATTGATCATATGCGTTATAATGAGATGGCCCCCATAGCTTTCTCAATTTTTGGAGATTTTGATGATTGCCATGATAAGCATGTTCCCCACTTGCATACTCACCATGCATCTATTTCATACTTGAATGAAATTAATGGTGATGTGCACAAGAAGAGATACGTCATGATGGATGATGTGTATCTCTACCATGCACACACGTTCTTCCTTTTACATATGATGTGTGTAGGTACCCGCACTATCATGTCAACCTCGGTTGAGCACGAGTTGACAAAAAGAGCTCTTGAGAGCATCCAACAAGTGAGTTCAAGATCGAACCCAGCTCTGATACCTTTTGCATGCTTTGCATCTTTCATGTTGGCAAATTGCTCTTTCCTATGGTTTGATTGCAAGCATGTTGATGGTATTATCTCACCTTGTGACATTCATGTTTCTTTGCTTTTGGATAATGATGCTTTGTGTGTTGCAACAAAAATGTTGAACATTTTCTCTTTCCGATGTTTTGTGTGCAACCACAATTCCATTAAGAGCATGTATTGTCATGAGAGCTTCCAAGAATCTCGTCTTGTTGTTGCAACAAACATAAGGACCACTTGCTCTTTCATTTGGTTTGTTTGCAAACATGTCGTTTTTTCTTCCACTTGGGATACCCATACTCCCATGAAATTTGTTTTTGATGATTTGTGTGTGACATCCAACATGAAGTTTTTGAGTTATATGGAGTTATATGGAGTTTTTGAGTTTCCACATTTGGATGATGTTCAAACGATTTCCATGCACTTTGACCTTGCATATGCATCCCATTTTCTATACATGCATTATGCTAATAGTGTTGTGAACAAGAATGGACATGCCACATTTGACATGCTCCACTATCACGCACGAAAATATTTTGCTTGGTCTTTGTTGTGTGAAGGTACAAGTGCATACACGTCAACCTCTATGGACTATATGTTGACAAGAATAACCGAAGAGAGTTACCTATGTGTACCCTTCATAGAGCTATCTCTACAAGATAAGGTGACTTCCTTCTACTTGAGGACTCATGCAATAATCTTCATGAATTGGCTACGCTTTGAGTGTTGCTTCGCTTTTGTTGTGAGCTTTGTAGGCTTCAAGGAAGGTGAAGGAACATTGAAGTGTTGTCAAGTCAATCTTCCCGAGGACGACTATATGGTGAACCCCAGGATCAAGGATGTCCTTCGACCTCTTCTACTTTGTGATGAACATGGAGAGTCAAGGACGACTCTTTTTGAAGGGGGGAGATGATGCAGCCCGACCTACGGTCGTTACTACATCAAGGTCTCCAACTTACGCCAAGTCGTCATGGACTCCAAAGGTGAATCCGTTCCTCTATGCGAGCCCCCTTCCTGCCCTATTGAATGGTATGCTACTTCATAATCCGTCACATATGCATGATAGGTTCACACCGACCAGTACGGAGGCAAGGGAGGAAGCCCGGAACATCAAGCCCGACAAGACGGAGGCTTGGAAGAGGATACGGAAGAAGACATGTCGGCAGCTGCCAGGTCCAAGCGGTACTACCGGTTGTCGGAACCGGTACTACCGGTCAGCGGTACTACCGCCCCCTACTACCGCCCGCTACTGACGGCTCCAACCGTCGCTCCAGGACCGCAAGCGGTACTACGGTCCCAGAGCGGCACTACCGGTTGCGACCGGTACTACCGGTCCCAAGTCTGGTACTACCGGTCATGTATGTGCATGCGCGCACCTGTTGGGCCACAGCCCATGTATCCCCTTTACTTACCTATTCGGCTAGTTTATCCCCAAACTACCCTTGTTTAGTGGCTGGCCTATAAATAGAGCCCCCACCCCTCATGTATCCCTTAGGCATAGATGATAGACTAAAGACAACCCCCATTGTGGAATCACTAGTTTTGCCTCATCCCCTTTACCAAGGGGACCGACTATCGTCACCAACCTCGATTGGACTTTGCATCACGCATCCATCGTTGAACAAGGCCTTGGAGTTCGATGTCTCGTCTCCAAGTTGTCAAGAATCTCCCCAAGGTGTTCTTCCCTCTCCGATGTGGATTTAAGGGAGCACGTTGACCGATCTTTCCTTGCGAGGATTCTATCGGACTGGTGGCCGCCGTTCGGGAGCAATCGGCCTTGTATCGTGTGAGTTTTGCGTGTGTTCATCGTGTTCTTCGCGAGGTGTGTGTTCGCTTCCGCTACCTTCCCCCTTTCCCCTTGCTTTCCCATCGATTTGACCACGAGATCAGTGAAGATCGGGCCACCCAAGAGGTTAACCCCTCCATCACAACCAGTGCCTTGACCACCCCTAGCCCCTACCCATTTCACCATGCCATGCCAACCCGAAGGCACCCTTGCTAGCCGACCATGGCTAGCTAGCCAGAGCAAGCACCAAGCCTAGCCACCATGTCTGGGACGCACGCCACCGTCCACCGCCACCTGTGTCCAACGCTCGAACCCTGCTAGCCACTGGACGACCCAAAACACGCGTGGTCATTCTCTCTGCGACCATGCCGAGAGCGCTCCTGAGCGCCGCGCTCGACATGCTCGCACAAACCA
Source organism: Avena sativa (assembly GCA_916181665.1). Lineage (NCBI taxonomy): Eukaryota > Viridiplantae > Streptophyta > Magnoliopsida > Poales > Poaceae > Avena > Avena sativa. The sequence goes on from OV702299.1 coordinate 254,727,765, forward strand.
CCCGCCGCCCTCGCCGCTTGCAGACGTGATCACCACCGCACCAGGAACCGCCTAGACATGCTCGTTAACCGTCGCGCGACCAGGAGAACATGTGCGCCATTAAGACTTCCATCGGAGCCGCCCAGAGCGTCGACGTGTTCCGACCGAATCGCACCGTCCCACTCCTCGCCATCAAGCAGTTGATCTTCGCCAGGAGGCAATGCACCGTCCCCTATCTTTGGCCATGTCGTTAGCTCACTGTGCAGCCGACCCCGACGAGCTCAGCCCGCACCCTTTCGGTCCCCTTCAGACACTATAAATGGAGACCTCCCCCGCTCGTTTTCTTCACACCAGTTCACTCCCCACCTCTCACTGATACCCTCCATTCACTCCCAGAGCAAGGCGAGCACCAGGTGGCCAGAATTTCACCGGAGTTTGCCGCTGCAGATGAGGAGAGGCGCCGTTGATTGGAGCCGCCCCAGGAGAAGCTATCGGTACCAGGAGAATCGCCATCGTCGACTTCATTGTTCTCCCCGTCGCCGACCATCGCCTGAGCCCCGGTGAGCCTCCACGGCCCCCACTGGCCGCGCTAGGGTTCTGTCTCGTCGGCGCTGCCCGACATGGACGATGAACCAGAGTCGTTCGATTAGAGTTATATCGTGCGGCCTATATCACCCCGTACCACTTCGCCACTCGTTGTCTCACTGACGAGTGGGGTCGCTCACTTAACCAGCCCACACGTGTGTTGTGCATAGTGGGCCGGCCCAGTTAAACATCCCGCGTGACCCAACAATTCAAACTTAAGTTTATTCATTTAATTTCAAACAATGTTCTGTACCTAGATTCAAAAATCAACCCATCTCGATTCACTGAACCAAAATGCATGGAACTAATTTTGTTAGAAAGGTACTGAACTGCTTAATCCAAGCCCTTTGGATTCAAACCATTTTGAATTGTAGATCACCCATGGTAAAAATAACAAGGCAGAAGCTTTTCTGCATTCAAACATTTTTCAAAATTCAACCATAAGAGCTTTTGAGTTGATTCCAACTCTCAAAAATCACATTTAACCATACCTTTCAGAATATATAAAAATATATGTTTACTTACATAAATAATGATCAAGTAATAAAAGAATGCCACATAGGCATTTCTAGTCACTTTAATTAAATAAAATAAAAAAGGTTAAACCTTATTAAATTGTGACACCACTTTAAATCACATTCCCATGTACTGAAATATGTGGTGATGACATGTGTCAACATGATCCCATGTTTGAGTTGGAGAATATTAAATCTTAAGTAGTTTTTCAATAAGTAGAAATTACTTTTCTAAAATAAAATAAACAAGACAAGTGTTTTAATCTTGTAATGTTAGTGATGATGCTAGATCATCTAGTATGAACCCTTTGTGTGATTATTAGAAATAGTTAAGTATTGTTTGGTGATTGTGTACCTCATATTTAATTATAGATGCTAGTACCGACCAAGGATACGAGGAGGAAGGAGGATACTACGAGGAAGAAGCCAAGGAAAACTTCAACAAATGATCTGCATAAGGCAAGCTAACACTTGCAACTTAGCAAGCTTATACTGATATCTTAGCAAGCCAATACTTGCAAGCTACTCCTTAAGCCAGTTAACACTTGCAGCTTAGCAAGCTAATACTTGCTTGTTACTATGCCAACCATATGCCTTAAGCATATGTGATTATACCCACTTGACACACCATCCTAGTTTTACTTGCAAGATTAGTATTTTGTGTTCTTTATTAAAAGCTTTCTATCAAAAGTTTACTTAGTGACTTGTAGATTCCAGAAAGATAATTGAAGGTAGCATAAAGAGCATAAAACTTGGTCTAAGTTAGATAATCTTGATGTCATCCTGAGGCATGAGATTTTACTTAGATAAGATACACTTGTTTACCACCCCTCATTAGTATTTACCCCCACTTGTAGATGCTAATGCTAAGCAAAAAAGTTGATCAACTTTAGATGGAAATACTTGGTGAAAATGGTTATGAAAACCTTAGAATGATGAGTCATTCTACTAAAATGTTTTGACATGTGTTTCCGAACACCAGATGATTTTGATGATGAAAATGTTAAGGCATGAGCCTTAGCCCTTTATAAAACTGATGGTTGTGTAGATGCGATACCATTCCACTTTTATCGTACAACCATAATACCCAAAAATTGGGTAGGGCTTGACTGGAAATTTATATACCTTAGTATGGGTTCCCTTGCGGCCATGGTCTGAGCTGAGGCTACCTGTGTGAAGTACCCAAGATGACGGTTGGTCATGGTTGGGAGGCCAAACTCACATGAGAGGTGCCTATACTAGGGAATGTAATTGAAAGGTTAGGATTCATTATCCGCATACTGAGAATGGTGAATTCAGGATTGTTCTTGACGGATGTATCGAATGTTGTGGTGAAAGTATACAATATCTGCAGAGTGTCAAACTATTCGAAGAGCTGTGTCCGCGGTTATGGACAGTTGGAGTGGCCATATTTTTCTATCGTCAGATGTTTTCAAAATGACTTATGAAATGATTTGTGACTTTGACTTGACCACAACAGAGTTGTGACATGAAATTCAAGTTCCCACTTAGGTATTATAAAACTTTCAACTAGCTTTCTTTGCCTTTGAACTTAGTAGAAGTAAATCTGGCTTTTTGCAAAACAACCTTAGAGCTTAGTATATCCTATTCAAAACCACTTCACTTGTTAGTATTAGTTTGCGAGTACTTAAAGAGTACTCATGGCTTTGTCCCTGGCTATTCCCGTGGCCAGACTATGAAGAGGACTATCAGGAAGAAGCATAGCAGGAAGGTTACGACAACAAGGATCATCTCCCATCGTCAGCATTGCCTGTGACCCTGAAGATGGAGCTTCGCCTATGCTATCGTTACTATTATGTTATTCCGCTGCTTGAATTGTATTAAGAACTGGATCATGAGATCCTTATTTGTGTAAGACCTTATGTATGGTTTGTAATGGATGATGTACTATGATATCCAATCTGTTATGTCTCGCAAAAAAGGTAAACCTAGGATTGCGATGTATGGCATAACAGGCATCTGTGATTAAAAATCTGGGTGTGGACATCGAAGGAGCTGGGCTGGTCGCCATCAATGATCTCAAGCGGCACAAAGGAGTTTGGATCGACCAACTCGGCGACCCTGGTGTCGTAGCCGGCGAGCGATTACCAGATAGCTTTGTGATCAATCTTCTGGCCATCATCGTCTACATCGGGCAGACCCAAGGTCAACGTGTCGATGTCGAGATTCTCGTAGTGGGCCTTGACCATCGCCAGTGACATTCTAGCACTAGCACGGGTACATGAATATTTCCATCTTACGATACGCTCGGGGGCTTGGCGCAGAATTTCCGTGTAGTTCATGACGGAATCCATCGCCTTGATGTTGATGTTCAGGGGCTTGGCAATCTCTTTGGCTTGCTTGATGGCGGTACTGATGAAGTTGCCGGCGAGGACCATACATTCCTTTGGCAGAGGAGGCATATTGGTTAATCCAATATGTAGAGGGAGTGGCCCAACCTGTAAATAACAAAAGGTGGTGTCCCCTGTGTTTACAATGCTAGTCCCTGGATCAATAGCTAGCATCCACAGTTTAGATGTAATATCAAGAAACAAAGGTCATAATATAACTTTATAACCGGGAATAACATAATTTTATTACATCAATACATAGCTCATTTGGCTATTACATTACATTGCAGCGGAATAACTATAGTCATGGGTCCTTCATCTTCAAAAGTGCCACAGGCAGACATGTTGGTTGTAGACTTTGTAATCCTAATCAACACACTTCACTAAATCAATCAAACCTGCAACATTACAAGTTACAACCACAAGGGTCAATACATTTGAATTGTATTGGCAAGTTTCACTACTTTGTTGAATATGAGTGGATCCTATCATTACATGCATATTTGGCTAGGTAGATTTTTAGGCTCATTTGCATAAAGCAATAATTTATCCTATCTTTTCAAAATGGTTTTGGTCCTTTGTCAAATCTCTTTTTCCAAGTCCCTTGAACTCCTTGGTAGAAACTCAAGTGTTCATGTCCTTGTCAAAATCCCTTGAGCATCTTGGTAACCCCAAGTGCATCAAGTTTTATAAAATCTCATGAGTTCCTTGGTAACCCCAAGTGTTCATGTTTTCAACAAAATCCCTTGAGTTCCTTGGTACCCCCAAGTACATCAAGTTTTGTCAAAGTCTCTTGAGCTCCTTGGTAACCCCAAGTGCATCAAGTCCTTAAAAGTTTTCTTTTAGAAATTAGAATGTCGAGATCTCCCATAGTTCAGACTTTAGTTGCTCAGTATTGTCCATAATCGGGGACACGGCTAAGTACTTAGATTTTATTATCTTCTGCAGAAGTTGCACACTTTACCCACATGTCACAATCCCATCCTTTTGCCACCAGTGGCCTACTGGATTAGTGCTCACCAAGATGGAGTACTGGCAGATTGAGAATGTGACGAAGTCTTTCCAAAGGGTCCTCCCATACACCATTGCTAGCTTGCCTTCAGCACCCATGTAGGATTCCAGGTCCCCATTTCCAGTTAACTGAAGATAGAGCTTGGGAAAGAATTGGGGCGTATGGGAGCGCGTTGAGAGGGGGCGACAGAGGGGAAATGGAGAGGAGACATGAGCGTTTAAGCCTGCGTGATCGAAGCGGGTAACGTTGGTCGCGTTAAGGCGAATTAAGGCTGCGAAATCATCGGCAGAAACAGTGTCGAGGGGAGGGAGAAGGAGTCGCGCGGGTGAGAAGGAAGAATAGGAGGAGTGGGGTCTACCTGGCAGTGGAAAAAGAAAGGAGGGGAGGGTCCATCGGTCAGTCTCTTTGTGGGTTTGCTAGTTGGTGTGAACCGTTTTCTTTCGGGGAGGGGAGCTGGGCTGGTTCTGGGCCTTGTGGGCTTGGCCGGCTGGGCTGGTCCAGACTCTATTTTTTCTTTCCTGAACCTTTTCCTTTTTCTATTTTCCAATTCTGTTTTGAAATTTCAAACATCCAAACAATGTTCAAATCAAATCAAACAATTACCAAACCTTGCACTATGAATTTGGTTCTGTTCAAAACATAAACCAAATTCCACAGCCAAAATTAATAATTTTATTTTAGGTCCATTATTAATTAAATAAATAGACCATTGTTATTAAATCAAAATAGAATTTGATGTTTATTTTAAAACTCCATTTTGAAATATAATTATTTTCAAAACCAAATCAGTAGGTTTTATTTGGGAATAAAATACTTGGAAAACTTATCTTTAAACAAATAAATAAGTTTTGTTATTTTGGAAATAGTAAAACCTTTATTAATAAAACTTGGATATTAAATCCTTATTGATTTTATTAAATAAACCTTTACTATTTTTATCAAAACAAAATGCTTTATTTCCAAAGCTTGGTTAAGTCTTAATTTGGCTTTGTGAAATAATTTCTTATTTTAAAATCCTTCCTTTTCTTTTGGAAACTAAATCCTTTTATCTAAATGATTCAAAATAGTAATTCCAAAATATTTTATTTTCCTCTATTTAAATGTTTATCTTTTCAAATCTCTTTAGGAATTTATTTGATCCAAATTGGTTTGAAGTTCCAATTGAATTCAAAAAGTTTCTTCTGGCTCTGAAAATCAAACAAAGTTTCATTTTTATTCATTTATTTTCACATTACAAGATTTGGAAAATCTTGGGATGTGAAAGGCTACCACCCTTAAAATAAATCTCGTCCCGAGATTTGGGAAGGTTAGGGTTGCAAGCAGGCTCAAAACAACTAGGGTACTACCACCCTTAAAATTTTTCAAACAAAAATTACATATTGTCCTTCTTGGGATCCTGGGAAAACTTTCTCTAAGCAAATAGTTGCATTTGTGTCCTTAGTTTCCATGCTTGACTCCTGGGCCAAGGTTGAGTTTCTCCATAGGCTTGGTGATCTTGTTCTTCATCTTTTCTGGACAGTTTCTTGCATAATGTCCTGGGTTTTTGCAATTGAAACAGTGGATGTCTTGGAGTTCTTTACGTGGCTCTTGTGGACAAGTTTCTACATAGTGGCCTAATTCTTTGCAGTTGTTGCACACCACTTGGCCAATCTCTTTATTCTTCTTGTTCTCTGGGCATCCACTGGAGTAGTGTCCCATTTCCTTACATTTACGACATTGCACAAGGCTCATGTCCTGCTTTTGTTTCTTGGGTTTCTTTAGACCTTTGAATTGGGTTGTCTTGTTAGGAGGTATAAGTGGTCCTTTTCCTTTGTTATCACCCTTCTGGGTTGACTTGGATTCACCTTGCTTCCTTTGTTCCACAAGGGAATAGATGGGGCATTGGATAGGAGTATGATTGTTTCCTTCACGTAGGTAGCAAGTAGCTTGAGAGATAGGACATTGTCCAACAGGATGTTCCTCTTCACAATTGGGGCATTGATCTTCATGCTCCTTGGAAGTATGATCCTTGTCTCCACAAATAATGCAAGCTAGGGCTCCATCTAGAATAACATTCTTGTCATCCTTGTTGTCATAAACTCTGTTGGGATAGTTTTCTTACATGTTGATCATTTGATTAGTCACCTTAAGCATCAGTTGGGTTTGTTCCTCCAAAAACTTTTGCAGTGCTGGATCTTTATCACTAGTGTTGGCTATGAACTGAGCTGTCAGTTGGTTTAACTGGTGTTGAGTTGCTATGAGCTCTTTCATGCTGTCCTCTTGGTTGGTGTTGGTGTCATCAATCTTGATGTTGGAGTCTCTTGGAGTAGTCATCTGTTTGGGTTGAAGGAAAATTAGAATAGGCAAAAGGTTTTTCTAAGGAATCAATTCTAATCACACATATCACAATTCACACAAGCAATGTGCATGCAATCACAAACCAAACATTTCACTCAACAACAATGTTCAAGCACACACTTAGGCAACAAAATATTTTTGTTACACCACATGAGTTGGTGGGTTTAACTTAGCTAAAATATGGTGGTCCATCTATATGGTTTACTTGTGATCTTTCCAACCTTCTTGGTTGCTTCTTCTTACATGAGATCATGCATTCCCTCAGTCTCTAAATCTTGAGCAAGATTTCCTTGCTTCACTTGTAGTCCTTAGTGGTATCCAAGTTGTAAGTCCTTGGTGATCATGCTGAAGATGTTGAAGTCATTAAAGTTGAAGAAGTTGAAGTCATTAGAGTTGAAAGTGTTGGGGAAGTCCTTTGCACATGGTGTAGTCTTTGCCCGTGGGGTAGGGTTTTTTTTCATCAAGTTGAAAATAGAAGAGATGTAGAGTTGAAACAAAAATGGTTGAGGAAAGAGTTTACAAGTGTTTTGTAAATAAGTTTTTGGAACAAGTACAACTCCTATTTTTCTAAGGGTTTTTATCCAATCCTAGGTTTACAAATCCTACAGGAAACTCAATGCTCTGATACCATCTGTAGAGGGAGTGGCCCAACCTTTAAATAACAAAAGGTGGTGTCCCCTGTGTTTACAATGCTAGTCCCTGGATCAATAGCTAGCATCCACAGTTTAGATGTAATATCAAGAAACAAAGGTCATAATATAACTTTATAACCGGGAATAACATAATTTTATTACATCAATACATAGCTCATTTGGCTATTACATTACATTGCAGCGGAATAACTATAGTCATGGGTCCTTCATCTTCAAAAGTGCCACAGGCAGACATGTTGGTTGTAGACTTTGTAATCCTAATCAACACACTTCACTAAATCGATCAAACCTGCAACATTACAAGTTACAACCACAAGGGTCAATACATTTGAATTGTATTGGCAAGTTTCACTACTTTGTTGAATATGAGTGGATCCTATCATTACATGCATATTTGGCTAGGTAGAGTTTTAGGCTCATTTGCATAAAGCAATAATTTATCCTATCTTTCCAAAATGGTTTTGGTCCTTTGTCAAATCTCTTCTTCCAAGTCCCTTGAACTCCTTGGTAGAAACTCAAGTGTTCATGTCCTTGTAAAAATCCCTTGAGCATCTTGGTAACCCCAAGTGCATCAAGTTTTATAAAATCTCATGAGTTCCTTGGTAACCCCAAGTGTTCATGTTTTCAACAAAATCCCTTGAGTTCCTTGGTACCCCCAAGTACATCAAGTTTTGTCAAAGTCTCTTGAGCTCCTTGGTAACCCCAAGTGCATCAAGTCCTTAAAAGTTTTCTTTTAGAAATTAGAATGTCGAGATCTCCCATAGTTCAGACTTTAGTTGCTCAGTATTGTCCATAATCGGGGACACGGCTAAGTACTTAGATTTTATTATCTTCTGCAGAAGTTGCACACTTTACCCACATGTCACAATCCCATCCTTTTGCCACCAGTGGCCTACTGGATTAGTGCTCACCAAGATGGAGTACTGGCAGATTGAGAATGTGACGAAGTCTTTCCAAAGGGTCCTCCCATACACCATTGCTAGCTTGCCTTCAGCACCCATGTAGGATTCCAGGTCCCCATGTCCAGTTAACTGAAGACAATGCATGGGTCTTCCCATTGTAGTTGACTAAGCCAGAGCCATAATAGCATGTGGTTGCACACGAAAGCCACAATTGGAGAAACATGATCAATCTCTAAGTTTCCTAGGTGGTTTTCTTTTGGAGCACAACACAAAGAGATTGCCATAGACATGGTTCCTTTTGTTGCCACCTTCTCCAAAACTTAAAGTAACCTTGGCCACCCAGGTGGTTCATTGAGTCCTTGTTTTATTATATAAAAACACAAGTCCTTTTCTCAACTTCATAAAATCTCAACATGTATCTCTTTTCAAAATATAGCATGGCTAAGCATGTAATAACTACATTATTTTCTCTAAGGAATGTATAAGGTATCCTATTAGGATTTAGCATAGCATAAGTATAAAATTTGTTTTCATGCATGTTTCAAATCCACTAAGTATAATGAAAATAGTAGGATTTTTAGATGATAGTGTAACTTGCCTTTTTGGTAGGGAATGATGGTTCACTCCTTGATCTTGCTAGCCTCACACTTTTCTAATTTCACTATAATCAATCAAGCAAGCATGGTATCAAGTAGCATTCCAAACCATTAATCATTCAACAATTCACACACACAAAACAATGGGATCTAAGTCATGCATGTAAGCATGCAAGAGATGGTTCTATTTGCAAAGATGGTCTCCACTAGGCTTCTAAGCTTTGTAAGTTCCAAATTGGCAAAGTCATTTGCAAAAGGGTTTTGTCCAAAATCCATTTTTTTAAATCCAATCATCATTTTATGTAGTGGAAAATATGTTTATCAAAGTAACAACTTTAAGTTGTTCACCAAATGAGTTGCTATTGCAAAACTTGGTGTTTTGGGTCAGTAGGTTTGTTCCAAATCATTTTCCCAAAGTTTTTACTCCAAAAACATTTTTTTAAAATAAAACCCTTATTTTCATTGGGCTACAAATGGGCTAAGTCAAATAATCCATCCTAAGTTTTACCAAATCTATTTCCAAGACCATGGGTTGGTTCCTAGGGTCAGTAAGTTCACATCAAAACAATTTGCAAAGGTTTTAACCCTAAAGACATTTTTGAATCATTTTTCTACTTCAAATAAGCACACCAAAGTTTCTATAAAAACAATCACTCTAATGGATACTATTTGCTAAACCAAGGGCATGGTTGGCTAGGGGTTGTTCTACTGATTCCAACGGTACCAAATTTGTAAATTTTGGACGTGTGGATCGAAAGTTACAAAGGTTTTAAAATCACAAACAAATCTGTTTTCAAATTCAGTTTTAAACAGACTGGCGACACGCGGCGCTGTCTAACTGGACGGTACCGGTTCGGCCAGATCACGCGCTGCAACCATTGGATCTAATCAAATCGTGCGGCACAGGACGCGTACCCCTTCGCGGTTAAGTGATCTAATCCTACTCGCCCGATCTAGATCGAACGGATCTAACTGACTTGCCAAAGGCTGGCGGCGCTAGGACAACGGCGAGCGGCGAAGCGGCCAGTTAGTGGCGGCGCTGGCGAAACAGGAAGCGAGAGAGGGAGGGAGTAGGCTCACCGAGATCGCAGGAGGCTGGGAAAGCTCGTCGTGTGGTCGACGGGGCAAGGGGCGCACGAGGGCAGGAGGAATTCCTCGCCGAAGTTTGGTCTGGCGGTGGTTGGCTCTGGTCGAGGTCGAAGACGATGCTACGGTCACGAGAAGGCAAACCAGAAGCATGGTTAGACGCAGGAGATCACGGAGATGCTGTGTGCGTGAACGAGAAGAAGAGGGGCGGCCGGAAACTACCTGTGGGGCTCGTCGGAGTTGGAGCGGACGGCGGCGTCGTTCAGAGCTTGTTGCAGACGTTGCTCTGGGGCGCCCGCGGTCGAACGAAGAGCACAGGGAGATGTGTCTGGGAGTGGGGAATCTGCTAGCGTGCTCAGGGAGGCAAGGGGCGGCGAAGTTCGGCTGGAATTCGACGAGGAAGGTTGTCGGAGACAGAGGAGCTTGGGAAAGAATTAGGGCGTCTGGGAGCGTGTTGAGAGGGGGCGACAGAGGGGAAATGGAGAGGAGACATGAGCGTTTAAGCATGCGTGATCGAAGCGGGTAACGGTGGTCGCGTTAAGGCGAATTAAGGCTGCGAAATCATCGGCAGGAACGGTGTCGAGGGGAGGGAGAAGGAGTCGCGCGGGTGAGAAGGAAGAACAGGAGGAGTGGGGTCTACCTGGCAGTGGAAAAAGAAAGGAGGGGAGGGTCCATCGGTCAGTCTCTTTGTGGGTTTGCTAGTTGGTGTGAACCGTTTTCTTTCGGGGAGGGGAGCTGGGCTGGTTCTGGGCCTTGTGGGCTTGGCCGGCTGGGCTGGTCCAGACTCTATTTTTTTCTTTCCTGAACCTTTTCCTTTTTCTATTTTCCAAATCTGTTTTGAAATTTCAAACATCCAAACAATGTTCAAATCAAATCAAACAATTACCAAACCTTGCACTATGAATTTGGTTCTGTTCAGAACATAAACCAAATTCCACAGCCAAAATTAATAATTTTATTTTAGGTCCATTATTAATTAAATAAATAGACCATTGTTATTAAATCAAAATAGAATTTGATGTTTATTTTAAAACTCCATTTTGAAATATAATTATTTTCAAAACCAAATCAGTAGGTTTTATTTGGGAATAAAATACTTGGAAAACTTATCTTTAAACAAATAAATAAGTTTTGTTATTTTGGAAATAGTAAAACCTTTATTAATAAAACTTGGATATTAAATCCTTATTGATTTTATTAAATAAACCTTTACTATTTTTATCAAAACAAAATGTTTTATTTCCAAAGCTTGGTTAAGTCTTAATTTGGCTTTGTGAAATAATTTCTTATTTTAAAATCCTTCCTTTTCTTTTGGAAACTAAATCCTTTTATCTAAATGATTCAAAATAGTAATTCCAAAATATTTTATTTTCCTCTATTTAAATGTTTATCTTTTCAAATCTCTTTAGGAATTTATTTGATCCAAATTGGTTTGAAGTTCCAATTGAATTCAAAAAGTTTCTTCTGGCTCTGAAAATCAAACAAAGTTTCATTTTTATTCATTTATTTTCACACTACAAGATTTGGAAAATCTTGGGATGTGACAGGCTACCACCCTTAAAATAAATCTCGTCCCGAGATTTGGGAAGGTTAGGGTTGCAAGCAGGCTCAAAACAACTAGGGTACTACCACCCTTAAAAATTTTCAAACAAAAATTACATATTGTCCTTCTTGGGATCCTGGGAAAACTTTCTCTAAGCAAATAGTTGCATTTGTGTCCTTAGTTTCCATGCTTGACTCCTGGGCCAAGGTTGAGTTTCTCCATAGGCTTGGTGATCTTGTTCTTCATCTTTTCTAGACAGTTGCTTGCATAATGTCCTGGGTTTTTGCAATTGAAACAGTGGATGTCTTGGAGTTCTTTACGTGGCTCTTGTGGACAAGTTTCTACATAGTGGCCTAATTCTTTGCAGTTGTTGCACACCACTTGGCCAATCTCTTTATTCTTCTTGTTCTCTGGGCATCCACTGGAGTAGTGTCCCATTTCCTTACATTTACGACATTGCACAAGGCTCATGTCCTGCTTTTGTTTCTTGGGTTTCTTTAGTCCTTTGAATTGGGTTGTCTTGTTAGGAGGTATAAGTTGTCCTTTTCCTTTGTTATCACCCTTCTAGGTTGACTTGGATTCACCTTGCTTCCTTTGTTCCACAAGGGAATAGATGGGGCATTGGATAGGAGTATGATTGTTTCCTTCACGTAGGTAGCAAGTAGCTTGAGAGATAGGACATTGTCCAACAGGATGTTCCTCTTCACAATTGGGGCATTGATCTTCATGCTCCTTGGAAGTATGATCCTTGTCTCCACAAATAATGCAAGCTGGGGCTCCATCTAGAATAACATTCTTGTCATCCTTGTTATCATAAACTCTGTTGGGATAGTTTTCTTACATGTTGATCATTTGATTAGTCACCTTAAGCATCAGTTGGGTTTGTTCCTCCAAAAACTTTTGCAGTGCTGGATCTTTATCACTAGTGTTGGCTATGAACTGAGCTGTCAGTTGGTTTAACTGGTGTTGAGTTGCTATGAGCTCTTTCATGCTGTCCTCTTGGTTGGTGTTGGTGTCATCAATCTTGATGTTGGAGTCTCTTGGAGTAGTCATCTGTTTGGGTTGAAGGAAAATTAGAATAGGCAAAAGGTTTTTCTAAGGAATCAATTCTAATCACACATATCACAATTCACACAAGCAATGTGCATGCAATCACAAACCAAACATTTCACTCAACAACAATGTTCAAGCACACACTTAGGCAACAAAATATTTTTGTTACACCACATGAGTTGGTGGGTTTAACTTAGCTAAAATATGGTGGTCCATCTATATGGTTTACTTGTGATCTTTCCAACCTTCTTGGTTGCTTCTTCTTACATGAGATCATGCATTCCCTCAGTCTCTAAATCTTGAGCAAGATTTCCTTGTTTCACTTGTAGTCCTTAGTGGTATCCAAGTTGTAAGTCCTTGGTGATCATGCTGAAGATGTTGAAGTCATTAAAGTTGAAGAAGTTGAATTCATTAGAGTTGAAAGTGTTGGGGAAGTCCTTTGCACATGGTGTAGTCTTTGCCCGTGGGGTAGGGTTTTTTTTCATCAAGTTGAAAATAGAAGAGATGTAGAGTTGAAACCAAAATGGTTGAGGAAAGAGTTTACAAGTGTTTTGTAAATAAGTTTTTGGAACAAGTACAACTCCTATTTTTCTAAGGGTTTTTATCCAATCCTAGGTTTACAAATCCTACAGGAAACTCAATGCTCTGATACCATCTGTAGAGGGAGTGGCCCAACCTTTAAATAACAAAAGGTGGTGTCCCCTGTGTTTACAATGCTAGTCCCTGGATCAATAGCTAGCATCCATAGTTTAGATGTAATATCAAGAAACAAAGGTCATAATATAACTTTATAACCGGGAATAACATAATTTTATTACATCAATACATAGCTCATTTGGCTATTACATTACATTGCAGCGGAATAACTATAGTCATGGGTCCTTCATCTTCAAAAGTGCCACAGGCAGACATGTTGGTTGTAGACTTTGTAATCCTAATCAACACACTTCACTAAATCAATCAAACCTGCAACATTACAAGTTACAACCACAAGGGTCAATACATTTGAATTGTATTGGCAAGTTTCACTACTTTGTTAAATATGAGTGGATCCTATCATTACATGCATATTTGGCTAGGTAGAGTTTTAGGCTCATTTGCATAAAGCAATAATTTATCCTATCTTTTCAAAATGGTTTTGGTCCTTTGTCAAATCTCTTCTTCCAAGTCCCTTGAACTCCTTGGTAGAAACTCAAGTGTTCATGTCCTTGTCAAAATCCCTTGAGCATCTTGGTAACCCCAAGTGCATCAAGTTTTATAAAATCTCATGAGTTCCTTGGTAACCCCAAGTGTTCATGTTTTCAACAAAATCCCTTGAGTTCCTTGGTACCCCCAAGTACATCAAGTTTTGTCAAAGTCTCTTGAGCTCCTTGGTAACCCCAAGTGCATCAAGTCCTTAAAAGTTTTCTTTTAGAAATTAGAATGTCGAGATCTCCCATAGTTCAGACTTTAGTTGCTCAGTATTGTCCATAATCGGGGACACGGCTAAGTACTTAGATTTTATTATCTTCTGCAGAAGTTGCACACTTTACCCACATGTCACAATCCCATCCTTTTGCCACCAGTGGCCTACTGGATTAGTGCTCACCAAGATGGAGTACTGGCAGATTGAGAATGTGACGAAGTCTTTCCAAAGGGTCCTCCCATACACCATTGCTAGCTTGCCTTCAGCACCCATGTAGGATTCCAGGTCCCCATGTCCAGTTAACTGAAGACAGTGCATGGGTCTTCCCATTGTAGTTGACTAAGCCAGAGCCATAATAGCATGTGGTTGCACACGAAAGCCACAATTGGAGAAACATGATCAATCTCTAAGTTTCCTAGGTGGTTTTCTTTTGGAGCACAACACAAAGAGATTGCCATAGACATGGTTCCTTTTGTTGCCACCTTCTCCAAAATTTAAAGTAACCTTGGCCACCCAGGTGGTTCATTGAGTCCTTGTTTTATTATATAAAAACACAAGTCCTTTTCTCAACTTCATAAAATCTCAACATGTATCTCTTTTCAAAATATAGCATGGCTAAGCATGTAATAACTACATTATTTTCTCTAAGGAATGTATAAGGTATCCTATTAGGATTTAGCATAGCATAAGTATAAAATTTGTTTTCATGCATGTTTCAAATCCACTAAGTATAATGAAAATAGTAGGATTTTTAGATGATAGTGTAACTTGCCTTTTTGGTAGGGAATGATGGTTCACTCCTTGATCTTGCTAGTCTCACACTTTTCTAATTTCACTATAATCAATCAAGCAAGCATGGTATCAAGTAGCATTCCAAACCATTAATCATTCAACAATTCACACACACAAAACAATGGGATCTAAGTCATGCATGTAAGCATGCAAGAGATGGTTCTATTTGCAAAGATGGTCTCGACTAGGCTTCTAAGCTTTGTAAGTTCCAAATTGGCAAAGTCATTTGCAAAAGGGTTTTGTCCAAAATCCATTTTTTTAAATCCAATCATCATTTTATGTAGTGGAAAATATGTTTATCAAAGTAACAACTTTAAGTTGTTCACCAAATGAGTTGCTATTGCAAAACTTGGTGTTTTGGGTCAGTAGGTTTGTTCCAAATCATTTTCCCAAAGTTTTTACTCCAAAAACATTTTCTTAAAATAAAACCCTTATTTTCATTGGGCTAGAAATGGGCTAAGTCAAATAATCCATCCTAAGTTTTACCAAATCCATTTCCAAGACCATGGGTTGGTTCCTAGGGTCAGTAAGTTCACATCAAAACAATTTGCAAAGGTTTTAACCCTAAAGACATTTTTGAATCATTTTTCTACTTCAAATAAGCACACCAAAGTTTCTATAAAAACAATCACTCTAATGGATACTATTTGCTAAACCAAGGGAATGGTTGGCTAGGGGTTGTTCTACTGATTCCAACGGTACCAAATTTGTAAATTTTGGACGTGTGGATCGAAAGTTACAAAGGTTTTAAAATCACAAACAAATCTGTTTTCAAATTCAGTTTTAAACAGACTGGCGACACGCGGCGCTGTCTAACTGGACGGTACCGGTTCGGCCGGATCACGCGCTGCAACCATTGGATCTAATCAAATCGTGCGGCACAGGACGCGTACCCCTTCGCGGTTAAGTGATCTTTAAACAAATAAATAAGTTTTGTTATTTTGGAAATAGTAAAACCTTTATTAATAAAACTTGGATATTAAATCCTTATTGATTTTATTAAATAAACCTTTACTATTTTTATCAAAACAAAATGTTTTATTTCCATAGCTTGGTTAAGTCTTAATTTGGCTTTGTGAAATAATTTCTTATTTTAAAATCCTTCCTTTTCTTTTGGAAACTAAATCCTTTTATCTAAATGATTCAAAATAGTAATTCCAAAATATTTTATTTTCCTCTATTTAAATGTTTATCTTTTCAAATCTCTTTAGGAATTTATTTGATCCAAATTGGTTTGAAGTTCCAATTGAATTCAAAAAGTTTCTTCTGGCTCTAAAAATCAAACAAAGTTTCATTTTTATTCATTTATTTTCACATTACAAGATTTGGAAAATCTTGGGATGTGACACAATAGGAGCTGCATTTCTGGCCAAGCAATGGAATACATGAGTTCAAATAAACATAAATTTCAGAGTACCTGGCTTATAGAAGTACAAGACGAAGATTGCTTACCAAATATGCTCGCCTCCGCTTGTTGGAGCGTCTTCGCCATGGAGTCCCGTTCTTGTCGGAAGACCTTGTAAGCCTCGAGGTTGCATTTGTTCTGCTAATCTGCAGCTTTTTCTGCTCTTTGAGGATTGCAATTTCCTCCTTCAGTCTGTTGATCTCCGTGTTGGCAGACTCCTTCAAGGCCTTCATGGACTCTTCATGCATCTTCAGAGTGTCAGCCCTCTCCTTCTTAAGGATCTTGTTCTCGCTATCCAGCAGTTCTATGTGCTTGGATTGCTCGATAATGTCCTTCACCTTGGCAATAGTTTCTGCAAACCAGAGAAATAATAGCACAGAATGAGTAGTCGGAGAGTGATGGCACAAGACAAAGTTTGAGTGCGAAATTGAAAAGAAAAACAGACTCTTGCTCTTGGTGATTTTACCCTTTTCAGCTTCCAGTTCAGCGCGCATCTTGTGGAACTTCTCGTTGGTGACGCCTCTCCGAGCATTCTCATTCTGTGGAAACAAGATCAAAGTTGCTTAGTCTACTTGGAGCATCTAGCCGGATAAATATCCACCTAGAGGCTTGGGGGCTACAGTGAGAGTTTTAACTCGGCAATATGCTTAGTCTTTCTTTAAGCATTTAGTCGGAACTAATTTTGTTTCAACTAGAGGCTTGGGGGCTATAGTATTGAAATTTATAAATACTGCGTATGCTACTCTTTAAAGTATCTAGTCGAAATAATCCATTCAAACTACATACTTGGGAGCTACAGTGCGAAGTTTCTAGCTTAGTCACTCTTAGAGCATTCAAACACAAAGACCAATGGTTTTCCGTCTAAATCCTCAGGGGCTATAGTGGGATACTACAAATGAAATGCAAAAGGCATGCAAAACTTACAAGTGAAATGATCTTGAGGTTGGTGGCGCTCTCGGCAAATATCTTGCTGAAGGAAAGGCTATTTCCATGCAGGATATCCACCTGCCTGAGTAGCTCCTCAAGACCACATGTCGGAGAAGTTCGCGCTGCCCCAGGAGCCTGAGCTGAGCTACTCGGCGTAAGCGCCGGGTATACAATCTTCGGGAACTCTATTGGCGTATTGGGTGTAGTGGCGCCGCCTTCGGCAGAAGTTTCGCCTTCCGCCATCGTCTTACCGCTACCAGTGGCATCCTTAGCCGGAGCTTCAGCCACTTTGGATGCGGTGCTTTCTTGTGTCGCCTGCTCTCCGACAATAGCAAGCTCTGCGCAACACCTGGGTCCACTTCCATGGAGGAAGGGCCAGATATTACCTTAGCTGGAGAGCTTGTCGGTGCGGTAGCAAGCTGGACGCTGGGAGTTGTAGGGGCGATGGTGGGAGATGCTTGATAGAACATATCAATAAAGTTTTTAGAAGCCCCCGATGTTTTGGAGGTCTTCTTCAAACTCAAACTGTCCTTCTTCCTAAAACGTGCAAAGGTATAAATACAGGAATAGGACAAGCAAGAGACAATGTCAGATGATAAGAAGCTTACACAACTGTTGGTGCCTTGGTAAACGGGATGTTGGTGATTCTTCTTTTCTCCGCCTCCAGGGAGGCGGTGGACTTCTTGGAGGCTCCACCCTCTGTCTTCTTCTTCTTGCCTCCGTCGGCAGCGTCAGAGGTGGAGCTCTTCCGCTTATGCGCCAACGATACATCGTTGTCGGACACGAGGGTGACTTCCTTCATCTTGGGGTTGTAGATTTGGACAGCCATGCTATCCTCCTCTAGACTCTTTAGCTGTTAAGTGAAATCCCAAAGTGTTAGATAAAATGGTAATGGCTAGACGGAAGAACTGGAGTATATGTCATACACGGAAAATAAACATGTACCTCTGGGCACGTGCCGCCCTCGAACATGTCGTTGGTGATGGTGAAGCCACGCTTCCTATTCTTCACCTTGATGATGTTTTTGAGGCGGAGCTTGATGGAGTCACTCGAGAAGTTATCCTCGGAGATGCTAAGGCTATCCTTCCTATCCTTGGTATACTAGTGCATCAGCTTCATGCAGTGTTGTAGAGGCTGGATCCGCCTGACGAACCAGCACATGGCTAGGTCCAATCCGGTCAGGCCTGTGTCTACGAATCAGTCGATCCGCCTTACAGCGTGGGAGGCTTCGTCGTAGGAGGGAAGGATGGCTTGGGACCTCCATGTCAGGGCTTCAGCAGCGGCCCGTCGACAAAGTCTGGTACGATGCTTCTTGGCTAGCCAGAGGGATATCTGGGCCATAGAAGTACGTCCTCTTCCAATTTTTGCAAGACTCGTGGCCTACAATGTCGGGGAACCGCCGGCCAGGCCGGATCTTGAAGCTAATGGTTCCACAATTTCTGAGCTCGTCCTTGCTTGCTCCGGCTTCCCTCTTAACGGTGAAGAAGTATATAAACAGATCTAACCTAGGCCTAATTCCTAGGTAACCCTCACAAAGCACCGCGTAGTTGCTAAGCGCGAGGATGCTATTCGGAGATAGGTTCTGAGGTTGAACCCGGTAGTGGCTAAGGACCTCTAAGAAGAAGTCGGAGATTAGGAGGGAGACGCCGCGTACCAGTTGGGCTTTGAGGTACACCTTTTCTCCAGCTTGGGGAGAAGGGATGACCTCGCCGGTCGGCGGCGCCCGCCAGACCAGCCCCTCCGTCGTGGGGAGGTACCCCTCGGCGAGCATCTCCTTGATATCGCTATCAGCGTTATCGGAGCCGCGCCACTCTCCCTTGTGAGAGTCTCCCTCCTCCTCCAGCAGTTCTAGCCCCACTGGAATATGGTCACCGTCGGTGGATTCCACCACCGCGGTGCGTGGAAGCACCAGGCCCTCGGGGTGCACCTGAACGGAGCCTGCCGACCTCGCCGCGGCATCGCTCGTTGCCGACATAGAAGGGGTTGCGCTGCTGCTCGCCATTGGTGTGGGGAGGAAGGTGATTGTGGAACTGGATAAAGCTAGGGTTTTTCTCGATGCATGCGGAGAGCTCGAGTAGACGTTCGCTGGAGGAAGAAGGTGACGCGAGGAAGAATGTGGTGAAAGGATAAAATTTACCACGGTTCTAATTTATAACACTCAACGTCAAGATCCGTGCAGGATGATCGAACGATTGCTGCGTGGACATCGCGTGCGCGGAAATTTCGCCACGTTCCCGCCGCCGCCGCCAACGTTTCGCATCCTTCGCGCGAGAAAAACAGCTATGATTGCGTTCCCTACATGTGTGACTTACGAGGCGTCGCTGACCTATGGTCTATGTTCCTCTACTAACACAGGTAGGTGAACAATCCCATCTGAAGATTCCGGCATGGATGGATTCAGTCTGGCTACAAGAAGAGTATGATGGAAGATTCAGCAGTTCTCCAGCTTACATGTTGAAGACGGAGGGCATTGTAGGGTTCTTGGGAGGACTACAAGATATTGCTTGAAGATTTGCTGACATTCATCTAGACGGAGCATTCAAACTAAAGAGGCAAGACGACGCAAGATCTCGGAGTTCTCCAGGGACTACTGTTGGGGATATGCTAAATGGGTATCACCATGGCATGTCTCTAATCCGGATAACCCGGGTGGCCCACAATTGTTAGTAGGGCCCATGTCCTGCTGGGCGGCCCAGTTAGATGGATCCAGAAGGGAGGCCAATGCCGGATAAAGGAAGGCAACGGAGGAGTCACCGATGTACTCGGAGCCTTGGAGTACAAGACACGTTAGACTAGTTGTATACCGTGTAGGACTCTGTAACCTGTCCGGCTAGGACTTTGCCTGTAACCCTAGGATCTGGCGACTATATAAGCCGGACCTATGGGAGATTTTAGGGCATAACCTAGACGATACAACTCATACCGCGCACAGCGAACCGATCCTTGTAACTCGGCGTATTTCCATTATAGTGATTTATAGCAGGAGTAGGATCCCGCCACCGTCGTGGGATCTGAACCTGGGTAAGTTGTGTTACCTCATACCCGCCAACCTTCCGCCTTACCCGACGTCTCTAAACACGCTCTGTGAGGACCCCCTCCATGGCGTACTCATCGGCAATACCATGACAACACTCTTTACTTGAGATCAAAGTAAACTACTAGTATCCTTTGGTAGATAGTAGCAAGGGGCACAAATACCTTTACCAATAGCTCTCTGTGTGTTCGATATCTTTACTTCGAAACCAGCTACATTTGATTTGTGCACTTGCAGTCATCAAGCTATTTTCTGGTGTCGTTGCCGGTGAGCTAAGCGCTTTTGGTCTTTGTTCTTAGTTGCTTATTTTACAATTGTTTTACTAAAGTTGCTTACTAGTTTCAGCTAATACATCATGGGAAAGTACCAACATATAATTCAGCTGGAGGCTGTAAGGAATTCCGGTCCGCCCATGGACGCCTATTTAAAATCAATAACCCGAGAGGGTATGATACGCCATGCTTTTGGATCTTTTGCATGCAAAAATATTTGCAGGAGATGGTACGGAGGATCCGTATGAGCATGTATGGTTCTTTGAAGATATTTGTGGGACTTTCCACCTTAATATACAAACCGAGGATGAGGTTAATTTTTTTTTGTTCAAACCCTTATTGATGAAGCCTGTTTTTGGTACATTCAAAGTTCTGCAAAGGTTTCTAATTCGTAGGAGAGACTAGCCTCTTTGTTTTTAGTTGATTTCTTTCCCAGGACTAAAACTCTTGGAGAGATACGTATGATCACGAATTTCAAAGGAAACATGAAGAAAGCTTCATGAAGGATACACAAGCTTTCGTGGGCTGCTTGACCACTGCCCATCATAATTTCCCACCTTGGTTGGTGATACACACCTTCTACGTAGGTTTGAATAATGATAACAGAAATGAGCTCGACCCCCTTTCCAATGGGTCTTTCACTGAATTTAGTGTTGACAGAGCATGTAATTTGTTAGAAGTGGTGAATAGAATAGAGAAAGCTTATTGTGAGTCTGAGTTTAATAAAGAAAATCCCATAGATTTCAATTGTTTAAAAAGATTTCTAGCTTCGGGAAAGATAGAGAAACTGCTTGGGAATTTTAATCTTGACCATCGCATGATTGTTCAAATTATTAAATCTTATGCCAATTACCTACAGATTCCAAAAGATTGGGAACGATATACACCACCTATAGAGGAGAAACCCCCTCAAACTAGCCATAAGGATAAATATTCACAAATGTAGAAGAAAATGCTAGTTGAGGAAGAAACTATAATAACCAAAGTGATAGAGATTAAAAGTGAAAATAATAAAAGGATAGGAAGGTTAACTAAGGATTTGGGAACCATCAAAGAAAACATTGGGATAGTAAAAGAACTTCTAGAACATTGTAACATCCCAAAAATATTAAACTTAAATCATCAAACTCTAATCATCAAAATTAGGGTTAACAAAAAAAATTCTAATTAAAATTATGAAGGAATGCATATGTGTATGCATTTAATTTGAAATTCTTTTGAACCACCTTGTTTGCATGTTTCCTTGCTTGTAAAATGTTTCTTAGGTGAAATAAACATCATCTAAACATTTCCCAAACTTTTCCTAAAGACAAATAAATCAAAACCAATAAAATAAAGGAATGGTCATTTTGACCAATTTAACTCCCATGCCTACTTTGGCTGTCTCAAACTTTCATAACCTAATGGAAACTTTTCTGGATCTTTGCACCCCTTGAATGTACTCATAACAAGGTATCAAGGCCCACTTTGTGATCATCGAGAAACTTTCAAATGCATAGTTTAAATGACAATTCAAAATTGAATCTTTATCATATGGGAAGATCCCACTTTTTCAAAAACCACTCAAACAAGCTCAACTTTCAAAACCCAAGCATCTGCAGACTCACTAGCACCAATCTAGCAAACCCACCAAAATTCTTTTCAAAATTCAAAACTTGATTTCATGCGGCCATTTCATCAAATAGGTTGCAGACACAAATCATACAAAATCTAAACACTATAGTGAGCAGTGATTGAAGCCTAACTTGTTACCTCTCTGGACACCACTAGCCTTAGTAGATCATCTAACAACCTAAACTAACCCTTAGCATCACTGTAAGCTTAGCATTGCCATCAATGGTGAACAGCCGAGCACACCCATGTCAACCCCATGTCGACAGCAAGCTAGGAAGAAAAGCAAGCCTAGCCAGCATGTCTGGGAGGAAGCCCACCGTCCACCGCCACTCACTGTCCCAGCCGCGAGCGTTACCAAGCCCTGGACCACACGCACGAACCATGCCAACCTCGCCAGCAACCATGCCGAGTGTGCGCCAGAGCGCCACCCTCGACCAGCGCCCACAGACCGCGCGTCGCCCTCACCGCGTGCATACACAATCCCCACCGACCCAGGAGACCACCAGACATCCTCGTTCGCCGCCCCGTGACGCACAGCCACCGCTCGCCGTCGAAGACGCCGCCTCGGACACGCAGAGCGTCCCATGTTCCAGACCAAGCCGCACCGTCCCACGCCTCAAAACCATGTCGTTGAGCATCGCCAGGGAACACCGCACCGCCCCTACCTTCGCCAATGCCAATAGCCGCCTGTAACATCGCCCCTGACGAGCTCACCGTGCGCCCCGTCGGTCTCCTCGCTCGACTATAAATAGAGGCCACCCCCGCTTGATTTCTTCACACCATCTCACTCCCCTCTCCTCACTGATCGTGCCACACCGTTCCCAGAGCAAGGCGAGCACCACCTCGCCAGAATTTCATCGGAGCCCGCCGCCTCTGGAGAAGAAGGGCGCCATCAATTTCGTCCACCCCAGGAGCTGCCACGACCACCCCTGAGTTCGCCGTCGTAGACTTCGTCGTTCGCCCGCCTCTCCGACCCTCGCCTGCACCCCGGTGAGCCCCCAGCATCCCTCACTGGCCGTGCTAGGTTTCTTTCTCGCCGGCGATGCTCAACGTCGACGATGACTCTCAGCCGTTGGATTAGAACTAGATCGAACGATCCACATCGCCCCATACCGCTTCGCCCCTCCCTGTCTCACTGACGAGTGGGGACACCCACTTAAGCAGCCCGCAGGAGCACTGCGCTTAGCAGGCCGGCTGGTTAACTTTTCCCGCGCAGCCCAGTTATTTGAATTAAACCTTTTTCATTTTGTTTCAAACTCACTTCTGTACCCAACTTCAAAAATCAACCCAGATCGATTCAGTGCACCCAATTGAATGAAACCAATTTTGTTAGAAAGGTCTGAGAATACTGAATCCAAGCCCGTTGGATTCAAGTCATTTGGATCTATAGATCACCCATGGTAAAAATAACAAGGCAGAAGCTTTTCTGCATTCAAACATTTTTCAAATTTAAACCATAATAGCTTTTGAGTTGATTCCAACTCTCAAAAATCACATTTAACCATACCTTTCAGAATATATAAAAATATATAGGTTTACTTATAGAAATAATGTTCAAGTAATAAAAGAATGCTACATAGGCATTTCTAGTCACTTTATTTAATTAAAATAAAAGGGTAAAACCTTATTAAATTGAGACACCACTTTAAATCACATTCCCATGGACTAAAATATGTGGTGATGACATGTGTCAACATGATCCCATGTTTGGTTTGGAGAATATTAAATCTTAAGTAGTTTTTCAATGAGTAGAAATTACTTTTCTAAAAATAAAAAGAATTAAACCAAGCTTTAATCTTGTAATGTTAGTGATGATGCTAGATCATCTATAGGACCCTTGTGTGTGATGAATGCAAGTAGTTAAGTATTGTTTGGTGATTGTGTACCTCATATTTATTCATAGACGCTAGTGCCGACCAAGGATACGAGGAGGAAGGAGGATACTACGAAGAAGAAGCCGAGGAGAACTTCAACCACTACTCTGTACAAGGCAAGCTATTAACCTTGCAAGCTAACACTTGCAACCACAAACCACTACTTGTTACTCTGCCCACTATATGCCTTAAGCATATATGATCCAACCCACTTGACCAACCAACCCTAGTTTTTACTTACAAGCTTTATACTTTATTTATTTATCAAAGCTATTCCTTAGAGTTTACTTAAGTGAATTATAGATACTAGAAAGATATCTGAAGGTTGCATAAAGAGCATAAAATTTGGCCTAAGCTAGAGAATCTTGATGTCATCTTAAGGCATGAGATTGAACTTAGTTAGAACTCCATTAGTTTACCACCCCTCATTATTGCTTACCCCCACCTATAGATGCTAGTGCTAAGCATAAAACTTGATCAACTTTAGATGGGAATACTTGGTGGAAAAATGGTTATGAAAACCTTGGAATGATGGATCATTCTATTGAAATGTTTTGGACATGTGTTTCCAAACACCTGATGATTTTGGTGATGAAAATGATGAGGCGTGAGCCTTAGCCCTTTATAAAACTGATGGTTGTCTGGATGCGATACCATTCCAATTTTATCGTACAACCACAATACCCGAAGATTGGGTAGGGCTTGACTGGAAACTTATATACCTTAGTATTAGTTCCCTCACGGCCAAGGTCTGAGCTGAGGCTACCTTGTGAAGATTGTCCACCTGTGCAGTACCCAAGATGACAGTTGGTCATGGTTAGGAGGCCAAACTCATAGGGGAGGTGCTTATACTAGGGCATGTAATCGAAAGGTTAGGATTGATTATCCGCATACTGAGTATGGTGAATTCAGGATTTGTTCCTGACGGATGTATCGAATGTTGTGGTGAAAGTGTACAATCTCTGCAGAGTGTCAAACTATTCGAATAGCCGCGTCCGCGGTTATGGACAGTTGGAGTGGCCATACTGTTCCCCCGTCAGACTTTTCAAAATGACTTGTGAAATGATTTGAAACTTTGACTTGACCACAACAGAGTTGTGATATGAAATACAAGTTCCCACTTAGGAGTTATAAAATTGTGACGAGCATTCGTTGCCTCTAAACTTAGTAGGGATAAATCTGGCTTTTGCAAAACAACCCTAGAGCCTAGTGTCCTATTATCCAAAAACCCCTTTGCCTGTTAGTATTAGTTTGCGAGTACTTAAAGAGTACTCATGGATTTGTCCCTGGCTATTCCCATGGCCAGACTATGAAGAGGAGTACCTGGAGGATGGACCCCAGGAAGGTTACGACAACTAGGATCATCTCCCATCGTCAGCATTGCCTGTGACCCCGAAGATAGAGCTTCGCCTACGCTACCGTTATTATTACGTATTCCGCTGCTTGATGTTGTATTAAGAACTGGATCATGAGATCCCTATTTGTGTAAGAACTTATGTATCGTTTGTAATGGATGATGTACTATGGTATCCAATTCTGTTATGTCTCGCAAAAATGAAAATCCTGGGATTGCGATGTATGGCATAATAGGCATCTGGGATTAAAAATCCGGGTGTTGACAAGTTGGTATCAGAGCCATCCTGACCATAGGAGACCCTAGTTAGACTGGACGTTTAAACCAAAAACTTATTTCCCAAAACCAAAGAAAAAAAATATTTACAAAAACTTATTCTCATTCTTATCCTTTTGATTCTTTCATGAAAATTCATGTTCCTCCAAAAGCTCTTGCAAAATACATAAAATTTTGACACACTTAATCACTCTACTAACTTACTCATCCTATATTCTTATAGATGGACGTGAAGTACAGCAAGTTTTACCAACTGGGGAATGGAGGAGACCTGATCTTTGAGAGGGATTTGGACCAGCTTTCGGAACTTCTGGAGCGTCCGCACCCCGAGTTCTTCGGAGCTCAGCTCAATGATCAAGGAGGAGAAGATCTGAAGTGGCTAATTGTTGCAAGTCTCCGAGGAAATATTGAACCTCCCACTGCGGAGGGAATTCAGTTTACCTTGAGGGAAAACAACTGGCTCGATGGACTTGCCAGAGCCATGCAGGAAGCTCTTTCTCGTCTGTGTGGGCAGAGCATCAATCAGATCAAGGGTACTCGCTTTGAGTTTTGCCCAAGGCGTGATGCTAATGGACAACCACTGGAAGCCCCATACCACCTCGAGCTGAAGACCCAATTGGACCACCTTAGCTTCATGATGTACGATCATCAGCAGGAGTTGGACAACTGCCGTGACTACTGCAACCACAAGTCTGCCATCATCAAGACGAAGGACCAGACCATCGCCCTGCTAGCAAAGGATTGCAAGTCCCGCCGCCGTCAGCTCGACAAGAAGGAGCGCATTATTGCCCGTCTTCGCCACCGCATCTCATCTCTGGAGGAGACCATCCACGAGAGAGACATGCAGTTGGAGGAAAGGGAGAATGCCGGAGAGGATCTTCGTGGAGACCCCTACTCCTATCTCAGTGATGATGATGATTTTCTGGAAGATCAGGCTATGGATTTCTTCACCGATGAGGACGATTTTGCCTTCATCGATGATGATGATGAAGATGACGAAGCCACAGATTCCAAGGAGTAGTAGGACTTGAGCACTAGCGTAGTGAATATTCGGTTCGTAGTTCTCAGAATGGTTCTTAAAACCATCTGCTTTTCTTTGTTGTGGTGTGTGTTGTATTGGCTGCTATGAATGAATGAATGAATGAATGAATGAATGAATGAATGAATGAATGAATGAATGAATGAATGAATGAATGAATGAATGAATGAATGAATGAATGAAAAAGCAAGTTGCTAGAAAATCTGAGTCAAACTTTAAAAAAAAATTTAAAGACCCAAAACTTTAGAAATTTCCCTCTTTTCTCATGATCTATCTAAATCTTCAGATTCCACGTGGAGGAAGTGGTTCAACCCCGGACCCGATGTTGCAGATACTGCAAATGTTGACTTCTGACCGTGAAGCTGAAAGAGTGGAACGTCAAGCCAACCTAGCCACCCTTCAGCAGATATCCCAGCTAGCCCACAACAACCAAGGCCACGGAAATCAGGACAACCACGGTTCTAAGCTCAAGAACTTCCAGAATACCAACCCACCTGTTTTCACTAAGTCCGAAGATCCCCTAGACGCCGATGATTGGCTGCAAACAATGGAAAATAACTTAGAAGTAGCCGGAGTGGAAGCCAACGAGAAAGTCCTGTTCGCCACCCACTATCTAGAGGGAGATGCCAGAGCATGGTGGAACAGTGTTCGCGCAATGACCGGAGGCCAGATGATGACCTGGGAGGAATTCAAGGTCAAGTTTAGCAAAACCCATGTGCCACCGGGTTTGATCAAGAGAATGAGAGACGAGTTCAGAGAGCTGAAGCAAGGAAGGATGACTGTAGTGGAATACCGTGACAATTTTTTGTCATTAGCTAGGTATGCCCCGGATGAAATAGACACTGAAGCCAAGAAGAAAGAAAGATTCCTAAATGGTCTGCATGATGAGATGCAGACGGTGTTAGTCAATGTCCCCTTTGCGGATATTGAAGCCCTTATCGACTCTGCTATCCAGATGGAAGGAAAGATCAACCAAGCCAATGAGAACCGCAAGCGTCGTATGATGCATCAGCCAGGAACCCATCAGACCCCAAAGTATCGCCCTAACCCATCTCCAGGATTTGCCCCAAGGACCAACAGACCCCCGATGAACCGTATGACCTATCCCAACCGTGGAAACCCTAGACCCGGAGGAAATCACAACAACCCCGGCAACTCTAGCAATTTCAATCGTGCCCCACCCAAGTTCAACAACAACAATGTTACCGCCAACACCAACATTGCCCCGAGGACTAGAAGCAATGTTGTGCCTGTAGCAGCCAAGGACAAGTCGCAAGTGACCTGTTATGACTGTGGAAATAAAGGCCACTACTCCAACAAGTGCCCCAACAAGAAGAATGCTACAGCCCCCAATACCAATGTCCCAGCTCAGCAGCAGCGTCGTGTTCAGCCAGGAAGAAGATTTGCCCCAGGGAATTCGCTCAACCGCAACGGCCGTCTTTTTCTCATGCATGCTGAAGAAGCTCAGGAAGCGCCAGACGTCGTGCTGGGTATGTTTTCTGTTAATTCAGTACTTGCACAAGTGTTGTTTGATTCTGGTGCATCGCACTCATTTGTCACCGAAGAATTTGCCTGCACTAGTAAAATTCAACCAACCAAACTGAAGCATGTTATGATTGTTCAAATTCCCGGATCAACCACCAAGGCTAGGCAAATTTGCAAAGTCGTCCCTATCCGAATCCATGGCATAATTTTTATGCAAATTTGATAGTACTTGGAACTAAAGGTTTGGAAGTAGTACTAGGAATGGATTGGATGTCCAAACATAAAGGATTAATTGACTGTGCCAAGAAAGCCATAACCATGACCAGTACCACCGGAATATCAGTCGAGCATATATCTGAAACCTTACCTCGCCAATTCAAATGCAACAAGAGTATAGCCCAACCTACCATTGACCAAGTCCGGATAGTCTGTGAATACCCCGATGTATTTCCAGATGTTTTGCCCGGTATGCCCCCAGATCGGGATATCGAGTTTATCATTGAACTAATTCTTGGAACCGGACCCATAGCCTAGAGACCATATAGTATGAACCCGTCAGAGCTCGCAGAACTGAAAAAGCAACTGGATTCCATGCTGGAAATTGGATTGATTCAACCAAGTGCATCACCTTGGAGATCACCTGTCTTGTTTGTGGACAAGAAGGATGGAGGTAACCGTTTGTGTATGGATTATCGGAAATTGAATGATGTCACCATCAAGAACAAGTACCCCTTGCCCGAGATAGAAGATTTGTTTGATCAGTTGACCGATGCCAAAGTGTTTTCTAAGATTGATCTTAGGACTGGCTATCATCAACTCAAAATTCTTGCAGAGGATATTCCAAAGACTGCCTTTGCCACCAGATATGGATTGTATGAGTATACGGTCATGTCTTTCGGATTAACCAATGCCCCCGCTTATTTCATGAATCTCATGAATAAGATTTTTATGGACTTCCTGGATAAGTTTGTCATTGTTTTCATCGATGACATTCTGATTTATTCCAAATCAGAAGAAGAACATGAGCTACACCTATGGACCATTCTTGGAACCCTTAGAGAGCATCAGCTGTATGCAAAGTTTAGCAAATGTGAATTCTGGTTACAGGAGGTAGGATTCCTCGGTCACATTGTATCAGCCGGAGGAATTGCCGTTGACCCTGCCAAAGTGAAAGACGTAGAAGATTGGCAAGCCCCAACCACTCAAACCCAAGTTCGTGCATTTCTTGGATTGGCGGGATATTACCGCAAATTCGTAGAAGGATTCTCGAGTATCGCCAGACCCATGACCCAATTGCTGAAGAAGGACAATAAGTTTGAATGGACCAACAAGTGTGAAGCGAGTTTCCAAGAACTCAAGAGGAGATTGATTTCAGCCCCAATCTTGATCATGCCAGATATCACGAAGCCCTTCGATGTGTATTGTGATGCATCCAAGATTGGTCTCGGATGTGTGCTAATGCAAGAAGGCAAAGTTATATCTTATCTATCTTGACAATTGAAGCAACATGAGCAAAACTACCCAACCCATGACCTCGAACTCGCAGCCGTAGTTCTAGCCCTGAAGATATGGAGACATTACCTGATGGGAAACCGTTGTGAGATTTATTCGGATCACAAGAGCCTAAAGTATATATTCACTCAGAAGGAGCTGAATATGAGGCAGAGCATATAGATTGAGCTAATCAAGGATTACGATCTGGACATTCACTATCACCCTAGTAAAGCCAACATAGTAGCCGATGCCCTTAGCAGATTGTCGTGCCGCTTGAACTCCATGATTTTGAAGGAGCAACCAAGTCTGCACAAAGAGATGGAAGATTTTCGGATGTAATTAGTAAGTGAAGGATTTCTGGCTAGCGTAGAACTCCAGCCCACTTTGATCAGTCAGATTAAAGAGGCGCGGAAGGAAAATGCCAGTATTGATGGAATCAAGCGTCGTATGGTACAGGCAAAGTACCCGGATTCACCGAGGACGAAGAAGGAGTTTTTTGGTACAAAGGACACCTTTGTGTACCAGAAGATTCCGAGTTGAAAGGAGTTATTTTGAAGGAGGCTCATGATACTCTTTATTCTATCCATCCCGGAGGAACTAAGATGTATCAAGATTTAAAAGAGCAATTTTGGTGGCATAAGATGAAGAGAGAAATCGGAAGCTATATCGCCAAGTGTGATACATGTCAGCGAGTCAAGGCAGGACATCAAAGACCCGCTGGATTGTTGCAACCCTTGCACATTCCGGAATGGAAATGGGATTATGTAGGAATGGACTTTATCACTAGACTACCTACTTCTAGTAGGGGAAATGACTCTATCTGGGTCATAGTGGACAGATTGTCCAAAGTCGCCCATTTCTTGCCCGTCAAGACCACATATCAGAGTTCGAAATTAGCGGAGTTATACATCGCTAGAATCGTCAGTTTGCACGGAGTCCCCAAGAACATAGTATCAGATCGAGGAACTCAGTTTACCTCGAGATTCTGGAAGAAAGTCCAAGAAGGTTTAGGAACCCGTCTAGATTTCAGCATCGCGTATCACCCTCAGACCGATGGACAAACAGAGCGAGTAAACCAAATACTCGAAGATATGCTGAGAGCATGCGTGTTAGAATATGGATCCAAGTGGGAAGATTATCTGCCGTTTGCAGAATTTTCATACAACAACAGTTATCAAGCCAGTTTGCAAATGGCCCCATTTGAATTCATGTACGGAAGGAAGTGTCGCACCCCTTTGAACTGGTCGGAAGTAGGAGAGAGTCAGATCTTCAGACCCGACATCCTACGAGAAGCAGAAGAGAAGGTTCACAAGATTCGTGAGCACCTCAAGACCGCCCAATCCCGACAGAAGAGTTACGCCGACAAGAGACGTCGAGACCTCGCCTTCAACATAGGAGATTTTGTTTATCTGAAAGTGTCGCCATTGAAGGGAATGCAGCGTTTCCAACTCAAAGGAAAGTTAGCCCCCAGATATATCGGACCTTTCAAAATTCTGAACCGTCGAGGAGAAGTGTCGTATCAATTGTAACTACCCGAAGAGATGTCAGCCGTGCACAATGTGTTCCATATCTCGTTACTTCGCAAGTGTCTCGAAGTCCCCGAGAAGACCGAAGTGTTCAAGAATATCGATCATCGGACCATAGAGATCAACGATGACCTGACCTATCCTGAAGTACCCATCCGTATTTTGGAAGAAGATTTTCGAACTACCCGAACCCGAAGCATCAAGTTTCTCAAGATTCAGTGGAGCAACCACACAGAAGAGGAAGCTACCTGGGAACGCGAAGATCACATCAGGACGGAGTTTCCCGATCTCTTCAAATCCTAGGTAATCTTTTCGTCCTTTTTCAAATCTCGGGACGAGATTTTGTTTCGGGGGGAAGGTTTGTAACATCCCAAAAATATTAAACTTAAATCATCAAACTCTAATCATCAAAATTAGGGTTAACAAAAAAAATTTCTAATTAAAATTATGAAGGCATGCATATGTGTATGCATTTAATTTGAAATTCTTTTGAACCACCTTGTTTGTATGTTTCCTTGCTTGTAAAATGTTTCTTAGGTGAAATAAACATCATCTAAACATTTCCCAAACTTTTCCTAAAGACAAATAAATCAAAACCAATAAAATAAAGGAATGGTCATTTTGACCAATTTAACTCCCATGCCTACTTTGGCTGTCTCAAACTTTCATAACCTAATGGAAACTTTTCTGGATCTTTGCACCCCTTGAATGTACTCATAACAAGGTATCAAGGCCCACTTTGTGATCATCGAGAAACTTTCAAATGCATAGTTTAAATGACAATTCAAAATTGAATCTTTATCATATGGGAAGATCCCACTTTTTCAAAAACCACTCAAACAAGCTCAACTTTCAAAACCCAAGCATCTGCAGACTCACTAGCACCAATCTAGCAAACCCACCAAAATTCTTTTCAAAATTCAAAACTTGATTTCATGCGGCCATTTCATCAAACAGGTTGCAGACACAAATCATACAAAATCTAAACACTATAGTGAGCAGTGATTGAAGCCTAACTTGTTCCCTCTCTGGACACCACTAGCCTTAGTAGATCATCTAACAACCTAAACTAACCCTTAGCATCACTGTAAGCTTGGCATTGCCATCAATGGTGAACAGCCGAGCACACCCATGTCACCCCCATGTCGACAGCAAGCTAGGAAGAAAAGCAAGCCTAGCCAGCATGTCTGGGAGGCAGCCCACCGTCCACCGCCACTCACTGTCCCAGCCGCGAGCGTTGCCAAGCCCTAGACCACACGCACGAACCATGCCAACCTTGCCAGCAACCATGCCGAGCGTGCGCCAGAGCGCCACCCTCGACCAGCGCCCACAGACCGCGCGCCGCCCTTACCGCGTGCATACACAATCCCCACCGACCCAGGAGACCACCAGACATCCTCGTTCGCCGCCCCATGATGCACAGCCACCGCTCGCCGTCGAAGACGCCGCCTCTGCCGCGCAGAGCGTCGCATGTTCCAGACCAAGCCGCACCGCCCCACGCCTCAAAACCATGTCGTTGAGCATCGCCAGGGAACACGGCACCGCCCCTACCTTCGCCCATGCCAATAGCCGCCTGTAACATCGCCCCCGACGAGCTCACCGTGCGCCCCGTTGGTCCCCTCGCTCGACTATAAATAGAGGCCACCCCCGCTCGATTTCTTCACACCATCTCACTCCCCTCTCCTCACTGATCGTGCCACACCGTTCCTAGAGCAAGGCGAGCACCACCTCTCCGGAATTTCACCGGAGCCCGCCACTCTGGAGAAGAAGGGCGCCATCGATTTCGTCCATCCAAGGAGCTGCCGCGACCACCCCTGAGTTCGCCGTCGTCGACTTTGTCGTTCGCCCGCCTCGCCGACCCTCGCCTGCACCCCGGTGAGCCCCCAGCACCCCTCACTGGCCGCGCTAGGTTTCTTTCTCGCCGGCGTTGCTCAACGTCGACGATGACTCTCAGCCGTTGGATTAGAACTAGATCGAACGATCCACATCGCCCCGTACCCCTTCGCCCCTCCCTGTCTCACTGATGAGTGGGGACACCCACTTAAGCATCCCGCGGGAGCACTGCGCTTAGCAGGCCGGCCCGTTAACTTTTCCCGCGCAGCCCAGTTATTTGAATTAAACCTTTTTCATTTTGTTTCAAACTCACTTCTGTACCCAACTTCAAAAATCAACCCAGATCGATTTAGTGCACCAAATTGAATGAAACCAATTTTGTTGGAAAGGACCGAGAATGCTGAATCCAAGCCCGTTGGATTCAAGTCATTTGGATCTATAGATCACCCATGGTAAAAATAACAAGGCAGAAGCTTTTCTGCATTCAAACATTTTTCAAATTTAAACCATAATAGTTTTTGATTTAATTCCAACTCTCAAAAATCACATTTAACCATACCATTCAGAATATATAAAAATATATAGGTTTACTTACAGAAATAATATTCAAGTAATAAAAGAATGCTACATAGGCATTTCTAGTCACTTTATTTAATTAAAATAAAAGGGTAAAACCTTATTAAATTGAGACACCACTTTAAATCACATTCCCATGGACTAAAATATGTGGTGATGACATGTGTCAACATGATCCCATGTTTGGTTTGGAGAATATTAAATCTTAAGTAGTTTTTCAATGAGTAGAAATTACTTTTCTAAAAATAAAAAGAATTAAACCAAGCTTTAATCTTGTAATGTTAGTGATGATGCTAGATCATCTATAGGACCCTTGTGTGTGATGAATGCAAGTAGTTAAGTATTGTTTGGTGATTGTGTACCTCGTATTTATTCATAGACGCTAGTACCGACCAAGGATACGAGGAGGAAGGAGGATACTACGAAGAAGAAGCCGAGGAGAACTTCAACCACTGCTCTGTACAAGGCAAGCTATTAACCTTGCAAGCTAACACTTGCAATTTACCAAGCTTATGCTGATATTGTGCAAGATTTATTAACTAAGTGGACCAATGCAAGCTAACCCTTGCAAGATACCCTACTGATGCCACAAACCACTACTTGTTACTCTGCCCACTATATGCCTTAAGCATATATGATCCAACCCACTTGACCATCCAACCCTAGTTTTTACTTACAAGCTTTATACTTTATTTCTTTATCAAAGCTATTCCTTAGAGTTTACTTAAGTGAATTATAGATACTAGAAAGATATCTGAAGGTTGCATAAAGAGCATAAAATTTGGCCTAAGCTAGATAATCTTGATGTCATCTTAAGGCATGAGATTGAACTTAGTTAGAACTCCACTAGTTTACCACCCCTCATTATTGCTTACCCCCACCTGTAGATGCTAGTGCTAAGCATAAAACTGGATCAACTTTAGATGGGAATACTTGGTGGAAAAATGGTTATGAAAACCTTGGAATTATGGATCATTCTATTGAAATGTTTTGGACATGTGTTTCCAAACACCTGATGATTTTGGTGATGAAAATGATGAGGCATGAGCCTTAGCCCTTTATAAAACTGATGGTTGTCTGGATGCGATACTATGCCAATTTTATCGTACAACCACAATACCCAAAGATTGGGTAGGGCTTGACTGGAAACTTATATACCTTAGTATTAGTTCCCTCACGGCCAAGGTCTGAGCTGAGGCTACCTTGTGAAGATTGTCCACCTGTGCAGTACCCAAGATGACAGTTGGTCATGGTTAGGAGGCCAAACTCATAGGGGAGGTGCTTATACTAGGGCATGTAATCGAAAGGTTAGGATTGATTATCCGCATACTGAGTATGGTGAATTCAGGATTTGTTCCTGACGGATGTATCGAATGTTGTGGTGAAAGTGTACAATCTCTGCAGAGTGTCAAACTATTCGAATAGCCGCGTCCGCGGTTATGGACAGTTGGAGTGGCCATACTGTTCCCCCGCCAGACTTTTCAAAATGACTTGTGAAATGATTTGAAACTTTGACTTGACCACAACAGAGTTGTGATATGAAATACAAGTTCCCACTTAGGAGTTATAAAATTGTGACGAGCATTCGTTGCCTCTAAACTTAGTAGGGATAAATCTGGCTTTTCCAAAACAACCCTAGAGCCTAGTGTCCTATTATCCAAAAACCCCTTTACCTATTAGTATTAGTTTGCGAGTACTTAAAGAGTACTCATGGCTTTGTCCCTGGCTATTTCCATGGCCAGACTATGAAGAGGAGTACCTGGAGGATGGACCCCAGGAAGGTTATGACAACTAGGATCATCTCCCATCGTCAGCATTGCCTGTGACCCCGAAGATGGAGCTTCGCCTATGCTACCGTTATTATTACGTATTCCGCTGCTTGATGTTGTATTAAGAACTGGATCATGAGATCCCTATTTATGTAAGAACTTATGTATCGTTTGTAATGGATGATGTACTATGGTATCCAATTCTGTTATGTCTCGCAAAAATGGTAATCCTGGGAGTGCGATGTATGGCATAACAGGCATCTGGGATTAAAAATCTGGGTGTTGACAAACATGAAATGTTCAAAGATGAAGTGATCATGCTAAGTAAACAATCTTTTGACATGATTGGGGGAAAGTTTGATGGTACAAATAGAAGTCAACAGAAAATCCCTTTTTGTCTAGGGGGAACTACTTATGTAGGGTTCTGTGACTTAAGTTCTTCCATATCATGCTTTACACAATCTATGAAGAGATGTGTGACCATCTTGATGAGTCCTACCTTGAGCCACTAGAAGTTATTTTTATGCTTTCTAATCGAACCATGCATCCTAGTTACGGGATACTTTGTAATGTCTGTGTTTCTGTGGGAGCTTTTCTGTACCCAGTAGATTTTCACGTTATTAAAATACCCTTGAAATCCTCCTGCCCAGTTATTTTTGGTAGCCATTTTTACAACTCTATGAACATTGATATTGACAACAAGAAACAGGCTCTATCATTGCAGGTTGGTGAAGAACTTATAGAAATAAACTATAACCAATTCACAAATTTCCTTATCAAAATAAAATGGAAATCAAAGAGGAGAAGACTATTGAAGAGTTGGCAGCAATCTATTTTTGCACCCCACAATTTGAGTTGTAGAGAAGTTTGACAAGCAATGATTCGCTTCCAAATGACTATGCAAAAGAAGACTTGGATGAGATTCTCAACACTGCACCAGAGGTTGAAACTTGCCTTAGGGACGAATTTGAAGAACTTGAAATAAAAGGGGATGAGGATCCACCACCTCTCGTCTTGAAACCTCTTCCTCCGAACCTAAGGTATGAATTCCTAGATAAGGAAGGTAAGTGCCCGATGATTTTAGATGATAAGCTTGCAACTAAGGAAAACACAAAATTATTAGAGGTACTTGTCAAACAACGTGAAGCTTTTGGATACACTCTTAATGACATAAAAGGCATAGATACCTCCATAGGCTCACAAAATACCCATGATTGAAGATTCTAAACCGTTTGTTTATAACCAAAAGAGATTGAATCCTAAAATGAAAGATGTAGTAAGGAAGGAAGTTATACGTATGTTGGATAGCGGTATTATCTATCCAATCTCAGATAGTAAGTGGGTGAGTCCAACTCACTTCATACCTAGGGAAGGATATATAACCATAATTAATAATGATAAGGATGAATTAATCCCGGCTAGAACAATAGAAGGTTATAGGATGTGTATTGACTTCAGAAAGTTAAACAAAGAAACCATAAAAATTCACAAGAAACTGCCTCTCATTAATGATATTATGGAAAGAATGTCCTCTAACTCTTATTTCTATTTTCTTGATGGATATTCCGGATATTCTCAAATAGCCATTCAGCCTGAAGATCAAGAAAAAACCACTTTTACCTGTCCCTATGGAACCTATTCTTATCGATTAATGCCTTTCGGTTTATGTAATGCAGCTACTACTTTTCAAGAGTGTGTTTTGAAATTATTCGACAGTTTTGTGGAAAGTTCCATGGAAGTTATTATGGACAATTTTGTCGTTTATGGGACTACTTTTGAGTAATGTCTTTACATTCTTAACAGAGTTTTGCAATGATGTAGACAAACAAAGATGGTCCTCAATTGGGAGCGTGACCTCTTCATAGTAAGGGAAGGTATAGTTTTTCGTCATAAGGCCTCTAAAAAGAATATTGAGATTAATAAATCAAACTTGATCACCTTAAAACTTTCAATTCTGCAAGATATAAAGGGGTAAAGAATTTTCTTGGGCATGTTGGTTTTTATAGATGCTTCATTAAAGATTTCGCTAAATTAGTTGCCCCTTTAACTCGTCTATTAGATAAAGACACCCTTTTTTTCTTTTGATAGAGATTGCAATGATTCTTTTGAACAGTTAAAGAAAGCACCGATTTCTACACAGTCATTCAACCACCCAATTGGGATGAGCCATTTGAAATTATGTGTGATGCTAGTGACTATGCTATTGGAGCTGTTTTAGGACAAAGGGATGGATTGAATCTTAATGTCATCTAGTATGCAAGTCGATTTTTTAACGAAGATCTAAAGAGCTATGCAACAACCGAGAAAGAATTTTTACCTGTTTTTTTTGCCTCTGATAAATTTCGACACTTCATTATCAATTCAAAAGTAATAGTCCATACTGATCATCAAGCTTTAAGACACCTTCTAGCTAAGAAAGACGCTAAGACTTGACTAATTAAATGGGTCTTGCTCCTACAAGAATATGACTTTCAAATAGTAGATAGGAGAGGAAAAGATAATCCTATTGCTAACCATTTGTCACGAATGGAAGGAATTATGGAGGATCCCGTCCCTATTAATGAATCTTTGATAGGGGAATATCTTGCAGTTATAGAACCTCGTGATCCTTGGTTTGCGGATTATGCTAATTTCCTTGTAAGCAAGTTTTTACCAAAAGGAGTGGATTGCAATCAAAGAAAGAAATCTTTAATGATCTAAAAAATTACTTTTTGTATGATCCTTACTTGTATAGGCATGTTCTAGATGGGATAATTAGGAAATGTGTACCCGAGCACGAGGTAAAGTCCATTCTTAAAGCTTGCCATGATAGTCCTTATGGAGGACATCATGCGACAATCACACTGCAGCTAAGGCCCTGTAGTCAGGCTTTTATTTTCCTACATTAGTTAAAGACTCCCATGAATATGTTAAGAATTGTGATGCTTGCCAATGTATGAGTAATATTGGTAAAAGACAGGAAATGAATATAAAATATAATTTAGTAATAGAGCCATTTGATGTATGGGGAATGGACTTCATGTGACCATTTGTCCTTTCTAACGGTTGTACTCATATTCTTGTTGCTATAGACTATGTTACTAAATGGGAGGTAGCTATACCCACTTCTCATGTAGATGCAACCACTTCCATTAAGATGATCAAGGATGTCATATTACCTAGGTTTGGAGTGCCCCGGTTTTTGATTACTCATGGTGGGACTCATTTTATGAAGGGAACTTTTAACAAGATACTTCAAAATTATGGAGTGGACCATCGAGTGGCATCACCTTACCACCCTCAAACCAGTGGACAAGTGGAATTGTCTAACTGGGAGATCAAGGTCATACTTCAGAAAACGGTGAACAGGTCGAGAAAGGATTGTGCCTTGAAGCTTAATGATGCGCTGTGGGCGTATTGTACAACTTTCAAGAATCCTTTGGGAATGATACCATACAAAATGTTTTACGGTAAAACTTGTCACCTTCCATTAGAACTTGAGCATAAGGATCGATGGTCTATTAAAACTATGAACTTTGATTTTAAAAATGTTGGGGAGAAATGAATTTTAGATATTCATGCTTTGGATGAACTTAGGAATGATGCCTATGAAAATACTAGGATATTTGAAGAGAAAGTGAAGAAATGGCACGATAAAAAAGTAGAAAATAAGGAATTTAGATCAGGGGATAAGGTTTTTCTCTACAATTATACACTTAAAATTTTTGCAGGAAAATTGAAATCCAAATGGGAAGGACCCTATGAAGTCGAGGAGGCATATCCCTCAGGAGCGGCAAGAGTGTAAAATACTACACCTTCTTCTTCATCCTGGATCGTCAATAGGAAGCGATTGAAGCATTATAGAGTTGGAGAGGTTAACACCATTGAGGTAGTCTCTTTGATCTTTTTTGAGGAATTTAATGAAGCAAGGTAACAAAATCACAAATTTATAGATTTCTGCTGGTTTGAAACCTTTCCAGCATGTCCCGCCTCGTTCTTTGCTCATCTTACATTTTTATGAAATTATTGGGCTATTTTTCGACCTGGTACAGGCGAGAAGTACGAGCATCTACGCCCATACCTCTGGTCGTTATCAACACTGTTTCCTCTAACCATTTTGTGTGTTTCGGTACGACCATGCAGTACGGGCGTACGCGCCCATACCGCAGGTCATTACAGGGTATTGATCTCATTCTTTTCCTCAGGTTCTTTTTATTCGTGTTATTCCTATTGTAAAAAAACAAAGTAGGTGGTAAGTTACCAGTATGGGCGCGCGGTACAGACGGGGCCCGCCCGTACCGACCCCGTAATCGACTCTAGCCCTCTTTTCTCTATGATTTTCTTTTAATAATTGACCTCTTTCTCTTTATTTATAGTTTTGACTTTCATTGTTCAATCTCAGATCTAGAGCCATTTTCCTCCCACCTTACAATGAAATCCTAGATCTCGCTTGATAGTTCGAAGGATATGCAGCCTTTTCATATCAAGAAAATCTAGATCAAGAAGGAAGGCCCCTCTGAAGCACATGCCAAGAAGAAGGGATCTAAAGGAGACACTTCATCTTCCTTGTTCTATGATCCCTTACAAGTCGTTCCACTCCCCAACTGGGAAGACATGTTTCCGCAAAATTTAGAGATGCTCAGACATGTGGAACAAAGGAAGACCAAGGAAGAATCTCCACCAAACCCCTATAGGTACAATCTGCTTAAATCTGCTCTTATATCTCCTCTCGGACCCTCTTCTCTCAAAGGAGAGAAACGTGATGCGATTCGGGAGAAGATCAAAAACCTTGAAAAGATCTCTAAAGCCTGAGTTGAAACTATTGGAGAAAGAGTTGACTCTTACTGGATGATGGGCAAAGACCTGGAAAGAAAGGTCAATGACATTGACGGTAGAGTGCAACTCCTAACCAAAATTATTACGGAGATTGCTGATGACAGGAAGATTCTAAGCAAGATAATCACTGAGCTGCATGCCAGGATGTAGCACCCCGGGTAAAACCACTACTAGAAGATCGTATGTCTTACCTCTATGCATCATCATGCATGTGTTTGCCTAAAACTATTTCCCAAAAGCCTATGTTATTTTCTAATTATCTCTTCTCTATTTCAAATTGAAATCTCGGTCTTTTTCGGATATTTTGTTTTGTCCAAAAATAGTTTAAATAAAGGCTTTAAAATAAAACTATACAAATATAAAGTAAATTTATTTTTACCAGAGGCCGCCACCGTCTAGGCAAAAGGGCCCAGCTGGCAGCAGCCAACCACCCTGGCAGATCAAACCCTAAAAATATCTAGACTAAAACCTAAAATACCCTCCCCAAAACCCTAGACCCACCTACCAACCATCTCTCCAATCCACCCCACCGCCGCCACCCACTCCGCAGCCACTGTGCAGCGCAACCATAACCTACACTCTACACGCACACAAACACAACACACGCGACCGCCCGCGGTACATGACCGCACTCCCCTAATCGTGTACACACTAGGACCCCAACCCACTCCTTACCCACACGACTCAACCACCCCTGGCCCCACCTACCCTAGCACCCTCCTTCCCTCGATCGCTCCCCGCTCCTCTCATATTGCCCACCTCCCAATTCCCTGCCGTCGAGATCCTCCCGGCCTCCTCCTGTCCAGCCGTCCCTTCCCGGATTCCTTCCGTCCTACGTCCACCACCACCTGACCCTCTCTAGCTGCTACCAAGCTTCCCACACGTCGTCTGCCTTGCCTTCGTCCTCCCCCACCACCGCGCCCTCCACTTTGCACCATCCTCGACCCGAGCCACGTCGTAGGTCGTGCCTCCCGAGCCTGCCCTCTGCCAAGAGCCGTTGTCGCCTCCCCGCCGCCCGTCCTCTAGTGTCTCCTGCACCAAGCTCGTCCACCGCCTCCCTCGCTCGATCTCCTCCTTCGCTGCTGCCCTCCGCATTTTCTCACGAGCGCCTCTCCTCGTTGGCGTTTGCCCTCTTTCGGCCGGTTTCCACCTCGCCGCCTCCTTGCTCACCCTCGCCGTCCTATGTGGCCTGTGGCCTCCCCTTCCTCGAAGCTGCCGCTACCCAGCGAGGCCGCCCCACGCACGAGCCACCAACCCCGACCCGAGTCAGCGATGCCTCGATCCCGTTGTAGAGGCGCCACATGCGTTCTCTAAGAATGGCAGCAGCAGCACCGCCAGCAAGGTCGCCTCCTCTCTGCCCGTCATCGTGTGCCCAGCTTGTCCCCGCGTCGGCCTTTCCCCGTGGTAGTGTGCGCCTAAGGTGTTTGTTCCTATTCCTGCTCATGGAATGGTTGGAGCGATGTTGATGTCTTGTGTCACGTTTGGTACCGATTGTGAAGGGCGATGGTACGGTGATGTTGGTTGTTGTGGTTACGGTGTGAAGATGGCGAATGCGCTACCTCGGCCACCCCTGCTACTATGTCGACAAGACAGAAAATGAATCGAGGACTAGGACCCTAGCCAATATCTCCCGATGATCATACCAGCCAAACAATCTGGCCACCGGCGCCCAATTTGAAGTACTCTGTCATGGATCCCGGAGGCGATGACGCCAGTCCGATAAGGTCTACTACTTGGATATGCAGGCAGGACCCGGGCTTTCGCTTCTTTCCTCTGATATGAACGTCGATTCCGCTGAAGACCAAACCCGATCCCTCGGAACCCCAAGATCGCCGAAATCCATGTGTGACCCCTTTCCGAAACCAATATTTTTATAATATATAATTTATCTCTCTTGTATATAAATTAATCATGTCGCATACATATCATGTGGATTGGGGGATTTTAGCCGTTTCACCTCATAATTAAATATGGAGACCATTTGCGGGCTAATCTAGTCTTATATTGGCTCCATTTAAATTTGTGTATCGGACCGATGGCATATTTTGCCTTGTTAAGACAACATTTAAATTGCGGGATATCTATACAACATGAACTGTCTAATTAAATGTCGGGAACCCGGTTCCGCTTAATATTGCCTAATTGCATTAGACTTTTACCATGTCATACATCGTACATGCATCATGCCCGATCTTTTGACTTAGTATTAAATGTTGTATCCGATGTTTCTTTTAGTGCTTTGCTTATTCACGGATTAGGTCGTTGAGTTGATGGGAGTGTCGACCCGATCTTCGGATGAACCTTCATCAGTGTTTTCAGGCGAGCATTCTCCCCTTTCTACCTATATTTCTTGTATAGTCTTTATTTCCTCCTATTGATCTATTGCTATTTGTGTTGCGATGCTTTAGTTTTTATATCTGCCATATTACCTGTAGCCTCTATAATTGCCTTGGACACTTCCTATTGCCTGTTGCTTGGTAGCTAGCTGGCCTTGCGAGTAGTAGTGCTTGCTCAGGTGTTGTTCGATGTCGTCAATTACCACAGTTGTTGGAAGATTGCCAAATACTTTATGATGGAAATGATCTTGACTCAAATTACAACTTGATATTAAATGCTGGGAATAGTTATTGAAATGGATCATATGGGCACCAGGAGGGGGTTGAATAGGTGCTACTCAATTTTTAGTTCTTTTTCAATTTTAGTCTTGACACAAATTAAATTCTCTAGATATGCAACTACGACAATTTCCCTATATGCAAACCTATCTACTAAACACATAAAGAGAGGAGCAAGGAAACCGTAGTGGAGCACGCAGAGACAAAAGGACTTGTTTTTACCACAGTTCCTTCCTTGTTAAAGGAAGTACATCTTTGTTGGAGGGGTGGGCGGTTCTAAGACCACCACGCCACAATAGGCCTCACCCTATTCTCCAATGGATCTAGCCAGAAAAGGCCTGATCCACCTCTCCACTATTGGTACCCTTCGAGGCGAGAACCTATGCCTTTACGACTCTAGAGGGGCACACATCCACAACTAAATTGGAGGCTCCCGTGACGATAACAAGCT
The DNA here is from genome assembly GCA_916181665.1 of Avena sativa. Lineage (NCBI taxonomy): Eukaryota > Viridiplantae > Streptophyta > Magnoliopsida > Poales > Poaceae > Avena > Avena sativa. The sequence continues at coordinate 254,770,933 of OV702299.1, forward strand.
GCCACAAGAACAAGGATTATCAAATAACCAAAACAAGGATCTAGATATTTGCAATAAATACTAGATCTAGGATCCTTCAAATGAATGGAGGGGAAGTGAAGCGCTTGATTGCTGTTGATGAAGATTGAGCCCTCCTCCTTTGATTCCCCAAAGATTGAGGACTTTGGGTGGATGAAGGTGGAGATCTCTTTGTTGGAACTTGAAGAACAGGTCTTGTCTTTTTCGAATGAATCCAGAGTTCTGGCAGGAGGGGAGATGGGTTTAAATATCCCCTGCCTAGAACTGGCCGTTGGAGAACTTTGGGGGCGGATTATTTGCCCCCCACTAGGGGCGGACTGTCCGCCCTAGAAGAAAAATACCTCAAAGAGTATACAAAACATAGCAAAGTGGATACTAAACAAGCATGGGACATCAAAAATTATAGATACGTTTACAACGTATCAAGCAGCCCCAAGCTCAACTCCTTCTCGTCCTTGAGTAGGTAAGTGATACAAAGAATAATTTTTTAGGTGACATGCACCATCACAATCTTGATCAAACTATTTGCAAGCATTGAAAGCTAGGATCAAAGTGCTCTAAACATGAGCATGAAAGATAAAGTTCTAACAATAGGACATAGTAACTATGATGCAACATGAAAGGATACAAACAAAGATCATGAATAACAATGCATTGAAAGACGTTTGTTTGTTTCACATATAGAAAACATATCATAGTGGAATTTAGCTTGTCCCTCAAGGAGTAGCAAAACATAAATGCAAAGGACACCTTCAAAGTTCATAAGGGTGACTAGATACAAATAGTTCAAGAACAAGCAATATCAACATTATGAATCAATCAATAAGTTTTGGGACAATGCACATAGAACTAAGAATGACAACTATGCTCTCTTAATTGGTTCATAAAGATAGAAGGTGGAGACTCAATATAAAAGTGGAAGAAAGGCCCTTCACAGGGAAGCAGGGATTTCAAGTTTCATAAAGAGCTTCCAAAAATTATGGTACTTGTTAGCTTTTATCTCTCATTTCCCCTATCATAAGCATCTTGAAGTGATTGAGGTTAAAGTGAACAAAGTATGGAGTATATGATTGACAAAGTATAAGTTGGCAATCTCATGTCCCTTGAGTAAGAGGGTCGTTCCTCATGCTACTCAACTTTAGTTACCGGTAAGTTCTTGTCATTGTAAGTATATGTGCATCATAGAGAACCACCAACGGGGTACCCCTTGCCCCATGACGCATGAGCTATTCCATATCAAAATGACAAGGCAACAGACAATGAGCATCTCAGCAATCTTCTTATTTACCATGGGAAAATGGTGCTTTTTTTTCTTCTTTCCTCTTTTTTTTATTTTTCTCTTCTCTTTTTTCTATATCTCTTTTTTATAAAAGAATGCTTCATACATTGCTCACTATGGTTATGATGCAAGTTTCCACCATGATTAGGCATGGCTTAGGCTATCGGCCCAGGCGTTTCTCTAACACATATACATAACTCCATGGACTTAAAAGCTCCCCTTTTATTTCATACCGCCGACATCCATAAACAAAAGAGCATGATATAAACTGGGTAGATATTTACAGGTGTTGAAAGCATTCCCCGTGACAGCACGGTCTGCTAATTCCCAACTTATAAGTGCAAGCATATACAACATAGATGACACAATGGTTCAAGTTTATTAGGGGCAAGAAAAATAAAGTGCGCCATCAAGTTTCTGAGAGCTTTAATCACTAATTTTCACATAACAAATTTAATTTGGAAGATAGATAAAACAAGAATATACTTGGAATGATGTAACACGCCATGCATAGGAATTTATAGTGGACACTTTGGAATAACTTGGTTTCTTGGGAGTTGGATGCATGAGTAAAGCTTACTCAATACAAGTGGAGGATAGCAAAAGACTGGGAGCGACCAACTAAGAGAGCAATAATGACCATAATCATGTAGAGCGACAAAACATTATCAATCAAAGCATAAAGTGGTACCACAAGTCAAAAACTAAATGATCATAGAGTCTAAGGTGACTGGTTCATAGTGATAACATGGTGTGAACATGTGCCAAGTCAACCCAAACAAAGCATCAAAGGAGAATACCATAATACTACGCTTTTGTATGCTAAAACAACGCATGATTGTTTCAAGGTACACTAATCAATCTCAATTGTTTGGAACAAGTCATGCTACAACAATAATCACTAAGCATAAGGTCAAAGTAACATCTAGCATGACATGATAAAGTCTAAGCCACAGTCAAAACAAGCTCCCTTTTGTATCACTATAAGCATGAAACTTTCTACTCTTTTCCAACAACAATCAACTTATTTGAAACATTGGAGAGAAATCAGGGGTCCAACTACTTTATTCAAGCAAACTAAGAAAACAAAAACAAAAAATGAAAACTAAGACTCTCCAAGAACAACACAATAGTGCATGAAACAATAAAAATGAAGTGTCTAGAAAGAGACCTGAGATTTTTATTGATGAAGAAGGGGATGCCTTGTACACTTGGATATTTCTTGTGGTGACACGGGGTGGCATCCCCAATCTTGATCTTTTGTACATTCTTCATCTCATTACATCATTCTTCCCCTACACTTGGAAATTTCCTTCATACAAAACTTCACACGGTCTTCATTAGCAACATTAGTGCATTTAAGAGTAATAAACCTTTGGGGTTTAGTTTCAAAATAGCAAAACTTTCATTAAAAACACAAGCTACTATAGAAATTCCTTCAAAAAGCTCAATTAACCAAAAATAACTCAAAAAGAAATCGATAAGAGGAAAATGCAAATAATGGCAGAAATCTGTCAAAATAGACCAGCAGGTAAATACCGATTTTTTCGAAGACCTTCTCTTGCTCAAATTAGAAAGTGTTGAACTAATGAAAGTTAGATAACAACCTGGGAGATTTACTCAGAAAATTACAGCTCAATCTGACATACAACAATTTTTCACGAATTTTTACAGTGAAGCACAAAAATCTGTTTCGGGACAGCAACTTCCCCAAATCTTACTTCTCTCTCATTAGAGGTTATTATTGGCACAAAAATCAAACAAAAAGGAAAATGTTAGGTTATTACCCAAGTAATAACTTCCAAGACTCAAGAAAACTATTGGTTTATCTCCCAAGAAGTATTTTTTAACGCCTTTAAGTTAGGCATAAGAAGCAAGAATCAAGTATTTTCAAATGAAGAAGCATTAACATCAAATTTTGCTTTCAACGGAGGAGCAAAAGGTAACTTTTCTCTCCTTGTAGGGAAGTGTTCAATACCTATCTTGAATGTAAATTGATATTTAATGGTGCCTTCTTTCATATCAATGATGGCACCGACAGTTCTAAGAAAAGATCTTCCCAAAGTAATAGAACAAGAAGCATTGCATTCAACATCCAAAACATAGAAATCAATAGAGACATAGGCATTGTTAACCATAATAAGTACATTATTAACACTCCCCATAAGTTTCTTCTTAGTATTATCATCAAGTGGGACATCTAAATAGCAATCTTCCAAAGGTGTCAAATCAAGCATTTCATAAATCTTTCTAGGCATAATAGAGACACTAGAACCAAGGTCACATGAAGCTTCGAGATCAAAGTCATTCACTTGTATATTAATGATGGGTTCCCAACTATCTTCTCCTTTCCTAGGAATAGAAGCTTTGTGTTTCAATTTTTCTTCCTTAATTTTAATGAGAGCATCTGTAATATGTTTGGTGAAAGCCATATTCATAGCACTAGCATTAGGACTTCTAGAAAGCTTTTGTAGGAACATAATCACTTCAGAAATATTACAACCATCAAGATCAAAATCAAACTTAGCATCACAGGTAGTAGACTTATTGGGTTTAGGCTTTGTTGTAGGAGGAATGGGGACTTCTTGTGGTTTACTAGCATCAATATTGGTGGTGGTAATAGTATAAACACTATTGTTTCTAGCAATTTCTTCTTCTCTTTCCCACTTAGCATGCAATTTAGCTAACAGTCTAACATTTTCATCAATAGTAACTTGTATGGCATGAGTAGCAGCAAAGGTACTTTCCAAGGTTTCAAGTTTAGCAGCCATTTTATTAATCAAAGAGGATTCTGCTTTAGGCAAAGATGAAATATTTTCTTAGCATTCAAAATTTTGGACTGCAAACTAGGAATTTCCCTATTCAAATTCTCAAGTTGATGCCTAATATTTTTCAAAATAGCACATTGTTGTTCCATAGTTCTAGTCAATATTTTGTTTTGCTCATATTACATTTGCATGAAGTTTTTAGTGGATCTTTCAACTTCTAGAATCCTATCTTCACTAGGCATTCTAGATCTACCATGATAAGTATTGCCATTATTAGGAGGATAAGGCCTATACTTATTATTACCATAAGCATTGTTGCCAAAATTATTATTTCTTATGAAGTTCCACTACAAGGATTTGGGTCTATTGCAACAAAATTATTTGTCGCAATATGTGTCGATTTGTGGAAATATGTACCTATTGCCACAAAATGTCGTTCGTTGGCAAGCGTTGCAATTAAACGCATGGTAATAGACTATCGCAACAAAAAAGCAATCCTGGCAATAAAGTGTTCTATTGCAACAACAATGTCAGCAGTTGCCACATTTTCCCTCATGGCACTACCCACTTATCACCACAATTTGGTTTGTGGAGATAACTTTATGCAACACGTGAACGAATCGTGGGGATTGGTAGTTTGTGGCGACAGAGAGTTGTGGCAATAATCTATGGCAACGACCCATGTTTCGTGGCGCGTGCTTTTTCATGGCAATAACCAATCGTGGTAATAACCTATGGCAACAACTCTTGTTTTGTAGCATTAGACATTTTGCCACGAATATTTCACTCGTGAAGATAAACGGTTACCGCAACTGTCAATTTTTTTTGTAGCAAGAAGCTATTGCGACAATCTAAACTTTTCGTGGCGATACTCTATTTCAACAAAAAACAGTTCAATGGCACCAAATACTTATCGCGGTGGGAAAAATGTTTGTAGCAAGAAGCTACTGCAACAATGCAAAGTTTTTGTGGCGATACTCTATTTCAAAAAAATTAGTTTCATCGCCAAAAACTTATTACAACGGGAAAAATATTTGTAGCAAGAGGCTACCGCGACAACTTAAAGTGTTTATGGTGATACTCTATTTCAACAAAGCTTTATTTCGTCGTGCCAATTAGTTATCGCAACATACCGAAAAATTGCGATGAGAAGTTCTTGCAACAATATAAAGTTCTTCGTTGCTACATCCTAGCGCAAAAAAGCATGTATGCCTGGCACCTGAGATTTGTTGCACCATTATGTTTTTCGTGGTGCTAACCTGTGGCATCCGAAAGTGACTTGTGGCAATAGCCTATCACAGCTTTAAAAAAAATACAGCCATTCAATTATAAAATTAAAAACAATACGTATTCATACAAATAATAATTCTCATAGCAAATATCCATCAAATAAAACTCGAATAAAATGTAGCCATCATAATTAACTGTCAAGACTAAAATGTACATGATGTAGACAGCTACTTCTTTTGATCCTGCAATCAAAACATAAAAAAGTTTAGCTATAGTTAAAAGGAACTGGCATCGGGCAATTATTCTAGCACCATTGTTAAAAAAAACTATTATCATACTAACTGGACTAAACAGTGTCAGCAAGCATGTAACGGACCAGACCAATTTTACAAGTGTAAATGTCAAAAGCACAAGTACATGTACTTAAAACTTCCTCTATTGATTTAAGTTGTGACTTGATGTATAGTTTCAATTAAGTTCACACTACTAGAAAACAGAGTATTAAGACGAGGACACAAAAATTAGTGGTCGTTGAAACTCTAAGTGACTCCCTGTGGCATCTAAATAAGCCCGCCACATACTTTTAGCAACCACCAAAATGGTGGTCGTTAGCCAAGCATAGGTGCAGTCGCTATCAGTTGTTTGATCTCATCTGTTTACATGCAGAAGATCAAGAAGGAATTTTATATACGTCATGGTACCCTGATGCTTGTTAAATAAACTTGTGTTGTTAAATGAATCTGTGTTGGTTTTGTTTCTAAGCATCACAACCAGCTAGGATGAACAATACCGGAAGATCTGTGTCGTGGTACTCTGAAAATTCTTCATCGATCTGGCAGTACATGTAAACAGTGGGAGATGGCATACTCTAACTCTCGATGCTTTCATTTCAAAAACATAAGCCAATGTAATGTTTGATGCAGCTTTATTTCCACTAATATTACCCATTGGTCGGGTAGATCTCTAACCTACCGGTATGATCAGGTAAGTTGTTCATATCTTTTTCTATATGTATATGCTATTATACTCTATATACTGCCCCCACAAAAAAGTATAATATACTGACTTTGAATTATGCATGATTTTGTAGGAATGATGTCCATGGTAAATATAGAAGCATGAGGAGTTATTGGAGACGTTGCTGAAGAGTGACACGCATTCAAATTCAATACTTTTAATAGTGTCCCTCTACAGTAGATTACTAAATATTATCTTTTCAGTAGGTGTTTTGATTTCTGGTTATAAATGAGTCGCCACAATAGCAATCTAGGGAGAGTGTTCCTTTTTCGATCTGATGATTTGTATTTTATTTCAAAAATTGTATGTGCGGATCATGTAAATCTATATCATTTTGGTGAATAAAAAGGTATAATCCCGTGATTGCACACATTCATGTGTTAACTATTGTTTTTAGTATTGAGAAGTTCCATTCGGCACAAGGTGGTTGTTTAGTGGTTGAACAGATATTTTTTACTAAATAGCTACTTTGGCGACCATAAAAATTATCTTTTACTAAATAACTACTTTTCCGATCAAGGACAGAGCACGCAGGAGCATTCCAAATATGAAGGCAATTGACCTATAAAATGCAAGTGAACATGATGACAAAGCAAGTTGTGACTTACCATTGTTTTGTACATTCGAGAATTTTGTATGAGCTGATTTGAAGAAATAACAGTTGGCCTTCCTTCTAGATTCCTATTAGGACTGGAGCTCTCTAAAAAAGCATTTTGCAAGTTTGGATTAGTATTTTCTTTGTCGGTCCTCTTCTTAAGCACCAGCAAATAAGAAGTGCATTTTGAGTAATGCAAGTAAGCAAAATAAATCTTACAAGGTGGCAAGCATATGACTATAATCACCTGCTTCTGTTGGCTTCCCGTCTGTTGGCTGAGTTTAGCCATCTGTTGGTTGAACTTTGCCATCATGGATTTTTCAAATTCCAGTCTTGATCTTCGCTCCTCTTCCAACAATCTTTCTCTTTCAGCACGCTCTTGTTTTAACATCTTTTCAAGTTGTTCTCTCTTAGCACGCTCCAAGTTAAGCTGCTCTTGCATGTCTGCACGTTCAACTTCTAGTTGATCTTGTAATTCGTTGACCTGCTGGCCGAGCTCAGAGTTTTGTTTCTGAGTTTCCGCTGTAGCACGAGCTTGCTCCTCAATCTGCATCCGAAACCTTTCAGAACCAGTTTTAGGTTTGGCCATGTATCCGCACCCACGAGGCTGCGATGACTTGCATAGCAGAGTGTCTTTGTATGCATTCTGAAAAACATTGTTTCTCTGCTCACTTGAGAGTGGACCATGAGTTTCAGTTTCTTTGGTTTCACCCGCTTCACGTGCTTTGTACTAAGAACGAAAAGAAAAATTATAGCTAATTCATCTGTATTGACCTATAAAAGATGAAAGAACAATGACAGAACCTATCAGTACTCACATAAACGTCCTGAGACTCTTTGTTAGACCATGTTCCATTCTTTGTGTGGGTGAGTTCCCACAGAGCAATACAATCCGGCTCTTCTCCAGTTTCCACGTCTCTCTGCAAGTAATATGATAATGAGATGCTTGAAACATGAAACCATAGGTAGCAGCAAGGCATACATATTTAGTTATGAGTCATACATTCTCAAAACTTAGTTGCGAGTAGGATTTTGATCCCACTCTGTGTTTTGTCTTCTATTTCTTACGGTTATCGGAGTTCTTTTGGCTGCGTTCCTATCCAATCATTAAAACCAAATATAAACAGTCAGACAAGCCACTTCATCCAAACACACAATAGACAAACAGTGAGCTTAGAGATAACCCGAAATTTTGCATCATTGCCAAAGTAGTCGATCATCCATTCCCACTCTTCTAGTTATAAATCATCCGGCACATTTGCCAATCTAGCCTCATCTGTTTTGTATGCCTTGTAAGTGGAGCTTAGAGTTGCTCGCCAGCCTCTATATCGCTCCATCGCAATTCTGAGAACTTTTTCTTCCATTCCTAGCATATCTTCCAGGTTCCATCTGTTCTGTAAAGCGTACAACAAATGAATATACATAAGTAGTCCATTATCGATAATAAAATAACATAACAAATGTGAAAAGGTTGTACACACTATCATATCTGCAACGATGAGTTCATGGACACTAGGGTGAACGTCCGACCACCTCCTCACTCCAATGAGTGGTAACTTTCTTTTCATTATGACTACCACATCATCCTTGAATGAGCGATAGTTTATTCCTACTGTATCACCCAATGTTTCAGAGAATGAAATATCTAGCTTCGCAGATTCATTGACAAAACGCTTCATAGATGCTTTAACACCTTTCAGGACACCTCGCCCTTTCTTCTTCTTCTGTCCATCAGCTTCTACAGCCCAAATCATACAAAATAATATTGCATTACTTGGATATTAGATTGTACGGAAGGAGGACACGAATAAAAAGGAAAGAAAGTACCATCCTCTAGTAGTGCGCAGTTGCGGCGAGCATGGGATGGCCATTCATCTAGGGAACACATGTCATTAGTAGACACTGGAGTGTCAGATTGTCCTTTAGTACCTAGACAAGATTTAGGAGTATTGAGTATTTAGCAACTTAACTCATACAAGGATTTTATGCGTCGTAGCAAATGCTAGAGACATCTGAAGTGACATAAAAAATTAACCAGTTCTGGATTGTGCACGTTCGTTTGTATATGATGTTATACTTTCCATCCTTGTGTACCGAACAGATCCTTTCATTATGCCCTTGTGTAGGTAATACCAGTATTTGTGTTAGTTTTAGAAAAAACACAAAACGTAAATCAAGCATAAAATCAAATAATTTTACAACAAATTGATGAGAATAAAGATGACGACACAAACTAGTACAGTTCTATGACATCTCATTTAATTAAAACATAGAACATGAAGATGTCTTTTGCTAACTAATCCATATTACTTTATATCTCACAACAATTAGTTGACAATTTAGACCATAATGTTTCAGTTATAAATAAATCATGACCTTATAGCTCATATATTCGTGTTGCTAAGTGAACCATAGTGTTTCAATTTAAGTTATAAAGACATCAAGTGAAAATGACTAATGTGCAGTATACAAGTGCAGTAAAAATTTAAAGTCCACAAACAGACTCAACCAAGTCCGTAACTCACCCTACTAACCTCCTCGCATGTTACACACAGCGGTGGCATCTAAGATAATCTAATAAAAAAGACGGCTGCACAACACAGTCATATTCTTATAGACTAAGATAACCGAAGAACGAACCCACCAAACTGTACAACAACAGTTCATACATGCACATGATGTCCCCATGCTGGTGCTGCTACTGCTACAGCTACCATTCAGAACATGTGGTACAACTACCATTCAAAACAAAACATGTGAAACGTATCCAGAAAACTAAATTCAGTGCTGCTAACTGAACCAAAATTCAGAACATGATTTGGCCATAAGTAATAAGTATTACGAGGAAGGAGAACAGTCATTCATCAATGGGCACAAAGATCTTTATTACTAGTTCTCCCTCTAACCCATATTAGTTGACTCAAATTTATCTAGATTCGGATATATCTAGCACTAAAATTTGACTAGATATATTCGTTTCTAGATGAATATAAGTCAACTAATATGGGTCGGAGGGAGTAGTATGATCTACAAGCATAGAAAATACTAATGCATACTTCAAAACTGTATTAGGAGCAATGCAAAATCCTCTAGAACAATGATCCTGCCGCATGGTCAGAGCAAACCAAAGCTAACTGAAGTCAAAGCTACAGCTATCTGAACCAAAGCTATTTTACATATGCCAGAGGCCTCGCTTCAGGTTTTACGTATCCGGATTTCGAAATTCAGAATACTATCAATTGGTATTGTAAACGACATGTACTAGGAGCAATGCAAAATTCTCTAGAACAATGATCCTGCTGGACCAGCAAAGCAAAGCTAATCTAACTCAAAGCTACAGTTGTCTGAACCAAAACTAGTTTACATGCCGGGACGGGGATTTATTGAAATTAGACAATGAAAGAGAAGATTATTTAGTGGTGGAGGAGGAGATCTGGCCTCACCGCGAACAACGACGAAGACGGCGGAGATCTGAGAGATTTATCTACCGAAGGAGAATTACTTACCATTGTAAACTGATGATGAGTAATTTGTTGAGAACCAATAGATTGGATTTTCTCCTAAATAAATTCAGGCCGAACGACTAGAAATCGTGGAGTCTCTTCACTGATTCGGGAAGGTAAATTAAGAGACAAATTGAGAGGAGAAAAGGAGGCAGGCAACGTGGAGACTCTAGGCCACAGCACCGGAACACAGCCACGAGCAGGGGATCTATAGGGTGGAAGGAGGCACCGAGTCCCTCTCCCTCCCTTCTCCAACCGGACAAGCCGGCGGAGGAAGAAGAGAGAGGAGGCATCGGGGAGTCAAAATACAGCTAGAGAAGAAAGTGGTGAGAGGATAGAGATGAGCAGCAGGCAACTCCCGTTTGCTGGGTTAGAAATTAGAATCGGCCATGTGGAGATTGGCAAGAAGAGAAGGAATTACCTGAGACGGCGCAAAAGCAATATATTTTTGTGGGAATATAAATACTCTCTCTTTGTATCAAAATAAGCTACTTGTATTTATAGGATTTGAACGCATCTCACACTAAAACAAGTCTAGATATATGCGAATCTAGACAAATTCAAGTCGAAGGGAGTATTTTTTTTTAGAACAAGTACAAAATGGTAAATAAGTTGGGGAAAATTTAGGGCACGTATATTTGTATATTTTCTATTTATACATTTTTCGCGGTTATTTAGTCGGTATAAATTATTCAACATGACAAATAATACAGGGTATCATATGTTTAGAGGATGTTACTAAAACTTTATCTACTGTGACACCAAAATTTTAAAGTAATCCAAATATGACCATATTCAATGAACCCTAGGCCAGTTTTGAACTATTTCACGAATCAATCATGAAGAACCATGTAGAAGGTTCATGGATTTGAGGCCGGAGTGCGCCGCCACCCCGCTCTCCGTCTTGTCGTAATCGGGAGGGTTGGTTGCCGTCGGGCTCCCCAAAGCCCGTGCCTTGGATGACCCCAAGGACCCACTCATGCTGAATCCGGGAGCCTGGCATAGTGCGGCCGCGTCGCCTTGCCCGACCTCGAACCGTCGGCCGCTGACGCCACCTGCTACCACCTCATCGTCGGACATGTCTGCTAGGAGCTCAAGCGACCTTAGGGCCAGCTCTGGGCAGACGTGACCGATGAATATGAGGAAGCGGAGGCGGAGGCCGCAAAGTTGGAGCGCCGCTCCCACCTACGCTCTCGGCGACGCTGGCGGACTTCTTCCTGGCAGCACACGTGGTCAGGTCCCAGCGAACTTCTCCACGACGGCGAAGGAAGGACCCCAGCCCGCCGGCACGGGGTTCAGCACCGCCACGCTTCTTGACGCCGGCAAACGCGTGTCGGGTCCAGGGAATCCGCAGGGGCGATGACATCGGGGGAGATGGGCCCTAGAATTAGTCGGGTAACGGCCCCACGCCGGCGACCGCTGCTCCCATGGCGGCGGCCCGTCCTGGAGGGGCGGTTCCCAACTCGTGCAAGATTCCTGGCCATCACGGCTAGGCACCGGCACTAGCGGACCCAACCGAGAAGAAAAATAAAAAGAACAAGAAGAAGACGTAGATGATGCCGAGACTCGGTGGTGATCTCGACGGCACTTATCCAGGACGCGATGACGTAGATGATGCCGAGACACACTTGGGCCATCATGGATATCTTCACCTCACAGTTTGCGGTGACCTTCACATCGACAGAGATCCTTCGCATCACGGCCTGCAACACTACCCTCATGCTCTCGATCAGCAAGGTCCAGATCTCCATCGAGCCTTCGACAACACAGCCAGCGACAACCTCGACCCTTGTCTCGGCATGGGTTCGGATCATCGGCATGGGACGAGACCGATCTGCTTGGGGGTCCTGTGCCTGGACCCTGCCCTTCTCCCCGTCCCCCTGCCACCCTTCTACTTCGTCTGCGAGGGTAGGATTTTGGTTCTAGAGCTTGAGGAGGAGCAGGACGGCAGCAAGTCCCCACCCCGACCCGCCATACCACCACCTGCCGGTGGCGAAGCATCGTCGGAGGAGGAAAAATAGTGCTTTTGTGAAGGATGTACCAAAAAATACTTTCAACAAGGGTGGTCCATCAACTTGTAAAGGTAGTAGGATACCTTTCATGCGCTATTAACCATTTGGTTGAATTTGAAAGTCATCTGGGCAAGCATTTAAGCCCTAGTCAACTGCTGGTCAAACCGTCGAAAACTAGGGCATTTTTTAACTACAGCTATATGGTAGCAACCTTATTATTTTTTATAAAAATCATTTTCAGCATCCAAGGTGTTCTTACTTTACTACCTAGTTTCCACAAAAAAAAAATCCAAACTTGGTATATCATTTCAAAAAAAAGTCCAAACTTGAATTCAATTTAGGTTTGAACTGCAATTTCAGAAATCCTTTCAAAAAATATTCAGATAAGGCCGACCCTTGTCTCTCTTGATTCAGATTCAGAGTAATCTGCCTTGTATCTCTATATTCATTAACAAACAAACTTGGTCTGCATCGCGAAGTTTAGATTATGCAAAAAATATAAAGCCTGGTAATCGAGCCTAGGAACTCAAGATATGTCTAACCGTGAGTGCCAGTACACCTGTGGATGAAATATAGTTAGATAATTATCTGTCAGTCTATATAAACCAACTTGTCAGCCCGTAGCTCGTAGACTAATAAGTCCCGCTAATCAAGTCCCTAACGCGAGCGACATCTATTATTCCAATCCGGCCTGCCCTCACACGCGGCCGCCCTCACAAGACGTCGCCGCCGTATCCGCCTTGCGGCCGACCAAGCGCCCTTGTCGCGTCGCTAGGTGGCTGCGCCTGCATACGCCCGCGAGACCGCCACCGCCCACCGGAGCACCGAACACGACCGGCCGCCTAGCGTCGCTGCCCCCTGCCTCTGCGTGGCCGCGGGCCGCCCCCTCTTGCCTGGCCGCCTCTGTCCCCAGGCCCGGCCGCCCGGCGCCCCTGTCTGGCGACGGCGATGCAAATATTGCCTCCTCGGGCCTTGGCTGCTACCTGCTATTCCTAGGTAATTCCTGCTGAGTGCTGATTGCTAGCTGCCTTGCCAATCTGATTACTTGAACTTGTTAATTTTGTTTGAAAATACAGTGGATGTGGAAATAGATTAGATAGAGAATTGGAGATAGAGGATGAATAACTATGACTTGTGGCCGGTGCCCCAATAAAACATGGGAGGGGCCTTAGGCAAGGAGATCCCCTCTCACCGCTCCTTTTTGTGCTGGCAATTGACCCTCTTCATCATATTCTTTGCAAAGCCACCGAGCAAGGACACCTTCATAAACTTCGTGGCCGCGTCCCCACGATCAGGACTTCTCTTTATGCCGATGATGCCGCCATCTTCGTGAAGCCCATCAAAAATGATATCACCTTCTTGGCTTCCTCGCTTGACCTCTTTGGCGAGGTCACTGGTCTTGTCACAAACTGCACAAAAAGTCAAGTGGCGCCCATTCGTTGTGAGAACGTCGATCTCGAGGAAATCCTTCAAGCCTTTCCGGCCGTGCGTACCTCCTTCCCTATGAAGTATCTTGGGCTGCCCCTGTCGGTGTCTCGCCTCAAAAGGATCCATTTCCAACCGCTGGAAGATAAGGTGGCAGCAAAGCTTGTGCCATGGGTTGGGAAGCATGTTACTATGGCTGGGCGATCTTGTCTTGTGAAATCCGTGCTTACAAGTGTGGTCACTTACTTCATCGCCGTCCTTGATGTCCCTATAGAGGTGCTTGCAAAGATTGATAGTTTGAGAAGAGCCTATCTTTGGGCGGCTTGCGATAAAGTTACCGGTGGCAAATGCAAAGTTAATTGGGACCTTGTTTGCAAGCCGAAGGATAAAGGAGGCCTTGGAATTCTCAACCTTAAAAAGTTTGCGACGGCTCTAAGATTAAGGTGGCTGTGGCAAGAATGGAAGAATGAGGATAAGCCTTGGGTCGGCCTTGGAAGCCCCTGTACTACAAAGGATCATGACCTTTTCGCGGCGGCGACAACGGTCATTGTTGGAGATGGGGAAAAGGTCCTTTTTTGGGAGGCAAGTTGGCTTGATGGAATGAGACCCAAGGACGTCGCCCCTCTAATTTTTGAGATATCAAGGAAGAAGAAATGTTCGGTTCTTTGTGCTTTGCACAATGACTTTTGGGTATCCCAGATCAACACCCAAAATGGTCTATCTTTGGAGCACCTTGAACAATTCTACAAGTTATGGGAGAAACTCGTTAATGTATCTCTACACCCGCAAAGACCGGATGCTATCTCCTGGAAGCTCACAAATGATGGACTCTACTCGGCTAAATCCGCGTACAACATGCAATTCCTGGGCTTAACAACCTCTTTGATGCCTCCGCTTGTCTGGAAGCCTTGGGCAACTCCTAAATGCAAGTTCTTTGCTTGGTTGGTCCTACAAAATAGAGTGTGGACGGCGGATAGGCTTGCCCGAAGAGGGTGGCCAAATTGTGGGCTATGTAAGCTATGCAACCAAAGGCTAGAATCGGCCGCACACCTCTTATTCAAGTGTCGCTTCTCCATTAGGATCTGGAACAAACTAAAGCTTTGGCTCGGCCTTCATCAAATCGACACGGCCCTTTGGCAACAATTCCACTCCGTCAAAGAGTGGTGGAAGAAGGCAATCCACAAGAAAGGACCACATAGAAAGGCATTGTCCTCGCTCACAATGTTGGTCTCCTAGGAATTATGGAAGGAAAGGAATGCAAGAGTTTTCCGAGGCCACTCCGTCACCGTGGATATGATGGTAACAAAAATCAAGAATGAAGCTCGTCTTTGGTGCTTTGCAGGGGCAAAAGCTCTTAGCAGTTTAATCTTTTGCGAGTAATTGTTTTATTGTTGATCTTGGCTTTTTGCCAAGATATGGTTTGTAAGCACACTTTAAAACTCCTCTCCTTAATCAATGAAAATGGCAAGTCTTTTGCCTTGTTTCAAAAAAAAAACTATGACTTGCATACGTTCGAAATTGAACTCATGTTTCAGATAGACAAGATAAAGAGATATTTTCCGGTGTCAATTACATATGTTCAAAATTGATTTCATGTTCCAGAAGATAAAAAAAATTGCGCTACTACAATAGTTTTTTAGTAGATTGTTTATGCTTAGATTTTAGCCCAGGGCTTTATCCGCTCCTGGCTCCGCCACTACCGAGGTTATCTCTAAACAAGTACTATACACAAATTTGTTTTTGTTAACCAACTCCAAGTTCTTCTGAATTCAGTTTCCTAACTTTTGGTTCAGTTATCAGTAATAAACGTAGATGTTCTGAAATTCAGTCTTGGGTGCTCATGCTATTAACAAATACAATAGCTTCTAACAAGGTGCCTTCTTTTTCCGAAGACGCACCCCCTATTTGTTTCTATACGTATGCTTTGATTAATTATTTTGAAAACGAGTATGTATAAATTAAGAAGAGGAGTTCTACTTACATAAACCATTACAATATTTTGCAGCCGATTTCATGTTTACCTACTCACGAGGCTCAAATTTAACTAAACATTGCTACTGTTCTTTATATTCCTATACTATGTAGTATGCTTTATCTGCTTCATTAGATTATTAAGATTGAGAGTTGCTTTATTAGATTATCTGATTTCATAATAGTTTTCTTGCTTTGGTTCTATAATTTTTGCTTCGTAAAGTTTCAGTTTATATTAATTCCTCGAAGAATTAATCTGTGCTCAAGGTTTATATGTTATCAAAAGATTTATCCACTTAGGCTTATTTAGATCTACATGTGCATGAAACCAACAAGGTTTTATTAAACCATTTAACCTCTCCCTGGGATATCTTAGTTGTATGGTAAATCTGACTTCAAAACTAATGCAGCTGCTATGTTTTTTTAAGAGGATTGGCTTTACGAACATAAGGCAAAATGACGCAAGAGTTGGATGGATAAGGAAAGAGATTCTGCTGAGTGGCAAACCGGTCTGAAGGATTTTTTGAATTTTTCTTTTGCTGGTGCTCATTCAAACTCATATGTCCCATGCCCATGTAGGAAATGTCTGAATAATGCTCAGAGAAAAAAGAGGGATGTTCATAGTCACTTGCTGCGCCATGGGATGGATCCGACCTACACTAACTGGATATACCATGGTGAGAAATCAGATGAGGGCTGTATTTCTGATGATTCTGACGATGAAGACGCTGTAGATGATGGTGCTAGGTTGCGTGACATGCTCAATACTCTCATTAGGGTCACAGACATGGGAAGTAATGTAGATCATGCTGCAGGTGCAGGAGACACTCATGTGGATGATTCCATCGGTGAGGGAAGGAACCAGGAGCCAAATGCAACAGCCAAGGTGTTTTTCGAGCTATTGAAAAAGGCAAAAAAAGAGTTGTACCCAGGTTGCGAGGATGCCACGAAGTTATCTTTCATTGTGAAGCTTTACCAAATCAAGTGCGTGACTGGGATGACCAACAGAGCATGTGACTCCGACATAAGATCAGATTTTAAAATTGTGTGAAGCTTTACCAAATCCAATGTGCCCTCTAAATTGTGTGAAGAATTAGGTTTTAAAATTATCCATGTCTATGTTTTGTTTTAAAAGTTCATGAAAACCATAAGATCAGGTTCATGTCATTTTAGCATAGCTACGCATGTACACGGCGACATCGACATAGACGGCCGGCGAGCGCCGACCTTACACCGAACTAACCAACTCTCGCCTGATTTCCTTGTCTCTTACGATCAGTGACTGTTGTACAAGTCTTTTTAAAAGGTCATCTTTAAAGTCTGGCCATTAACGGACAATACACTTTTGGAGTTGGTGAATTTGCATAATTTTGCAATGAGATAAGGAATCTGTTATCAGATGATTTTTTTTGGAGCATTGGTGTGTCGATTGTGGGACTACTCCATCCCAATTTCAACTAGTGGGACTAAAGTGCACCTAGTACACAACTATTGGGACTAAAGTGCACCTAGTGCACAATTATTGGGACTAGCAGTGTATTTAGCTCGATAATATAGTACGTCAATTATATCTACTACTAAAATCAGCAACCCCTTATGTGTAAAATAATAGGCGAGGCAAACCTATTCCGGTTCAGCTATATAGTGGAATAATCAGCTACGGTCTAGCCTGTAATTCGTTGTGAATATATGTATCGACGACTTTATTATCCTCTTACTATTTATTCTATTTCGCCTCCTAAAAATCACACCAACCCCTATCTAATGATGGATTAAGATAAAAATAATTCTTGCCATGGACATGCCACGCCATACAGTATATATCTAAACTGAAATGTGCTTGTCTGATACTAATGTTCTAAACATATATAGCGTGCAGACTCAGTACAAAATATTTTTTTTTTATTATTTACAATAAACCATGGGTGTAGCGGGTGGTTATTCATGCGTTCGCCATGTCCACATGCTATTTCAGGTTCAGGGTTTGAATCTTCCCTTTGCCAATTAAATTTTGCCACAATGGAAAAAATCATAATTGTTGGAAAAGCGTCTAGATTGACTACAAATTAAGTTTGTTTCTAATATTTACAGCAAACAAGTCTTGACCTGTTGGTTAGAGGGTGCTTTCTATGACGTGCACATGTGAGGTTGAAGGTTCGAAACATGTCTTAGGCATTTAAATTTTGCCCCTCATAATAAAAGGAAATAAGCTAATCTATGGTTATTTTCTGAACTATTGCATCATTTTAATCAGATCATGATTAAAAAATTATAAAAAAGGGAAAAATCATGATTGTTGCAATATCTTACCACAGATATATAGATTATCACAATATGCAATAATTATTGCAACACAATGAGGTTGAGGCAAAAAACTGCTATTACGACAAATAAATATTTTGTTGCAATACAAGCTATTTTTTTGCAACAATATGAATAATTAGCGCAACATGGGAAAATGTTGAAATATCTTTGCAAATATTACCACAATTTTTTGCTTTTGTTGCATTAGCTAGTCTCTATTGCAACAAGGTGACTAGCTCACGCAACAACGCGAAATTGTCGTAATAGGACCACCATATTACAACGCCAAGGTGTTTTGTTGCAATACGTGTCATCTATTGCATCAAATAAGGTAGTTACCGCGACAAAACTAAATTGTGGCAATATGTGGAGGTTATTGCCACAAACGGGAATTTCGTAGTAATATTGCATTCTATTGCAACAAAAACTGTCCGTTGCAATAATTATTATTGTAATAGACCGGATTCCTTATAGTTCACATCAACTTGCTCTTGTTGAGCAACAAAAGAGGCTAAAGGAACATTATTTGGATCAATACGAGCTTTTCCATTAACATGCATAGCCATGATAACATCAATTTTATCACTCAAGGAGGAGGTTTCTTCAACATAATTTACATTCTTACCATGTGAAGCTCTCTCAGTGTGCCATTCAGAATAGTTGACCATCATATTATCAAGGAGCTTTGTTTCAGCACCCAAAGTAATGATCATAAAGGTTCCTCCAGCAGCAGAATCCAATAGATTTCTTGAAGAGAAATTTGACCCTGCATAAAAAGTCTGGATAATCATCCAAGCAGTCAGTCCATGAGTGGGACAATTCTTACCAAAGATTTCATTCTTTCCCAAGATTGAGTAACATGTTCATTATCAAGTTGTTTAAATTTAATTATTTCACTTTTCATAGATATAATCTTAGAAGGAGGATAGTATTTTCCAATAAAAGCATCTTTGCATTTAATCCAAGAATCAATACTATTTCTAGGCAAGGATAGCAACCATTCTTTAGCTTTTCCTCTAAAGGAAAAAGGAAACAATTTGAGCTTAATAATATCTCCATCTACATCCTTATATTTTTGCATCTCACAAAGTTCAAAAAAGTTATTAAGGTGGGCAGCATCATCATCAGAACTAGCACCAGAAAATTGCTCTTTCATAACAAGATTCAACAAAGTAGGCTTAATTTCATAAAAGGTAGCATCAGGAGCAGGTGGAGCAATAGGTGTACTCAGGAAATCATTGTTGTTTGTGCTAGTGAAGTCACACAACTTGGTGTTCTCAGCAGAATTCATTTTTGCAAAGGTGGAGAAGCCAACAGCAGCAGCAACTAGAGTAGGAACAAAAAAAAATTGTGTGTTTTATATAAGAAAACGCAAACCAAACAAAACTATTTTTTTGTAATTTTTGATAAAAAGAAGCAAGCAAAACAAATTAAAAGGAACTAAAAAACAAAAACAAAGTAAAGAGAATAGTTGTGAAGGACTCCCCTTGTGAAGCTGTCCTTAACTCCCCGGCAACGGCGCCGGAAAAATCCTTGACGTGGCTCAATAGTAGAGCTTCGTTGGGAGATCCCAAGAGGAAGGTATGATGAGCACGGCAGCAAGTTTTCTCTCGGTTATGAAACCAATGTTATCGAACCAGTAGGAGCAAGGAAACAAGTCCAAGGTGTTGCTAGCAACTTGGAATCCTGCACAACACAAACTCAAGACTTTGCACCAACTTACAGTGAGGTTGTCAATCTCACTGGTTTGCTGAAAACAAAGGATTAAACATACAGTATGGAAAGTAATGGTTGCTTGTAGAAAGTAAACGGTAACAATAGATGATGTAACAATGGTAAATATTGGACCGGGGTCCACAGTTCACTAGAGGTGTTCTCCTTAAGATAAATAACATAACATGCTGGGTAAACAAATTATAGCGGGGCAATTGATAGGACTGAGCAAGGCATAACAATGCAAATACTAAAAATCATGATTCCTATGAGATTTGATTGGGAATTACAACAATATACCTAGACCGCCATCCAACTGCATCTATGACTAGTAATCCACCTTCAGGCTATCATCCAAACCCCCTCCAGTATTAAGTTGCAAGCAACAGATAACTGCATTAAGCAATGTATGTAAACTAAACAATACAATTGTTCCATGAACAAAAGATTATTGTTTTCTCCCTAGTGGCAATGACACATCTACAACCTTAGAGATTCCTATCAGTTACCCAGATTACTAGAGGCATGAACCCACTATCAAGCATAAATACTCCCTCTTGGAGTTACTAGCATCTACGTGGCAAAGATAGCTACTAGCAATGGAGAGCATGCAAGATCACAAACAACACAGACATGATAGAATCAATAATCAATAAGACATGATAGAATCAATAATCAATCTAACATAGAAATCTCAATATCCGTCGGATCCCCACAAACACAACATGTATGATTATAAATAGATGATCTTGATCATGAACGGAGCTCACAAGATCTAAACATGATAGCACAAAGAAGGAGAAATAACCATCTAGCTACTATATGGACCCATAGTCCAAGAGTGAACTACTTACGCATCATATAGGAGGCTGGCATGGTGATGAAGAAGGCCTCCGAGATGATCTCTCCCCTCCGGCAGGGTGCCGGGAAGAGCTTTAGACCCCCCCAGATCTAGGGACGATGGTGGCGGCGGCTGCGGACTGTTTCTTGGAGATTTGATCGGGTACTTAGGGTTTTGGCATCGGGGGCTTTTATAGGCGAAGAGGCGAGGCAGAGAGGTGGCCAGGGTGCCCACACCATAGGCTGGAGTGCCCTAGGGGGGCGCTTGGCCCTAGGGTGTGGCGGCCCTATGGCCCTCCTTCGGCTGCCCTTCGGTATCTGTGTTCATTCCGGTGAAATATTGACTCTGGATTTTGTCCCGTCCAATTCCGAGAATATTTCCTTACTAGCTTTTCTGAAACCAAAAACAGCAGAAAACAGGCAACTGGCACTGCGACATCTTGTTAATAGATTAGTCCCAAAAATGTATAAAAATACCTCAAAGTGTAGACAAAGCATAGCAAAGTGGATACTAAACAAGCATGGAACATCAAAAATTATAGATACGTTTACGATGTATCATCCCTATAGGTTGTTTAGTGCTTTCCGCGCTACCTGTTTATGTAACATCCCAAAAATCATGATTTGTAAAATTTGCATATCATTCATGCATTCATAAGCATTTGGGTCATTTTTAAATAAGATTTCAAAACAGAAGCAAATAGTTGCCTATTATTTTATGTAGTAAAGGCAATGGCTTTATTTTTCACTCTCAAATTATGAGAATAATTTGTTCAACCAGAAAGGTTTGAATATTGATTCCAAAGCTTTTTTCAAAGTTTCAAAACAAAAATCTAAATTTAAAACCATTCATATGCCTATTATAAATATTTAAATTAAGGCATGGTTTTAATCCTATTTTAATTGGACCAAGGGCAAGGTTTTATACACAAATATATGCTTGGAACACTTTACAAAAATCTAGAAGAAATTTGAATTCAAACTCAATTGAATAGCATTTGAAAAATATTTCAAAAAATCAAACCAGAATTAGAAAAAGGAATAAAGAAAAAGAAAAAGGCCGGCGCCACCCTTCCAGCCCATCAGCAGAATCGGCCCAACAGCCAGCCCACCTGGGACTCCCTCTCCTCTCTCTCTCTCACCCACACCCGCTCTGCCCCACTGACACTGCCACTGGTCCCAAGCCAGGTCATCACCTTCTTCCCCAACCCCGCGCGCGCAGACCCCGTCGCCACCGCCGTTTCCTCCAGAAACGCCGTGTTGATTCCTCGCTTAAATTCCATTGATTCAGCGCGTAATTGCCGCCCTGACTCTGGATACATAATCAACTCTCCACCCCGCATCTTTCCCCTCACTCATCACTGTCTAAGCGCCACCAGGCCGTTCGAATTGAAGCCCACACCACCGCAGTACCGAGCGTCTCCGGCGACTGATTTCGGTGAGCCCCGACTGCCCCTTTCCTTCTGGTTCAAACAAGTGTGGTCCTCGTGTCCTTGTGCATCTTCTGACACCTCTGGTTTGCCTACGCATGACCCAGGTCGCCGTCCCGTCCACCTCTACAAACGACAGAGCCGCCGCTCAACTCCGACGAGTGATTTAGGTAAAACCCGACCGCCCCTTGCCTTCTCCCTGACCCTATCATGTTCGCCTGATTGTTGTGCACGCACTGATGCCTTTGGTTTGTGTTAGGGTGATACAGAACATCGCCAACGTCGTTGTCCGCATGAGCCCGACGCTGTCCGCAACTCCGACGAGCTTCCACGACCGCAGCAGCTCGCCCCTGTCCACGCCAGCAGCACCTTGAGCATCCTCGCAGCCTTGCGATACCGGTAAGCATCGCCACTGCCCCTAGCCCTCTCTGGAACCGCCGGAGCACCGTCACCAGTAGCGCCGCCGCCACCCATTTGCGCCGCCCATCCATGGTCGTTTGATCGGACACCATAGGATCTAGATCTAGCGCGTAGGATTAGATCACTTAACGAAGGGGTACGAATAGATCTGGCCCGTGCGATTTCATTTAAATCGTGCGGCTCTCGTTGATCGATGCGGCCGAACCTGTACGGGCCAATCATACACGCCCATGTGTCTGGGATTTTAATTTAAAATCTGTTTTTGAATCTATTAGTTATTCAAACTTGTAAATTTAATAGCTTTTGTTCTGTTTATCCAAAAAATACAAATAATATATCATTGGAATCACAAAAATAAATCCTACACATCTGTAGGCTTGGATTTGTGATTTTCTTCTGTTAAAATAGAAATTTATGCAGAGACATTTGTAGGCATATTTTGTGTATAAAAATTATTTGGAAAATGTTTTAAAAGCCAAATTAAGTTTATTTGGTGTATAACTGTTGGGTTTATTATTAAGTACTATTTACTTGTCATGTTTAGCTTAGACAAAATCATCACATGGCATTTGCATGCATTCATATATTTTTTCTTGATTATTTGAAATATTAATTTGGTGCTATCATTTTATGTGTAGATTTTGGTGCTAGTGCTGATTGTGACTGTGAGGATTCTTGTTACTCCCCCAACTACCAAGGCAAGTGGTGCTTCATATTTTTGTCCCAATATTTTGACTATGCATTAATGATATTTTGTATAGGGCTTGCATGATAATTTTTGCTAAGTATCTATATGCTATGCTTGGGAAATCCTAGTAGTTGTAGAATTGTTAGAATTTTCTCTAAGTTAAGATACTTGCTATTGCCATGCTTAGCCTAGCTGGTAGCAACCAAGGGTGGATTATATATGTGCTATGGAAAAATAATTCTAAGTCTTTGACTTGTGTTTTGCTTAATAAAACAACTAAGTAAATGAAACACCTGGGTGGAATGGTTATTTGGGTTATGTTGAGTGGTTACACAAGGCCCATATCTATGGTCTACCTTGTGTATCACACTTGTGGAAAGCCACCCAGGAACAAAGGGATTTGAGATGCCATATGTTAAGAAGCTTCTAGTGCAGCCACATGGCAATATGGGCTCTGCCTTGATCATATAGGTTGCAATAACTTAGCCATTTGGACAGTTGGTGGTAGGGTGATAGGTTGGAAGACTT
The DNA here is from genome assembly GCA_916181665.1 of Avena sativa. Lineage (NCBI taxonomy): Eukaryota > Viridiplantae > Streptophyta > Magnoliopsida > Poales > Poaceae > Avena > Avena sativa. The sequence goes on from OV702299.1 coordinate 254,794,674, forward strand.
CTGAAAGGTATCATCTTGATGAATGTCAAGTCTTGTGCGGAAAGTGCACCACTTCTCGAGAAGGAAAAATCTAAGTACTTAGCCGTGTCCCCGGCAATGGACAATTTGAGCATCAAGACATGGAAGCTATCAAGAATCTCCTTATCCCAATTTCTAAGTTAAAAACTTGTGGTTGAACAAGGGTAAAGGTTCACCAATATCTATTGGTGGTTCCTTGGGAGTTTCTGCCAAACAAAAACTTAGTATTTTTAACTGATGGGTAAAACCTATTTTGAGCAAAGCAAGCCTAAGCTACACTTAGCCAAATTCATGTAGAAGCTAGATACTATTATTCTACTAAGGTATCACTTGTCAATACTATTCCAATGTATTGACCCATTGTGGCTGTAACTTGTGATGTTGCAGGTTACTCTGATGAGGGTTATGAGTCTACACTCAACATGCTTGCCTGTGGTACATGAATATGAAGACTTTTATTTGTATTGTTATGTTAAACTATTGTACTAGCGTATGTCTATGGAGTTGTAGAAGACTATGTTATCTCTGGAATGACGATGTACTAATAACCTTTGTTTCTGTGTACTTCATCTTAAACTGTGGATGCTAGCATTTGATCCAGGGACTAGCATTGAAATCACAGGGACCTTTGCCTTTATAAAGGTGGGGTCTTACAGATGGTATCAAAGCACGGTGTTGCCTGTAGGATTATGACCCTAGGATTGTATTAGACTAAGAAACCACTAAGGAAAAATTTCAACACTTTGAAAAATTTCCACACTTTTCTTTTTCTTCTCGTGAACTTTTCTAATATTCTTTCTCATCTCTATTTGTAGATGAACTCCGTCAACGAAGCCGTGAGGAAGGGGCCACTCATGACCATGACTTTGGAGTGTGAGACTGAATTTCCCAAAGCACTCAAGAACCTTATGGTTACCATGGGGATACATGGTGCAGCTGTTACAAGGGATTCCCTGTGATGGATGAAGGATAAGAGTATTGGTGGGTGCAACTTCACTTGTACAAAAACAAGGAAGACAACCACAAGGAGTCAGGATTTTGCATGGTCACCAACTCCGAAATGCACATAACATGCTTTGACTCTGCAAGAAATGCAGCTTGGAATGCTATCAAGGAGCTTGGTGAAAGACTCAAGTGCAGAATGCTCAACACCCAAAATGACCTTTGCGAAGAAAAGAAGCATACCCAAGAATTAGAGACTACCAACCAACAACTAAGGGAAGAGATAATAGAATTAATATGGGAGTCTTGTGAACAAGAATAGACAGATGGCCACTAAAGATGCCCCGATAGCTATTTTGTCTAGTGAGTGAGAGTTGTAACGTACTTCGTTAGTTGGACCACCACACTTATCGTTTTTACTTCCAAAAATTTGTCTAGGTTATGTTGAACCTTTGATGTTTGTAATGGATTTGTGTATGCCATGACTTGTGTGTTTAATGAAAAAATATGTGCTTGTGATATTTTGTCTTGTGAATTTTTGTCTACTTGTGTTGATTCTAGCTATTCTCTATCTTATAAAAATAGATGCCTAATGTTGTTATCAACACGGCCGAGGAGTTCAAGGGAACTTGTTTTGGTACTCGTCTCATTGAGCTCACTAGTGTGCTCAACCTTCCACTTCCTAGCATCACGACACTTCGGCTCACCAAGTTTGAGAGGAAGGACCTATGGGGCTTCAGAGTCACACAACCGGGATGCTAGGCAGAGCCACCCACGGAGGCCATCATTTTCAAGCTAATGCATGACGACAAGGAGAAAGGCTTAGATGTAGTCATGCAGGAGTTACTTGGGCGCCTGGTAGGGAGGCACTCCATCGAGCTTAGAGGTCTTTACTTTCACCCCTTCAGGAGACGCAACAAGGAGGGTGAGGCTATAGAGTACGAGGATGCTGCTAGAGAGACGATGGAGACGATTAGTCTGTACCTTCAGGACCTAGAGGGTCTTATTAGACACCTTGATACTAATAGGACCAACGTCATGCTTAGCAATGACGAGCTCTAGGTTCAGCTTCGAGAGAAGGACAAGCTCTTCACGGAGCAAGACGAGATCGTCAAGGAAATGGAGGCCAAATTTGAAAGCCAGGACAAGAAGTTCAAGAGCCAGGAGAAAAGAGTCCAAGGCAGGAACAAGAAGATCCGGGAGATGAAGGAAGAGCTAGAGGCCAAGGACTTCGAGCTTGAGCACCAGCAGAGAGTGATCGAGAGGCTTCGCTCACAGAAGAGGGCTTAGGGCCAAGATTGAGGCCTTGACTACTAGTGTTGAGGAGTACAAGACCGCCATGGAGAATGCAGGTCTTACCCTCGTTGATGTGGATATTCATGCGGAGGAGTAGTGTAGACTACTCGATTATCTTTCATCTACCGTACTTTGATTATTGAGTCGCAATGACCATCCAACATGTGGATGGCTTGCTATGGTGTGTTTGTGTTTTCAAAACTTGTTGTTTATGTCATTCAAACTCTATGTTATTTTGATTCTTGGTTATTGTGATTGTTCTATGTGATGTAATGTGCATGTTAAGCATCTATGGGTATCTCATACTTATCCTTATTAAAACCACAGATGCCTCCTCGACGTGCCAACCCCAACCAAAACAGCAACAACGTCACTCCCGAGATGCAACAATTGATGACAGCGCAAGCTCAAATGATGCAGATGATGACAACGTTCATGCAGAACCAGAACCAGAATAACAACAACAATAACAACAATAACAACAACAACAACAACCAGAATAATCCGCCAGGATTTGCCATGCTCACCAGATTTCTAAGACTGAGGACTGCAAAGTTCTCGGGAACCACTGATGCAATGGTAGCCAATGACTGGTTTCGTTCAGTGAACAAGGACTTAGTGACTGTTGGCTGCACCGACGAAGAAAAATTCAGGTTCACGGCACATCTGCTTGAAGGGCCAGCAGCAACCTGGTGGGACAACTTTCAGATCACCACTCCCATTGAGGATGTGACTTGGGCTATCTTTGAGGATGGATTCCATACAGCTCACATCTCATCTCGAGTGATGAATTTGAAGAAAAAGGAGTTCCACAATCTGAAGCAATGTCACCGCAGTGTGGCTAAGTACATTGAGGAATTCAACAATCTGGCGCGATATGCACCGGATGAAGTTGATACAGATGCCAAGAGGAAGGAGAAATTCTTCAAAGGACTGAATGATGAGTTGAACCTGCAGCTGTCTGTTTCCTATGTCCCAACCTACCAATCGCTTTGTGACAAGGCTACCATCTTGGAAAACAAGATGAAACAGGTTGAGAGTAGGAAGAGGAAACATAGCTTTGATAAGCACAACTCGGGATCTTCTCACAAGCGTTCCCATCATGATGATAGTGGGAGTTCTGGATCCCACAAACATGGAAAGTACAACAACCACCACAGCCACAACCGTCATCATGATAACAAGCATCACCGCATTCATGATAATGACAAGTATAAGAACCACAAGAGTGGACACAAGAGCCACCACAGTGGAAGTGGAAGTGGAAGTCAGCCTGTAAAGAAAGATCTCAGTCAGGTTGAATGCTTCAAGTGTAAGAAGATGGAGCACTATGCTAATGAGTGCCCAGAAAAGAAAGTTGATGGTGCCAACAAGCCCAATCCCTTCCAAAAGGGGCAAGTGAACCACATCAATGTGGAAGAAATATATGAGGAATCTGATGCTGTGTCTGGTAAGTTCAAACTCAATTCTATTCCAGCACTTGTTCTTTTTGATACTAGCGCATCGCATTCATTCATATCAAGAGCATTTGTTGATAGAAATGGACTTCCAGTTCAAACTATTGGGTGTCCTATAAAAGTAAGTTCTCCTGGGGGAGAAATGATAGTGAACTCGGGATGTCACGACCTAGTGATAGAATTTGGGAAGTATAAGTTTCCCGTTAATTTGATAATCCTAGATTCCCAAGGATTGGATGTCATTTTGGGAATGGATTGGATGACTAAGTACAAGGGAGTACTAGATTGTGCCAATCATACTATCACACTCACAACCTCGGGTAATAAAAGGATTAGATTCAGGTCTAACTTTGAATCAAAAGGGAGTAAGTTAAATTCTCTTAAGGGGGTTAGCATAGACAGTGTGCTAATTGTGAGAGAATATCCGGATGTGTTTCCGGAGGAATTGCCTGGAATGCCACCAGATAGGGATGTCGAGTTTTTGATTGACTTGCTGTCAGGATCTGGACCAATAGCAAAGAGACCTTACAAGATGTCAGTTGATGAGTTGAAAGAACTCAAGAAACAACTTGGAGAACAGTTACAAAAAGGATTTATTCAACCAAGTTCTTCATCTTGGGGAGCACTAGTCTTGTTTGTTGAAAAGAAAGATAGAAGTCAAAGGTTATGCATAGATTACCGATCACTCAATGAGGTGACTATCAAGAACAAGTATCCTTTGCCCAGAATCAATGATTTGTTCGATCAGTTAGAAGGAGCCCGTGTGTTCTCAAAGATTGATCTTCGATCAGGCTACTTTCAGTTAAAGATAAGAGAACAAGACATACCTAAGACTGCTTTCACTACTAGGTATGGATTGTATGAGTACACCGTGATGCCATTTGGTTTGACAAATGCACTAGCCTACTTCATGAATATGATGAACAAGGTGTTCATGGAATTTCTTGACAAATTCGTTGTCGTTTTTATCAATGACATTTTGATCTACTCCAAGAGCAATGAAGAGCATGAAGAACATTTGCGATTGATACTTAAGAAGATTAGAGAACATAAGCTATATGCCAAATTCAGCAAGTGTGAATTCTGGTTGAATGAAGTCGGATTTCTTGGACATATTGTGTCAGGAGATGGTGTAGCAGTTGATCCCGCAAAAGTGTCAGCTGTAACTGAGTGGGAATGTCCTAAGTCAGTGAAAGAAGTTCGTAGTTTGCTTGGCTTGGCAGGATGCTATAGAAGATACATTGAGAATTTCTCAAAGGTAGCTAAGCCAATGATGGAATTACTAAAGAAATACAAGAAATTTGATTGGACTGAAGGATGTGAACTCAGTTTCCAAGAGTTGAAAAAGAGACTAGTGATAGCACCAGTCTTATGTCTGCCAGATTTGGAGAAGGTTTTCCAAGTTTATTGTGATGCATCTCACCAAGGATTAGGTGCAATTTTGATGCAAGAAAGGAAAGTTGTGGCATATGCCCCGAGACAACTCAAAACTCATGAAGTGAATTATCCTACTCATGATTTGGAGTTAGCCTCTGTTGTCCATGCACTCAAAACATGGAGACATTATCTTTTGGAAAAGCGATGTGAAGTGTTCATAGATCACAAAAGTTTGAAGTATATCTTCACTTAGAAAGAAATCAACATGAGACAAAGAAGATGGCTAGAACTCATCAAGGACTATGACTTGAGTTTGAAATACCACCCCGGTAAAGCAAATGTTGTAGTGGATGCATTAAGCCGTAAGGTTTATGTGAATGGCCTTACTAAGGGAGAATTGCCAGATGATCTGTTTGCCCAATTCAAATATCTCAGATTGGAGATAGTACCTGAAGGACATCTCATGTCATTAGATGTTCAACCCTCCTTTTTGGACAAAATCAAGGAAGCCCAAAAGATAGACAAGGAAATTGAAGAGATTAAGGAGAAGATTAGAAAAGGGAAACCCAAAGGATTCCATGAAGACGAACAGGGTACTTTATGGTATGGAAAACGTATCTGTATTCCGCAAGATTCAGAGCTTCGGAAACTGATTTTACAAGAAGCACACAACTCACCATATTCCATTCATCCGGGTAACACCAAAATGTACATGGATGTGACGGAAAGATTTTGGTGGAATAATCTAAAGAAGGACATCGCCGAACATATTGCTTTGTGTGATGTATGTAGTAGAGTGAAAGCGGAACATCAGAAACCAGCAGGATTGTTGCAACCACTACCAATTCCTGATTGGAAGTGGGACAAGATTGGCATGGATTTCATAACTGGACTGCCAAGGACTAGATCAGGATATGATTCTATTTGGGTCGTGGTAGATCGCCTAACTAAAGTGGATCATTTCATACCCGTGAAGATAACCTATACAAGTGCTAAGTTAGCCAAGATTTATATGAATATGACTATGTGTATGAATGGAGTACCAAAGAGTATTGTGTCTGATAGGGGAACTCAATTCACTTCCCATTTTTGGAGGCAACTGCATGAGTCATTGGGAACGAGATTGGAATTCAGCACTGCTTTTCATCCCCAGACTGATGGGCAGACAGAAAGGACCAACTAGATTCTAGAGGATATGTTGAGAGCATGTGCCCTAGATTATGGTGCTAGTTGGGATGAAAGTCTGCCTTACGCAGAATTCTCTTACAACAACAGCTATCAAGCCAGTATTGAGATGGCACCGTTTGAATTTCTCTATGGCAGAAAGTGTACTACACCATTACTATGGAATGGTGTTGGAGAAATAAATTTGTTTGGACCGGAACTAATCAAGGAAGCTGAAGAGAAAGTCAAATTGGTAAAGGACAGATTGAAGATAGCACAGTCCCAACAAAAGAGCTACGCAGATCCAAAGCGTAGAGAAGTCACCTATGAGGTGGGTGAAAAGGCTTATCTTAGAGTGTCCCCACTTCGTGGAGTGAAGAGATTTGGAGTCAAAGGAAAATTGGCACCAAGATATGTTGGGCCATTCAAGATTTTGAGCAGTAAAGGAGAAGTAGCATATGAAATTGAATTACCTGAATCATTGTATGCCGTTCACAATGTATTTCACGTAAGTCGGCTAAAGAAATGCCATCCAGAGATGGAGGAGACTTCCTTGAACGATACTATACCTTTGGAAGAGGTCCAATTGGAAAGTGATCTCAGCTATGAGAAGCCTATCAAGATCCTTGAGATTGCAGAAAGAGTTACTCGGACTAAGACTATCAAATTTTGCAAAGTTCAGTGGAACCACCATTCCGAAGAGGAAGCAACTTGGCAAAGAGAAGATGATCTTCGGAAAGACCACCCTCACCTATTTGCTAGAGAATCCAAATCTCGAGGGCGAGATTCACCTTAAGGGGGTTAGATTTGTAACATCCCAAAAATCATGATTTGTAAAATTTGCATATCATTCATGCATTCATAAGCATTTGGGTCATTTTCAAATAAGATTTCAAAACAAAAGCAAATAGTTGCCTATTATTTTATGTAGTAAAGGCAATGGCTTTATTTTTCACTCTCAAATTATGACAATACTTTGTTTCAACCAGAAAGGTTTGAATATTGATTCCAAAGCTTGTTCAAATTTTCAAAACAAAAATCTAAATTTAAAACCATTCATATGCCTATTACAAATATTTAAATTAAGGCATGGTTTTAATCCTATTTTAATTGGACCAAGGGTTTGTGATCAAATAGCAAGGTTTTATACACAAATATATGCTTGGAACACTTTACAAAAATCCAGAAGAAATTTGAATTTAAACTCAATTGAATAGCATTTGAAAAAGATTTCAGAAAATCAAACCAGAATTAGAAAAAGGAATAAAGAAAAAGAAAAAGGCCGGTGACGCCCTTCCAGCCCATCAGCAGAATCAGCCCAACAGCCATCCCACCCGGGACTCCCTCTCCTCTCTCTCTCACCCGCACCCTCTCTGCCCCGTTGACGCTACCACTAGGCCCAAGCCAGGTCATCACCTTCTTCCCCAACCCCACGCGCATAGACCCTGTCGCCACCGCCGCTTCCTCCAGAAACACCGCGTTGATTCCTCGCTTAAATTCCATTGATTCAGCGCGTAATTGCCGCCCTCGCTCTGGCTACATAATCACCTCTCCACCCTGCATCTTCTCCCTCACTCACCACTGTCTAAGAGCCACCAGGACATTCGAATTGAAGCCCACACCACCGCAGTACCGAGCGTCTTCGGCGACTGATTCCGGTGAGCCCCGACTGCCCCTTTCCTTTTGGTTCCAACAAGCGTGGTCCTCGTGTCCTTGTGCATCTTTTGACACCTCTAGTTTACCTATGGATGACCCAGGTCGCCATCCCCATCCACCTCTGCAAACGATAGAGCCGCCGCTCAACTCCGATGAGCGATTTAGGTAAAACCCGACCGCCCCTTGCCTTCTCCCTGACCCTATCATGTTCGCCTGATTGTTGTGCATGCACTGATGCCTTTGGTTTGTGTTAGGGCGGTACAGAACGTCGCCAACATCGCCGTCCGCACGACCCTGACATTGTCCGCAACTCCGACGAGCTTCCACGGCCGCAGCAGCTCGCCCCTGTCCACGCCAGCAGCACCTTGAGCATCCTCGCAGCCTTGCGATGTAGGTCAGCATCGCCACTGCCCCTAGCCCTCTCTGGAATCGCCGGAGCACCGTCGCCAGTAGCGCCGCTCCTGCCAGCACCCATTTGCGCCGCCCATCCATGGTCGTTTGATCGGACACCGTAGGATCTAGATCTAGCGCGTAGGATTAGATCACTTATCAAAGGGGTACGAATAGATCTAGCCCGTGCGATTTCATTTAAATCATGCGGCTCTCGTTGATCGATCCGGCCGAACCGGTATAGGCCAGTCAGACAAGCCCACGTGTCTAGGATTTTAATTTAAAATCTGTTTTTGAATCTATTAGTTATTCAAACTTATAAATTCAATAACTTTTGTTCTGTTTATCCAAAAAAACAAATAATATATCATTCGAATCACAAAAATAAATCCTACACATCAGTAGGCTTGTATTTGTGATTTGCTTCTGTTAAAATCGAAATTTATGCAGAGACATTTGTAGGCCTATTTTGTGTATAAAAAGTATTTGGAAAATGATTTAAAAGCCAAATTAAGTTTATTTGGTGTATAAATGTTGGGTTTATTATTCAATACTGTTTACTTGTCATGTTTATCTTAGAAAAAAATCATCACATGGCATTTGGATGCATTCATATATTTTTGCTTGATTATTTGAAATATGAATTTGGTGCTATCATTTTATGTGTAGATTTTGGTGCTAGTGCTGATTGTGACTGTGAGGATTCTTGTTACTCCCCCAACTACCAAGGCAAGTGGTACATCATATTTTTGTCCCAATATTTTGACTATGCATTAATGATATTTTGTATAGGGCTTGCATGATAATTTTTGCTAATTATCTATATGCTATGTTTGGGAAATCCTAGTAGTTGTAGAATTGTTAGAATTTTCTCTAAGTTAAGATACTTGCTATTGCCATGCTTATCCTAGCTGATAGCAACCAAGGGTGTATTATATATGTGCTATGGAAAAATAATGCTAAGTCTTTGACTTATGTTTTGCTTAATAAAACAACTAAGTAAATGAAACACCTAGGTGGAATGGTTGTTTGGGTTATGTTGAGTGGTTACACAAGGCCCATATCTATGGTCTACCTTGTGTATCACACTTGTGGAAAGCCACCCAGGAACAAAGGGATTTGAGATGCCATATGTTAAGAAGCTTCTAGTGCAGCCACATGGCAATATGGGCTCTGCCTTGATCATATAGGTTGCAATAACTTAGCCATTTGGACAGTTGGTGGTAGGGTGATAGGTTGGAACGCGTCCATTGGTCTAAGGGAAGGCTTCTGGAAGGTCTCGTCTTGATGAATGTCAAGTCTTGTGGGGAAAGTGCACCACTTCTCGAGAAGGAAAAATCTAAGTACTTAGCCGTGTCCCCGGCAATGGACAATTTGAGCATCAAGACATGGAAGCTATCAAGAATCTCCTCATCCTAATTTCTAAGTTAAAAACATGTGGTTGAACAAGGGTAAAGGTTCACCAATGTATATTAATGGTTCCTTGGGAGTTTTTTCCAAACAAAAACTTAGTGTTTTCAACTGATAGATAAAACCTATTTTGAGCAAAGAAAGCCTAAGCTACACTTAGCCAAATTCATGTAGAAGCTAGATACTATTATTCTACTAAGGTATCACTTGCCAATACTCCAATGTATTTACCCACTGTGGCTGTAACTTGTGATGTTGCAGGTTACTCTGATAAGGATTAGGGTTATGAGTCTACACTCAACATGATTGCCTGTGGCACATGAAGATGAAGAATTTTATTAGTATTGTTATGTTAAACTCTTGTACTAGCCTATGGCTATGGAGTTGTAGAAGACTATGTTATCTCTGGAATGACGATGTAATAGTGACCTTTGTTTCTGTGTACTTCATCTTAAACTGTGGATGCTAGCATTTGATCCAGGGACTAGCATTGCAATCACATAGACCTTTGCCTTTATAAAGGTGGGGTCTTACAGTTTAGTCCACCATACATATGTAGGCGAGGACCACCGAATTCTAAGACTCGCCATGTATTGGCCTCACTACTGATTGTTCTCTTTTTTCTTTGCCCTTTGTATGCACCCCTTTTGTTGTAGCAAGTTTGAGATCAATGTCGTTAGCAGGGTTACCCTTCCGGCTTGGCCTGGGTAGGGTTATGGACGCCATTGGTTATTATTCAGGGCTCTTAGCCTCATTTGCTTCTTATCCGTACTTGGATGTTGTACCATTTTAAAAGGTGATGAATCTTTGAACTATATATTTGTATTCTTGACTCATGGAGTCATGTTGTATATATTTGTTATGTGGGTTCTATCGAGGACTATTGTTTAATGATATTACTTCGTATTCCACCCGCACGCAAGTGCCTGGTGGGCAACTTTGAATCATTTCTATGCAGGTTTCGCGGGAATCGCTGAAACTTGCATAGGGCCGATCCAAGGGTGTTACAAAGGATCATGGAGATGTCCACCTGATTTGCGTGTATTGCTCATGCATGTAGTCTCAAGGTAGACGGGGAAGAGGGAGATGATGATTTCATCACCCCAAAGAAGGAGTAAGCAAACGCAAGGAGTTATTTGATCCACCTGGTTTGATTCCAAGCTTGGGGGATCTGTGAGAGCCTTGTATCTTACAGTTTTTAGCATGTTTACTTTTCTACACACATGTTAGACTTTAATTCCAGTGTTTGCATTAGTTGCATCAACTTTGAGTTCCCTTTGTTCAAGACAAGATTTATATTCGTTGGGTTGCGAGACTTTATGATATTTGAAGTTGTGTTTTGATTCATGATTATTATATTAGATGATTGAACTAGGTTAAGTGTTATGATACTTGTACAACTTTCATGATCTTAGGGACTACCACACCATTAAAAGTATTGATTAGGCTATGAGAAGAAGAATTATAGTAGCATGTTATAATTAAGAGTTTCTTTGCAGTCATCAAAGTAGTGAGCATGATGAAATAGCTATACTAAAAAGACAAAAAAAGAGAAAAGAATAAAAATATATATATATACAAGATACGAAAGAAGCAAAGAGAGAGAACAACTATCAAAAGTGTCAAGTATAAATGAAAATAAGAATGATCATGAATCTTCATTACGAAACTTAGTGCTTAATACCCCTACACTCAATGATTATATGATATGTTAAATTACTAGAAGCTTCTTATAAATTCATTAATACTAGAGAAGATGTGGAAGCCTCTTAAGTCATGTATTGTGTAAGGGTATGATAATACCCCTAAAGTTTCTTTACATCTGATGTTGTATTATTTATTGTAAGGACTCATGTCTCATGAACATGATAATCTTGTCCATAACCACCATCTTGCTTCGGGACGATCAAGAGCATATCTTGGGGGAGTTAATTAGTCCAAAATTGAAGCATATTTATCTTTTGTTTTTGCATAAATAGAGTAGGGATCTTTGTACTTCACTGCGTTCGCGTACACCTTTTTCTTTTTATTTCAATAGGATCTTGAATCATTAAGTATTATATGAACATATCAATTAGGGCTATCTTATTATACTATAATATAATATTTTAAGTGATAAAAGTCATTTAATGGATTTACCTTCATACCTGGGAGAATACCAAACGAGGGGAAGCAACCAGTGCCTGTAACGACCAGTGGTACGGGAGGGGCCTGCCCATACCGTCCGTGTTGGCGATATGCCCTAGAGGCAATAATAAAAGTAGTTATTATTATATCTTTGTGTTTATGATAAAAATGTTTACATTCATGTTATAACAGTATTAACTAGAAACATTAATACTTGTGTGATTTGTAAACTAAATTAGAGTCCCTAGTAAAGCCTCTTTATAATACTAGCTTGTTAGTTAATAGATGATCGTGGTTTCTGGATCATGAACATTGAGATGTGGTTAACAACAAGATCATACCATTAGGATAATGGTATGATGGACATACTCCTATATATAACCATAGCATAAAGATTAAATCATTTCAATAGTTTGTTTGCTATAAGCTTTCTGATACATAGTAACCTAAATCCTTCGACCATGAGATCATGCAAATCATCATCACCGGAAGGATACTTTGATGACATCAAACACCACACCGTAACAGGGTGGCTATAAAGGTGGCATTAAGTGTTTGGAAAGTATGTGTTAAGGCACATGGATCAAGAGTGGGATTTGTCCATCCATATGACGGATAGATATACTCTGGGCCCTCTCGGTGGAATGTCATCCAATTAGCTTGGAAGCATGTGACTGACTCACAAGGGATCACATATCACGGGAACGATAAAATAGTACTTATCAGTAACGAGGTTGAACTAGGTATACAGAGATACCGGCGATCAGACCTCAGATCAGTAAACTATCACGAGACAAAGGGAAATTGGTATCGTATGTAAGTGGTTCATTCGATCGCAAAGTAATCGTAAAAATATGTGGGAGCCATATGAATTTCCAGATTCCTCTATTGGTTATTGATCGGAGAAGAGTCTCGGTCATGTCTGCATAATTCACGAACCGTAGGGAGACACACTTAAGGATTCAATGTTGTTTAGTAGATATGGAATGTAAGTAGGGAGACCGAATGTTGTTCGGAGTCTCGGATGGGATCCGGGATATCACGAGGAGATCCGAAATGGTGCGGAGAATGAGATTCATATAAGGAAAGTCCAAATCCGGAGTTCGGGAATGATTCTGGTATTTTCATTAGAATGTTCTAGAAGGGTCTAGAAGGTTCACCAGACCAGAATGGTAAGGGTGCATGAATGTGTCATGACTAAGTGGAATGGTTGCATCATGTCCTAGGTCAAAGGTATATGCAAATAGAGAGTGAAATAAAACTCCGAAATTGAAAGTCAAAAGGCAAGTTTGAAAAGTCAAACTGGGACAATGTATCCTGTTGGAGGGAGGAAAGAATCCTTCTTTCCCTTCACCACAAGCCAACTAGGAGAGGGAGTTGGGGAAGGATTCAAACTCCCCTCTCCCAAGCTGCCCTCCCTCTCATAAATAGAGGGGAGGGGCTGCCCCTCTAAATTACAACACCACCACCCGCCTCCAAGCCGCCATCGCCGTCGCTGCCGCCGCCAGCCGTGCCGCCGCCACATCGTCATCTTGAGCCGCTGCCGGCTCGCAGTTGCTGCCCTAGCCGCCGCCGGCCACTCGTCCTCCTCTCCGTCCCTCTAAACCCTAGATCGTCAGAAACCCTAATTCTCCACCATAACCTGCTCCGGCTTAGGCGAAGCCCTGCAGGATCTTCCCTCTACTTTCGACACCATGCCGTTGTGCTGGCAGAATCGCGAGGATAGAACTATAACCTTTGCTGCCTGCTAGAACAAGGGAGAGGAAGGTCTTCATCGAGTACCGAACGTGTGACCGCCTGCGGAAGCGCTGCCGGAACGCAGCGCCGGAAGTATCGTCTATGCGATCTTGAGATCGGCAAGTGTATGACTACATCACCCACGAGAATCTGCTCTCGTTAACCGCTTTGGAATCTTCGAGAGTGAGTACTCTAATCGACGCGTTGCTACAATCTAGTAGATAGATCTTGGCCTGTTTGTGTTCACGTGGTAGATTTTTTTTGTTTTCCATGCTACGAACCCCTACAGTGGTATCAGAGCCGTGTCTATATGTGTAGGGGTTCGTAGCATGGAAAACAAAAAAAATTCTATCACGTGAACACACACAAGCCAAGATATATATACTAGATTGTAGCAACGATTCGATAGAGTACTAACCCTCGAAGATCCAAAGCGGTTAACGAGAGCAGATTCTCGTGGGTGATGTAGTCGTTCACTTGCCGATCTCAAGATCGCGTAGATGATTCTTCTGGCGCCACATTCCGACAGCGCTCCTGCAGTCCGTCACACGTACGGTACTCGATGAAGACCTTCCTCTCCCTTGTTCCAGCAGGCAGTGGAGGTTGTAACTCTCTCCTCGTGATTCCGGCAGCACAACGTCGTGGTGTCGAAAGTAGAAGGGAGATCCCGCATGGCTTCGCCTAAGCCGGATCGAGTATGGTGGAGTAGAAGATGGCCTCGGCGATCTAGGTTTTATATGCCGAGGGAAGAGGGAAGCCGACGGCTAGGGTTTAGGCTAGACGACAACGACGGTTTAGAGGGGATCTAGGGCGCCTTCGGCTTGGGGGGTAGCGGTGGCCTAGGGATTGGGTCTTGGGCGCCTAGGGCAAGGGGGATACCTTGGGGTGCGCCCCCACCCCTCGTTATATAGGTGGGGGCATCCAAGGGTGTTCCCAACCCAGGTGGAGACCCTCCCTAACTCAGAAACCCTCCCTAACTCGGAAACCGGGTTGGGATTTGACTTTTTCAAACTGATTTTTTGACTTTCAAATTAGAGTTTGATTTCTCTCTTCCAAGTGTCCGGCCAAGTGACCTAGGACATGATGCAACCATTCCACTTTTTCATGACACATCCATGTACCCTTCCCCTTCTGGTTCGGTGGACCTTCTAGACCCTTCTAGAACATTCCGGTGAAAACACCGAAACCATTCCTGGAGTCCGGAATTGGACTTTCCTTATATGAATCTTATTCTCCGAACCATTCCAGATCTCCTCGTGACATCCTGGATCCCATCCGAGACTCCGAACTACATTTGGTCTCTTTAATCAAATTCCATATCTACTAAACAATATCGAATCCTTAAGTGTGTCTCCCTACGGTCCGTGAATTATGTAGACATGATCGAGACTCTTCTCCGATAAATAACCAATAGAGGAATTTGGAAATTCATATGGATCCCACATATTTCTATGATTAATTCGTGATCAAATGAACCATTTATATATGATACCAATTTCCTTTTTTCTCGCGATACTTTACTTATACGAGGTTTGAGCGTCGGTATCTCTGCATACCTAGTTCAACCTCGTTACCGACAAGTACTCTTTTCTCGTTCCTGTGATATGTGATCCCTTGTGAGCTAGTCACATGCTTGCAAGCCAATTGGATGACATTCCACCGAGAGGGCCCAGAGTATATATATCCGTCATATGGATGGACAAATCCCACTCTTGATCCATGTGCCTCAACACATACTTTCCTAACACTCAATGCCACCTTTATAACCACCTAGTTACGAAGTGGTTTTTGATGTCATCAAAGCATCCATCTGGTGATGGTGATTAACATGATCTCATGGTCGAAGGATTTAGGTTACTATGTATTTGAAAGCTTATAGCAAGTGAACTATTTAAATGACTTGATCTTATGCTACGCTTAACTATAGGAGTATGTCCATCACATCATTCTCCTAATGATATGACCTTGTTGTTAATAACATCTCAATGTTCATGATCAGGAAACCATGATCATATATTAACCAACAAGCTAGTTTAACAAGAGGATTTACTAGGGACTCTTACATGTTTACAAATCACACAAGTATTAATGTTTCCAGTTAATACAATTTTAGCATGGCATGTAAAAATTTATCATAAGCATGAAGATATGATAATAACCACTTTATTATTGCCTCTTGGGCATATCTTCAACAGTCTCCCACTTGCACTAGAGACAATAATCTAGTTTCAAATCTTTGTGTATTCCACACTTATGGCTTTCCGATGTTGTATGTACACGATTGCTAATGGTCAACCGATCTTCAGATCTGACACTTTCAGATCTGTGTGTAATTGCATGTGTTTGCGTCTCTACGCATCACTCATTCTCTAATGAGATGGCTTTGTATAAATTTGGTCCTTTGGTGAGACCTTTAGTTCCTTGGGGTTAAAACATGTTGACAATATTGTTGTACAATATATCTTTAGAGTACTATCCCGCTGTGAACTACACCTAGTTTGATAACAAACTACTTGACACAAATGCCCTCTTTTGCTGATATAATAGCAGTCATATACTTAGCCTTTTGTTGTAGTATCTGTCACAATGTTTTAACTTTGGAACTCATCCAAATCCATTATGGAACTTACTTTCCATTATATTGTGCCACCCTTAGTTTGTATTGAGATAAACTTAATCTATACTTTGTGACAAAACTAGTATCAATGTAGTACTTTTACAATGAATTAACCATCTATTTGTCACCTCTACCAAAATAATATATTCTTAGTTCTTCCAAAAGATCATAAGAATATCCTTACTATCGTCCAATGATCATCTTATGAATCATTCTGGTATTTGCTCATAACATTTAGAGTATAGGACATATCTGGATGTGTACATATCACATTTTGATTGATAAACTCTCTTTGTGATTTCAATCATCAAGTATCAAAATACTTGAATATGTGTTTCAGTTATGCCAAGTTTCGATACACTTTAATTTTGATTTAATCCTTTCTGTGTGGAAGGAACCTTTCTTGACATTGCCATATTGAACTCTTTCAATATCGCATCTATGTACATTTGGCACAACCATATTAGTGTCTCAATCTATCCATATAGATATTGATACCAAATATTCAGGTTTTGCCTAAGTCTTTCATCGAGATGAAATTCTTAACTTGTGTTAATATAATATACATCATTTCCAATCAACAATATGTCTTCCATATAATGTATTAGAAATATGTATTAGCGCTCCCACTTAATTTCTTGCAAATCAAAGCTTCTTCATAGTCTCCAATGAAATTAAACCCTTTAACAATTTCATCATGGTGAAGATTCCAACTCCTCGATGCTTATTTCAACCATTGAAGTTTGCATACACTTTTAGCATCCTTTGTATTAAAAAACCCTTTGGATCATGTTATGCACACGTCCTAGGTAACAATTCTATTAGAAGAACTTTGTTTTGTTTATTCAACTATCATATACCAATATATGTAGTGGTTGCTACATTAATCCTTCCAGACTAAATATCGCTATGAAAGATCAAATCTTGTCATAGTCAACCTTTGAACATTGTTGTGAACTTTTTCCCAACATGTCGACTATTTCATAGATGTGAAATATCCATGTCTATTTATTTATAGATCCAAACACGACTGTAAGGTCTTACACCTTTCCAAAGGGTCTTTCAAGTTCAGAGCTTGATTTCTCGTGTATGGAACTATCACGGATTCTATGGCTTAAAGACATCTGACGGAGTCAGGGCCCATCATCACTTCTTTGCATACAGTTGGTTCATCATTATCAAATAACAATGATCTACTTTCAAATCCTAGTATTTGATTATTTACCCAACCTACTTGGTTCAATAGGAATTTAGACCTCCGTAACCACAAACTTTGAGGCACGTGAGCCATGAGCATTGTTGCTGTCTCCGGAACACTTTTCGGCGTTGTGCAACTTTGCATATATAGCTAAGGTTCTTTTAACCTTATAAAAGTTCTATTGTCCTCCCACTTAACTTTTCACGGAAAATTCCTTCTCAAAGAATCTTGACGTTCTAAGCGACAAACATTTTTGTCTTTGGTGTTATGGAGGAATACTCAATGATTTTTTGAAATAACATACAAAGACATGTTCATCCGACTTTGGTAGTAACCATCTCACTTATGCATAGCATACCAATGTTTAAGAAATGACAACTTGGGTTTTATCCCAAACCATAACTTTATATGGTGTCATTTCAACGGACCATGCCGGAGCTCTTTTCAGTGAAAAAGTGGTAGTCTCTAAAGCTTTTAATGTTTAAAATATAATGGTAGTTTTATGAATTACACCTTTGATCTTACCATGTCAAACAATGTTTCATTGCATAACTCGATTATTCCATACTCATATGGTGTTTTGGGAAACGCAAATCCATGGAATGATTCCTTAAATCTTAGGTGTTATGCTAAAATTTTAACTCAAATATCTTCCTTTATGATCCTATCATAAATTCTTTATTTTCTTGTCACATTGATTTTGCACTTCATCTTTAAAGTCTTTGAACTTTTCAAATGTTTCACATTTCATCCTCATTAAGTAAATATTCATATATTCACTCAATTTTTTGGATAAAGCATATGAAGTTGAAATCCATCGCTCTTGACTACACATAATGGACTTCATACAACAATATGTACAAGTTCCAATAAGCTAGTCATCCGTTCCCTTTGTCCTATGAACAAAGTTTTAATTATCTCTAGGAAAGTTTCACAAGCGTCATATGATCAAAAATCAAAAGACTCCAAAATTCCATCAAGCATGGGGTTTCTTCATGTTTTATTTCCACTATAATTTAAACGGCGATGTCACTTCTTAAGTGATGTTTCAATCAATTGTCTTTTGACATTTTTAGCATTATATTTATGCATGTTATTTCTCCAACGAGATTTGTAAATCATCCATCTTTTATGGATTACGGAAATTATTTGATCAAACCTTTTGTTCTCATAACACCTGATATAACAAATCTTGAAGCCAAGCTTTGATATTAACGAGAAACACAATAACCCTTTATTTGTTCTCGATTAACATCATCACATATTGTTTTTCTAGTTACTTAGGCCATTGTAGTTCATGAATTTTGTTGTTTCGTATGACGATTCACACCAACAAATTCAATATCCAATACTTAAGAATCACATTGTTTAACAAGCAAAGAATATAGCCATAACATGTATATCTTCTATATATCTAAGCTAAACAATTCTTCTCTTTTCTCCTCTGCCAAATATTTCTTAGATTTCTCTTTCAGTATTTCTTTATCCTTTCAAAAGAATCTATCAACATCAACAATGGCGCCATACTCATGACACATAGTCCAAAGCGTGTATAGTTAAATACCTATATATTTGGACTTGCACTTTGAAGTAGATCACCATCATCAAATGTTTGGTGTTCTTTCAAATTCCATTCTTTAGTAATCTTTTAGTGTACTAAAAATTTTACCTACATCAAATATTCATCCTTATCATGGAACTATTCATGATTTAGCTACTTTAGCTTATAACGGTGAATTGCGAGTATAATGTTGCTCTCCAAATCCTTTTGGAGGATTAGAACAACTAGCGTCTCCAAACTTTCGCAAATTCTGATCAAATATGAGAACATAAGCTTTGCCATATTATACTCTATCATGTTTTAATCAAAACAATGTTTCAGATATCGCAATGTCATCCACATATGATGGTTTCTGAAACAATTCTTTCAGCTCCCTGATAACCTTGATATTAAAACAATCTTTTGAATATCAAGAATCATGGAGAGAAACATGATACTTATATACTAACATTGGAATTGTTACTCTTGATTTAATACCAATTATTAAACTTCACGGAGTAACCGGAACTTACTAAAAGTTTGCAATAGGACTTTTAAACTTTAGATTAACACTTCAAAACAATACGATACCAGTTCGTAAAGTAACTAACCAGAATTTTATAGTTCTATTGTCTCAATTATAACTAAGCGCAAGGTGGTTAACAGATGCCAATGACTACAACAACTATGCAAATTCACTTTGATTTAATTTATGATAAATAGTGTTCAACTTTTAATCATATTACTGTTGAACTCCCACTCAAAACAATATCCCTCACATTGTTTTAGTGATCACACGAACCAAATCCACTACACCGAGTCCGATCATCACATGACATGATGTAGTTTCAAAGGCGAACAATCATCATGTTCATCATATCATCTATATGACTCATGCTTTACCTTTCGGAATCCGTGTTCCGAGACCATGTATGTACATGCTAGGCTCGTCAAGATCTAACCTTAGTTTCCACATGAAAAAATCTGGCTTGCTCCCATTGTATACACTCGCAGAATCTAACACAGTCGATCATCACGTGGTGCTTCAAAACAACGAGCTTTGGCAACGGTGCCTACTAAGTACGAACACTCTATAACTTGATATTTTGTGAGAGGGATCATCTTATAATGCTACTATCGCAATCTAAGCAATACAAGATGCATAAAAGGATTAACATAACATGCAATTCATAATATGTGATATGATATGTCCTTTCTTCTTGTTCTTTCGATCTCCATCTTCAAGCACAGACATGATCTCCATCATCACCGGCGTGGCGTCAAGGTCAATGGCACCTCTCCATGGTTGTCATCCACCAGCATCAACTATTACAACTATTTTGAATAATAGACACACAGGTCTTAACGAAATTAAAAGACAACCATAAGGCTCCTGCGGGTTGTCGACTTACAATATGGATCATTGCATACATCACATATAATCACAATCATGGCCACATCATAGCACATCACACCCCTGTAAAACAAAGTTAGATGCCTCTGATTTTCTTTGCATATTTTACGTGGTTTGGGTCTTTCAATAAGTACCGTTCTAACTTACGAACAAGAACCACAATGTTGATCCTTGAACTATCAAGTGCCCGTTGTAAATTGAATCTTTACTATGATGGGAGAGACACACACCCGCAAATCCACTTATGCAATACAAGTTGCATGTTAAGCATGGAGCAAGTCTCATGAACGATGTCATGTAAGGTTAGCCCGGACCGCTTCATCCCACCATACCGCAAGATGCAAAGTACACAAGAAGCAATTGATAATAAAAGCACCACCGCCCACAATGACCATTGTGTTCTACTCATGCAACATATCTACATATAGACACAGCTCTGATACCACTGTAGGGGTTCGTAGCATGGAAAACAAAATTTTCTATCGCGTGAACACACACAAGCCAAGATCTATCACTAGATTATAGCAACGAGTCGATAGAGTACTAACCCTCAAAGATCCAAAGCGGTTAACGGGACCAGATTCTCATGGGTGATGTAGTCATTCACTTGCCGATCTCAAGATCGCGTAGACGATTCTTTCGGCGCCGCATTCCAGCAGCGCTCCCGCAGTCGGTCACACGTACGGTACTCGATGAAGACCTTCCTCTCCCTTGTTCCAGCAGGCGGCAGAGATTGTAGCTCTCTCCTCGCGATTCTGGCAGCACAAAGGCATGGTGTCGGAAGTAGAGGGGAGATCCCATAGGGCTTCGCCTAAGCCGGAGCGAGTATGGTGGAGTAGAAGAGGGCCTCGACGATCTAGGTTTTAGATGCCAAGGGAAGAGGGCAGCCGGTGGCTAGGGTTTAGGCTAGACGGCAGCGGCGGTTTAGAGGGGATCTAGGGTGACGGCGGCTTGGGGGGCAGCGGTGGCCTAGGGATTGTGTCTTGGGCACCTAGGGCAAGGGGGATACCTTTGGGTGTGCCCCTACCCCTCCTTATATAGGTGGGGGGCGTCCAAGGGTGTTCCCAACCCAGGTGGAAACCCTCCCTAACTCGGAAACCGGGTTGGGATTTGACTTTTTCAAACTGATTTTTTGACTTTCAAATTAGAGTTTGATTTCTCTCTTCCAAGTGTCCAGCCAAGTGACCTAGGACATGATGCAACCATTCCACTTTTTCATGACACATCCATGTACCCTTCCCCTTCCGGTTTGGTGGACCTTCTAGACCCTTCTAGAACATTTCGGTGAAAACACCGAAACCATTCCCGAAGTCCGGAATTGGACTTTTCTTATATGAATCTTATTGTACGAACCATTCCGGATCTCCTCGTGACATCGATCCCATCCGAGACTCCGAACTACATTCGGTCTCTTTACTCACATTCCATATCTACTAAACAATATCGAATCCTTAAGTGTGTCTCCCTACGGTTCGTGAATTATGCAGACATGATCGAGACTCTTCTCCGATCAATAACCAATAGAGGAATCTGGAAATTCATATGGATCCCACATATTTCTACGATTAATTCGTGATCAAATGAACCATTTACATACGATACCAATTTCCCTTTGTCTTGCGATACTTTACTTATCCGAGGTTTGATCGTCGGTATCTCTGCATACCTAGTTCAACCTCATTACCGACAAGTACTCGTTTCTCGTTCCTGTGATATGTGATCCCTTGTGAGCCAGTGACATGCTTGCAAGCCAATTGGATGACATTCCACCCAGAGGGCCCAGAGTATATCTATCTGTCATATGGATGGACAAATCCCACTCTTGATCCATGTGCCTCAACACATACTTTCCTAACACTCAATGCCACCTTTATAACCACCCAGTTATGAAGTGGTGTTTGATTTCATCAAAGCATCCATTCGGTGATGGTGATTAACATGATCTCATGGTTGAAGGATTTAGGTACTATGTATTTGAAAGCTTATAGCAAATGAACTATTTAAATGACTTGATCTTATGTTACACTTAACTATAGGAGTATATCATCACATCTTTCTCCTAATGATATGACCTTGTTGTTAATAACATATGAATGTTCATGATCAGGAAACCATGATCATATATTAACGAACAAGCTAGTTTAACAATAGGAGTTACTAGGGACACTTACATGTTTATAAATCACACAAGTATTAATGTTTCCAGTTAATACAATTTTAGCATGGCATGTAAACATTTATCATAAGCATGAAGATATGATAATAACCACTTTATTATTGCCTCTTGGGCATATCTTCAACAATTTGTAGATCTGTTGCATGAGTAGAACACAATGGTCATTGTGGGCGTTGATGCTTTTGTTATCGATTGATTCTTGTGTACTTTGCATCTTGCGGAATGGTGGGATGAAGCGGCCCGGGCTAACCTTACATGACATCATTCATGAGACAACTTGTATTGCATAAGTGTCTTTGCGGGTGCCTGTTTCTACCAACATAGTGAAGATTCAATTTACAACGGGTGATTGACAATACTAGTATCAACATTGTGGTTCTTGTTCATAAGTTAGAACGACACTTATTGAAAGACCCAAACCACATAAAACATGCAAAGAAAATTAGAGTCGTCTAACTTTGTTTTGCAGGGGTGTGCTGTGATGTGATATGGCCATGGTTGTGACTATATATGATGTATGCAATGTTCCTTATTGTAAGTCGGCAACCGACAAGAGCCTTATGGTTGTCTTATAATTTCGTTAAGACCTGCGTGTCTATTATTCAAAGTAGTTGTAATAGTTGATGCTGGTGGACGAAAACCATGGAGCGGTGCCATTGACCTTGACGCCATGCTGGTGATGATGGAGATCATGTTCATGCTTGAAGATGGAGATCGGAAGCACAAGAAGAAAGGCCATATCATATCACATATTTTGAATTGCATGTGATGTTAATCCTTTTATGCATCTTGTATTGCTTAGTTCTCGACGGTAGCATTATAAGATGATCCCTCTCACAAAATATCAAGTTATAAAGTGTTCATGTTTAGTAGGAACCGTTGCTAAAACTCGTTGTTTCGAAGCACCACGTGATGATCGGGTGTGTTAGATTCTGCGAGTGTATACAACAGGAGCAAGCCAGATTTGCTTATGTGGAAGCTAAGGTTTGATCTTGACGATCCTAACATGTACAAACATGGTCTCGGAACACGGATCACCGAAAGGTAAAGCATGAGTCATATAGTAGATATGATGAACATGTTGATTGTTCGTCATTGAAGCTACATCATCTCTCGTGATGATCAGTTTTGATATGGTGGATTTGGTTCGTGTGATCACTAAAACAATGTGAGGGATGTTGTTTTGAGTGGGGGTTCACCTAGATTAATTTAAATATTAATTAGAACTCAATTTGTCATAAACTTAGTCTAAACTATTGCAAATATGTTGTAGATCAATGGCGGCCCCTACCATCAATTTTAATGCGTTCCTAGAGAAAGAAAAGTTGAAAAACAATGGAAGCAACTTCGTGGATTGGTTCCACAACTTGAGGATTGTCCTCAATGGTGGTAATTTGACCTATGTGCTGGATGCACTGCTGGGTGACCCACCTGCAGCTGATGCTACCGATGAGGTGAAGAATGTTTTCCTCGCTCGAAAGAATCAGTACTCCATAGTTCAGTGTGCTACCTTGTATGGTTTGGAATCGGAGCTTCACAAAAGGTTTGAAAACCATGACCCACATGATATTGTCCATGAACTCAAAATGATATTTTTGGCTCAGGTGGCAGTTGAGAGTTATGAGGCTTCTGAAAAGTTCTTTAACTGCAAGATGGAAGAGGGCACCTCCATCAGTGAGCATGTTCTTAAGATGTCTGGGCACGCAAGTAAGCTCCAAAGCTTGGGAATAGTGATTCATAATGCTTTGGGGATTCACCGTGTCCTCCAATCACTACCACGAAGTTACAAGAACTTTGTGATGACCTACAATATGCAAAACATGGACAAGTCGTTGCCCGAACTCTTCTCCATGTTAAAGTCTACGGAAGTGGAGATCAAGAAAGAGCACCAAGTGTTGATGGTCAATAAGACCACCAAATTCAAGAGGCAAGGCAAGTCTAAGAAAAAGGGAAACTTCAAGAAGGGCGGTAAGAAAGTTACCACGCCGACGAAGAAGACCAAGGCTGGGCCTAAGCCTGATACTGAGTGCTTTTACTTCAAGGGAGAAGGTCACTAGAAGCAGAATTGCCCTAAGTACTTGGCGGATTTGAAGAACGGCAACATCAAGAAGAAAGGTATATCCGATATACATGTTATTGATGTGTATCTCACTAGTAGTCGTAATAGTGCCTGGGTATTTGATACTAGTTTGGTTGCTCATATTTGTAACCCGAAACAGGTGCTGCAGAATAGACGGAAACTAGTGAAGAACGAGGTGACGATGAGTGTTGGAAATGTCGTGGTATTTCCGACGAGTACGCCATGGAGGGGTCCTCACAGTGCGTGTTTAGAGACGTGAGGTAAGGCGGACGGTTGACGGGTACGAGGTAACACAGCTTACCTAGGTTTAGATCCCACAACGGTGGCGGAATCCTACTCCTGCTATAAATGACTATAATGGCAATACGCCAAGTTAGAGGGATCGGTTCGCTGTGCGAGGTATGAGTTGTGTATTACTACGTTGTGCCCTAAAGTCTCCCATAGGCCCGAATTATATAGTTGCTAGGTCCTAGGGTTACAGGGAAAAGTCCTAGCCGGATAGGTTACAGAGTCCTACATAGTATATAATCAGTCTAACGTGTCTTGCACTCCAAGGATCCGGGTACGTCGGTGACTCCTCCGTAGCCTTCCTTTATCCGGCATGGGCCTCCCTTCTGGATCCATCTAACTGGGCCGCCCAGTAGGCCATAGGCCATGCTACCAACTGTGGTCCACCTGGGTTATCCGGATAAGAGACATGCTATGAGGATACCCATATAGCATATCCCCAACAGGAAATGGATCAAAGGTTGTAGCCCCCGGAGAACTCCGAGATCTTGCGCCGTCTTGCCTCTCCAGGTTGAATGCTCCGTCTAGATGGATGTCGGCAAATCGTTAAGCAATATCTTGTAGTCCTCCCAAGAACCCTGCAATATTCTCCATCTTCAATTTGTAAGTCGGAGAACTGCTGAATCTTCCATCGTACTCTTCCATATCCGGACTAGATCCGTCCATGCCGGAATATTCTGATGTGATGGTTCACCTGCTAGTGATAGCTAGGACGACGTAGACATTGGTCAGCAACGCCTCATAACTCACACATGCAGAGAACACAATCATGTCTGTTTTTCCCGCGCGAAGGATATGAACCGTTGGTGGCGACGGTTGGGAACATGGCGAAATTTCCGAGCACGCACCCGCACACGTCGTCCACGCGCCGACCATTCGATCACTTTGCACGAATCTTGACGGCAGGGGTTATAAATTACAACCGTGATGGATTTTTACTTTTCACCTCATTCTTCCCATGTGCCTTCGTCTTCCTCCTACGAGCACCTCCTCGAGCCCTCCGCGTGCACGCAAAACCCTAGCCTCCCAATCTCTCCAGTCACCACACTCCCCTTCCAATGGTGAGTAGCAGCACTAACCCGTCCATGGCGGCAGCGGCCGACCCTGCGGTGAAGCTGGCGAGCACCGTCCAGGTGCCCCCAGAGGGCCTGGTGTTGCCCATGTCCGCGGTGGTTGAATCCACCAGGGTGACCATAATCCAGCGGTGCTAGAGCTGCTGGAAGAAGAGAGCGATGCCCACAAGGGGGATTAGCGCGGCTCGGATATCATGGATAACCACATCAAGGAGCTGCTCTTCGAGGGTTACCTCCCTGCGACGAAAGGGCTCGTCTTGTGGGCGGCGCCGGCCGGCGAGGTCACCCCTTCTCCCTAAGCTGGAGAGAAGGTGTACCTCAAAGCACAATTGGTACATGGTGTTTCCCTGCCCATCTCCAATTTCTTCCTAGCTGTCCTCAACCATTACCGGGTTCAACCTCAGAACCTTTCCCCCAATAGCATCCTTGCTCTTAGCAACTATGCGACGCTTTGTGAGGGTTACCTATTGATTAGGCCTAGGTTAGATCTCTTTATCTACTTTTTTATCGTCAAGAGGGAAGCTGGAGCCGGCAAGGATGAGCTCAGGAACTGTGGGACGATTAGCTTTAAGATCCGGCCTGGCCGGCGGTTCCCTGACATTGTCAGCCATGAGTCATGCAAAAACTGGCAACGAACGTACTTCTACAGCCCAGATATCCCTCTATCTAGCCGAGAAGCGACGTATCCGGACTTTGTCGACGGAGCCGCTGCCGAAGCCCCGACATGGAGATCCGAGGCCACCCTTCCCTCTGATAACGATGCCTCTCGCGCCATAAGGCGGATAGAGTGGTTCGTGGAGACGGGTCTAACTGGATTGGACCTAGCCTTGTGCTGGTTCGTCAGGCGGATCCAGCCTCTGCCGCACCGCTCCAAGCTGATGCATGAGTATTCTAAGGAGAGGAAGGATAGCCTCCGCATCTCCGAGGATAACTTCTCGAGTGACTCCATGAAGATCCGCCTCAAGGACATCGTCAAGGTGAAGGACAGGAAGCGTGGCTTCGCCATCACCTATGACATGTTCGAGGAGGGCAAGTGCCCAGAGGTACCTATTTATTTTCCGTGTATGGCATTATCTCCAGTTCTTCCGTCTTGCCTTTATCACCTTATCTAACACTTTGTGATTTCACTTAACAACTTAAGAGTCTAGAGGAGGACAACATGGCTGTCCAAGTCTATGACCCAAAGATGAAGGAAGTCACTGGCGTGTCCGACGACGATGCTCCATTGGTGCGTAAGCAGAAGAGCTCCACCTCTGACACTGCCGACGGAGGCAAGAAGAATAAGATGGAGGGTGGAGCCTCCAAGAAGACTACCGCCGCCCTGGAGGCGGAGAAGAGAAAGATCACCAGGATCCCTTTCACCAAAGCACCCACTGTTGTCTAAGTCTCTCATCCTCCGACATTGTCCATTGCTCGTCTTATTCCTATACTTATACTTTTTGCACGTTTTAGGAAGAAAGCCAGTGTCAGTTTGAAGAAGACCTCCAAAACCTTGGGGTCTTCTAAAAACATTAAATATATGCTGCATCGTGATGTGTCCCACCACACATCTCCCGCCATCACCCCTGTCACTCCCAGTGCCCAGCCTACTCCTGCTCCGACAAGCTCTCCGGCTAAGGATGCATCTGGCCCTTCCGCCATGGAAGTGGACTCAACTGCCTCCGCGAATCTTGCTGTTGCCGGCGAACAGGCGACACAAGAAAGCACTGCAACCAAAATGGCTGAAGCTCCGGCTAAGGATGCCATCGGTAGTGGCAAGGCGGTGGTGGTGGGTGGAACATCTGTTGAAGGCGGCGCCTCTGCACCCAGGATAACCACAGAGCTCCCGACGATAGTCTACCTGGCGCTTATGCCGAGTAGCTCCACTATGGCTCCTGATGCAGCGCCGACATCTCCAACATGCGGTCTTCAGGAGCTTCTCCGACAAGCAGATATCTTGCAAGGAAACAGTCTTTCCTTCAGCAAGTTGTTTGCCGATAGCACTACCAACCTCAAGATCATTGCACTTGTAAGTTTTATTTACCTTTTGCATTTCACATGAGTATCCCACTGTAGCCCCTGAGGATTTAGACGAAAAACCATAGGTCTTTGCATCTGAATGCTCTAAGAGTGACTAAGCTAGAAAACTTCTCACTGTAGCCCCCAAGTATATAGTTTGAATGAATTATTCCGACTAGATACTTTCAGAGTAGCATACGCATTGTTTGTCAACTTCAATACTGTAGCCCACGGGCCTCTAGTTGTAACCGAATTAGTTCCAACTAGATGCTTAAAGAGAGACTAAGCATTTTTTCGAGTTAAAAACTTTATACTGTAGCCCCCAAGCTTCTAGTTGAAAACTGAATGAGTTCCGACTAGATGCTTAAAGAAATATTAAAGCATATTGCCAAGTTTAAAACTCTCACTGTAGCCCCCAATCCTCTAGGTGGATAGTTATCCGGCTGGATGCTCCAAGTAGACTAAGTGATTTTGATCTTCTTTCCATAGAATGAAAATGCTCAGAAAGATGTCGCTAATGAGAAGTTCCACAAGATGCGTGCGGAGTTGGAAGCTGAAAAGGGTAAAACTGTCTTCTTGAAGGATCAAATCACCAAGAGCAAGAGTCTGCTTTTCCTTTCATTTTCGTACTCCGACTTGGTCTTGTGCCAGCACTCTTCGAGTACTCACTGTGTATTGTCATTTCTTAGACTTTCAGAAACCATTGCCAAGGCCAAGGATATTGTTGAGCAATCCAAGCACATTGAGTTGCTGGATAGCGAAAAAAAAATCCTTAAACAGGAGAGAAATGATACGCTGAAGATGCATGAGGACTCCATGAAGGCCCTGCGGGAGTCCGCCAACACGGATATAAACCGCTTGAAGGAGGATATTGCAATGCTGAAAGAGAAGAAGAAAGCTACCGATGAGCAAAATCAGCGCAATCTTGAAGTATACAAGATCCTCCGACAAGAATGGGACTCCATGGTGGAGACGCTCCAGCAGGCTGAGGCGAGCATCTTTGGTAAGTGAATCTCCGTCTTGTACTACTGTAAGTCAGGTACTTTGAATTTTAATGTTATTTAACTCATGTGCTCCCTTGTCGGAATTGCAGCTCCTATTCCTTTAACCCAATCGCCTCCTCTGCCTAAAGAATGCATGGTCCTCGCCGGCAACTTTATCAGCACCGCCATCAGGCAGGCCAAGGAGATAGACAAGCCCCTCCAGATCAATATCAAAGCAGTGGATTCTGTGATGAAGTTCTCGGAGAACCTACGCCAAGCCCCCGAGCGTATTTTAAGCTGGAAAGCTTCATGTACATGGGCTGGTGCAAGGATGGCATTATCGATGGTCAAGGCGCACTATGAAGATGCCGACATCAACGTGGTAACCTCATGTCTTCCTGACGTAGATGATGACGGCCAGAAGATTGACCATAAGGCTATCTTGTCATCTCTCGTGGGCTGTGACACAAGGGTTGCCGAGTTGGTTGACCACAATGTCTTCGTGCCGCTTGAGATCATTGACGGTGATCATCAAGGCTCCTTTGAGTCCCTCAAGACCACCGACTTCGAAGAGGATGGCTCTCCTGCTGCCGACGATGCTGCTTCCAAGTCTCCTGCGCCAGAGGAATGAAAAAACAATATGTAATATTTGTTTCCTCTGGAATTTGTGTATGCGGAAAAACTACTCTGTTAACTTAAGGCAAAAAAACAATAGTTGTATTTTCCTGCTACTCAAGAACTGGTTCCAGCATGTAATTATTTTTTAAGCAAGTGATGGCTTATTCTTTACTCTGGTTTTTATGCTTGACCTTTCGTGAGTTTTAAGACTCGTAGTCGGAACCATGCGCTCAGGTGATGATGCCTAATGGCACCGTCAAAAACCTAAGCACAAAATCACCGACAACAAGTGCCGAAAGATACTACTCCAGAATCCACATAAAAACAACAAAGGATGTGTAGACCAGAAAACTTAAGCTAACGCCCATAGGCGGAATTTTCACAAGTGAAAATGCAAAGCTTGCGCATAAAGGTTTTATATGATCCAAAAATGAACACTAAAGGAGGTAAAAGACTCAGAAAAATGAGTGAACCAGAGAGATTTATTTCATTGATCTTATAAGAGGTACACAGTAGATACAAAATATGCTAAGTGTAAAAAGGACGTAGATGTGCTATGTTCCATGGCCGATCAAGCTCCGGGTAGTCATTATCCGGTCACGCCGCTTACGCTTATGATCTTCGCTGGGTCTATCGTCAAGTTCACGATTGTCAACGAGGTACTAAGACCCATTGAGCAGCGCCTTGCTTATGATGAACGGTCCTTCCCATGGCGGGGATAATTTGTGTGACTTCTTCTACTTAAGTCGGAGCACCAGACCCCCCCTCTTTAAACGAGCGATGTCGAACGCGGCGACTATGGTAGTTGCATAGCTTCTGCTGGTAGATGGAGGATCTTTGGTATGCCAAAACGCGCACTTCCTCGACAAGGTCCACATCTAGGCGTATGGATTATTAAGCGTCATATTCGTTGTAGGCGGAAACTCTTGGTGAATCATGAAGGATGTCGGAAGGCAGGATGGCTT
This sequence comes from Avena sativa, assembly GCA_916181665.1. Lineage (NCBI taxonomy): Eukaryota > Viridiplantae > Streptophyta > Magnoliopsida > Poales > Poaceae > Avena > Avena sativa. The sequence continues at coordinate 254,825,198 of OV702299.1, forward strand.
CTGCTCCATATACCATGAAGTAAGGGGTGCAGCCGGTGGATCTGTTGGGTGTAGTTTGTAAACTCCACAGCACATATGGTAGTTCCTCCACCCAGGCTCCAACTGCTCTATGTAGCGATGCCTCAAGACGTGGCTTGATTCCCTGCAGAATTAATCCATTGGCTTTCTCAACTTGGCCATTGGACTGTGGGTGTGCCACAGACGCTAGATCAAGTCGGATGCCCTTGTCCCAACAATAAGCTTCCACTTCTCCGAGTGATAAGTTGCTGCCGTTATCGGTGATAATGCTATGTGGGAGACCAAATCTCACCACTAGATCCCGGACAAACCTAAGGGCAGTTTCCCCATCAAGCTTTCTAATGGGTTTAGCTTCTATCCATTTGGTGAATTTATCAACTGCTACTAGCAGATGTGTAAACCCACATGGTGCCGTCTGTAATGGTCCAACTATGTCTAGCCCCCAGACTGCAAACGACCAAGTTATTGGTATTGTTCGCAATTCTTCCACTGGAACATGGGGTTGTCGGGCATAATACTGCCATCACATGCATGTCTCCACCATCTTGTTGGCGTCCGCCTTCGCGGTTAGCCAATATAATCCTTGCCAAAAGGCTTTGGAGACCAGTGATCGAGGAGCGGCGTAATGACTCACGTAGGATTTCAATACCTTCTTGCTGGGAAACACACTTAAGGTATACACCAGTGGTGCTTCTTTTGTAGAGTTGTCCATTGATTATGGTATAGCCCTTTGCTCGACGTACTATTTGCTGTCTTTCGACTTCATCGTCGGACAAAGTTCCGTGTAAGAGATATTCCATGAACGTTAGTGTCCAAGACGGAGGGACCTTTGTCACTGTGTGAACGAAAGAGTAAACTCTATCCAGGTTGTCAATGTATGCTCCCTTCACGGATGGTGTCCGTAGATGCTCCAAGAAAACACCAGGCGAATTTTTTTGCGCCCTGATCCAATGTTAGATAGTAGGTCAGCCTCCTCATTTTGCTCCATAGGCACATACTTGACTTCGTAGCCTAAGAAGCTTTTGGCTATCTCATCCACTTCGTCTCGATATGCCACCATCATAGGGTTCCGCGCGTTCCAGGTGCCAGCCACCTGTTGGGCAACCAAGTCGGAATATCCACAGCAAATTATGTGCTTGATGCCAATATCTTTGGCTACGCGTAGTCCGTGAATGAGTGCTTCATACTCCGCCATGTTGTTCGTAGCTTCGAAGTGGATCTGCAAAACGTAGTGCAGCTTCTCCCCGGTTGGTGACTGTAACAGTACACCAGCCCCCGAGCCATTGAATATCTTTGATCCGTCAAAGTGCATCACCTAGTATTATGGCTCCGACATTGGGGTATCATCTGGCATCTCCATCCAATCTGCAATAAAATCCACCAAGGCTTGTGACTTGATAGAATCGCGTCTCTTGTAGGTGATCTTAAAGGCGGCAAGTTCAATGCCCCACTTCGCGACCCTTCCTGTAGCATCGATGTTGTTGATGATGTCGGACAGTGGAGCATTGCTCACCACTGTGATAGGGTGCTCCTGGAAGTAGTGCCTTAGCTTCCGAGAAGCAAGGAACACTCCATAAGCTATCTTCTGGTAGTGCAGGTAACATTGCTTGGACTCGATCAAGACCTCGCTTACATAGTAAACTGGTCGCTGAATTCCGTACTCATGCCCTGGTTCTTTCCGCTCTACCACGACGACGATGCTAATTACCCGGTTGGTGGCCACCATGTATATTAATATAGGCTCCCCAGGCTCGGGTGCTGCAAGGATAGGCGCGAGGATAATGTGTCCTTTAGCTTCTTCAGTGCTGCATCTGCTTCGTCCGTCCATGTAAATTTTTCCGTCTTCTTCAGCAACTTGTATAGCAGCAGAGCCTTCTCTCCAAGTCGGCTGACAAACCGACTAACTGATGCAACGCAACCTGTCAGTCATTGTATGTCCTTCAGGCATGTCGGACGGTTTATGTTTAGGATGGCCTTGATTTTTTTCGGGTTCACCTCGATTCCACACTAGGAAACGATGAAGCCCAATAAGTTGTCGGCTGGAACCCCGAAGACGCACTTTTAGGGTTAAGCATCATGTTGCGGACATAAACAAAGGTTTCTTCTAAGTCGGACACTAAGTCGTTTGACTTTTTAGACATCACCGCTATATCGTCCACATAGGCATGAACGTTCCGACCAATTTGATCGTGCAGGCAACACTGCATTGTCCTCTGGTACGTAGGACCTGCGTTTTCAGCCCAAAGGGCATCGTGACATAGCAAAACATGTCGTAAGGTGTGGTGAACGAAGTGGCCAATTGGTCTGACTTCCTCATCTTGATTTGGTGGTATCCTGAGTATGCATCAAGAAAACACAAAAGTTTCGAGCCAGTCGTTGAGTCAATGACTTGGTCAATGCGAGGCAAAGCAAACGGATCCTTGGGACACGCTTTGTTCAAGCCGGTGTAATCAACGCACATTCTTAATTCTTTGGTTCCCTTTTTGAGGACAAGTACAAGATTGGCCACCCATCGGGTGTGAAGGACTTCTCGGATAAAACTAGCCATAAGTAACCTAGCTATCTCCTTGCCTATGGCAAGTCTCTTCTCGTCTCCGAAGCGTCGTAGAGGTTGTTTCACCGGTTTGCATATTGGATCAATATTTTCAAGCTATGCTCGGCAAGTTCCCTAGGTACACCTTTCATGTCGGCGGGTTGCCAGGCAAAAATGTCTCTATTCTCACAGAGGAACTCGACAAGCGCGCTTTCCTATTTGGGACCCAGGTTCGTCCCAATGGCGGTGGTCTTGGAGGCATCGCCTACCACAAGTTCCACTCACTTGGTTTCGATGGCGGCCTTGAAAGCTAGGGTGGAGTCAGAAATCTGCTTCTTCGACACCGGCATCTTCGAGGAATCGACCTTGCTCTGGATCTTCTTGAATTCTTCGCTGTAGAGGACAGCTTCCGCAAAGGCTGCTTCTCCAATCTCGCAGTCCCTTGCCTTGGTAAAGCTTCCGGATACGGTGATGACACCGTTTGGTTCAGGTATCTTGAGCTTGTTGTAGACAAAGAATGGCTTGGACATGATCGCGTGGAAGATGTCGTGGCCGAATATGAAGTGGTACACGCTCTTGAAGGGGACCACCTCAAAGGTCACACGTTCTTGGCGGTAATTATTAACATCGCCAAAAGCGACCTGAAGTGTGATGCACCCAAGGGACCGAGCCTCCCAACCAGGGACTATGCCGTGGAACATGGTGCTGGTCCGCCTTAGTTTAGCCTCCGTCAAGTTCATCTTGTGCAGCGTATCCAGGTACATGATGTTGATGCTGCTTCCACTATCCACCATACATTTGATGAACTCATTGCCGTCAATCAGGGGGATGATGACCATGGCGTACTGGTTCTCCGTAGGGATGAGCTCTGGGTGATCCTTCCTATCCCAAGTAATTGGAATCTCCGACCAGCCCAGGTACTGGGGAACTGGGGGTAGGGTGGCCATCAGTATCCTCATAGAGGTTTTCTGTTGTCGGACAGTGGGGGTGCCAAGGAAAGTGTGGAAAACGGCCGCCTTCTTCTCGAAGGGGTTCTTGCCCTTGCCATCGCTCTTGGCGGTGTGCTTGGGGTCAACATCCTCATCCATGTCACTTGAATTCTTGGACTCCTCTTCCTTCTTCTTCCCCTTGCCCTTGCCTCATGGTCTGTTCTTCCGACTTCGTTTGTAGCCGGACTCCGGGTCCTCATTGAGATCATTAACGAACTTGCAATGGCGATTATTGTGGGTGGCCTTGCCGTTGGTGTCGAGGTGTATGAGGCACGACATATCACAGTACTCCTCGTAGGTTTGGGGAACGCGGAGTGCTGCCGAGGTAGTTTCACCGCCTCGCTGCTGCCCATGACCAGCTCCCCATCCTCGGCCATGCTGTCCGCCATCACCTCGTCCTGCAAATGTCATAGCGACCATGTCGGAGGTTTGCTTTTCTTCTGGCGGGGTCTTCCATTTGGTGTTGTTGTTCCTCCGAGCCTGAGTTGGAACGGCCATTGCCTGCAGGGAGCCGCGAGCATCGTCGTCGGCAGCTGCAAACTCACTGGCTAGCTAAATCATCTGGTTGAGATCTAGCTGGTGGTTGTCCTACAGGCGCTTCAACTTATGTCGGAGCAACTTTCCCCTTTCCAACCCATCAATGAAGGCGACCATGGCGGTCTGAGAGTGCACTCCTGCGTAGGAATTCTTCATATCCAGCCAGCGAGAGAGGTAGGTGCGAGATGTCTCGTGTTTCTCCTTCACGCACCGCTGTTGATCGTCAACAGTACAGGGATGTTTGTACATACCCTCGAAGTTCTTGGTGAACGATTCTTGCATGTCCAACCAATTGCAGATGGATCTCTCCGGCAAGTCATCAATCCATTGTTGGGTCGTGCCCGCCAACATAAAAGGGAGGTACTTAACGGCGACGTTGGGGTTACCCCCGGAGATTTGTACCGCATTGCCGTAATCCTGCAACCATGTAGCTGGCTTGGCGGTTCCGTCATAGGGCTTGATGGTCTTGTCAATCCAGAAACCTTTGGGGTAAGTTGCGGACCGTATCACATGTCCAAAGCAACGTGGTCCCAGGTATGGTCCTTCCCGGGCCTCGTGGATCTTGTCCAGACGTGAACGTGCGGCGTATGGCTCCGGGATTCTTTTCTTCTTCTTGCCATCAGGGGATGGGTTGCGTGAATGACGCGGGCCTCCTCTGCCATGGTGGCTGTTAGGTGGCGACGGAGGCGGAGGTGGCGGTGGGTTAGCCTTCTTGCTATTACCCTCCTGCGACACATCACGCTTGTCACGGTTGCTTGTCGGACACGGAGGGTCATGGCGCAACCTGCTCTTGTGTCCTTGGTTGCGCTCCCCATCATGACGGGTCTGCTCCGTGTTGTCGTGGATGATGATGCCGCTCTGCCTTGGCGGGCGCATATCCATATGACGGTGAGCCTTGGGGTCTTCGCGATGTCGGGAAGAGCGGGGCGGTGGAGATGGGCGACGAGGTTGAGCCTTGCCTCCATGGTCGGAGGATATGGGGATAGCGTCCTTCCTGTTGTGTGCATCCCTCCGTCTTCGTTCTGATGAACCCGTCTGGGACCCGACATCAAGAGGAGATTGATCTCTTGGTGGCTTATGTTGGCTAGACTAGCAAAATGCTGGGTCAGACTCAAGCCTCTGAGTGGTGGCCTTTTCCTGCTGTTTCACCGCCTTGGCCACAAGGTCATAGACCTGATCCACAGCTACGGGTGATCTATCCTGTTCTAGAAGGGTCTTGGCGACGGCAAGGTTGAGAAGAGGAGTGGGCATCACCTTCCTGCCTTCACTGTCAATGTATGGCTTGGCTTGTGCCGGCTTTGAGGGGGGCCACACACCAGGATCGTTGATGGTGCGAGCCGGAGCTGTATTAGCCTTCTGCTGCTGTAGCAGAGTCTTGTACTCAGCCTCCATGGCTCTAGCTTTCTCTATTGACTTCTGCGTGTTGGCCAGATCTTGATCCAGCTTAGCGCCTTGCTCCGCGATGGCATGCGCTTCCTCCAGTAGCTGCTGGCGCTTCTTGTCAAGCTGGACTACATTGCGAATATGAGCCACGATCATGGGCTTGACGAGGAGATTGACGTACATCACTCTATCAGCTGGAGTGACTTGGGCAGCAGCAGACGTATATGCCGGAGGCGGCGGGTTTGCAGTGTTGTTGTTGCTCGGACCGGTGCCGAGTTCCTGCGGCCGTTGCACTGGTTAGGCGGAGGGGGCATGACCTTTGCACGATCATTGTCGGTAGCAACAGGTGGTCCCTTCCCTTTGTCCAGCACTGTAGACGGAGCTCGTCCGGGCTGATCTTCATCCATCATCGTCCCAATGGCGACGGCACCTCTCGGAACATGACGGTGTTGTTAGCCTGCTCGTCGCGCTTGTAATCCTCCTCCATCTCCTCCGAGTCTAGCTCCTTCGGGCTGAAGTCTATCTCCTCCGAGTCAGCACTGATGTCAGCGTAGAGCGCGTCAAGCATGGAGTCGGAGGGTGCCGGGGCTTCCTCGATGATGGGGGGTGGAGGTGCAAAAACAGCGACAATGACTAGAGGTGGTGGTGCAGCTAAGGCCATGACGACCGGAGGCGGCGGTGGCGGTGGCTGAGGCGTAGGGGCTCCGCCAATGAGTGCAAGATCTATCTGAGCTTCCTCCTCATCCTCTATGTAGCTGTTGACGGTGTTCACCATGCTTTCAAAACTGAGGCGTCCTAAAGCCTGCTGCCGTCTTAGAGTATGCCGGAGAAGCGTACCTTGGTCCAGTCCTTCCACAAAGTGATACATAGCATCATCATTGGGGTAATGACCCAGATCGGCCCGTATACGGAGCCACCTGGCAAGGTAATTGTGGGGGTTTTCACCCTCTCTCTGAACGCAACACGCCATATCAAAGATGGTCACTACTCCAACGAACTTGGATCTCTGTTGTCCAGACGCACGGGCGAAGCCGGAGGACTTGCAGCGATCTTCCACCGTTATATCCTGCACAGGGGCGGTTTGGGTGGGCCTTGGATTTTTCCGATCTTTGTCGGCAAACTCCGAAGAGAGATCCGACATCGATCCTTCCGCGAACGTATCCTGCCCGTAGGAGGTCCGTGCGGGTCTTGATGCTCCGCCGACTCCCAGGGAACTAATGCCAGAGTCGGTTTCACCGATGAAGAGGTGGATGTCTCCGATGGGGACGATCGAGCATCGCATAGGGTTCGTCTTTGATGGGATCCAGAACTCGTCAGGTGGGACGATCGGAACATTGCCGGGAAAGAGAACGCAACCGATGGCTATGATTTCGCCGATTCCCACAAAGATCTTGGACCTCGCCCGCTATAGAGCCTGAAGTGCCTCTTGCCCCACGGTGGGCGCCAACTTTCGTGGTATTGCCGACGAGTATGCCATGGAGGGGTCCTCACAGTGCGTATTTAGAGATGTGGGGTAAGGCAGAGGGTTGACGGTTATGAGGTAACACAGCTTACCCAGGTTCAAATCCCACAACGGTGGCGAAATCCTACTCCTGCTATAAATCACTATAATGGCAATACGCCGAGTTACAGGGATCGGTTCGCTGTGCGAGGTATGAGTTGTGTCTTACTACGTTGTGCCCTAAAGGCTCCCATAGGCCTGACTTATATAGTCGCCAGGTCCTAGGGTTACAGGGAGAAGTCCTAGCCGGACATGTTACAGAGTCCTACACAGTATACAATCAGTCTAACGTGTCTTGCACTCCAAGGCTCCGGGTACGTCGGTGACTCCTCCATAGCCTTCGTTTATCCGGCATGGGCCTCCCTTCTGGATCCATCTAACTGGGCCGCCCAGCAAGCCATAGGCCATACTACCAACTGTGGGCCACCCGGGTTATCCGGATAAGAGACATGCTATGAGGATACCCATATAGCATATCCCCAACAGGAAATGGATCAAAGGTTGATGTGATCGCGGTCGGCACGATACCTCTTCATATACCATCAGGATTAGTTTTATACTTAAATAATTGTTATTTGGTGCCTGCGTTGAGCATGAACATTATATCCAGATCATGTTTATTGCAAGATGGTTACTTGTTTAAATCCGAGAATAATGGTTGTTCGATTTATATGAGTAATATGTTTTATGCACATGCACCTTTGATAGATGGTCTATTCTTGTTGAATCTTGATTGTAGTAATACACATATTAATAACATTGAAGCTAAACGTTTGAAATTGAATGATAATTCTATATACATGTGGCACTGTCGTGTTGGTCACATTGGAGTGAAACATATGAAGAAACTCCATTCCGATAGACTTCTTGAATCACTTGATTTCAAATCACTTGAAAGATGCGAAGCATGTTTGATGGGAAAAATAACTAAGACTCCATTTTCTGGTATGATGGAGAGAGCTACGGACTTATTGGAAATCATACATACCAATGTGTGTGGACTAATGAGTGCATCATCGCACGGTGGTTATCGTTATGTTCTTACTTTCACGGATGACTTGAGTAGATATGGGTATATCTATTTCATGAAACATAAGTCCAAAACTTTCGAGAAGTTTAAGGAATTGCAAAGTGAAGTAGAGAATCAACGTAACAAGAAGATTAAGTTTCTATGATCTGATCGTGGAGGTGAATATCTAAGTTACGAGTTTGGCGAGCATTTGAAGAAATGCGGAATACTTTCACAATTGACACCGCCGGGAACACCACAACTTAATGGTGTGTCCGAATGTTGTAATCGAACTCTCTTACATATGGTTCATTCTATGATGTCACTTACAAATTTCCCGCTATCATTTTGGGGTTATGCATTAGAAACAGCCGCATTCACTTTAAATAGGGCACCATCTAAATCCATTGAAATGACATCGTATGAATTATGGTTTGGGAAGAAACCTAAATTGTCGTTCCTTCAAGTGTGCGGTTGCGAAGCTTATGTAACGAAGTTACAGCCCGACAAGCTTGAACTCAATGAGGAAAATGCGTCTTCATAGGATACCCGAAGGAAACTATTGGGTATACCTTCTATCATAGATCCGAGGGCAAAATCTTCGTTGCCAAGAATGGATCCTTTCTAGAGAAGGAATTTCTCTCGAAAGAAGTGACTGGAAGGAAAGTAGAACTCGACGAGGTTGTCGAACCTTCTCTCGGATTTGAGAGTAGCGTAGCACCGGAAGTAGTTCCTGTGGCGCCTACACCAATAAGAGAGGAAGCTAATGATGTTGATCATGAAAATTCGGTTGAAGTTACTACGGAACCTCGCAGGTCAACGAGAACTCGTACCACGCCCGATTGGTATGATCCCGTTATGAGTGTCATGTTGGTGGACAACACCGATGACCCTGCGACAAATTAGGAAGCGATGATGAGCCCAGATTCCAATATATGGGAAGAAGCCATGAAACCGAGATTGGATCCATGAACAAAAAACAAGTATGGACTTTGGTGGACTTACCAGATGGCCGAAAGGCTGTCGAGAACAAATGGATTTTCAAGAAGAAAACAGATGTTGATGGTAATGTTACTATCTATAAAGATCGACTTGTCGCAAGAGGGTTTCGAAAAATTCAAGGAGTTGACTACAATGAGACTTTCTCACCGATAGCGAAGGTAAAGTCTGTGAGGATTTTGTTAGCAATCGCCGCATATTATGATTATGAGATATGGCATATGGATGTCAAAACGACGTTCCTTAATGGAGACATTGATGAAGAGTTGTATATGGTACAACCCAAAGGTTTTGTCGATCCTAAATATGCTAACAAGGTATGCAAACTTCAATGTCCATTTATGGATTGAAGCAAGCATCACGAAGTTGGACTCAACGTTTTGATAAGGTAATCAAAAGTTTTGGTTTTATACAAACTTATGGAGAAGCTTGTATTTACAAGAAAGTGAGTGGGAGCTCTGTAGCATTCTTAGTACTATATGTGGATGACATATTGTTGATTGGTAATGATGTAGACGTTCTAAATAGTGTCAAGGATTATTTGAATAATAGTTTTTCATGAAAGATCTTGGCGAAGCAGCTTACATATTAGGCATAAAGATTTATAGAGATAGATCGAGACGCCTAATATCATTGTCACAGACTAAATATTTGGACAAAGTTCTAAAGAGGTTTGGAATGGAAGATAGCAAGAAAGGGTTCTTGCCCATGTTGCCCAATACGACCATGAGTAAAACTCAAAGTCCAGCTACAGCAGAAGATAGTGAAAGGATGAGTAAGACTCTCTATGCCTCAGCCATAGGATCTATCATGTATGCTATGCTATGTACTAGACCCAACATTGCATATGTTGTTAGTTTAACTCGCAGATATCAAAGTGATCCATGAGTGGATCATTGGACAGCGGCAAAAACATCCTTAAGTACTTGAGAAGAACTAAGGATATGGTTATTTCTTATGGAGGTGATGAACATCTCGTTGTTAATGGTTACACCGATGCTAGTTGGAACACCGATTCAGATGATTCTAAATCTCAATCTGGATAGGTATTTATTTTGAATGGTGCAGCAATTAGCTAGAGGAGTGCAAAGCAAAGCGTTGTGGCGATATCTTCAACTGAATCGGAATACATAGCTTCTTTGGAGGCTTCACAAGAGGCGATATGGATGAAGGAGTTCATTACAGAGCTCGGTGTGGTTCCCAGTACGCTGGACCCAATGTCTATATACTGTGATAACATGGGCGCCATAGCCAATGCGCAAGAACCAAGGTCACACAAGAAGCTGAAGCATATCAAGCTGCATTTTCACGCTATTCGAGAGCATGTCCAAGATGGTGACATATAGATTTGCAAACTACACACAGATCTGAATGTGGCAGAACCGTTAACTAAACCTCTCCCGAGGGAAAAACATGACCAGCACCAAACCGCCATGGGTGTTCGGTATATTACCATGTAATCTAGATTAGTTGACTCTACTGCAAGTGGTAGACTGTTGGAGATATGCCCTAGAGGCAATAATAAAAGTAGTTATTATTATATATTTGTGTTTATGATAAGTGTTTACATTCATGCTATAACATTATTAACCGGAAACATTAATACTTGTGTAATTTGTAAACTAAATTAGAGTCCCTAGGAAAGCCTCTATAATACTAGCTTGTTGGTTAATAGATGCTCGTGGTTTATGGATCATGAACATTGAGATGTGGTTAAGAACAAGATCATATCATTAGGAGAATGGTATGATGGACATACTCCTATAAATAAGCGTAGCATAAAGATCAAGTCATTTCAATAGTTTGTTTGCTATAAGCTTTCTGATACATAGTAACCTAAATCCTTCGACCATGAGATCATGCTAATCATCATCACCGGAAGGATACTTTGATAACATCGAAGACCACACCATAATTGGGTGGCTATAAAGGTGGCATTAAGTGTTTGGAAAGTATGTGTTGAGGCACATGGATCAAGAGTGGGATTTGTTCATCCATATGACGGATAGATATACTCTGGGCCCTCTCGGTGGAATGTCATCCAATTAGCTTGCAAGCATGTGACTGGCTCACAAGGGATCACATATCACGGGAATGAAAAAAGATTACTTATCAGTAACAAGGTTGAACTAGGTATGCAGAGATACCAACGATCAGACCTTGGTTAAGTAAACTATCGCGAGACAAAGGGAAATCGGTATCATATGTAAGTGGTTCATTCGATCGCAAAGTAATCGTAGAAATATTTGGGAGCCATATGAATTTCCAGATTCCTCTATTGGTTATTGATCGGAGAAGAGTCTCGGTCATGTCTGCATAATTCACGAACTGTAGGGAGACACACTTAAGGATTCGATGTTGTTTAGTAGATATGGAATGTAAGTAGGGAGACCGAATGTTGTTCGGAGTCTCAGATAGGATCCGGGATATCACGAGGAGATCCGAATGGTCCGGAGAATGAGATTGATATAAGGAAAGTCTAAATCCGGAGTTCAGGAATGATTCCGGTGTTTTCATCAGAATGTTCTAGGAGGGTCTAGAAGGTTCACCGGACCAGAATGGTAAGGGTGCATGAATGTGTCATGACTAAGTGGAATGGTTGCATCATGTCCTAGGTCAAAGGTATATGCAAATAGAGAGTGAAATCAAACTCCGAAATTGAAAGTCAAAAGGCAAGTTTGAAAAGTCAAATTGGGACAATGTATCCTGGTGGAGGAAGGAAAGAATCCTTCTTTCCCTCCACAACAAGCCAACTAGGAGAGGGAGTTGGGGAAGGATTCAAACTCCCCTCTCCCAAGCGCCCTCTCTCTAATAAATAGAGGGGAGGGGCTGCCCCTCTAAACTACAACACCACCACCCCGCCTCCAAGCCGCCACCGTCGCTGCCACCGACGCCGCCGCATCATCGCCTTGCGCCGCTGTCGGCTCGCTGTCGCCGCCCTAGACGCTGCCGGCCACTCCTCCTCCTCTCCGGCCCTCTAAACCCTAGATCGCCCAAAACCATAATTCTCCACCATAACCTGCTCCGGCTTAGGCGAGGACCTGCATGATCTTACCTCTACTTCCGACACCACGCCGTTATGCTACCGAAATAGCGAGGGGAGAACTACAACCTCCGCTGCCTGCTGGAACAAGGGAGAGGAAGGTCTTCATCGAGTACCAAACATGTGACCGACTGCGGAAGCGCTGCCGGAACGCAGCGCCGGAAGTATTGTCTACGCGATCTTGAGATCGGCAAGTGTACGACTACATCACCCACAAGAATCTGCTCTCGTTAACCACTTTGGAATCTTCGAGGGTGCATACTCTAATCGACTCATGGCTACAATCTAGTAGATAGATCTTGGCTTGTTTGTGTTCATGCGGTAGAATTTTTTTCCATGCTATGAACCCCTACCGTCCGCCCATACCAGGTGCCATCCGGTTCGCCTCATCAAATACTTTCTCCTGGCATCGATGGTAGAGCGTTCCGACATTCATAGCCACCAGAAACCACGAAAAAACACGTCTGAAAGGGATCTGAAGGAGGAACTTGCCTCGGGTAAAATTCCTGCTGATTCATGAATCATTGGAGAACAACACATCATCCCCTTCATCATCAACCGCTGCATCTACATCACCACCATCACCCCCATCTTTCATCCATTAGATCTTGTTGTAATTCCAGATTCTATTGTGGTTTGCATTACATCTATTTCAGCACTTTCATTCACCCATTTGGTTATGATGATGTTGTTGATTGCCTCCATGTTTGAGTAGTTCCTTTGTTCTTGGGGATATGGAGAAACCCTAGCACCATTATGAATTTGAATAAAGATGATCTATTCTTGTGTCCATATGACTTGCCGGTCTATGATTGATTCATGATTTGTGTTTGATCTCTCTCTCTCTCTCTAGATGGTATGTGAAGTCAACCACATACCATTTGCCCTTGGGACTAAAGGGAGGGAGAAATCCTTTGGATGTGCTTTGGGATCGTACCCAGAATGTCCCCGCGATAGATTGGCGCCGGCTCGTGAACTACACGGTCAAAGGAGGACTAAAGAGGGACTCCGTAAGCTAATTACGATATCAACAAGGAAAACCTTAATTGCGGTTGTCTGTATGGGTGGCTGCTCTTAGACATCATAGTGGTTATTTAAAGGTGACCTCACTATTGGCTTAACAAAGTGGCTTCCTACGAGCCTTATTGTGAACATCTTATTATGGGGCTCTCTCCACACATTTCATGACACAAGAAGTATGTTATCTTAATTATGACAATACCATGCTAGAGGTGCATCCTACATCCCCGAGAACATTTTAGCCATATTGAATTTAGTCATGCTTTCACGGAATCTTGTTACTTTTTTTCTTTTAGTTGTTTTTAGTTACTTTTCTGAACATAACCAAAAACCTTTGAAACACTCTTTACTTGAGATAAAATGCAACTACATTACTACAAGTATACTTTGGTAGATAGTAGCAAGGGGCATAAATACCTTTACCAATAGCTCTCTGTGGGTTCGATATCTTTACTTCGAAACTAGTTACAATTTGTTGAGTAACATATTGTACTAGGTATAGGTCCCCGTGTTTTGTCAGGGTTGTACCTGTAATTGTACATGTGTCCGTCTATATATACATGAGCAGCCGGCCCAATTGGTGTTGTGCAATCTCCAATTCCCTTCTACATGGTATGAGAGACCCTCTGGTTCCTGACCTAGCCGCCGGCCCCTCTCCCTCCCTGACCTAGCCGCCGGCCCCTCTCCCTCCCTGACCTAGCCGCCGCCCTCTCCCTACCCCTAGGCACCTCCGGCCCCTCTCCCTAGCCGCCGCCCTCTCCATGGCGCCATAGCTCCTCTTCCCCCAACCCCAGCCGTCGCCCACCGCTTCCACCTCCCACCACCACCACCGCTTCCGCCATGGCCGGTTTATCCTCCTCCAGCCCCTCCGACCCCTTCAACTCCTCCCGCTCCGGTAGCAACAACCCCTTCGCCGGCCCCTCCGTCGCTGTCATCCGCGACATCCCTATCGCCGAGCGCGTGCCGGTGACGCTCTCCACCACCGCTGCCAACTTCTTCCCGTGGAAGATGTACTTTGGGCTGCTCTTCCGCGAGTACGATCTCCTCGACCACGTCGACGGCACCATCGACCTCCTTTCCATGCCGCACGACCCCGAGTGGCTCGCGATCGACGCCACCATCATCCGCTGGTTTTACCAAACCGTCTCCAACGACATCTTCCGCACCGTCGTCCGGGACGGCGACTCCGCGCACACGGTTTGGGATAAAATCACCGGCCTCTTCACCGACAACAAGATCTAGCGGGTCACCTTCCTCCAGCAGGAGTTCTTCGGCACCCACCAGAACGACTACTCTCTCGACGAGTATGTCCTCAAGCTGAAGAACCTCTCCGACGAGCTTCGTGACTTGGAGTTTCCGATCGATGACAAGATCATGCTCTCCACCCTGTCGGCGGGTCTCGGCGAGGATCTCAGCAACGCTGCCTCCAACCTCACGCTCCTCACCACGCCCTCCTTCGAGCAGGTCGTGGCCTACCTGCGCCTCGAGGAGCGCCGCCTCAAGAATCTCCGGGCTCGGGCGGCCCACACCGCCTTCGTCGCCGGCCTCTCACGCGGTGCCCCGGCACCCGCGCCTCGCGCCCCCTCTCCCGCCCCCGCGCCTCGCCCCATGGGTCCGCCTCCGAGCTTCTACACCCAGCCGCCCCCGCCCCCTCCCCCCCGCCACGGGCGGTGGTGGTAATGGCGGTGGTCGCCGCGGGCGTCGTCGCCGTGGCGGTGGTGGCAACGGCGGTGGCAATGGTGGCGCCAACACCACCGCCCCCGCGCCTCGTCCACATCAGTACACCGCCACGACTCCGCCGTGGATCGCGGGTCACAATCCGTGGACCGGGGTCGTTCATGCCTACTCCATGCCCGTGCCGCGCGCTCCCTACCCGGGCATCATGGGGCCGCGTCCGGTGTAACACCCTCAGAATCGGACCTATGCAAGTTTTAGCGAAACCCGCCAAACCCGCATAGAAACGATTCAAAGGTGCCCACCAGGCACTTTCGTGCGGGTGGAAAACGAAGTAATAACATTACACAACAGTCCTCGATGGGACCCACAGAACAGAAATATATACAACAGCGACTCAATGAGTCAAGAATAAAGATATAATATACAAAGATCCAAATCACCTCGAAATGAGAGAGCGTCTGACTACGGACAAGATGCAAATGGGGCTAAGAGCCCTGAAGAATAACCAATGGCGTCCATAACCCTGCCCAGGCCAAGCCGGAAGGGTAACCCTGCTAACGACGTTGGTCTCAAACCTGCTTAAACAAAAGGGGGTGCCGACAAAGGGCAAAGGAAAAAGAAGGAGCGTCAGTACTGAGGCCAGTACACGGCGAGGCTAGAATTCGGCGGTCCTCGCCTACATAGGTATGGTGGACTGAGCGGCAGCGGCAGCATGCACTAAACAACCTATAGAGACTCGATACAACTGGCGGTTATCAGAGAGGGATAAGAATGACCTATCCGGATCCAACCTGAAGCTAACACCAAACAAACCCATCCTGGTGTTTCCCCCTCGAGACCAAACGAGGAAGTCAACCGAGGAACTCACACCGTTGGCAGTTTTATTCCTTCAGTTATAGTTGCGGCACTTTATTAGTCAGGTTTTAGATAATCGTCCTGATAAAAGAAGCAGTGGGCCCTTTTAGTTATTCATTCCGTTGTAGTTGCGACACTTACTATTCAGATACAATTAGCATGAGATAACCCAAAAACCCAGCAGTTGTTGGTACTTTTATTCAGCCATTCCGTGGTAGTTGCCATAATTACTAGTCAGGTGCAATGGTCGCAAGCGACACTCCAAACAAGCAATTGTGGGCAGTATTATTTAGCCATTCCATTATAGTGAAGCTGATTACTAGTCATTATAAAGTCAAATTTATAGCACTACTTTAGTTATGCTTGTCTATGGTCGAGATACTGTGCTCCAAGTCGTCCATAACCGCGGACACGGCTTTCAGAAAGTTTTACCCGGCCGGGGTGCACCAATAGCAACACACACTCGATCAACCTCGGAAAAACCAAATCAAAACCCAACGAGGCCTTCACGACAAAGCAATCACAGGATTCAGAAATATTTCAGGGGGCCACCCCTTGGAGTCTTACCCGCAACGAAGTAAGCTAGCTCCGAGACGGACTCAAGGTTTGGGTGGACGGCTGTGAGCGACTGGGAACCCAAAACTGGGCTTGTCGACACCGCGAAAACGTGTCCCGATCCTAAACAGTACAGGTGCTATCTGTCGCACAATCGTAAATAAAGCAGTAGCATGGCATAAGTACAGGATCGTAAATAAAACCTCAAACTAGTTTGTGGCCCCAAGAAATAAGTCTGAATCAAGCTCTGGCTCAGGGGGGTCCCATATACCTCCCGGATGTGGATAGCGCGATAATTCAAGGAACATGTATCAAGTACTCGGGGTCCTACGGGACACAAGTGGGCGTTCGGAAACCAAATATTATCTATCACCCACCGATGCCTCTGCTTATTTCAATTTTAGTTGTTAAACAGGAATTAAAGTGAACGATAAGTAAAACTATGATCATCTCCAACAACAACATGCGGCAATACATCAACAACTGTGGCACTGGACGACACGCAACAGCACTTGAGCAAGCGACTACGACGCGCAAGTCCCACTATCTACCAAACAACAGGTAATAGGAGGTGTCCAAGGCAATATAGGGCTGCACGGTATATCCAGGTACGGAAACTAAAGCATCGCAACACAGATAGCAATAGATCAACAGGAGGAATAAATACTATAAAAGTAAGATAGGTAGAAAGGGGGAGATGCTCGCCTGAAAACATTTGTCGAAGGTACACCCGAAGATCGGGGCGAAGCTCACATCAACTCAACGGCCTTATCCGCGAAGAAGCAAAACACTAGAATAAACACCGGATGCAATATTTAGGATTACGGCAGAAGATCGGCATGATGCATGTATGATGCATGGCATGGCAAAGGCGCAATGCAATTAGGTCAATATTAAGTGGAACCGGGGTCCCGACAATTAATCATGTGGTTCATGTTGTTTAGCTACCCCGCAATTTAAATGTTGTATTAACATGGCAAGAGATAGCACCGGTTCGCTACACAGAGTTAGATGAGGCCAATATGAGACTAGATTTGCCTGCACATGGGCCCCATATTTAATTATCAGGTGAATCGGCATAAGGCCCCCAACCCACAGACAAGGATGCATGCATGAACATTGAATATGCAACAAGTTGTATTATATTATAAAATAGGGTTTCGGGAAAAGGGGCACACATTAGGGGTCTCGACGATCTTGGGGTTCCGGGGTTCGGGGTCCGGTCTCGGGGTTCGACGGGTCGTGGCGTTCGAGATGGAGCACTTGTCGCACCGGGGTCTCGGTGTCCGGGGGAAGTTCACGTCGTGTCCGGGGTGAAGTACTTGGCGCGCCAGGGTTCAGTCTTCGGCAGGGTTGTCTTTGAACTCCGGGATCGGTCTTCGGGATCGGGGTCTTGACGCCTTTGAACCCGGGGACTTGGCGTCCACGGTCTTCGGATCCGTGAAGAAGTTCATGGTGGTTCATGTTGAAGACAGCGTCGCCCCAGACGGAGAACTTGGCGTCTACGGTGAAGATCTTGGATCGCTTGTCAAGGCAGACTTGGTTCCGGCTCGGTCTTCCGTTGGCTTCCAGCAACCTTCACACGAACATCATATCCGCGTCATGAGCAGATCTTGTAGCGGTACCACCATTTCTTCATCGGTAGAAGCACATCCGTATTTTATATCAAACATTACAACTAGCAGCGTCAGGTAGCTAGCAGAACGGCGGTCTCGGCACACAGATACTCGCAAACGGGCCGCATCAAGGGACGGCCACGAGGTTTGGGCTCCCCAGGCGCACGAGACGGACCGCGGTGAGCAGGAGGTCGGGGCTGCGGCCGACGCGGCTCGACGGCGACGAAGAGTGCTGGGCCGGGGGTGCGGGGCCGGGGCCGATGGAGACGTGCCTGGCGGCGGGGCTCGCGGCCTGGGGCGAACGGAGGCTAGGGAAGGGCCGCCGGAGCCCGCAGCGGCGGAGGAGGAGGCACCGGCCGGCGGCAGGGGCTTGACGTGCGGCGGCGGGTCGACGAGGGTCACGGCAGGCGGCGGCGGCTTGGCTCGGCCGGGCGCGAGCAGGGGCGGCGCCGGGGTCGGGGCAGAGCCGGAGGAGGCGGGACGCAGAGGAGGCCGCGGAGGGGGTCGCGGGTCCGGCGGCGACGAGGGGGCGGAGAGAGGGTGGATGCGGGCGAGCGACGGGGGGCGCGGGTCCGCTCCGGAGGCGGGCGGCGGCGCCTGGCCGGAGCCGGGAGGGAAGAGGGAGAGGAGCGTCGGCGTGCGGGGCAGGGGGTCGCCGGCGCGAGCGGCAGAGAGCAGGCGCGCGGGGAGAGAGAAGAGGGTGGAGGAGGAAGGAGATGGGTGGGGGAACGTGGGCGTGTTGGGGCGCGTGCGTGGGCGGGTCCCGGGGCGCGCCAGGGGGTTGTCGGCAGGGGCTGCTGGGACGTGGGCCAGGTGGCGGTGGACCCCGCCCAGGTGGCCTGGTCGGTTGTGGGAAGTGGGGAGTGGGTGAGGGAGGTGAGGTGGAGCGATCTGGTTGGGTGGGAGGAGAGGAGAGGGTGAGGTGGCGCAAGGGGAGTGGCCAGGGTGATGTGGAGGCTGGGTTGGGGTAGAGTTTTAGGTAGCTGTAGGTTTGGAAGGGCGGGTGTAGTTGGACCGTTTTAATTTCTGGGGCGGTCGTTCGGGTCAATCGGCCCGTTCGACTGCCCCGCTAAAATAATAAATATTTTTATTTATTTCAAACAAGGCTTTTGCAAACCGATACCGGGCAAAACAAAATATTCCGGCGACCCGGATTTTTGGCGTTTGAAGAAAGACGAGGCGTTTGGAAAACAAAATAGGTTTTTCTGAAATAGTTTTATGCAAACAATGCATGATGATGCCGATGCAATGCACAAATTCAACGCGATTTTCTAGCAGTGGTTTTGCGGGATGCCACATCCGGCCACCCACCAGGCCTTCTACGCGGCGCCCCAACTCGCCGCCACGCCGAGCTACACCGCCGCCCCGGGCTACGGTGCCGCGGCCTACTCCGCCCCGGCTTACGCCCCCCCCCCCCCCGAGCTCGGCCTCGTGGGACCCCGTGCTCCTGACCGCCCTCCAGAGCGCCCCTACCGCTGGGGCGTATGGTGGCGGTGGCGGCTGGTTCATGGACACCGGCGCATCCGCGCATATGGCCGCGCACCCTGATAATCTCTCTTCTTATACACCCGCCTCCACCTCTTCTCGCATCATCGTTGGCAACGGTCATGCTCTCCCCATTACTCACACCGGTTCTGTCACTTTTCCTTCCACTTCCACTCCTCTCTCTCTAAATAACGTTCTTGTTTCTCCCGCCTTGATTAAAAATCTTGTTTCCGTTAAATCTTTCTGTCGTGATAATCCTGTGACTGTGGAATTTGACGCCTTTGGTTTCTCTGTCAAGGATGGTCGTACTCGGATGCTCCTCCGCCGATGTGACAGCCCCGGCGATCTGTACCCTGTTGGTTCGGCCTCCACCACCGCCAGCAGCCCACTCGCCCTCTCCGCCGGTGTCGATCTCTGGCACGCTCGCCTCGGCCATCCTAGCTCCGCCGCTCTGCGTCAAATATTGCAAGGCTTTTCCTTTACTTGTAATAAAATGTATGCCCACTCTTGTGAAGCATGTCGTCTAGGCAAACATGTTCGCCTCCCATTTAGTTCCTCCTCCACAGTCGCGTCTTTTTCGTTTCAACTTATTCATATTGATGTTTGGACCTCACCTGTTCCAAGTAATTCTGGTTATAATTATTATCTAGTGATTTTGGATGATCACTCGCATTTTGTATGGAATTTTCCTCTTCGTCGTAAATCCGACGTTGCCGCCACCCTCACCGCATTTTTCGCCTTCGTTTCCACTCAATTCGGTCGCCCCATTCACGCCTTACAAACAGACAACGACAAAGAGTTCGACAACATCACTATTCGCTCACTTCTCGCCGCCCATGGCGTCGTCTTCCGCCTCACGTGTTCCTACACTTCTCCACAGAACGGTCGTGCTGAACGGATGCTTCGTACTCTCAACGACTGCGTCCGCACCCTTCTGTTCCACGCACACATGCCCCTACGATTCTGGCCAGATGCTCTTGCCATGGCGGCTCTCCTCATCAACATCCGCCCGTGTCGTGTGCGTTGGTCTTACACGCCGCATCACCTACTCTACGGTGCACCACCCGCCTATGATGACCTCCGCATCTTCGGCTGCAAGTGTTATCCTAACACTGCTGCCACCGCCGCGTACAAGCTTGCGCCCCGCTCTCTCCCTTGTGTGTTTCTCGGCTACCCCGCCAACACCAAAGGCTACCGCTGCTACGACCGGTCTCACATCGCGTCCTCACCTCCCGACACGTGTACTTTGACGAGTTGGTTTTTCCGTTTCAGCAGGGACTCTTGGCGACGCCTCCGACGATGCCCCCGGCGCCCTTTGGCCCCCTTGTGGCCGGACACGCGCGCCGACGACTGACCGTGGCGGCCCCCTCTGCGCCGGCCCCGCCTGGTCCCTCGGCGTCTCCGTCGCCCGCGGCGCCCACGTCGCCCGCTCCTGCGACGCCTCCGGCGCCGTTGAACAGCCCAACCGCCTCTTCGTCGCCCACTTTATCGGCCGCCTCGGCCCCCGCCTCGCCGCTCGTCGCTGCGGCTCCTGCGCCCATGCTCACCCGAGCACGTGCGGGCATGCGGCGGCCGTCTATGCGATACCCCGCCGACCAGTACGTCTGCACGGCGTCCCCGACTGCCGCGTCTGCCTTCTGGGCCAACGGAAACAGTGTCCTGACGCATGACGGCGGGGTGCCTTCGTCCAGCGAGGGGGAGGCGCCCTCCCTGCTGTCGAGTGCGCCGTCTACCTCCGCCCTCTCGCCGGTGCCCACCTCGGCTCGCGTCGCCTTGCGCGACCCGCATTGGCGCGCCGCCATGCAGGAGGAGTATGGTGCGCTGCAGCATAACCGGACCTGGGAGCTAGTTCCCCGGCCCCCTCGTGCTAACGTCATCACCGGTAAATGGGTCTTCAAGCAGAAGCTCGGCTCCGATGGTACTCTCGAGCGCTACAAGGCGCGCTGGGTCATGCGCGGCTTTCGGAAACGCGCTGGTGTCGACTTCACGGATATGTTTGCCCCGGTTGTCAAACCGGGCACGATCCGCACGGTGTTGCACCTCGCCGCTTCTCGCGCGTGGCCGGTGCATCAGATGGATGTCTCCAACGCCTTCCTCCATGGCCATCTTTCGGAGCAGGTATACTGTCAGCAGCCCATCGGCTTCGTCGACGCCGAGCGCCCCGATGACGTGTGCTTGCTCTCTCGGTCCTTGTATGGACTGAAGCAGGCGCCCCGCGCCTGGTACAAGCGCATCGCCGCGTTTCTGCATCAGCTCGGCTTCCGCTCCACGCGTTCCGATGCGTCGTTGTTCGTCTACCAGACCGGCAACGACATGGCCTACCTGCTGCTGTACGTCGACGACATCATCTTGACGGCCTCCACCGCTGGTCTTCTTCAACAGCTCACCGATAGTGTTCGCGCTGAGTTCGCGTTGAAGTACCTCGGCCCGCTCCACTACTTCCTCGCCATCGAGGTTGTCCGGCGTGCGGACGGGTTCTTCCTTCATCAGCAGAAGCATGCCCGCGAGCTTCTCGAGCGTGCAGGGATGCTTAACTGCAACCCTGCGCCTACTCCTGTCGACATGAAGGCCAAGCTTTCGGCCAGTGATGGGTCGCTGGCCTCCGACGCGCCGTTCTACCGCTCCATCGTAGGCGCCCTCCAGTACTTGACGTTGACACGTCCAGAGCTCCAGTACGCTGTGCAGCAGGTGTGCTTGCATATGCATGCTCCTCGGGATGCCCATTGGGCCGCGGTAAAGCGGATTCTCTGCTACATCTGTGGCACCATGGGCTACGGCCTGTCGCTGCATGCTTCGCCCTCGACGTCAATCGACCTCGTCGCCTACTCGAACGCGGACTGGGCGGGCTGCCCGGACACGCGGCGCTCCACCAGCGGCTACTGTGTCTACCTCAGCTCGTCGCTCGTCTCTTGGTCCTCCAAGAGGCAGCCCACCGTGTCTCGCTCTAGTGCTGAGGCCGAGTACCGCGCCGTGGCTAACGCTGTGACCGAGTGCACGTGGCTTCGTCAGCTTCTCTCCGAGCTCTCTTGTCCCGTTGACAAGGCTACGGTGGTCTTCTGTGACAACGTGTCGGCTGTCTACCTCTCCGCCAACCCCGTTCATCATCGGCGCACCAAGCACATCGAGTTGGACATCCACTTTGTTCGTGAGCAAGTTGCCCTTGGTCACATTCGAGTTCTTCACGTACCGACGTCTCAGCAGTTTGCCGATATCATGACGAAGGGATTGCCGTCCACGACTTTTCCTGAGTTTCGCTCCAGTCTATGTGTCGGTGCCGACCCTTCGACTGCGGAGGGTGTTGAATAACATATTGTACTAGGTATAGGTCCCCGTGTTTTGTCAGGGTTATACCTGTAATTGTACATGTGTCCGTCTATATATACATGAGCAGCCGGCCCAATTGGTACTGTGCAATCTCTAATTCCCTTCTACGCAATTTATCTATGCACTTGCAGTCATGAGGCCACTACTGAAATGAACTTGCACAGAATTGCATCAGAGTAGCATGGTCGAAGATGCATGAGCAAACACCATGATGCTCCAGCAGCAAAAGTTGGCCCTCGACCTCCTCCACACTGGAAACCATAGCTATGATCTGAGGTCCATGCCTCTCACCGACGCCTCTGTCCTGCAAGTAGGCAGGGAATAGAAAATTTAGTGTGTCCATAACATGAGTGTAATTTAGATATCACGGTGAAAGGAACACAATAGCAGGGGTAGGGAATAGAAAACCAGATTCAACAGGTAGAAAACCAACACTCTGTAATTTAATTTGTATCGACCAAAGAGTAGACTACCTTGTAATATAGCTATTGCTATCTAGAGAGAAGTTTCCTCGACTACCAGACATGGTTTGCATACACTTTTGTAAATCATCCGCAGATTGATCTTAGATGATAACCTCTGTCCACTACCTCAGTCTTTTGTGCCTCCAAGCTCTTGAGGGCACTCATGATCCAGCGATTCCTGACCATGGATGTAACCCGAACCCACATGTGGAGCAGTCTGTTTGCCTTTTCTTTTCCCATTTCCATCCATGAGTTAAATTCCAACTTGAAAAATTCATAGAATTTACATGCAATAGAATTTATTCTCATACATTTATTTCCAGACTTCACAAGACTCAAAAACACAAGAAACAAGCTTATGAAAATTCCCCCCCGAGGCTTCGTTCGGTTTTCAGGGAACCAAACCCTACAAGGATCCAATCCACACGGGAATTGGGTGATCCCCCAATGTCACCCAAATCCCTGCTAACCCCCTCGGTTAATTCCACCAACCCCCATAGGTGATTTGGCATGTTCGGTTAAGCCCTGGAGGAATATCAACATATATATACGGTCAAACCTGTTCGGATCACATGCACAATGTGCAGCATCCACTTCTGATCAATCCAACCATTCTGCTAATATCGTCTCATAAACTTTTGATTGAATTATAACAGAATCACAAAATGTAAAGTATATACAAAAACTTGGCCTCTCCATCGTATCAAATTTTCCACAATCCAGAATGCTACACATTTCATACATGAAACACTAGATCTTCTGGAGGTTTGGAGACAAAAAAAACAAACATATTCCTTTTGATCACATCGGTTAAACTCATGTTTATGTAGACAAATACCAATATAATTAAAGTCACTCTAGCCAAGAGCTTTTCCAACAACATTCCTGATGGGAGGTCACAACTGCAACCTGTGCACCCCGAGTCTTTTGTCACACCACACTAGCTATCTTTCTCCATTACATGTCCATAGTATTTCTAAAATCATCGCCACAACGAAAATATTCAAATATGATTATGTGAGAAGATCATAGAATCACTTTCGGAAGACAAATACACATGTTATTGAATAGAAGATAATTTGCTTGAATATTGTCCTCCCAAATAGATGAGGACGCATAGGATAAAAACATTCATGTACCAGAACAAGGATATGATGTATGCAAGTCCTCCCAATTTCGATCTACTACCCTACCTGGAAAGTGGCCGGTCGAGCGAGATGGTGTAGAGAGCGAAGAATGCTACTGCCAACTCCAGGATGGGGTAAGCCCCCGCAACATCACACATGCTGCCAGCAGCCATGCTCGATCAGTCAATCGGTCGCCACTAGCCTTACTACCTGTAGATCTACTGATAAATGATGACTGGCCTATCTCTCTCTAGGACTTTTGACACACTCTCTAGTCTATTCATGCACTAACAAGGTTACGATGCAAATACGATAATGTGCTGATCATCTCCTAATCCTATTGGAAGCGACAAACATGAAGATCATGTGCTGATCAAAAAATGTCTCCAAAACTAGGAATATAAATATAGTCCCAATAGTCTGATCTGAAGCATAGGGCTTATAGCAATGTCCTACTAAAATAAGTCCAAGTAAACAATTCCTTATTAAAGTTCATAACTACTGATGTACGGGCTATAATGTAATATAATTATTCCCTTCATTAATTTGATACATTACACAGATATAGTTTATGGCATAGTCTAATCTGAAGCACACGCACATTTCTAAGTCCTCAATATGGCTATGTGTTTCAAAACCACATCAAATTCAGATTCTGGAGAGGAAATTACGAATACAACTACCGAGCCAACAAGTCAAAAAATCCAGGTTCTCGAGAGGAAAATCACAAAGCTTCGTCCCCAATACAAGTACCTAATCAATTTCATAATACATTATAGTTCTGGCACTTTGATCATTCAATATAAAAGAGGAACAACCCGAAGGCTACACATAACACACGTGTCAAGCTTTAGTAACTTGACGGACTACTGCAACACTCCCTTCAGTTATCCAATGGCCGTTGTCATTCAGCTCCAACTACTGAGAAGATTCAGATCCAACACTCCCTTCACACATCAGACTTGATGATGGCAACAACTTTGTACTGACATATAGCATATTATCTAAAAAGATACAACATCTTCGAAGGAGAAAAAATTACCACTGCAATCTACTAACCTTTGCTACGTGTTCTAAAAAAAATATTTAATTTTGTCCTTGGCTGATGGAGATATCTATTTTTTCTGATCTGCATGAACTAAACATAACCGTAAAATTGCAGAAAACTTAGTTTTGTTTAGATTCCGCGGAGATATTGTACTCCCTCTGATCCAAATTAATTGACTTAGTTTTGTTTAGATTCAGATTTATCTAGCATCTAAATCTAGACAAACTTAAATAAATAATTTGGATCAGATGGAGTAGTACAGAGTGAGCATTGATTAAACAAAATCAAGTTGCAACCGGGGATTGAACCAGGAATTCTGTGTACTAACTTGCAACAGGGGAGTGAGCATTGCACTCTGTTTCAACCAGGGATTCTGCATCACGCACACAAGCACACCAACTTGCAACCTAACCATGTACCAACTTGCAGACTGAATGAACCAAGAACCTTACCGCTGAGCTAAAACTGAGTAAAGAACCCTAGAAATTAAGCAAAGAACACTAGAAACTGAGCCAAGAACCCTAGATTTCAAGGAAGAGGAGATGAATTGAGGGAAGGTAAATGGGGTGGGGGGACTGGGGAGAAGAATCTTACATCAGTGAGTGCCTCCGTCGAAGGATGTGGAGGCAGGGATGCCGGAGATAGGGGGCCAGCGAGCTCTCACGCTGCACCTTGGGTCACCGTCGAGAGCACATCGCCACAGCTTCACTTCACTTCAGGGTCGCCACCAATTTGGAATGAACGAGCATCGTTGTCTTCGCCCCCTCCGATTTGTTGCGCCGCCGTCCTCCCTTCCGTCCCCGTAGCCGCCGCCTCCAAATCGCGAGAGGAGTGGGGAACGAAGCTCCTCTCGACTAATTCCTTTTCTTCCCTTCAACCGGTTCGGGGTAGATTCCACGGGAGGAGACACGATTTTTTTATCCCGGTGAAATTGGGGGGTTTCGGGAGGGATTGAACGTGGATATCATCCACGCAAATTATAACCGAATGCGCTTAATAGAATGGACGGGGCCAAATCCCCGGCTGGCCAGATCCCGACCAATCCACGGGGGTTGGACACAAATCCCGGCGGGTTGGGGACTAACCGAACAAAGCCTGAAGCACCGGTAAACCAAGTGCTGCCTTTGGAGGCCATGAAATCGTATCACAAGATGTGCTTGCTGAATGGTCGTCGTCTCCCGCGTCAGCTCGTGTCGAACTGTCAAAAGAACAATGGAGTGAACTCAAATGGTGCATGAAATCTGAAGACGCGCTTAACTACAGTAGCACCTGGTTAACCCCAAAAAAATTCCGATAGCATTATTTCTCATGCATTAATACAAACTAGTAAGTGACACGTGCAGAGTCCTGTAAGTAAAAGAGTACAACTTAAAAAAGAGTAATAAGTAAAAAACAAATGGCCATCCTCCTTTTAGAGAAAAAAGTAAAGGAAAATGGCGCTAATTTTTTTTAAATAACGGACGACAGAGCGCCTTCGTCGGTTGAGCAGACGATCAACATGTCGTCTTTTATTGAAAAGACGACCAAACATGTCGGGTGCCAGGGATCAGTCGTGTCGGCGGTTCAACGGACGACGGCGCTGTCTACTTTTCTTCAAAAGATGACCAAGCTGTCGGGTGCCAGGGAGTCAGCTGCCTGATGAGGATATAGGGCATGGGGAAATTTCAATAAAGTAAATCCAGGTGAAAGGGTTTACATCCCAGATCCTGAACTGATGAGGACAGGAAGAGGAAGGCGACAATGTGTCCGCATCCGTAATGATATGGATGAATCTGAAGCCGGAGGCCCTACTAGACAATGTTTTCTGTGTAATCAATTTGGTCATATAGACACCAGTTGCCACATCTTCGGGACTGGTGGAGCTGCTCCTCGTGGACGTGGCAGCCGAGGAAGAATAGGCAGAGGAAGAAGAGGCAGAGGAAGAAACTAGATGTGTGGAACTATGTCTTAAATTTGTAATATGTGTGGAACTATGTCTTAAATTTGTAATATGTATAGAACTATGTCTTAAATTTGTAATATGTGTGGAACTATGTACTAAATTTGTAATATGTGTGGAACTATGTCTTAAATTTGTAATATGTGTGAAACTATGTCTTAAATTTGCAATATGTGTGGAACTAATGTGCAGATGGCGGGATCTTTGCTGAATGCTGACATAGATAGAAAGCACCGATCGACGGTACTGGATGCTAACCCGGGGTCCTTAAAGCACCTAGTGACTCGCACTCCCATTTCGAACTGGTGCATACATCCTGATTGGCTTCAGAGGCATGTGACATTTATTTCTCTTGCTGTTGGGATATTTATGGGCCAATGTGACTAAACTGTTCTGCTTTCTTCTTATGTAGATTGAAGTGGGCTGGGCTCTTACCATTCGTTCGTTTGGTTGAGGCCACTCGTATGGAGGAGATAGAAGGGCGACAACTTGGGTTCCAGACTAGTCGCTTACAGTACGACTCGTCTTTGCTCACGTGCTTGGTGGATCGATGGAGGCCCGAGACTCACATTTCCATTTTCGATGAGGAGAGATGGCTCCTACCCTTCAGGACGTCTCGTACTTGCTGGGACTTTCGTTGGCTGGCGTGCCCATAGGCCCAGTGGATCCACCGGCAAATTGGGCCCAAGACATGGCCCAACGATTCTTTGGCATCCGTGATGGAGCTCAGGCCTTTGGCCATGACAATCATGGGCCAAAATTTGGATGGTTGGAGCAGTATCAGGTGTGTTTCATTTATTTGTTCTATTTTGTTGGAGAAGTATCATTTACTGAAAATTGTTCTATTTGCCAATGCAGATACAGAGGTTTGGGTTCCCGGCCACTCCGATGACTGCGCCATAGATTACACGCAGCCTGGAGGCATACATTATGTGGCTTCTCGGGAAGGTGATGTTCCCTGAGAACCACGTGTCGACCATTAGTGCGCGATACATCCATTTTGCTAGAGTGATCGCGGAGGCGACGTGCCAGGAAGAATGCACACAGTGGAGTTGGGGTTCAGCTGTCTTAGCAGCTACGTACCGAGGTATGTGCAATGCTTGCCAGTTAACCAAGGACAGTTCTGCCTTGCTAGGATGCCCATTATTGCTGCAACTGTGGTCATGGGAGAGGTTCCCTATCGGCCGTCCAGATGTAAGTGTCAACCAAATAGTCGGCAACCAGGAACATAAAACAATTGTCTACCACTCTGACCTGCTGTTCGACGAAGAGCAAATTGATTTGCCTATATTTGGCACTCACTGGACCCGTCGCAAGGTCAGTGTAATATCTTAATAAATTGCACTTCTGGTACTACAATATGAAAGTTACTAACAACTATTTTGTCATGCAGTGTCGTTTCGCGGGAGAGCAAGTCGTTAGATGCTATCCATCGTTCAGCGAGCAGTTCGACACACTGAAAGAGGATGTCGTGATTTGGGAGCCGTACACCCTGCAGACACGACACGCACGATATCCCGGCGGGTTATCTATTATGTGCACTAGATATCGAGAGTACTGGCTGACTACATCGAAGATCATCTTTGATTGCCAAGTTGAGGAGATGTCTCAACAGAGGGTCATGCGACAGTTTGGTCTTTGCCAGATGGTAGATCACCTGCGTCCGGATGTTCCCCTTTCAGATGTCGTGCACGCGTAAGTAAATATATGTACATAAGGAATGTGTCTTATACTTCATCTATGTTCTTTAATGATGGTCTAACAAATTCTAATGACAGGTACTCTCGGAAAAGTAGCAAGA
Organism: Avena sativa; assembly: GCA_916181665.1. Lineage (NCBI taxonomy): Eukaryota > Viridiplantae > Streptophyta > Magnoliopsida > Poales > Poaceae > Avena > Avena sativa. The sequence continues at coordinate 254,854,121 of OV702299.1, forward strand.
CCGCCACTCAATGGCTCCAACGGGTGGGGATTTACGTCAACGAGTGGCAGAATGCACCAACACAAGTGTGGCATGCTGGCCTGTTTGATATGGAGCTATTCCACGGATACTTACAGAGGTACATGTCGATGACACGTGACATGGTTATACCCTACGGGTACGTAACTTCAGCATACCTAGTCTAGCCCAAGGAAGGCCCACGGCAGACATACGCTGGCCCATGAAGATTTTCGGGTGGCCAAGGCCCATGACGTCTTCGGATCCTTGGAGAGCAAGACTAGAGGAGATAGGAAATTCAAAGGGGTAAAACCCTAGAACTTGTAACCGACTAGGACTACGCCCGGGACCTGCCTAAGTCTATATAAAGGCCAGGAGGGCACGTCCTAGGGCAACTCGACTCATACTTTCGCACACGCATCCACGCCAGATCGAATCTGCGCACCCTGTAACCTCCGGTTCCGCCGTAATCAAAGAGCAGACAAGCAGGAGTAGGGTTTTCCCTCCGGGGGACTGAACCGGTGTAAATCTCGTGTCCCCTGGTTGCTTGTCTGTTAACCGTGCCACGATCTCCAGCATCCCCATCTTCTCCAAAACCCAAGTCCATAACAATGGGCATTGACGAGATTAAACCTCGTCAATTGGCGCCGTCTGTGGGAATTGGGGCTGCTGATTGTGCGGTCGTGACGGTTCCGAGCCGATCGATCTACAACTCCGCGGCAACGGAGAATCACCTCCTCTTCGGTGCTTTCAACTTCACCGCCCACTCGCCGGCCACCATGAAGGATTTCGAGCCCGTAGGCGACGGACTCGAAATCTTGTTCGGGAGCTTCTGCTTCCAGGTGGGACAAACTGGCACCCTCCGCCTCCCTGAGCGGGTGCCCGTGCCGTCAATCAGGCCCGCTTCGTGGGCTCCACACCCCGTGCTACGCACGTCACCATCAACAGATGAGTTCTACAGCAGCAGCAGCTGCAACTCCGATATGTGCGATCCACCTTCGGATGAAGGGACTTATGGTTCCGGATCCGAAAGCTGCGGCAGCAGCCAACCAATCTGCAGGTGCTATCTGTGCGCCGCAGTCATCCAAACCGACGAGGAAACGCCTAACCTGCCGCCCAACCCCAACCCGCAGGACGGAAACGGCGAAAACGGGGAAAATAGGGGCCACCTCATCCAACTTAGCAAAGAAGGATGGGTCGAAGCACGCCGCGCCGTCGCAGGCGAAATAGTCCTACCTCTGGACTCCTCACGTGACCTACTGATGGCATACCACTACCTCCTCATCGAGGAGCACAAGAAACAAGTCAAGATGCAGGAGACGCTCGACAAACGCAAGCAAGCAGCCTCCAAGTCCAGCGCGCGACGAGCTGCGCTCTCCGCCATAGGACCCGGCTCTAGCACAAACGGAAACCAGGGAAACAAGCACCGCTCTCGGGTGGAAAACATGGACCCAAAGGAGCGGCGTGACGCGACCCGAACTCTCCATACATCGTTCATGGATATGGACGCCGACGGCAACATCATCCCGAAGACGCCACAAGCTGCGATCATGGCAACCACTGCGTATCTCGCGGCTCACCCACCTCCGGAGGGGGACCCGAAAAGGGCCATGCATAGGTCCGCACTCACCGGACTAGGACTAATCGGAGCCGCGCTCCACGAAGACGCTCCTACGGAGCCAAAGAAGAAAGCTCCGGCCAGGCGCGACCGGAGCCCCACTCCCTCATCCGAAGATGAAGAGGAACACGATCTTCCTCGAAGGAAGAAGAGCTCGCACCGCCATAAACGCGACTACGACGCCAGAGACAAGCTTACACAGCGCAAGATCGACAAAGCACGCGCTAAACGCGCATGCTCGTCTGAATATGAGATGGATGAAGACGAAGGAGAACTCTGCGGGGCTCGATGCTTCAGCAGATCCGTCCGGCGAACACAGATGCCACGCAACTTCAAGCTTCCTTCGGATACTCCGAAGTTCAACGGCATGCAAGATCCAAAGTCCTGGCTCAGTGACCATCTGTCATCCGTTAAGCTTCACGGAGGCAACAAAGAAACCGCCATGCAATGCCTTCAGCTGCAGCTGACAGGCGCGGCACGGGTCTGGCTTAGCAGCCTATCATCAGGATCCATCCGAAGCTGGAAGGAGCTCGCTTATAGCTTCATCCGAAATTTCAAAGGCACCAGCAAGAGACCCGCCTCAATCGAAGAGTTGCGAGCCTGCACTCAGAGAACGGGTGAATCTATTCGCTCGTACATACTACGTTGGTCTACAACCAAGAACTCCGCAGCACACATCTCCGAAGAAAGGCCCATCGACGCCTTCAGGGACGGCGTCAAGCGCCCAGACTTCAAGGAGGAACTTGGGCGTGTAAAGCCCAAGACACTCGACCACCTCATGGAAATCGCCAACAGTTGGGCAGACGGCGAAGATTGCATCCAGCGGGCGCAATCAGATGAAGAGGACGACTACGGCCGAAGACGCGAACGCCGCAGCAAGAGGAGATCACGCGTCTACGAGGACCGCGACGGACCCGACATGGTCATAGCCGGCTACGCCGACCGCCGTAACGACAACAACCGCAACAGCGGAGGATACCGCAGCGGAAACTTCCGCGACAACAGACGACCAACGCAGTCGTGGCAACGCCGCGACCACGACAACGGACCCTCAGCATTCGACAAACTTTCGGGTCCATGCACCATCCACTTCTACATCGACAAACAAGATGGCAAAAAGAAAGCTAGCCACATGCTCAAGGACTGCCACGAGTTCCAGAAACTCAACGAAGGCATGGTGCAGATGAGGCAACAAGCTCCAATTCCTGCATTCGGAAACGCACCTGCGCCAGGTGAAATAGCACACGGAGCTCCTCCACCGCCGCCTATTGGAGGCCCAAATCAACCAGTCGCACCAGCGCAAAACAACGCCGGGGTCGCATACCCCCCACCAAAGGGAGCACTAAATATGATCCAGAAGGGACGCCCCACCAACAGGGTGCAGAAGAAAATCACCCGACAAATCAACTTGGTCGTGGCAACTCCGCCTGCAATCCCTGAGTACCTCAGCGGATCGGAGTCCTGCATCACATTCACTCGCGCGGATCACCCTTGCCAGATCCCTCGCCCAGGTCATGCTGCCCTGGTACTGGAGGCGCAGATCGGAGGCTTCGAGATGAGTCGCGTCTTCATGGACGGCGGCAGCGGCATCAACCTAATGTTCGCAAGCACTCTAGCAGCTATGCGGATCCCGCAATGCAGCCTGGAACAATCAGACACAACGTTCCACGGCATTGTCCTAGGGAAGGGCATCTTCCCCTGGGCAAAATAGGGCTCGACGTCATCTTCGGGAAGCCGGACAACTTTCGGCAGGAGCGCCTAGAATTCGAAGTGGTGGACTGGCCGTCGCAATACCATGCCATCCTGGGACGTGTAGCATTCGCAAGGTTCCTGGCCGTCCCACACTACGCATACCTACTACTCAAGATGCCAGGACCAAGGGGCGTCATCACAGTCCACGGGAGCTTCACCTGATCGGACCAATGCGACAGGGATTTCAACAAAATCTCCCAGTCTTTCGGCATGCAAGACTAGCTTGTAAGGCTCCGCGAGGTGACGGACAATGGGCTACCCCCAGTCACAAAGCAGAATGCACCTGACATGTCTTTCGACTCCACCATCCACACCAAGAAAGTGCAGGTCCATTCAACGGATGCCTCCAAGACGGCGCTGATCGCCAACGACCTCAGCACCGCATAGGAAGGCGCGCTCGTCGAATTCCTCCGTGAGCGCTGGGAAATCTTCGCCTGGTGTCCCGCGGACATGCCAGGAGTTCCCAGAGAATTCGCCGAGCACGCACTCAATGTCTTCCCAGACACCAAACCAGTCAAGCAGTCCACCCGAAGACTGTCGGAGCCACGAGCCGAAGCTATCGGCAAGGAGATCAACAGATTACTCGCAGCAGACTTCATCCGGGAAATCAAGGAAAGCGAGTGGCTGGCAAACACGGTGATGGTCCTGAAGAAGGACACGGACATCCTGCGGATGTGCGTGGACTTCACGTCACTAAATAAACACTGCCCTAAAGACCACTTCCCTCTTCCTCGGATCGACCAGATCATCGATTCGACTGCAGGTTGTGAGAAACTCTCCTTCCTCGACGCCTACTCAGACTATAACCAGATTCGACTCAAGGTCGAAGATCAAGAGAAAACGGCGTTCATCACACCGTTCGGAGTATATTGCTACAACACAATGCCCTTCGGGCTAAAGAACGCGGGTGCCACGTACCAGCGATGCATGCAGACCTACCTCAAGGACCAGATCGGTCGCAACGTCCAAGTCTATGTCGACGACATAGTCATAAAAACCAAGGAGGCAAGAACACTTATCGACGATCTCCGCGAGACGTTCGACAACCTTGATCGCTACAGGATCAAGCTTAATCCAGAAAAGTGCGCCTTCAGCGTCCCCTCGGGTCAACTGCTCGGGTACTTCATCTCTCAACGAGGGATCGAAGCGAACCCGAAGAAAATCAAAGCTATCATGACATGGAGAAGCCGAAAAACCTCAAGGGCGTTCAGCAGCTCGCAGGGTGAGTAGCGGCACTAAGCAGGTTCATCAGCCGCATGGGCGAGAAGGCCCTACCATTTTACCAGCTGCTGCGCAAGGCAGACAAGTTCAAGTGGACACCAGAAGCCAACGATGCATTCGAAAGCCTCAAGCGGCTCCTCTCCACCTCGCCAGTTTTGGTCACGCCAAAAGAGCGCGAGACCCTGTTGCTGTACATAGCAGCCACACACCAGGTGGTCAGCACAGTACTCGTGGTCGAACGACCCGAAGAAGGCAAGACCCACGGGGTACAACGCCCAATTTACTACCTCAGCGAGGTTCTCACTCCAACAAAACAGCGGTACCCGCACTACCAGAAGCTGGCCTACGGCGTGTTCATGATGACTCGACGACTGAGCCACTACTTCCAGGAGCATCAGGTGATGGTCGTCAACGAGGCACCCCTAAACAGCATCCTGAATAACCCAGAGGCCACAGGACGCGTGGCCCTGTGGGGCATTGAACTATCACCCCTGGACATCATCTACGAGAAGCGACACGCAATCAAATCTCAAGTCCTTCCGGACTTCCTGGTGCACTGGATGGAGCTGCAGCTGCCTGACACCCCAGACATGTCGCAGTCCTGGACAATGCATTTTGACGGCTCCAAACGCGAAGCCGGAGCAGGGGCAGGTGTCATACTGACCTCCCCGCAAGGTGACAAGATGAAGTACGTCCTTCGGATGAAATTCAGAGCCTCCAACAACGAGGCCGAATACGAAGCCCTCATCCATGGCATGAAGATGGCAAAAATATGCGGCGCAACGCGCCTGGTCATCTACGGTGACTCCAACCTTGTCGTACAGCAGACGATGAATGAGTGTGACGCACACGCCGAAAACATGATCGCGTACCGCGTGCTATACAACGCACTCGAAGGAGAATTCGACGGCTGCGAACTTCGGCACGTTGGAAGAAAGAGAGCAACGAGGAGGCCGATAGACTCGCCAACATCGGCTCCACTTGTGCAAAGGTACCACCAGGTGTGTTCCTCGAACAGATCTGTGTGCCATCCATCAAGCGTAAATTCCCCAAGGGATCACCCGAAGAAGCAGAACACTAGGGGGCTACGCTACCCGAAGGTCATGAAGGACCCGAAAAGTTGGATACCGAAGTTTCCATGGTCAACCTGATGCAGGTCATGGCAGTCGAAGAAACTTGGACACATCCATACCTCCAGTTCCTGATAAACGGAGAATTGCTAGACAGCCCGACAGATGCCCGGCGCGTATCTCGTCGGTCAAAAGCCTTCACCATCATCAACGGCGAGCTGTACAAACGCAGCATTACGGGCGTACTACAACGGTGCGTCACCATCAACGACGGCAAAGCCATACTCCAAGATATCCACGAGGGCATCTGCGGCCACCACGCAGGTAGCCGCTCCCTCGTCGCCAAAGCTCTGCGAGCAGGATTCTACTGGCCAACGGCCATGAGCGACGCGAAAGACATCGTCCGAAGATGCCACGGGTGCCAACGGTTCGCCGACAAACCGCACGCACCTTGGGTCCGAACTTCGACCCATACCCATAGCCTGGCCTTTTGCCCAATGGGGCCTCGACATGATCGGCAAACTGCCAAAATCTTCGAAAGGAGGACACGTCTTCCTCCTGGTCGCAGTCGACAAATTCACCAAGTGGATCGAAGCCATGCCAGTCACCAACCAGAAGGGCAAAACCGTCGTCAAGTTCTTCGAATCCATTGTCTACAGGTTTGGCGTACCGCACAGCATCATCACCGACAACGGATCGAACTTCATCTCCGAAGAATTCCAGGACTTCTGCGAAGGCCTCGGGATCAATATCACGTATGCCTCAGTGGCACACCCGCAAACAAACGGGCAAGTGGAAAAGACCAACGGCCTAATCGGCGCTGGCATCAAGAAGCGCCTCATGAGCTCACTCGAGCACAAAGCTGGAAACTGGACGAAAGAGCTACCGTCTGTCCTGTGGAGCTTACGTACTACGCCAAACAGCTCCACCGGCTACACACCGTTCTTCATGGTGTACGGAGCTGAGGCCGTGCTACCAGCCGAAGTACGCCACCAGGCTCCACGAGTCGTCGCTTACAGCAAAGCCGAATCCACGGCTGCACTCGAAGACGCCGTCGACACACTCGATGAAGCGCGGGATATAGCAGCCGCTCGATCAGCGGTGTACCAGCAGAGTCTCCGCAACTATCACAGCCGCTGGCTGCGCCCAAGGTCCTTCGTCGAAGGAGACCTCGTCTTGCGACTCAAGCAAAAGCAACCGAACAAACTCGATTCACCATGGGAAGGACCCTATGTCATCACCGAAGTCATCCCAGGTGGCGCCTATCGCCTCAAGCACGTGGAGTCTGGAGTCGCATACTCCAACCCATGGAACGTCTCGCACCTGCGACGATTCTACCCGTAGCAACCTACCCCCCTTTTTACTATCAATAAGGCTTTCAGCCAAGGCTACTCAGCCGAGTCATGTACCTCCTCCATTACGATATAAATAAAGCTAAGTACCTCGCCCCCAACCCTCGGTTGACTATTTTCTGCAACTTTACTACATGCTACATACGCACTCGGGGGCTCCCCCCACCTCACGATTTCATCGACTGAGGACAAAACGTGTACACCTGAGTAGCTGACCACGTCAGGCAAACAAAAAGGACACGTACTAAATCAAAGCACTGCGTGCTCGCAAACAAGCAAACCTTTACAACAAAGGGCACATACACGCCCAGCCGCAATATACAAATTTTACATCTATCTGTTTATTTTCAGGTCCTACCTACTCTGAAGAATAACCTGAGCACGCTGCTCAAACAAATCTACAATCTGTTCGACATACTGCCTTACAGCCGCGTAATGCGGACGCATATTCCACTCGCCACCATCTGGTCGAGGAGGTGGCCCAGTCGCCACAGCAGCCAAATCTACATCAGGGCGATGCACCCTCACAAGAGACAAGGCAGCCTTCACCCCTGCGATGAGCTGCTGCCGCACCAGCTCCTTGACATTGCTGGCACTCCAAAACTTCGTCAGAAGACCTGCAAGGGTCGTTGGCACGACATCCAACGGAAACATGACGTGCAGCACCGAGGAAAGCGATGTCTGCACCTGGCGGAGCACCCGCGAAACCTGGCAGACACGATCCTGCACCGTCGCCAGAACTATGGCGCGATCACGATCCATCCAGAAGAAGCCGCCGGCCTCCATGTCCTGTTGAGTCAAGCAATTGACTCGAACAGCAATACGCTCCTTTTCTTCCCTCGGAGCAAGATTGGCACCTGCGACAACCGCACAAAACAAGAGTAAGGCCAGCAGGCTCACCCGAAGAACTGAGCTACAGCCCAAAAGAAGGATCAACTTACATTGCAGCTGCTCGGACAGCCGACCCAGCTCCGCCATCAAATACTCCTCTCTGGCTGCACCACGGTCTGCTTTGGACTTCCAAACGTCAGCGCGACCGCGTAACCCAAGCAAATCTCTCTCCAAGCTGCGCACGCGATCTCGAAATAAAGCGAGCTGCGAGGAATCATCCAATGATGCTCGCAAGGGCCTTTCGGATGAAGTGTCAACTGGGTCAGCACCCGAAGGAACCTATAGCAGAAGAAAAAAGAAGGCACACAGACATTCAGCCAAGGATAGAGCACAACTCGGAGAAATTCATTAAAGTATATAAGGCCCCTACGTGGCACAAGGATGGTACTAAAAAAGATATTTACAACAAAAATAGACTACAAGCTACCCTACGTCTACTACGCCTAAGGCGGAGGGCACTGAGTCGCCTCAGAACCAGACTGCCTAGCTTTGGCCTCTCCCTGCTGCCGCAATGCGTACTCAGACAGCAAGTCAATGAGCTTGGGCCCATATCGTCTGCAGCGAGCGGAGTAGGCGGCGAAAGCTACCTCGGATCCATCTGCAGCCGTCGGCATCCGAGAAGTAATCTGGGGCAGGTCCAGCTCTGCCCCAGCCGCCATGGCCATCGCCAGCCCGACGGACGCGCCGATGCCCTTCTGCTTGCGCTTGTACGCTGCAGGCGCTTCGGCTGACAGAGCCTCTGCCAGGGCACCCACGTCTTCAAGGGATGCGCCCTTCGGGAAGAGCTCCTGGTAGAAGCGACCAAGGACCTCTTTCGCCTTGGCAAGGGAGTTGACGACGGTGCTGCAGCGGTCTTCGACCGCTACAGTGGCATCATCTAGAGCACTCCCGTGCTCCAGAGCACCGCGGTCAAACTCGATGCCTGCGGCATCTAAGACAAAAAAAGAAGAAAACATGAAGAAAGGCAACATAGAAGAAGATCCGTAGAAAAGAAGCAAGTACAAAAGCTAGCGCTCACCCGAAATAGCCTTGGCAGCAGCCATGAGCTTCTCCGCCACCCCTTTTTCACGAACAGCCGCAACGGTGGCCAGCTGCTCCTCACGATCTGCGGCCTCCTGCTGCAGACGCTCTTTCGCTTCGGCTGCCTTCGTCAGCTCTAGCTCAAGGCGCTCTCTCGCCCCAGCGGCAGCTTCGGCCTTCTGCTCCGATTGGCCAAGGCTCTTCTTCAGAGCATCGACCTCACGGAGAGAGTCGTTATGCTCCTCTGCATTTACAACAAGCAAGTGTCAAAGAACAGGACCAGGATAAGCAAGAGAAGTACTACAAGGCAGACGAATACCTTGAAGCTGCCGCAGTTTCGCCTCCAGCGTCAGGCGTTCCTCCACCAGCCGCTTGGCCTCTTGGACAAAGGGCTGCAGCAACAGGCAATAGTAGTAAGAGCAGGACTTGGGGGCTACGCCCAACACAAAGAAGCATAAACAACATCAGCATACGAAGACACTCGGGGGCTCCCCCCGTAACATCAAGCAGAAAAACTTACGTGCTCCGAAGGCGAACCCGCAGGCCCGCCTGCGAAATTCTGAGGCGCAACCACCAGCCTCTCCTGCACAGGAGGAACTGGCGCAGCATCACCAGAAGTCGCCACCGTCTGAGGAGGAGGTGACGCAATGTTCGACTCCCCCATCATCTCGCGCGCACCATCACTAGAGCCGATGGAGGATTGCCTGCATACGAACCAATCAACATAGACGCAAAAATAACAAGGGAACAAAGGACAACAGTGGCAACAAGAAAACTTACGAGCCCAACACGCTCAGTTCGAAGATAGGAGAATCCCTTCGGGCCCTCTTCTCCTCCTTCTTTTCCTCCTTCTTCTCCTCCTTCTTTTCTTCCTTCTTCCGCTTTGCTGGCGGGTGCGGAGCAACAGCCCGCACAGGAATGGCAGGAAGGGGAGAGGAAGAACCCCCATGAACATCATCATGACGCTCAAGGCCCAGAGGATTTCTGGGAGTCGGAGGAGTCGAGGCATCTGACGACTCGCTAGAGCTCCGTGATTGCTTGCGCGAATGGTCCTCACTCGATTCGTCGGCATCCTCCGCTGGGGATCGCGCTGACGGTAGCTCGGACACGGAATCCACCACTTCATTATCCGGGGCATTCGGATACCTCTCGGGCAACGGTGGCGCCATGCCCGGCACTTTGAAGCTCTGCAAAAGGAAAAGTAACTTTGTTAGCAAACAAAGGAAAAAGTACATAGCTGACAAAAATAAAAGGGAAGCACTACGTGCGCAAATCTACACCTTCGGTATGACCAACATCGAAGAAAAGGGAGGAGTCAGCGACTTCCCCGGGATTTCTTCGTCGGCCTTGAACTTCAACAGCGCGTGAAGAGCCTTGTCAAGTTCCACCTCAGAGATTTTCTCACTCGAAACCCTCGTCGGATCACGGCGCCCAGAGTAAAGAAACATCGGATGCGCCCTCGCTTGGAGAGGCTGCACCCGACGCTCAAGAAACGTCCGGATGATGTCGACACCGTTCACCTCCTTCTCAGGAATCAGTTGGAGATCCTTCACCCGACGGTACAAGGCCTCTATCTCCGCCACTTCACCGTCTAAGATTTGGTTTTTCCAGGATCTTTTCTTCTCAATCAATTGGGAGGGGTCAAAAGGAACGAGACCAAAATCTTGCCCAGGCAGTACGGAGTCACGGATGTAAAACCATTTCCTCCGCCAGTACTGGACAGATTCGGACATGGAAAAGGAAAAGAATTGCACATTGGGACTGAGGGAGATGATGAAACCCCCAATGGGATACACACCATCCGAACCAGACTACCTCTTCACAGAATAAAGCTTCCGGAAGAGGCCAAAGTGCGGCTCAATGCCAAGCCAACACTCGCAAAGCGTGATAAAACACGCAATGCGGAGAAGGGAGTTGGGAGACAGATGATGGAGTTGAACCCCATAGAAAAAGAGCAGTCCACGAAGGAAGTCATAGACCGGAAAAGAAAACCCGCGAATCATGAAGGCAACAAACATAACCCGATACCCAGATGGGGGACGGGGGATTACCTCATTGCCGGGGAGTCTCACGACCGTCGTGTCTTGCGGGATCAGGCTCCGCTCGCGCAGTTTGCGGAGATCGCTCTCCCGCGTTTCTGATCGCCGCCAGCCACCGTCGGTGACGCGAGCAGTGGCGGTGCCCTTCTTGCCTCCGGCGGCGCTGGTCCCAACTGCATATGAGGACTTATTTGTTTTCCCCATGGCGCTACGGCGGTGGTGGCGTTGCCAACGAAGAAAAGACAAAGGAAATGTGGAGGAAACTCTCAGCGCGCAGCAAGAATAGATCAAGAACGAGGGGGCAGTGAATAGATGAACTGCTGCGGTGAAAAACAAACCACGATTTCACCAGGAATTATAACAGCGAAGAGGACGCACGCTGGCCGTCCATCGAGAAGACCTAACGCCAATGGTAGATCTGGCCGTACACGTGTCAGCACCAAAACGAACCGTCGTTACCACGCCGTCCACTACGTGCGGAAATCGAGGAGACGCCGTAATCATCTCCACGCCGCGCGTGACTGGTCAATTCAAAGTCAGCAAGTGGGACCCACGTTTCGTCCAGTCAAGTCATCTCTGGCGTAGCAGACGCTTGAGGTCATCGATCGTAAACACTGACGTCATCAAAAGCTATACTAGCACCACTTCGGCTCCACAGCTAAAAGTACTCACTCGAATCTACGATTCGACTAAATACTTGGGGGCTACTCCTATCAGGAGCGCTGGCCGCGCACCCAACAGATAAATAAGGACAAAATTATTTCTCTGAGTCCTACGTCGAGTTTACGACTCCACTACGGACTTGGGGGCTACTCCCATAGGGAGGATGGATTTAAGCATCCGAAAATTTTCGAGTCCTGCGAACCTAATGATTGAAACAATGCTTGAACTAAAAGTCTCCGTTCGAGTCTACGACTCGAACAGACACTTGGGGGCTACTCCCATAGGGAGCGCTGGTCGCGCACCGTATGAAATCTTCGACTGTGATCTTCCGGATCTGCATGCAAAAACTTTTTTGGCAACTCTGCCCCAACAAAACGCTAAGTGAGCGACAATCTCCTTGGCCACCCGAAACACCTCCGAGGTGATAAATGTTCGGATGCTGCGTCTGCGACGCAAAGATAAGACCTACAGATATCATCTGATGGCCTGGCAACGCACCTGACTGCGCTCTGCTAGTATGAATCCGTACCAGCAGGTACGATGAAAAATCTCGACGGACGCGTTGGGTACACCAATTAAAATCACTGGAATTCCACTCCTATAAGTCCTCCGCGGCCTGAGTCGAATTACGCCAGCATATGTTCCAGGCCCGGGTTAAGGGACTCGAACCTGAAGAAGATCGTGTTGTTTCGTCCTAAGACAGTTAACTGACCCTGATCCATCAGGTGAGTCAGGCACACGCATCAACAATCCCTACACACATATGCTATTAACATATAGCTGCTCCCGAAGGATGGAAGAGTCCTCAGCCGAATCTACGATTCGACTGATCACTCGGGGGCTACTGACATGGTTATACCCTACGGGTACGTAACTTCAGCATACCTAGTCCAGCCCAAGGAAGACCCACGGCAGACATACGCTGGCCCATGAAGATTTTCGGGTGGCCAAGGCCCATGACGTCTTCGGATCCTTGGAGAGCAAGACTAGAGGAGATAGGAAATTCAAAGGGGTAAAACCCTAGAACTTGTAACCGACTAGGACTACGCCCGGGACCTGCCTAAGTCTATATAAAGGCCAGGAGGGCACGTCCTAGGGCAACTCGACTCATACTTTCGCACACGCATCCACGCCAGATCGAATCTGCGCACCCTGTAACCTCCGGTTCCGCCGTAATCAAAGAGCAGATAAGCAGGAGTAGGGTTTTCCCTCCGGGGGCCTGAACCTGGGTAAATCTCGTGTCCCCTGGTTGCTTGTCTGTTAACCGTGCCACGATCTCCAGCATCCCCATCTTCTCCAAAACCCAAGTCCATAACAATGGGCATTGACGAGATTAAACCTCGTCAACACGGTTACGTCCCATTCCACACGCACATGACGATGAGATATACCCTAGCCAGTCAACACTGGAGTCCAGACAGTCAGCGGTAAGTACTTTATTTAGAGCATAATCAGCATGAGTGCCTATGTAGTGCATACCTAACTATGAGACAAATGCAGGCCGATATGACGTGGGAGCTACAGACTGAGGTGGCTCAGTACGGACGATCGCTTTCGAACGTTCCTCTTGTGCCCCGTCAGCAGGCTCAGTCCTTTGCCCGGCGGGTCGAGGAGAAGCTACGGCGTATCTACGCGGCCATCACGTGCACCAGCGTCTCAGACATCGTTCAACACCGAGAAGCACAACGCCCATCGCGTCACTCGGTGGAGGAGCGCGCCCCACGTCGATCCACGCAGCAGCGCCCACCGCGTCACTCGGTGGAGGAGCGCGCCCGACGTCGATCCATGGAGCAGCCACCTTCTCCAGACCATGCTGGAGGCTCGGGATGGCACGAGGAGCATATTTCTCCACCACTCCGCCACGGGCCTCATCCACGACTCTCACAGCAGGCGCCGCCGAGAGCACCACCTCCAGACCAGGCTGGAGGCTCGGGGTGGCAACAATCACAGTTTACTTCTGACCCGTGGCAGCAATCGCAGTTTAATATCGACCAGTTGCAGCAAAACCAGATTACTTTCGAACAATGGCAGCATCAGCAGCCGATCCCCTACATGGACTTTGCTTATCGACCACAATCTCATCCTCATGGTAAGCGTGTCCCTTCCTACTATTATTAGATGCAGTATGCCATTGTTCAGTACTTAATTTCTTGTACACTAGAAGGAGACTCCATTACATGGGACAGTACTGACGACCGTCATCAGCAGACACAGCACGAGCAGGTAGATTGGTTTAGCCAGTATCAGCCAGGTACTCCACCACCTATCCCCACACAGGATACACAGGATCAAGATGAAGGGTCAACTGCACCTCGTCGTGATGTGATGCCACCCCACAGATATGGATGGAGTACACCGAGGCCTCCGCCACCTCGTCGTCGACACCAGTGATATCTACTTATGTATCAGTTATTTACCTATCTATGTATGAGACATCATTCTATTATTTCATGATTTTATTCGACAAACTACTCAACATAACTTGCAACATAGTTCAACATAACTTGCGGTACATAAATAAGAGTCCTATCTATCCCTAGCATGATGCCTTTCCCTTTCCCTTCGATGATGCCTCGCCCTTTCCCTTGGACGATCCCTCGCACTTGCTCTTCTTGGCCTGCGCTTTCTTCTTCTCCTGCCTCTTGTCTCACTCAGCTCTCGCCTTGCTTCCAACGGGTGGCGGCATGAAGATATCATCCTCATCTTCGCTCTCTTCTATCCAGGGCCTACGTGCCACAACCTGCTCCGTCATGTCAGCTTGACTCTTCTTGGCCTGCTCTTTCTTCTTCTCCTGCCTCTTGTCCCACTCAGCTCTTGCCTTGCTTCCAACGGGTGGCGGCATGAAGATATCATTCTCATCTTCGCTATCTTCTATCCAGGACCAAGGTGCATCCGCCCGCTCCAAACTGCGAGCTTTTCCCAGGACCAAGGTGAGCTTGTCCCACCTTGCTTGGATCCTGACAAGCTCTGCTCGTACCTGATCTGGGGTCTTCAGTTTCCACCCTCTTCGGTGAAGTGACTTACCAAGCATAACGAGAGCATCATAGTTCGTTACCAACGTATCCCAGTCGGGATACGTATCGCCTATCACAACAGTTATGGCTATGAAGAAAAGCCCAATGGACATATCTACAGGCCAGGGAGACGCGTCGGTCATAGTGGAGAGGAGTAGAGGAAAATGCGAGAGCAAGAGAAGAGGAGGGAAATGAGAGAGTAAGAGGAGGAAGAGATGAACTGGGTTAAAGGATACATCCCGTTGCCCGGATTTATAGAGGCACCGAACCGAATAGGCGGGAAAAAAGGGCGGGAAGTCGTGGCGGGAAAAAAAGGGCGGGAAGTAGCGGCGGGAAAAATTAGCGGGGAGTACCGGCGGGAAAAATCGGCGGAAAGGATTGCCGAGGAGCGGACGATTATTTAGCGGCAGTATTGTCGACGGCGGAAGCACTGGGGCGTCGTCTCCTCAACGGACAACAACACGCGTCGTCTCCTCAACCGACGATCAACCTATTCGTCTGGCGAACAGCCGACGCTCAGGGGCGTCGTCTCCTCAACGGACGACACCACCTGTCGTCTGCTCAACCGACGAAGGCGCTCGGTCGTCCGTTTAACGGACGACGGACCGACAGAACTGAAATTTGCCAAATTTGCGTATTATTTGTGAAAATCAATAAAAAAATGTATTATTTAAAAAAATTTAGCGAAAATGGCGCTATGTAAAAAATGATAAAAAAGTTACAAATACTTTTTATTATATGTGAAATAGATGTATCATACTCCCTCTGTCTCAAAATAGCTGTTTTTGTCAAAATTTGGATAAATCTAGACGCTATTTAGTATATAGATACATCCATATTTAGTAAATTTTCGGCATCTATTTTAAGATGGAGGAAGTAGTGTGTTATAAAGTGACACAACTTTTTTATGGATAGCTCAATATGAGTATGTATTTAGACGTTAAAAGAATAATAATGATTTATTTTAGCTGTACTAACTTTTTTATTTACTTTGAGTATTTACTTCTAAATAAGAGATAAGAAGTTGTTGGTCGAACAATTCAAAAATATATATAAAGATTAAAAAAGTATTTTTATAATGTAACCAAGGTGAAGCCATTTCGTTTATTAAGGTTGGTGTACATTTCTTACAAGTATGCAAGTAACATTCCATGAAAAAAAAGGATTTAATTTACTGTATGAAGAAACGATGCGATGGTCACATGCATGTCTGTGGCAGGTTTGTCTGAAGAAAGGATGCGATGGTCACATGCATATCTATGGCAGGTTTCCCAGGAAACTTTTTATGTAGGTCCCGCTCCAATAAAAAAGGTTATACTCACATGAGACTACCTAGGTTGCATTGCAAGTCAGCGTCTAGAGAATTCGTGTAGCTCCTAGGAGGTTCACACTCGTGCAGGCTCGACCTGTGCAGACAGAGTGCGCAGAGAGAGGCGAATCCAGCTTAAGGTGACCGTCGGATCATTCCAGACAACACCTGATGAACGGTAGATGATAGATTTGTATTGCAAATCAACGGTTGAGAGCTTCAGAGGTGTTTTGGCGGGAACCGGGAAGAGGCTCGTAAATCCAAATTTAAACTGCTGTATTATAGTAGTAGAGATATTCCTCAAGCATTAAGACAAACACGTTTTGGACAACAGAGGCCATTAGAACATGAAGCAAGATAAGAGAAAATCAATCAAGCGGTAGACTTCCCGACCTCACCATGGAGGCTTCAGCCGCCCGAGCTTGTGGGCCCCGCCCCTATGGTGTCGTAGATCCAGGGTGGCCTGCAGTAGATCACCTCGCGCCCCCACCTGTCCGGCTCGCATCCTGGTCATACCAGCGGAAACACCTTATGGCTCTCTAGCCGCTTGACCTGTATCCCTGCAAGAGGAGGCAAACGCCCACGGGCTCACGCCGGTGCCGTGCCTCCTCGTCTCCGTGTCTGGCTAGTTGCAGCACCTCTCATCATGCCGCTTGCTTTGTGCTCCACATACTGACTCCCCTGTCGAGGTTGGACTTGGCGGGTCCATGACCCGGTGGCTGACGCAAGAGGTGGGGGAGGGGCATCAGCAGTTTGGGAGGTGGGGGAGGGGAGTTGGTGGCGTCAGAGTTAGGTGAGGGGCGCTGCTCGCTCACAGGAATCGGGGGAGGTCCGGATAGTGGGAGCACCAGTCCCTTGTAGGGCGCTTGGTTGTAGATTAATATTCTACAACCGATTTTAGAATAGATGTTATATATATATGTATATATATATATCAGCACTATTCTGCAATATTTTGGGCACCTACTTGAACTTATCTAGACATTCAGTTGAACTGCCCTCGAACTTCCTGGCCTAAGCTTGAACTGCCCCTATTAAAACTGCGTACTTTTGAAAATACGTTGAAAGTTTATTGTGGACCCACCCTGTACTGCGTACTTTTATTTATGACCGTTTCTGTATTGAACTGCCCTTATCCTGATCTTGAACTACCCGTATGACCGTACTTGAGGTGCTTTGTACAGTTTTTCCGTGACCCAGTTAGGTCCCTGCTTTTCCCCAAGCTTGATATGCCTGTCTTTCAAGGATGAGTTGCTCATGCAGGCAATGTTGAGATGCCTGGCTCTGAAGGTTGAGCTGCCCAAAACTTACAACAAATGAAAATAAGTCTAACTTTGGACAACTGAGCAGCTCAAGTTACTATTTTCAAGCAGTGCAACCCATGATACATAGGCAGCTCAAGCTCAAAACTTACAACAAATCAAGATAAGTTCAATTGTGGATAACTGAGCAGCTCAAGTTACTATTTCAAGAAGTCCAACCCATGATACACAGGCAGCTCAAGCTCAAAACTTACAACAAATAAATATGAAGGATCTTGGTGAGATATTTCTTGATGAAATCTTGGTGAGGATCTTATAGGAGCTTCAGGATGAACTTGATTTATTTTGACCGGGATTTTTCTCGTTTGAGGAGGACCCATTGCTTCGGATTTGATGAAACTTGATGAAATCGGTGGGGACACCGTCGTCTCTCACGTCACCGGCAAGAAGGACAAGCTCAAATCCACCTCCCGCGCCGTCTCTATTGTCCCGCTTGAGAATATCCCGTCGGAGAAGAAGGTACAGGAGGCGGAGGACGAGCTCGAATCCTTATCGAAGTGGTCACCTCACGGCGTCCCTCGCCCCCTCGCGCCAGTGTCCCGCCATCGCTCGCTCGGGCCACGCTAGAGAAGAAGGTGCGGAAAGGTGGGGGACGAGCTCCAAACTCTAGCGTCCCTTGCTCCCTCGCACCGGTCCTGTCGTTGCTCGCTTGCTCGGGCCACACCGGGGAAGAAGGTGCATAGAGGTGGGGGACGAGTGATGGAGCTGACGTGGAGCACTTCGTTGGAAACCCCAAGAGCAAGGTGTGATGAGCACAGCAGCAAGTCTTCCCTCAGTAGAGACCGAGGTTATCGAACCAGAAGGACGAAGGAAACGTCACACAGGTGTTGCAAGCAACGCGGAGACCTTCACAACACAAACTCATGACTTTGACCCAACGAATCAGTGAGGTTATCAAGCTCACCAGTTTGCTGTATCAAAGGATTAAACGTACCATGTGGAAGGTAATGGTTTGCAGCAAGTAAACATGTAACAGTGACAGATGTATCAACAGTAAAGATTGGACCGGGGGTTCATAGTTCACTGGAGGTGCTCTCCTTAGATAAACAACATGGCATGAAGGGTAAACAAATTACAGTAGGGCAATTGACAGGAACTGAGCAAGGCATAACAATGCAATTACTAGTCAAAAAGATCCTATGAGATTCGATTGGGCAATACAACAAGATACATAGACCGCCATCCAACTGCATCTATGACTAGAAGTCCACCTTCAGGTTATCATCCCAACCCCCTCTAGTATTAAGTTGCAAGCAACAGACAACTGCTTTAAGCAAAGTGTGTAAGGTAAACAGTCCACATGTTCCATGAACAAGAGACCGTTGTTTTCTTCCTAGTGGCAACAACACATCTACAACCGAAGAGATTTTTGTCACTTCCCTTGGAAACTAGAGGCATGAACCCACTATCGATCATAAATACCCCCTCTTGGAGTCACTAGCAACTACTTGGCCAAGATAGCTACTAACAACAGAGAGCATGCAAGATCACAAACAACACATACATGATAGAATCATAAAGACAAAACCATTAATAAAACCAACATAATAATCTCAATATCCATCGGATCCCCGCAAACACAACATGCATGATTACAAATATATTAGATCTTGATCATGAATGGAGCTCACAAGATCTATATGTCACATCCCAAAATTCTCCTAATTTTGGAATGTGAAATAAATAAATAAGTTTGATTGATTGTTTGACTATGTTGAAAATTCTCAAAGAGAAGAAACTTGTTGAACAAAAAATCCTCTCAACCTTGAATTCAAAATCTTATATTCTTTTGTTATGACCTAAGTAGCCATATAGGCAAAAGGGCATGGATTGATTATGGATTGTAGAATTGGTGTGCAAGATTTCAAAATAAAAATCATGAAGCATTCATAAGCATTTCATTACATCCATGCAAAGTTCTCACAAACTGAATCCAAATCCTGGTATCTAAATCCTATAGTTGATTCGCCCAAATGTTCCTAAAGGTAATTAAATTGACTTTATAAAACCCACTGTTGCTAAGGTATAAATTATTGATAATTATAGCCTAAATAGATCCAATTAATATTACAAAATTTTAGAAACAAAATTGAGCTCATTTGGAGTTATTATGAAAAAGTTATGGAATAAATACAAACAAATAAAGATATAAATAAAATAGAATATATAAGGATTTATAAACCCACTACTTGCAAACTAGTAAAAAGATTACAAATTTGATCCTATAATGATCTTTTCGATTTTAGAAAAATTTAAAAACAAGAATCATATCATTTGGAGTTCGTATGCAAAAGATATGAGGGAAACAAGTAAATAGAAAAAGGAAAAAAAACTAAGCGGGCCGGCCCAGCTAGGGACCGACCGAACTAGGAGTGTACCTGAAGAAGGGATCGATCGGTTGCTTTAAAAACCGTGTGAATCAGTTTTTTTTGAAACCTATCTTTATTCAAACTCTCATAACTTTTTATCTACAACTCCGAATTGACTTCCGTTTGTTTCTACTTGTTCCCTACTCCAAAACCTATCTCCCTACCATCCTAAACCTCCGTATAAACTCGTGGAGCCACAGCTGTACAAGTTTCTCTTCTTGAAATCCCGAATCTACATATGCCCGAATCTTATTTCGCTTTTTAACCCATCTAGACTTCGTCGTTTGCCTTCGGTCAAAAAAACGAAAGTTGTAGAACTCGTCGAAATCTTTCAATCCTGACAAACCTCACCTCTTTTCATCCACCATAGCCGGAGAATTTCGCACCGCAATATTTCAGATCTGACGGTGTAAATCCAAGATGTACTCGCGTTCGTTTCTTCAAATCCAAATTCCTTTGGTGAGAAGGTACGACTAATGATTCCCCACAACTTTCATGTTCTATGTTTTTCAATTTGACCTACGGATTTGTCTCTCTAACACAGATCTGTTTCTTGTCTATTCTGAGCCAAAATCGGGTCAATCTCCTCTCCTAACCACTGGATCTCATCCCAACGGCCAGGATTAGATCGATTCCGTGAAGGGGTACGAGCCAACCGGATCTTGCCACGTGTCAACGTCAAGTCAGCATCTAGTCCCAGTCAGCATGCAAAGTCAACCTGTCCAGTCAGCGGAATATTCTCTGGAATATTCAGTTCGAATTTAAAATTGCACATTATAGATCTAACTTGTAAAATTCATTAGAAATTCATACCACGTCCAAAAATTGCATATAATATATAAAATTGAAGATAATTTTATGTAGAATCATCTTATCAGAATAGATCCAATTTTTACTATACGTGGTTACTGCAGTAATTTAATTAGTTTTAATGGTCTTTTAGGTTAATAAATTCATAGAAAATTATCTGTAACTCCGAAAAATATGAACAATATATCAAATTGAAGCTACTATAATGCAGATTAATAATATCTGGTTGGATACAGCCTTTGCTGATTATTTACCCTGTAGAAATTTAATTAGTTTTAATAGCTTTATAAATCATTAAATTCATAGTAAATTAATTGCTTGTCACAAAAATATAAATGATATACCGATGGAAAGCTGGTTCCACGTAGATCATCAATATACAAATGGTTCAGGAAAATACTGTAAGGTTTTGCAGTAATTAAATAAATGGTTTAATGGCTTATTTAGAGTAATAAATTCATAAGAAAATAAATACTGCTCAGAAAATTATAAATAATATGTCCCTAGAATCACAATTCCGTGGAGATTACAGCTATAATTTTAGTTTGATTTGTAGGCAACAGAAACTACATAAATCATTTAAAACCCATTAAACACTATTTAAATCATACAAAAAGATCTATAACTCCGATTAGGGTGAATCCAACGCCTGCTGGTTCGTATTAACGTCCTCTATCCAGTGAACCCAAGAAAAAAATTTAATTCGACAGTTAGAACAGGCGTTACAACAGAACTATTAAAACCCCTATATTGGCAAGTAATTATTAATAACAAGTACTCCATTGCATTAATTGGCCTCTTGCATGCATCATATACCTCAATATTGTTTAGAGAACTAAAGTAACAACCATTGTGACTTATTAAATTGTCATGCATGCATTTGTTGCATTTGTTTGATCTCTATGTGCTATTGTTTATGTTGTATGCAATTGTTTGATCGATAGATTGCGAGGAGTGCAACGTGTGTGATTGCAACTACTATGATTCCAAGTATTGTGGTTATGACAAGTGCAACCATTATATCTATGAGGATTGTGAGGATTATATAATTGACTACATCTACAACAAAGGCAAGTGGTGCTATCTTGGTCATAAATGTCCTACTGTTTTCCTATGCATTGTAGATGTTTTTGTAGAATTGCATATGTAGGAATTGATGTGTATATGCTATGCTATGTCCCATATTATTCCCTAGCATTCCTTGTTTATGAGCCACCGTTGGTAGATGTGCTTAGCCATGCTATGATGAACGAGGGCTGGGTTACATCACTAATGTTTATGCTAAATGTGTTGGTTTGCGAAAACTAAAACAACTTAATCAATGAATTTCTTGGGTGTGATGGGACTGATAATTTTTGGTGGTATCATTGCGGAAAGGCACCCAGGACACTGAGAAAGGATTGGCTTCTTTGTTTGGTAGCTTTCATGTGCAACCATGTGCCAATAATGGAATGGGCGGTTGGTTGGACTCAGTAGGTTGTGGTAAGTCGAACCCACGTATCCAGAGATGTAGATAGTGTAGGTTGGACCGATGCGTGTCGGGTTTGGGGAGCTACTTCTCGAACGGTTCCTTCTTGGACTTCTCCCTATCATCACCCAATATGAGAGTGGTGGTACGAGCTGGGCTGGACAAGTCACATGGGTAAAGTGTACTAACCTCTGCAGGGTGTATAAACTAAGTGCTTAGCCGTGTCCCCGGTTATGGACAGTTTGAGCGACCTGATACTGATGCTATGATATTTCTCACTCATCCTTATTTCTTAATTACTTAAAACTTGTTGGGTGAACATAATTGGGTAGGAGCACCTGGGAGTGAACCAGAGTGTCCTATTTATCGTATTGGAAAACTACTTTGTTACAAATGTTAGGATAAAACTGTTGCTTTATGCAAATGAGCCTGAACTCCACTTGGCCAAATAAGCATGTAGTTGATAGATCTGTTGTTAACCACTTTAGCCTACTTGCCATACATTCAATGTATTGACCATTTGTGGCTACAACATTTCATGTTGCAGGTTATATCATATTTGAGTGATCGTTCATAGGTCGCGAGACTCCACTCAACAATTGTTCACCTGTGGCGCATTTGGAGGATGGAGATCTACCTTGTATTCGTTTTCCGCTTTGTACTTGAATAAATAATGTAAAATTCTGGATCATATCGTTGTATTTATGATGCACAGTTATATTTGGTATCATTTTGTACTGTGTGTGCCAGTGAACCGTTCCAGGGATTGGCACTATACACATGAACTCAGCCTTATCAGGCGAGGGTGTTACAGGATGGTATCAGAGCTGTGTGTTGACTGTAGGATCGTGACCTTAGAAATGGATTAGTAATAGAAGACCTTTATTAGGAGAAATATCATATTTTATACTTATTAGATTTCTTATATTCCTTGTCTATCATTTTCCAACACCTCTCCTTGTTCAAACTTGTAGATGTCCATTCATTTGATTAGTAGAAGAAGTGATCTACCATAAAAACTACAAGAATTGGAAAGTGTTATTAGTAGTTTTTTATAAATCAAATCACTATATGAGAGTTGGCCTACAAGTAAAGAACAAATAACATGACATAAATGAACATCTCACCAAGTTTGGGTAGGTCTGGACCACCATATTTTATCTCTTTAGGAGATCATCGCTATCGTGTTAGCATATTGTTCTTACCAACTTTTGTGGTATGACAATATAGGTTGCTTGCTTGTTTGTACTGAACCATATCGCGTGATGCCTTGTTTAGGATCTGTTGTTTGAAACTCTAAAGTTGCTGGAGTTTTCGTGTGGTTTTAAAATCATTTTAATGGTGTAATTTGATTGAAATTCGTGAGATTGCTGCTGCAGTTTTCTGCCTGACCTGTTGTACCGCGTGATTTTTCATATTTTATTGGTAACTCAGAAAAATCTAAAACAATAGTATCTGGAGCATAATTACCTGTAGTATATGTACAAAAATTGGCTAAACTTCCTGACGAGTTTAAGTCGGTCAAAAAAAAATTCGTGAAGTCTGCTGTACCGTTTTGACAGATTTTGTTTATTGCTTATATGTTGCTATGTTTTACTCTAGCATTGTTCCCAATGCTTTCAAACTATTTTGTGGTTATATACTGCTATATTTAGACCCCTGTAATGTTATTATACAAGTGTTTGATTGTGTGTTGATTCTTTATGATTGTTTGCTTGTTTGTGACATTGATTGCTTCATATAGTTATGGGTAGGATTATTTTCTTAGTCATTTCTTTCCTATAGAATCTATTCTTTACTATCTTGAACCCTTGGAGATCTAATGATGTGTTAAGTGGAAGGTTTGACAACACAATGCATTTAGGAAGGATAATGCTTTATCTAATAAAAAAAAGATGTGGGAGTATGAAGTGTTGAAATGATGTTATGTAGTAGAATGCCCGAGTGATAGAAAAACGTGAGAATGCCCGAGTGATAGAAAAACATGTTGAAATGATGTTATGAAGTGTTGAAGTGTTGAAGTGTTGAAACATTCTTCAAGGCAAGTGAGAATGCCCGAGTGATAGAAAAACGTGATTCACCTATCCTCATACAGGGTAATGATTTGGGTGCAGGATGGATTGATCACCACTCCTACTACTCTTATTATTCGCTCTTATACTGTTGGCTTTGCGAATCTTGAGTGCCCTTTTCAATCTTAGCAGAGAGTCGACGTTGATCCTAAAACCTAGAATGGTATATTGTTACACCCTTCTAAAAGCATCCATTTCTAAGCATAAGAATGTACGGTAAGGATGAATCCCAACTATGAATTATGGGCACCGTAAAGTAAATGTTCCCTATTTGCCCACCATGAGAGTTTTGCTAGTTTAAGAAGTGCTTTCTCGGAAACTATCAATCATGATGTTTAGAATGTGCTAGAGACATTGTGCCAATAAAAGTCTAAAGGAGAACCAATCTGAGCTAAGTGAATCCTTGAGAAATGACCTAGTCAATTTTATTTTAAGGGCGGTAGCACTCTAATGGATCCCGAACCTTTCTTTCTTTCTAGCCTTCCCAAATCTCGGGACGAGATTTCTTTTAAGGGTGGTAGTCTGTCACATCCCAAAATTCTCCTAATTTTGGAATGTGAAATAAATAAATAAGTTTGATTGATTGTTTGACTAAGAGAAGAAACTTGTTGAACAGAAAATCCTCTCAACCTTGAATTCAAAATCTTATATTCTTTTGTTATGACCTAAGTAGCCATATAGGCAAAAGGGCATGGATTGATTATGGATTGTAGAATTTGTGTGCAAGATTTCAAAATGAAAGTCATGAAGCATTCATAAGCATTTCATTACATCCATGCAAAGTTCTCATAAACTGAATCCAAATCCTGGTATCTAAATCCTATAGTTGATTCGCCCAAATGTTCCTAAAGGTAATTAAATTGACTTTATAAAACCCACTGTTGATAAGGCATAAATTATTGATAATTATAGCCTAAATAGATCCAATTAATATTACAAAATTTTAGAAACAAAATTGAGCTCATTTGGAGTTATTATGAAAAAGTTATGGAATAAATACAAACAAATAAAGATATAAATAAAATGGAATATACAAGGATTTATAAACCCACTACTTTCAAACTAGTAAAAAGATTACAAATTTGGTCCTATAATGATCTTTTCGATTGTAGAAAAATTTAAAAACAAGAATCATATCATTTGGAGTTCGTATGGAAAAGATATGAGGGAAACAAGTAAATAGAAAAAGAAAAAGAAAAAAACCCTAAGCGGGCCGGCCCAGCTAGGGACCGACCGAACCAGGCGTGTAGGTGAAGAAGGGATCGATCGGTTGCTTTAAAAACCGTGCGAATCAGTTTTTTTCAAACCTATCTCTATTCAAACTCTCATAATTTTTTATCTACAACTCCGAATCGACTTACGTTTGTTTGTACTTGTTCCCTACTACAAAACATATCTCCCCACCATCCTAAACCTCCATATAAACTCGT
Source organism: Avena sativa (assembly GCA_916181665.1). NCBI lineage: Eukaryota > Viridiplantae > Streptophyta > Magnoliopsida > Poales > Poaceae > Avena > Avena sativa. The sequence goes on from OV702299.1 coordinate 254,879,538, forward strand.
GGAGCCACAGTTGTACGAGTTTCTCTTCTCGAAATCCCGAATCTACATATGCCCGAATCTTATTTCGCTTTTTAACCCATCTAGACTTCGTCGTTTGCCTTCGGTCAAAAAACGAAAGTTGTAGAACTCGTCGAAATCTTTCAATCCCAACAAACCTCACCTATTTTCATCCACCACAGCCGAAGAATTTTGCACCGCAATATTTCAGATCTGACGGTGTAAATCCAAGATGTACTCGCGCTCGTTTCTTCAAATCCAAATTACTTTGGTGAGAAGGTACGACTAATGATTCGCCACAACTTTCATGTTCTAAGTTTTTCAATTTGACCTACGGATTTGTCTCTCTAACAAAGATTTGTTTCTTGTCTATTCTGAGCCAAAATCGGGTCAATCTCCTCTCCTAACCACTGGATCTCATCCCAACGGTCAGGATTAGATAGATTCCGCGAAGGGGTACGAGCCAACCGGATCTCGCCACGTGTCAACGTCAGGTCAGCATCTAGTCCCAGTCAGCATGCAAAGTCAACCTGTCCAGTCAGCGGAATATTCTCTGGAATATTCCGTTCGAATTTAAAATTGCACATTATAGATCTAACTTGTAAAATTCATTAGAAATTCATACTACGTCCAAAAATTGCGTACAATATATCAAATTGAAGATAATTTTACGTAGAATCATCTTATCAGAATAGATCCAACTTTTACAGTACGTGGTTACTGCAGTAATTTAATTAGTTTTAATGGTCTTTTAGGTTAATAAATTCATATAAAACTATCTGTAACTCCAAAAATATGAACAACATATCAAATTGAAGCTAATATAATGTAGATTAATAATATCTGGTTGGATCCAGCCTTTGCCGATTATTTACCCAATAGAAATTTAATTAGTTTTAATAGCTTTATAAATCATTAAATTCATAGTAAATTAATTGCTTGTCACAAAAATATAAATGATATACCGATGGAAAGCTGGTGCCATGTAGATCATCAATATGCATATGGTTCAGGAAAATACTATAAGGTTTTGCAGTAATTAAATAAATGGTTTAATGGCTTATTTAGAGTAATAAATTCATAAGAAAATAAATACTGATCAGAAAATTACAAATAATATGTCCCTAGAATCAGAATTCCGTGGAGATTACAGCTATAATTTTAGTTTGATTTGTAGGCAACAGAAACTACATAAATCATTTAAAACCCATTAAACACTATTTAAATCATACAAAAAGATCTATAACTCCGATTAGGGTGAATCCAACGCCTTCTGGTTCGTATTAACGTCCTCTATCCAGTGAACCCAAGAAACAAATTTAATTCGACAGTTAGAACAGGCGTTACAACAGAACTATTAAAACCCCTATATTGGCAAGTAATTATTAATAACAAGTACTCCATTGCATTAATTGGCCTCTTGCATGCATCATATACCTCAATATTGTTTAGAGAACTAAAGTAACGACCATTGTGACTTATTAAATTGTCATGCATGCATTTTTTGCATTTGTTTGATCTCTATGTGCTATTGTTTATGTTGTATGCAATTGTTTGATCGATAGATTGCGAGGAGTGCAACGTGTATGATTGCAACTACTATGATTGCAAGTATTGTGGTTATGACAAGTGCAACCATTATATCTGTGAGGATTGTGAGGATTATCTAATTGACTACATCTACAACAAAGGCAAGTGGTGCTATCTTGGTCATAAATGTCCTACTGTTTTCCTATGCATTGTAGATGTTTTTGTAGAATTGCATATGTAGGAATTGATGTGTATATGATATGCTATGTCCCATATTATTCCCTAGCATTTCTTGTTTATGAGCCACCGTTGGTAGATGTGCTTAGACATGCTATGATGAACGAGGGCTGGGTTACATCACTGATGTTGATTCTAAATGTGTTGGTTTGCGAAAACTAAAACAACTTAATCAATGAATCTCTTGGGTGTGATGGGAGTGATAATTTTTGGTGGTATCATTGTGGAAAGGCACCCAGGACACTGAGAAAGGATTGGCTTCTTTGTTAGGTAGCTTTCATGTGCAACCATGTGCCAATAATGGAATGGGCGGTTGGTTGGACTCAGTAGGTTGTGGTAACTCGAACCCACGTATCCATAGATGTAGATAGTGTAGGTTGGACCGATGCGTGTCGGGTTTGGGGAGCTACTTCTCGAACGGTTCCTTCTTGGACTTCTCCCTATCATCACCCAATATGAGAGTGGTGGTACGAGCTGGGCTGGACAAGTCACATGGGTAAAGTGTACTAACCCCTGCAGGGTGTATAAACTAAGTGCTTAGCCGTGTCCCCGGTTATGAACAATTTGAGCGACCTGATACTGATGCTATGATATTTCTCACTCATCCTTATTTCTTAATTACTTAAAACTTTTTGGGTGAACATAATTGGGTAGGAGCACCTGGGAGTGAACCAGAGTGTCCTATTTATCGTATTGGAAAACTACTTTGTTACAAATGTTAGGATAAAACTGTTGCTTTATGCAAATGAGCCTGAACTACACTTGGCCAAATAAGCATGTAGTTGATAGATCTGTTGTTAACCACTTTAGCCTACTTGCCATACATTCAATGTATTGACCATTCGTGGCTGCAACGTTTCATGTTGCAGGTTATATCTTATCTGAGTGATCGTTCATAGGTCGCGAGACTCCACTCAACAATTGTTCTCCTGTGGCGCATTTGGAGGATGGAGATCTACCTTGTATTCATTTTCCGCTGTGTACTTGAATAAATAATGTAAATTCTGGATCATATTCGTTGTATTTATGATGCACAGTTATATTTGGTATCATTTTGTACTGTGTGTGCCTGTGAATCGATCCAGGGATTGGCACTATACACATGAACTCAGCCTTATCAGGCGAGGGTGTTACATTATACATGAAAGCACAAAGGAGGAGATACAACCATCTAGCTACTGCATGGACCCATAGTCCAAGGTGGAACTACTCATGCATCATACTGGAGAGAAGGCCTCCAGGATGATCTCCCCTCCGGCAGGGTGCCGGGAAGAACTTTAGATCCCCCCAATCTAGGGACGATGGTGGCGGCGGCTATAGACGGTTTCGTGGAATATTGATCGGGTACTTAAGATTTCTGCATCGGGGGCTTCTTATAGGCAAAGAGGGAGGCCGAGGCGGCGGCCAGGGGCCCTACACCCCTCCCAGGCCTGGGGCAGGGCCCACCCGCGCCTAGTGGGGTCTGGGCGCCCTAGCCCGCCTCTCCGGCCCCCCTCTGGACTTCTTGTTCCCCACGGCGTTTGTCCCGTCCAATTCCGAGAATATTTCTTTACTAACTTTTGTGAAACCAAAAACAGCAGAAAACAGGCATTTGGCACTGTGGAAACTTGTTAATAGGTTAGTACCAGAAAATATTTAAAAAGCACCTCAAAGTATAGACAAGGAAAGCAAAGTAGATACTAAACAAGCATGGAGCATCAAAAATTATAGATACGTTTTCGACGTATCAAACATCCCCAAGCTTAACTCATGCTCGTCCTCGAGTAGGTAAGTGATAAAAGAATAATTTTTGAGGTGACATGCACCCTCACAATAAAGATCCAACCATTTGCAAGCATTGAAAGATGGGATCAAAGAACTCTAAACATGTGCATGAAAGATGGAGTTCTAACAATAGGACATAGTAACTATGCATGCAACATGACAAGCTACAAACAAAGATCATGAATAACATGCATTGAAAAACGTTTGTTTGTTTCACATACAGAAAACATAGCATAGTGGCAATCAGCTTGTCCCTCATAGAGTAGCAAAATAGATGCATAGGACACCTTCAAAGTTTACAAGGGTGACTAGAAACAAATAGCACAAGAACAAGTAATATCACAATATGCATCAATCAATAAGCTTTGGAACACTTCACATAGAATGACAACTATGCTCTCTTAATGGTGCCTAAAGGTAGAAGGTGGAGACTCAATGTAATATCCCAAAATATGAAACAATGATCATCAAAATCTAATAACTAAAATTAGGGTTAACAAAAACTTTGATTAAATAAAAACCAAATGAATGCATGTGTGTATGTGATGATTTGATAAATGCATGAATGGACTTGTGCGATTCAACTAAATAGTAAGGAATGGTTCAAAGATGAATATAACATCATCTAAAACATTTCCAAGCAGAAACTAATCAAGAGAAAATCACAAACATTTCAAATAAAGCAAATGGTCATTTTTGCCAATCTCGCTCACTAGGTCACTTTGAGTGTTTCTAGTCCAAGATTTCAAACAGAAACTTTTCCAATTCTTTTCACCCCTTGCTAGACCAAGTAAAAGTGAATCAAATCCCACCTTTCAAACTTGCAGAAACATTTGGCAACCCCATTCAATGGACAATTCAAAATTGAATCTTTAACATATGTGAAGATCACACCTTTTCAAAACCCAACCAAACCAGTGCCCCTTGACCAATCCAACTAACCAGATACTCCCTAGTATGTGCCTAGCAAACCCACCAAGTTTGAATCCAAAATTTAAATTTAAATTTCTTTCGGCCATTTCATCAAACACCTTGTTAGCAGCAAACAAACAAACATCAAACACTATTTGCAGCAGTGAATTTGGCCAACCTTGTTCCCTCTTTGGTTGCAACAAGCCCTTAGTAGATCATCTAGCCTCTTTAACAATCCTTAGCACAACTGTGAGCAAGCCTAGCCATTAATGGTGACCATGCCGAGAGCACCATTGCCACCCCATGTCGCCAGCGAGCTAGAGGAAGCACTAGCCTCGCCAACCTTGTCTGGGACACGCAGCACCGTCCATCGCCACTCCCTGTCCAAGCCCCGAGATCATCCAGCCCCTCGACCACCCGCCAAGCACGTGCCAAGTCTCTCTGCGTGCGAGCCGAGAGCGTGCCAGTGCGCCGTCAGCAACATTAGCCCACAGACTGCGCGCTGCCCTTGCCGCTTGCAGACGTGCTCGCCAGCATCCCAGCACCCCGCCAGAAGACCCCGTTCGCCGCCGCGCGGAACACGCATGTTGTGCGCCATTAAAATTGCCGTCGGACCCGCCCAGAGCGCCGCGATGTTCCGACCGTTCAGCATTGCCCCACGCCGCAAGACCAAGCCGTTTAGCTTTGCCGGGGAGCACATCACCGCCCTATCATCACCACTCATGCCATCCGGTCCCCTTAAACCACTATAAAAGGAGGCCTCCCCTGCTCGTTTTATTCACACCAGTTCACCCCACCTCTCACTGATCACACACACTCACCTTCGGAGCAAGGCGAGCAGCAGTTCGCCGGAATTTCACTGGAGTTCGCCGCTGCAGAGGAGGATAGGCGTCGTCGATTGGAGCCGCCCCAGGAGGAGCTGCCGGTACCAGGGGAATCGGTGTCGTCGACTTCGTCGTTCGCCCCCATCGCCGACCATCGCCGGAGCCCCGGTGAGCCTCCCACGACCCCCACTGGCTGCGCTAGGGTTCTGTCTCGCCGGCGCTGCCCGATGTGGACGATGAACCAGAGCCGTTCGATTAGAGTTAGATGCTACGATCCTAATCGCCCCATACCGCTTCGGCCCTCGTTCTCTCACTGACGAGTGGGGTCGCTCACTTAACCAGCCCGCGCACGCACTGTGCGTAGTAGGCCGGCCAAGTTAAACACCCCGCGCGACCCACTTATTCAAATTTAGATTTATCCATTTAATTTCAAACTCAATTCTGTACCTAGATTCAAAAATCAAACCATCTCGATTCACTCAACCAAAATGGATGAAACCAATTTTGTTAGAAAGATATTGGAATGCTTAATCCAAGCCCGTTGGATTCAGACTATTTAGAATTGTAGATCACCCATGGTAAAAATAACAAGGAAGAAGCTTTTCTGCATTCAAACATTTTTCAAAATTCAACTATGAAAGATTTTGAGTTGATTCCAACTCTGAAAAATCACATTTCACCCTACCTTTCAGAATATATAAAAATATTTAGGGTTACTTGCAGAAATAATGATCCAGTAATAAAAGAATACCTCATAGGCATTTCTAGTCACTTTAATTAATTAAAATAAAAAGGTTAAACCTTATTAAATTATGACACCACTTTAAATCACATTCCCATGTACTAAAATATGTGGTGATGACATGTGTCAACATGATCCCATGTTTGAGTTGCAGAATATTAAATCTTGAGTAGTTTTTCAATGAGTATAAATTACTGTTCTAAAATAAAATAAATAAGATAGGTGCTTTAATCTTTGTGATAATAGTGATGATGCTAGATCATCTAGTGTGAACCTTTGTGTGATAAATAGAAGTAATTAAGTATTGTGTGGTGATTGTGTAACTCGTATTTATTTATAGATGCTAGTACCGACCAAGGATACAAGGAGGAAGGAGGATACTACGAGGAAGAAGCCGAGGAGAACTTCAACCACTGCTCTGCACAAGGAAAGCCAATACTTGAAGCTACTCATTAAGAAATCTACCACTTGCAAGCTCTACTTGCAAACTTATACCCATTTGTTGATACCCAATCCTAGTTTTACTTGCAAAGCTTAATACTTTATTTCTTTATCAAAGCTTTCTCTTAGAGTTTACTTAGTAACTTGTAGATAATAGAAGGATATTGGAAGGTAGCATAAAGAGCATAAAACTTGGCCTAAGTTAGAAAATCTTGATGTCATCCTGAGGCATGAGATTAAACTTAGATAAGATACACTTGTTTACCACCCCTCATTAGTATTTACCCCCACTTATAGATGCTAGTGCTAAGCATAAAACTTGATCAACTTTAGATGGGAATACTTAGAGAAAATGGTTATGAAAACCTTAGAATGATGAATCATTCTACTGAAATGTTTTGACATGTCTTCTTGAATACCAAATGATTTTTGATAATGAAAATGTTAAGGCATGAGCCTTAGCCCTTTATAAAACTGATGGTTGTCTGGATGCGATACCATTCCAATTTTACCGTACAACCACAATACCCAAAAATTTTGTAGGGCTTGAGTGGAAATTTATATACCTTAGTATGGGTTCCCTTGCGGCCAAGGTCTGAGCCGAGGATACCTTGTGAAGATTGTCCACCTGTGTAGTACCCAAGATGACAGTTGGTCATGGTTGGGAGGCCAAACTCACAGGAGAGGTGCCTATACTAGGGAGTGTAATTGAAAGGTTAGGATTGATTATCCGCATACTGAGTCTGGTGAATCCAGGATTGTTCCTGGCGGATGTATCGAATGTTGTTGTGAAAGTATACAATCTCTGCAGAGTGTCAAACTATTCGAATAGCCGCATCCGCGGTTATGGATAGTTGGAGTGGCCATACTGTTCCGCCGTAAGATGTTTTCAAAATGACTTGTGAATTGATTCATGACTTTGACTTGACCACAACAGGGTTGTGGTATGAAATTCATGTTCCCCCCTTAGGTGTTATAAAACTTTCAACTTGTTTTCTTTGCTTCTGAACTTAGTGAAGGTAAATCTGGCTTTTTGCAAAAAAACCATAGAGATTAGTACTTCCTATTCCAAAACCACTTCACTTGTTAGTATTAGTTTGCGAGTACTTAAAAAGTACTCATGGCTTTGTCCATGGCTATTCCCGTGGCCAGACTATGAAGAGGAGTATCAGGAAGAAGGACAGCAGGAAGGTTACGACCACTAGGATCATCTCCCATCGTCAGCATTGCCTGTGACCATGAAGATGGAGCTTAGCCCGCTCTATCATTACGATTATGTTATTCCGCTGCTTGAATTGTATTAAGAACTGGATCATGAGATCCTTATTTGTGTAAGACCTTATGTATGGTTTGTAATGGATGATGTACTGTGATATCCAATCTGATATGTCTCACAAAAATGGTAATCCTGGGATTGCGATGTATGGCATAACAGGCATCTGTGATTAAAAATCCGGGTGTTGACAAGTTGGACGTTTGAATCAAAAACTTAATTTCAAGACCAAAGAAGTGAGTATTTATGAAAACTTATTATTATTCTTATCACTTAGATTCTTTCATGAAAATTCATGTTCCTAAAAAATTCTTGCAAATTTACATAAAAATTGACACACTTGATCACTCTATTAACTTACGCATCCTATATTCTTATAGATGGACGTGAATTATAGCATGTTTTATCAGTTGGGGAATGGAGGAGACGTCATATTTGAGCGTGACTTGGACCAGCTGTCGAAGATGCTGGAGCATCCGCACCCCGAGTTCTTAGAAGCTCAGCTCAATGATCAAGAAGGAGAAGATCTACAATGGTTAGTTGTTGAAAGTCTCCGAGGAAAGATTGAACCTCCCACTGCAAAGGGAATTCAGTTCACCTTAAGAGAGAACAACTGGCTCGATGGACTTGCCAGGGCCATGTAGGAAGCTCTTGCCCGTCTGTGTGGGCAGAGTATCAATCAAATCAAGGGTACTCGCTTTGAGTTCTACCCAAGGCGTGATGTTATGGGACAGCCACTGGAGGCCCCATATCACCACGAGCTGAAGAGTTAGTTGGACCACCTCAGCTTCATGATGTATGACCGTCAGAAGGAGTTGGACAATGCCCGTTCCTACGCCAACCACAAGTGCACCATCGTCGCTAAGAAGGATCAGACCATTTCCATGCTAGGGAAGGATCGCAAGTCTCGTCGCCATCAGCTCGATAAGAAGGAGTGCATCATTTCCCGTCTTCGCCACCGGATCATGGATTTGGAGGAGACCATCCACGAGAGAGACATGAAGTTGGAGGAGAGGGAGAATGCAGGAGAAGACCTTCGTGGAGACCCCTACTCCTATCTCAGCGATGATGATGACTTTTTGGAGGATCAGGCCATGGACTTCTTCACCGATGAGGATGACTTCGCTTTCATCCATGATGATGAGGATGATGAGGACCCTCACTCCAAGGAGTAGTAGCACTTGAGAACTAGCGTTAGTGAGTTGTATTCGGTCCCACTATATCGTAGCTTTACAAAATGGTTCCTAAAACCATCTGTTTTCCTTGGTTGGGGTGTGTGTTTGTATCGTGTGCTATGAATGAATGAATGAAAAGCACGTTGCTAGAAAAATCTGAGTCAAACTTGGAAAACATTTCAAAACCCCTGAACCTTAGAAATTTCCCTATTTTCTCATGATTTATCTCAATCTTCAGATGCCTCGTGGAGGAAGCACTTCAGCTCTGGACCCAATGTTGCAACTCTTGCAAATGTTGGTTTCTGACCGCGAAGCTGAAAGAGCCGAACATCAAGCCAACTTAACCACCCTTTAACAGATAGCTCAGATGGCCAACAACAATCAAGGCCATGGAAATCAGGACAACCATGGATCTAAGCTCAAGAATTTCAAGAACACCAATCCACCCGTTTTCACTAAGTCAGAAGAGCCCCTAGATGCAGATGATTGGTTGCAAACCATGGAGAACAATCTGGAAGTTGAAGGAGTGGAAGCCAACGAGAAAGTTCTGTTCACCACCCACAGTCTGGCCGGAGATGCAAGAGCATGGTGGAACAATGTTCGCGCAATGACATGAGGTCAGCTGATGACTTGGGAAGAGTTCAAAGTCAAGTTCAGCAGAACCCATGTGCCACCAGGTTTGATCAAGAGGATGAGAGATGAATTCAAGGAACTGAAGCAAGGAAGGATGATAGTAGTGGAATATCATGACAAATTCTTGTCATTGGCTAGGTACGCACCAGATGAGATAGACACTGAAGCCAAGAACAAGGAGAGATTCCTGAAGGGTCTGCACGATGAGATGTAGACAGTGTTAGTCAATATCCCCTTTGCTGATATTGAAGCCTTAGTTGACTCTACCATTCAGATGGAAGGAAAGATCAACCAAGATAATGAGAACCCCAAGCGTCACATGATGCATCAGCCTAGAACCCATCATACACCAAAGTATCGCCCCAACCCATCTCTAGGATTTCCCCCAAGAACCAACATACCACCGATGAACCGTTCGACCTATCCCAACCATGGAAACCCAAGGCCCGGAGGAAGTCACAACAACCCCGACAACCCCAGAAATTTCAACCGTGCACCACCCAAGTTCAACAACAACAATGCTGCCACCAACACCAACACTGGCCCAAGGACTGGAAGCAATGTTGTGCCTGTTGCAGCAAAGGACAAGTACCAAGTGACTTGTTATGAATGTGGAACCAAGAGTCACTATTCCAATGAGTGTCCCAAGAAGATTGCCGCATCCCCCAATGCAAATGCCCCAGCTCAGCAACAACGTCGTGTTTAGCCTGGAAGAAGGTTTGCCCCAGGGAACTCACTCAATCGCAACGGCCGTCTCTTTCTCATGCATGCTGAAGAAGCCCAGGAAGCGCCAAATGTCGTGCTAGGTATGTTTTCTGTTAACTCAGTAGTTGCAAGAGTGTTGTTTTATAATGGAGCATCACACTCATTTTTTACTGAAGAATTTGCAAGCACTAGTAGGATTCAACAAACCAAATTGAAGCATGTTATGATTGTTCAAATACCTGGTTCAACCACCAAAGCTAGGCAAATTTGCAAAGCCGTACCTATCTGAATCCATGGCATAGATTTTTATGCTAATCTAATAGTACTCGAAACTAAAGGTTTGGAAGTAGTACTAGGAATGGACTGGATGTCCAAACACAAAGGATTAATTGACTGTGCCAAGAAAGCCATAACCATGACCAGTACAGCCGGAATATCAGTAGAGCATGTATCTGAAACCTTGCCCTGCAATTCAGGTGCAACAATAGTATAGCCCAGCCAACCATTGACCAAGTCCAGATAGTCTGTGAATACCCCGATGTATTTCCAGATGTTTTGCCCGGTATGCCCCCAGATTGGGATATCGAGTTTATCATTGAACTAATACCTGGAACTGGACCCATAGCCTAGAGACCATATAGTATGAATCCGTCTGAACTAGCAGAACTGAAGAAGCAACTGGATGCCATGCTGGAAATTGGATTGATTCAACCAAGTGCATCACCATGGAGATCACCTGTTTTGTTTGTGGACAAGAAATATGGAGGTAACCATTTATGTACGGATGATCGGAAGTTGTATGACGTCACAATTAAGAACAGGTACCCGTTGCCAAAAATAGAAGACCTGTTTGATCAGTTGACTGGTGCCAAAGTGTTTTCTAAGATTGATCTTAGAACTGGCTATCATCAACTCAAGATTCGTGCAGAGGATATTCCACCCGATATGGATTATATGAGTATACTGTCATGTCTTTTGGATTAACTAATGCCCCCGCTTACTTCATGAACCTCATGAATAAAAATTTTATGGACTTCCTGGATAAGTTTGTCGTTGTCTTCATCGATGACATTCTGATTTATTCCAAATCAGAAGACGAACATGAGCTACACCTAAGGACCATTCTTGGAAGCCCTAGAGAGCATAAGTTGTATGCCAAGTTTAGAAAATGTGAATTCTGGTTACAGGAGGTCGGATTCCTCGGATATATTGTATCAGCCGAAGGAATTGCCGTTGACCCTGCGAAGGTGAAGGATGTTGAATTTTGGCAAGCCCCAACCACTCAAACCCATGTTCGTGCATTTCTCGGATTAGCGGGATACTACCGCAAGTTTGTAGAAGGATTCTCGAGTATTGCAAGACCCATGACCCAATTACTTAAGAAGGACAAGAAGTTTGAATGGTCAGACAAATGTGAAGCGAGTTTTTAGGAACTCAAGAGGAGATTGATTTCAGCCCCAATCTTGATCATGCCAGATATCACGAAACCCTTTGATGTGTATTGTGATGCATCCAAGATCGGTCTCGGATGTGTGCTGATGCAAGAAGGCAAGGTTATATCTTATCTATCCTGACAACTGAAACAACATGAACAGAATTATCCAACCCATGACCTTGAACTAGCAGCCGTAGTTCTAGCCCTAAAGACATGGAGGCATTATCTCATGGGAAACCGTTGTGAGATTTATTCGGATCACAAGATCCTGAAGTATATATTCACTCAGAAGGAGCTGAATATGAGGCAGAGAAGATGGATTGAGTTAATCAAGGACTATGATCTGGACATTCACTATCACCCCGATAAAGCCAACGTGGTAGAGGATGCCCTTAGCAGATTGCCGTGCCGCTTGAACTCCATGATTTTGAAGGAGCAACCCAGTTTGCACAAGGAGATGGAAGATTTCCGAATGGAATTAGTGAGTGAAGGATTTTTGGCTAGCATAGAACTTCAACCCACTTTGATTAGTCAGATCAAGGAGGCGCAGAAAGGAAATGCTAGTATCGACGGAATCAAATGTCGTATCGGTATAGGCAAAGTACCTGGATTCACCGAGGATGAAGAAGGAGTTCTATGGTACAAAGGACGTCTCTATGTACCAGCAGATTCGGAGTTGAAAGAAGTTATTTTGAAAGAGGCCCGTGATACTCTTTATTCTATCCGCCCCAGAGGAACGAAGATGTATCAGGATTTGAAGGAGCAATTTTGGTGTCATAAGATGAAGAGAGAAATCGGAAGCTATATCGCCAAGTGTGATATTTGCCAGAGAGTCAAGGCGGGACATCAAAGACTCGCAGGATTGTTGCAACCATTACAGATTCTGGAATGGAAATGGGATTCAGTTGGAATGGACTTTAACACCGGATTACCTACTTCGAGTAGGGGAAATGACTCTATTTGGGTCATAGTTGATAGATTGTCCAAAGTAGCCCATTTCTTACCAGTCAAGACCACATACCAGAGTTCGAAGCTAGCAGAGTTGTACATCGCTAGAATCGTCAGTTTGCACGGAGTCCCCAAAAACATCGTATCAGATCGAGGGACTCAGTTTACCTCAAGATTCTGGAAGAAAGTCCAAGAAGGTTTAGGAACCCGACTAGATTTCAACACAGCTTATCACCCTCAGACTGATGGACAAACGGAGCGAGTAAATCAAATACTCAAAGATATGTTGAGAGCATGTGTGCTAGAGTATGGATCTAAATGGGAAGACGGTCTGCCTTTCACAGAATTTTCATACAACAACAGTTATCAAGCTAGTTTGCAAATGTCCCCATTTGAATTCATGTATGGAAGGAAGTGTCGCACCCCTTTGAATTGGTCGGAAGTAGGAGAGAGTCAGATTTTCGGACCAGACATCCTACGAGAAGTAGAAGAGAAAGTTCACAAGATTCGTGAGCACCTTAAGACCGCCCAATCCAGACAGAAGAGTTATGCCGACAAGAGACGTCGAGACCTCACTTTCAATATCGGAGATTTTGTGTATCTCAAAGTGTCGCCTTTGAAGGGAATGCAGCGTTTCCAGCTCAAAGGAAAGTTAGCCCCCAGATATATCGGACCCTTCAAGATTCTGAATCGTCGAGGAGAAGTATCATATCAATTGGAACTGCTAGAGGAAATGTCAGCCGTGCACAATGTGTTCCATATATCGTTACTTCGCAAATGCCTTGAAGTTCCAGAGAAGACTGAAGTTTTCAAAAACATCAATCATCGGACCATAGAGATCAACGATGACCTGACGTATCCCAAAGTACACACCCATATTTTGGAGGAAGCTTTCAGAACCACCAGAACCCGAAGCATCAAGTTTCCCAAGATTCAGTGGAGCAACCACACTGAAGAAGAAGCTACCTGGGAGCGAGAAGATCACATCAGGACGGAGTTTCCCGATCTCTTTAAATCCTAGGTAATCTTTTTTCTTCTTTTTCAAATCTCGGGACGACATTTCGATTAAGAAGGGAACGTTTGTAACATCCCAAAAATATGAAACAATGATCATCAAACTCTAATCACTAAAATTATGGTTAACAAAAACTTTGATTAAATAAAAACCAAATGAATGCATGTGTGTATGTGATGATTTGATAAATGCATGAATGGACTTATGTGATTCAACTAAATAGTAAGGAATGGTTCAAAGATGAATATAACATCATCTAAAACATTTCCAAGCAGAAACAAATCAAGAGAAAATCACAAACAATTCAAATAAAGCAAATGGTCATTTTTGCCAATCTTGCTCACTAGGTCACTTTGAGTGTTTCTAGTCCAAGATTTCAAACAGAAACTTTTCGAATTCTTTTCACACCTTGCTAGACCAAGTAAAAGTGAATCAAATCCCACCTTTCAAACTTGCAGAAACATTTGGCAACACCATTCAAAGGACAATTCAAAATTGAATCTTTAACATATGTGAAGATCGCACCTTTTCAAAACCCAACCAAACCAGTGCCCCTGACCAATCCAACTAACCAGATACTCCCTAGTATGTGCCTAGCAAACCCACCAAGTTTGAATCCAAAATTCAAATTTAAATTTCTTTCTGCCATTTCATCAAACACCTTGTCATCAATAAACAAACAAACATCAAACACTATTTGCAGCAGTGAATTTGGCCAACCTTGTTCCCTCTCTGGTTGCAACAAGCTCTTAGTAGATCATCTAGCCTCTTTAACAATCCTTAGCACCACAGTGAGCAAGCCTAGCCATTAATGGTGACCATGCCGAGAGCACCATTGCCACCCCATGTCTCCAGTGATCTAGAGGAAGCACTAGCCTCGTCAACCTTGTCTGGGACACGCAACACCGTCCACCGCCACTCCCTGTCCAAGCCCCGAGCGCAGCCAGCCCCTGGACCACCCGCCAAGAACGCGCCCAGTCTCTCTACGTGCGAGCCGAGAGCTCGCTAGTGCGCCATCAGCAACATTAGACCGCGCGCCACCCTTGCAGATGTGCTTGCCATCATCCTAGCACCCCACCAGACAACCCTGTTCACCGCCACGCGGACCATGCATGCTGTGCGCCATTAAAATTTCCGTCGGACCCGCCTAGAGCGCCGCGACGTTCTGACCGTTCAGCATCGCCCCATGCCGCAAGACCACACCGTTTAACTTTGCCAGGGAGCACAACACTGCCCCTATCGTCGCCCATGCCAGTAGCACTCTATGCCGTCGACACCGACGAGCGCCACCCGCGCCATCTGGTCCCCTTCAGCCACTATAAAAGGAGGCCTCCCCCGCTCGTTTTCTTCACACCCGTTCACTCCCCACCTCTCACTGATCGCACACACTCACCCCGGGAGAAAGGCGAGCAGCAGGTCGCTGGAATTTCACCGAAGTTCGCCGCTGCAGAGGAGGAGAGGCACCGTCAATTGGAGCCGCCCCAGGAGGAGCTGGCGGTACCAGGAGAATTGGTGTCGTCGACTTCGTCGTTCGCCCCCATCGCCGACCATCGCCGGAGCCCCGGTGAGCCTCCCACGACCCCCACTGGCCATGCTAGGGTTCTGTCTCTATACCGCTTCGCCCCTCGTTGTCTCACTGACGAATGGGGTCGCTCACTTAACCAGCCCGCGCGCGCTGTCCATAGTGGGTTGGACCAGTTAAACACCCCTCGCGACCCACTAATTCAAATTTAGATTTATTCATTTAATTTCAAACCTAGTTCTGTACCTAGATTCAAAAATCAACCCAACTCAATTCACTAAACCAAAATGCATGAAACCAATTTTGTTAGAAAGGTACTGGAATGCTTAATCCAAGCCCATTCGATTCAAATAATTTAGAATTGTAGATCACCCATGGTAAAAATAACAAGGCAGAAGCTTTTCTGCATTCAAACATTTTTCAAAATTCAACTCTCAAAAATCAGATTTCACCCTACCTTTCAGAATATATAAAAATATATAGGGTTACTTGCAGAAATAATGATCCAGTAATAAAAGAATGCCTCATAGGAATTTCTAGTCACTTTAATTAATTAAAATAAAAAGGTTAAACCTTATTAAATTGTGACACCACTTTAAATCACATTCCCATGTACTGAAATATGTGGTGATGACATGTGTCAACATGATCCCATGTTTGAGTTGGAGAATATTAAATCTTGAGTAGTTTTCAATGAGTAGAAATTTCTGTTCTAAAATAAAATAAATAAGATAGGTGATTTAATCTTTGTGATAATAGTGATGATTCTAGATCATCTAGTGTGAACCTTTGTGTGATAAATAGAAGTAATTAAGTATTGTGTGGTGATTGTGTACCTCGTATTTATTTATAGACGCTAGTACCGACCAAGGATACGAGGAGGAAGGAGGATACTACGAGGAAGAAGTCGAGGAGAACTTCAACCACTACTCTGCACAAGGCAAGCCAATACTTGAAGCTACTCATTAAGCAAGATACCACTTGCAAGCTCTACTTGCAAACTTATACCCATTTGTTGATACCCAATCCTAGTTTTACTTGCAAAGCTTAATACTTTATTTCTTTATCAAAGCTTTCTCTTAGAGTTTACTTAGTAACTTGTAGATAATAGAAGGATATTGGACGGTAGCATAAAGAGCATAAAACTTGGCCTAAGTTAGAAAATCTTGATGTCATCCTGAGGCATGAGAATGAACTTAGAGAAGATACACTTGTTTACCACCCTCATTAGTATTTACCCCCACTTATAGATGCTAGTGCTAAGCATAAAACTTGATCAACTTTAGATGGGAATACTTAGAGAAAATGGTTATGAAAACCTTAGAATGATGTATCATTCTACTGAAATGTTTTGAGATGTGTTCTTGAACACCAAATGATTTTTGATAATGAAAATGTTAAGGCATGAGCCTTAGACCTTTATAAAACTGATGGTTGTCTGGATGCGATACCATTCCAATTTTACCGTACAACCATAATAGCCAAAAATTGGGTAGGGCTTAACTGGAAATTTATATACCTTAGTATGGGTTCTGCGGTGACCCAGCATACCACTACATGTGTAGTACACTATAGTTGTTGACATGACATCCATAGAACACCGCTCCGTAAATATAACATCCCTTAGAGTGGTACAACAGAAACATTGCGGGTCCATATTACAAAAATACACACATTATTTTTATTACAATACCGGAAGTTCAAGACTTCCAAAAGATTCAACTTACAAACCAAATTATAAAGTGTTTCAACAGAATTTAAAAGTAGCAACTCCGACTAGGAGTTGAGCTCAGCAGCTTATTCTATAGAGTTCATGCTGCTCAGCTCCGTTGATTACTACTAACTAGGGATACTTAGTTAGACTCGTTATCATCGACACCATATCGGATTTCGTAATCCACTCCTTCAACACCTCCTGACAGATCGGGTTCCTCGTAAAACACATCTTCTTGACATTCGGCTGCATACATTGGCACGTCTTCATGATCCTCAAAGTCTAATCATGGGATCAAAGGAAAGAATGAGTAACAACGTTACCCAACAAGTTCATTATATGCAAGGTGGGAAGTTTGATGCTCTAACTACCACCTCGGATTATAAATCCTTGGCACTATGCATTTTTTGTAAATCTTTCTTCAAAGATTGATTTTATTCTGAAAAACTATGATAATCAGCCTTCACAGGTTGACCAAAACTTTCATGGAGTTCCTTTCCTGCCGCATTCGCAGCTCCTTCCCGGAACAGGGAGTAACAAGTTACAATTCTTACACTCTGTAGAGGTGCGTTACTTTACCCATGAGAGATCAACTCTTTGTTGCACAACAGGGCATACTTTCTCGTCCACAATTCCATGATGTGGGGCCCAATAGTTGGTCCAAGCCAATCACTGCCCCCTTCGCGACCTCGCATGCCTCCTTGGTGTAGACCATGCCCACATAATGAATTACGGCAATGGTTTGTATAAACCGTTAGATGCCAGAACTATCGTGGGACGATGAGGGTTCCCACCCATATGATGCATATCCTCTATGAATTACCAATTAATATGCATGCTACGAGGATAACAGCCACGACCTGCACATCTGGCTTCATGCGAGAGGAAGAAGATACAACTGACTTCTCTGTCCCATTCCAAATCTCATGGCTAACGCGTAATATATGGCGCTAGAATCACTGATGTCAGGGGTTATTAAGTCCCTACTTGATCATCATTGTTGCAAATAGAACCCTAAGTTCTATTGCTCCATTATATCACCACTTAGGATGATATCTATGATTTCTTTATTTGTGAAAATAATATTTTCTTTCTTTTATAGCATATATGATAACACACAATTTGCAAATACTTTGATAAAGACTCTTGAAAGGACATGAGCAAGTGATGAACTTCCCTTGTGATGGCAAGGTAGTGAAGTCTGATGCTTGCGCTGAACCTTGAGCTTCTATGTCTACAAAAACATCATTATTGCCCGGTAAGGACAATATTTAAAGAAGCAAAATGATTATGCAATGATGTAATGCATCATTTAACTTGATATACATTTACCTTATTATTATAAAAAGTTATTTCTAATAATAAAGGATTTATAAATATTTTTTTTAATATTTATAAAATATATTGAATTATTTTATTTTCCTTTTATTTGACTTTTATTGATTTCATAATTTCTTTAGGAATTATGAATTAAACATTAAATTTTTTTATTAAATATTTATTTAGTATTTTTCAAAAATACTACAATATTAATATATAATGAAAGTGATTTTTATTTATTTTTATCATCTTTCATTAATATATAATGATAGAGGTTGTCGACTACGCCCATCCTTTCTTTCCAATTAGATTTGATTATGGGGCTCTCCTGCGATGGATCGATGTCGTCCCAAACCCTAGGGTTTGGGGGTTGGCGTGGATCCTGGTGCTGCCTCTTCCGTTGTGCGTCATGGTGATGCTCCTCGCCTCTATGCGTGTTCATGGTCGCCGCCGTGGCGTCGTCTGGGTTGCAGCGCCCCTCCTGGGTTGCTCCCCGTGCCGCCATGGACGTTGGCCACCTCTCCTTCCTCTTCTAGTCTTCAGCGAGGACCTTTGGTGAGTTCTGTTCCTCTCCCCTAGTGCTCTCTGTGCTTGCTGATCCTATGCTAGATGTTGGCAGTGACCTCTCTAGTTACTGTCTTGTCCTGATTAAGATGATTTATTCAATTTAGGGTTCTTATCCTGTGGTTGATCATATACTGGATGAATAAGATCATGTCTGGGTGGTCTGTAAGCATGCTAAATGGTTATTAGCCTGAGGCTTGTTGCTTGAGATGAACTATAATGGTTCTGGTGGCTTATTAGATGATTTTATGCTTGGTTTGCATATGATTCAGATGGTATAGTTGCTTTGGAATCCATGCTTGGTAAAGTCAGTGGCTCGATAACTTCCACTGCCATTTCTTGGTTTATGATCATGGTTATGGTGTGATGAAACCTCTATCTTAGTGCTGTTGGCTTGAGAATTTAGCTTGTGTCACCATGGTTATGGTCATGGTTATGGTGTGATGAAACCTCTATCATGGTTATGCTTGTCCACCTGATCCTTCCCCCTCCTTATGTCACCATCCTGGTGATGAGATCTTAGCTTTGGTTGGTTTGGTTGCTGGCTGTTGTGCTTGGTTAGCTGCTGGCTGTTCTTGTGTGTAAGCAGTGAAGAGATACACTAGTGCCTCTCCATGGCTGTGCTGATGGTTTTGTGAGTTTGGACTATGCTGTGAAGCTGACAGCACACCACATGCATTTAGTTGTGTGTCCTGCTTGTGTGCTTGCTGTGCACTTGTGGATATGCTTTGGACTTGAAAGTTACTTTGATCAGATTACTTTTACCTGGCTGGTGAACTTGCCCCTCCTTGCTGTCAATTTGACCCCCTTTTGGCTTAAAATTTATGAAAGATAAATTCTTTCATAATGTTGAAACTTGCCCCTTTTATAACTTCTCAATGATGAACTTGTTCAGTGCACCTCACTGACATGTCTGAGAGAAAAAATTCTAACTCTAACCTTATTATTGTTTTATTAGTGTTTGTCTTGCAGGTACAGATTTGAAGATGAAGATTTTAGTTTAGGTTTTCTTTATAGAATATTTAATGTAATCTTCTTATTCTTTTGTAATTTTCATTTTATTATTTTGTAATCTTCATTTTATTCTTTTGTAATAAAGATTATATTATTATTAATAAATAAATATTCTTATTATTTATTTATTTGCTAGTGTGAAGTTGTTGAATAATTTCAATAAGTTATATTTTTGTAACTTATTTATTGAATGAAAACATGAAATGAGTTTTCATATTCTTAATTGTTTTCTTTAGATAAAGTTTGAGTTAAAATAATTAACTCTTATTTTAATCAAGATTCAAATCTTATTCCCAATTCATTTGAATTATAATTCGAACACTCAAGTTTAAAATTCAAACTCATTTTCCGAAACACACAATTCCTCAGAGATCATATCAAAGTCTATAGCAATCATCCTTTAAGACTAAACCTGATCTTAAAGTATGAAAGAAACCTTGATCACTTAAGGTTTTTTATTTGGCAAAAATTTTACCCACATTTTTACAGATGAATGCATGCAACATTCCAAATTCCTAAATCTACCCTTCGTTAGTTCCTAAATGCTGGGATGTTACAGACTTCCCCCCTTAAATTAAACTTCGTCCCGAAGTTTGTGGAGATGTACCTGAATAGTTCTGGATAGGCTTTTCTTAAATCCTCTTCTTTCTCCCATGTGGCTTCCCTTTCAGGGTGATGTTCCCACTGTACCTTGCAATATTTGATTGCTCCGTTCCTTAATATTTTCTAGTTTTCTTCCAGAATCTTACAGGGCTTTCAATATAGGTCAGGTCTGCTTGTAGTTCTATCTCCTGGTGTGTGATTGCATCATCCGGAATTTTGAAACATCTGCGAAGTTGTGAAAACATTATGCACTTGAGCTAATCTTGATGGTAACTCTAAAGCATAAGCTATAGTTCTGTTTTGACTCAATATCTTGAATGGTCCGATGTATCTTGGACTCAATTTTACTTTAACTCCGAACCTTTTCACCCCTTTCATTGGACTTACTTTCAAATAGACCATATCTCCTACTTCTGGATGCCATGATCTTCGACTTTGATCCGCATAACTTTTCTGCCTGCTCTGGGCTATTTTCAGTCTATCCCTGATCTTATCAATGATATCTTGTCTTTCCTTGATATAATCTGGCGCAAATTCTTTGTTGCTTCCAGCCTCATACCAACATATTGGTGATCTACACTTCCTTCCATACAAAACTTCCGCCAATGGTAGATGATCTTCCCATGTTCCTCCAAAATCTAGTGCACAAGATCTTAACATGTCTTCTAGTATTTGATTTGTTCTTTCAGTTTGACCTCCTGTCTCAGGATGATATGATGTGCTGAAATCTAACTTTGAACCAAGTGCTTCATGCAATTGCTTCCAAAATGCTGAAGTAAACACTGATCCCCTATCAGTTACGATCTTTTTGGGTAATCCATGCTTACTTACTATCTCTTTGACATATACTTCAACTAACTTCTCGGCATTATCTTTTTGATTCACTGGAATAAAATGTGCACTCTTAGTGAGTCTGTCCATAATTACCCATATCATATCCTTCCTTTTTGGTGTCATGGGCAATCCTGTGATGAAGTCCATACCTATTTCCTCCCACTTCCATTCAGGAATTTCCAAGGGTTGTAATGGTCCTGCTGGACTTTGATGTTCATCTTTCACCCTTTGGCAAGTATGGTATTCAGATACATATTTAGCAATATCTCTTTTCATGTTATTCCACCAGAATAGTTCTTTCAAATCCATATACATCTTAGTACTCCCTGGATGTATAGAATATGGTGTTTCATGTGCTTCTCTGAGTATGACATCTCTAATATCAGTCACATCTAGAACACATAGACGGTCTTGGAACCATAAAGATTCATAATCTCCAAGGCGAAAAACTGATTTTTGCCCTTGAGATATCCTCCGAATTTCCTCGGCAATAAATGGATCTTCTACTTGATGTCTAAAAATTTCTTGTTTAAGATCACTGTCCTGCTCTGCAACTACCTGCATAGTAGCTAATCCTCCAAGAACCTCTGTTCCAATGAATTGAAGTCCTAATCTTTCCAAGTCCATTTGTAACTCTTTTGGTAACTCCCTATTACTAGGCTGAATATCTGCACTCTTTCTGCTTAAAGCATCAGCTACAACATTAGCCTTTCCTAGAGTATAGTTGATTGTTAAATCATAATCCTTGATTAGTTCCAACCAACGCTTATGTCTCATATTCAATTCCTTTTGAGTGAAGAAATATTTGAGACTTTTATGGTCAGTGTATAACTCACATCTGGCTCCATAAAGAAAATGTCTCCATCCTTTCAGCGCAAAAACTACTGCTGCTAACTCTAAATCATGAGTTGGATAGTTGACTTCATGTGGTTTCAGTTGTCTTGAACCATAAGCAATCACTTTCCGATCTTGCATTAATACACAACCCAAACCTTCTTTAGACGCATCACAGTATACAGTGAAGTCCTTCCCTGTTTAAGGAACTACTAAGATTGGATCTGTGGTTAACCTATTCTTCAACTCTTGAAAACTTGGTTCACATTTCTCATTCCACTTGAATGGTGCATTCTTCCTTAATAATTTGGTTATTGTTCTGGCTATTTTGGAGAAACCTTCAATGAATCTCCGATAATAACCAGCCATTCCTAAGAAACCTCGAATTTTCTTCACATTGGTCGGTGCAGTCCACTCTAGTACTGACTGGAATTTAGATGGATTCACAACAATTCCATCTTTACTGATCACATGACCGAGGAATTCTACCTCATCAAGCCAAAATTCACACTTACTGAACTTAGCATAAAGTTTGTGTTCTCTTAAAGTCTCCAATGCTATTCGCAAATGATCGGCATGCTCTTCCTTATCCTTGGAATATATCAGAATATCATCAATAAAAACTATGACGAACTTGTCCAAATATGGCATGAAGATCTTGTTCATCAGACTCATGAAAATTGCCAGTGCATTGGTCAAACCAAATGGTACTACCAGATACTCATGGTGTCCATATCTTGATACAAATGCTGTCTTTGGAACATCTTCCGGTTTGATTTTTATTTGATGGTATCCGATCTTAAATCGATCTTTGAAAATACCCCAGATCCTTTCACTTGATCAAACAAATCTTGAATTCTTGGTAAAGGATACTTATTCTTGATAGTAACGTTGTTTAGGTTTCTATAATCACCACACATCCGTCTTCCACCATCTCTCTTATCCACAAAGATTACTGGTGTTCCCCATGGAGATACACTTTCCTAGATAAATCCTTTTCTGCCTAACTCATCAATTTGCTCCTTGAGTTCTTTTAACTCTTTGGGTCCCATTTTATATGGTGCTTGAGCTATTGGTGCTGTACCAGGAATTAGGTCAATAGTAACTCTATCTCCCGGTTTGGTGGCATTCCTGGTAGCTCTGCTGGAAAAACATCTTGAAATTCATTTACTATAGGAATCTCTTCCAATTTGACCTATTTCATTGAGTTCAACTGCAGATCCACCATAATATGACTATGCTTATCTACTTGGTAAACTATCCTTGCTCCACTTGGAGTTTTGATTGAGACAGTTTTCTCCTCACAATTTATCTGAGCTCCGTGTTCCATCATCCAATCCATTCCCAGCACTACTGCAATTCCCTTCAAAGGAATCACATAAAGGTCTGTGAAATATGTACAACCATAGATCGAGATAACCTGATCTTGTTTTATGTGGCGTACAATCACATTCCCTCCTGCCGTAACTACTATCATAGGACTTTCTAATGTTGCCCTTCTAATCCCGAACTTATCACAAAATTCTTCAGAAATGAATGAAGTAGTTGCACCAGTATCAAATAGAACCTTGCCGGGATTGGTAAGGATATTGAGCGTACCTATCACTGCATGCTCCGAATTATCCACCTCCTCGAGGGTTGCACAGTTTAGTTTCCCGGTAGGTCGATTCCTCTTGCCATTGTTGTTCTTGACATTATTTCCTCCTTTATTGGGATGTCCATTTCCTCCACTGGCTTGTCCTCCTCCCTTGGTAGGCCAACCTCCTGGTGGTTTGCTCGGACAATCGGGCTTGATATGCCCCTTCTGACCACAACCATAACAAACACTACAAGATTTTTGCATTCCCTCTAGAAATGCCCTGGAATTCCACAATTGTTACAAATAACATTCCTTCTCGGATTGGATTGATTTCCACCACTTCCCTTGTTATTGTTATTGTTGCCATAATTCCTATTCCGAGGTTTCAACTCCAGATTTGGTTTAGGTTTGCTTGCATGAATCCTCTTGGTTTCCTTCTTGGCTCTCTTCCTCCGGTCCTCTTGGACATTCTTATAATCATCTTCAAAAGTAATGGTTGCATCCAACAACTGCTGATAAGTTTGCTTATTGTCTAACCTTAACTGCATCTTCACAAATCGATTTAATCCATGCAGGAAACGCTTCTTCCGCTTCTCTTTAGTGTTGACATCCTCCTCAGCATAGCGAGACAGTTGACTAAAGTCCCAGATGTACTTCATGACACTAGTATATCCTTGCTGAAGCTCCTCAAATTCTCTCTGCTTCAACTCCATAATACTTTCCGGAACATGGTATTCACGGAATCTCTGCTTGAACTCTTCCCAGGTAAACTCCCTTCCTGGTTGTTGCATGGACAACTGATTTTCCCACCATGATGCTGCAGGTCCAGTCAGAAGATGAGTTGCATACCTCAATTTCTCCTCATCATTGCAACCTACAGTTTTCAGCTTCCTTTCAGTATCTGCTAGCCAATCTTCTGCATCCATTGGTTCAGGAGCTGATGCAAAAGGTAACGGTCTTCTGGAAATTAGATAAACTCACTCCTCCACCTTCAGGTGCCCTCTGATTTGCTCGCCCCAGGAACTCTTCCATAAACTTGTTCTGGGTCTCTTGCATCATTTGCATGCATTGCATAAAGTTCTGCTCCATTAACGGACTCATTGGTGGTGGTGGTAATGCTCCTTGATTTGTTGCATCAGCATCGGCCTTCTCCTTGGCCTCTTGCTCCATCCGCTGCTGCTCAGTTTCCATTTCTACACCTGTATCCATGATCCTCTAGTCCTGCAACATAAAGCGAATACTCATAATTACATCATGCACATGTGTTTTGAGCTCGACTTTACGCACAGAACTAGTCAGACAATGAAGATCCAAAGAAAATCCAAATGTGCATTTCACATATGATACATACTATCATAATAATACAAAGTCATTACAACATATACCATATAGCTATAGTCACAAAACTACCTTATTCATCTCACTATCTTATTTCTTGGAGTACAATACACGGTACTTGATATTACTAACTAATTGCCTCCTTCTAGTAGTAACTACGTTCATCGTACATGCCTGATGTCCAACCGTGATGACGTGTTGTTCGTCGCACAGTTTGTGGAACATATGGCCTTCCAGAAGGAACATACTTTGTATCTGAAGTGTCAGGACTTGAGTCATTTCTCAACCTGAGCGCATTGACTCCCTCCAGCTCAGCTGAAAAGTCTTCAGAAACATATTCAATGTTATCTCCAGCCTTCATCTCCTGAGCTTCATTTCTTGAGTTGTCAATAGGATACGCAGATCCTGCTGCTTCCCAGGTGCTCTCTTGGGCAAGATAATTAAACACTCGATAATGTATATTCCCTGGGTTTTGAGAAGATGTTGATGATTCAAACACTCTCTCCTTAGGATCTTCTTCTTCATCCTGATTATCTATAGATATGGTATTTCTACTACTATTATTAGGGTTCATCCTTGCACCCATCCAACTAGATTGTCCAACATTCCTGTCAGAACCATCTGTGGACATCTGGTGTTCATGAGATCCATTATATGATCCCATTCTCCAACCATCCGAATTCTCAATAGGAAGTTCTGAGTCAGAACCATCCTCTAAGCCCTGTGGTATTACATACCTCATATCCATAGTAGGATCATGTATAGGTTCAGGTCTTGGTGAATAAGGATATGGTATAAAAGATTCAGGATCTGTAGGTATATCCTTAAAGATAGGTGTCGTAATACTACTTTCTTCCTTCTCTAACTGGAATGCTAACTGCTTCCTCCTTTCCGGATCAGTTAGATCCACATATCATTTTTGTCTTCAACAATCACCTGATGGGTCATATAAAAAGACGCAACGAGTGTTCGATATCTATCCATAAACTTGGAAGATAACTTAGGATGCTTCTTAACCAAAGTAAGATGATCCGGTATAGGTTCCGAGTCTATAGAATCATGAGGTATCACAGAGAATGTGCTACCTTCTAACTCCTTGGTTTTTTGCTCCCGGATATTAGCTATCGCTTCCACAACAGCAACATGATATGCTGCTAAATGACTCCTACCTTCTCCTATAGGTAGATCGTGATATAATCCAAGCTTCTCTAGAAGTTGGATACTCACACGATACTTGGATAACATCCGGCCATCAAGGTAAGTGATAGTGTTCACTGGAATTCTAGTTGGACAACTAAAGAGCTTTAAAAGTTGACGAAGTTGGTCTGTGAATGATCCTTGATAATCATCAAGAGTCTCCTCTTTCCTTACCAAAGTCTGTTTTGGAAACTTTGGTGCCATATCTCTGTATATCATAAAAATAATTTTTATTAGTACCCAATGATATATTGCATCATAACAAAGAATTATCTCACTAAAATATATAATGGAATATTCTCATTTGAATACCCATTATATTACTTTTAGAGAATTCTTTATCGTTACTAAATTTTCCTACAGGTAATACCCTTTACTAGGTTTCCAACCTAAGGTCAAAGCAATTTGCTCTGATACCAACTGCGGTGACCCATCATACCACTGCATGTGTAGTACACTATAGTCGTTGACATGACATCCACAGAACACAGTTCCGTAAATATCACATCCCTCAGAGTGGTACAACAGAAATATTGCGGGTCCATATTACAAAAATACACACATTATTATTATTACAATACCGGAAGTTCAATACTTCCAAAAGATTCAACTTACAAACCAAATTATAAAGTGTTTCAGTGAAATTTAAAAGTAGAAACTCCGACTAGGAGTTGAGCTCAGCAGCTTATTCTATAGAGTTCATGCTGCTCAGCTCCGTTGATTACTACTAACTAGGGATACTTAGTTAGACTCGTTATCATCGACACCATATCGGATTTCGTAATCCACTCCTTCAACACCTCCGGACAGATCGGGTTCCTCGTAAAACACATCTTCTTGACATTCGGCTGCATACATTGGCACGTCTTCGGGATCCTCAGAGTCTAAGCAAGGGATCAAAGGAAAGAATGAGTAACAGCGTTACCCAACAAGTTCATTATATGCAGGTTGGAAGTTTGATGCTCTAACTACCACCTCGGATTATAAATCCTTGGCACTATGCAATTTTTGTAAATCTTTCTTCAAAGATTGATTTTATTCTGAAAAACTATGACAATCAGCCTTCACAGGTTGACCAGAACTTTCATGGAGTTCCTTTACTGCCGCGTTCGCAACTCCTTCCCGAAATGGGGAGTAACAAGTTACAGTTCTTACACTCTGCAGAGGTGCGTTACTTTACCCATGAGAGATCAACTCTTTGTTGCACAACCGGGGGTACTTTCCCGTCCACAATTCCATGATGTGGGGCCCAGTAGTTGGTCCAAGCCAATCACTTCCCCCTTTGCGACCTCGCATGCCTCCTTGGTGTACACCATGCCCACATAATGAATTACGGCAATGATTTGTACAAACCGTTAGATGCCAGAACTATCATGGGACGCTGAGGGTTCACACCCATATGCTGCATATCCTCTATGAATTACCAATGAATATGCACGCTACGAGGATAACAACCACGACCTGCACATCCGGCTTCATGCGAGAGGAATAAGATACAGCTGACTTCTCTATCCCATTCCAAATCTCATGGCTAACACGTAATATACGGCGCTAGAATCAATGATGTCAGGGGTTATTAAGTCCCTATTTGATTATCATTGTTGCAAATAGAACCCTAAGTTCTATAGCTCCATTATATCACCACTTAGGATGATATCTATGATTTCTTTATTTGTGAAAATAATATTTTCTTTCTTTTATAGCATATATGATAACACACAATTTGCAAATACTTTGATAAAGACTCTTCAAAGGACATGACCAAGTGATGAACTTGCCTTGTGATGGCAAGGTAGTGAAGTCTGATGCTTACACTGGACCTTGAGCTTCTATGTCTATAAAAACATCATTATTGCCCGGTAAGGACAATATTTAAAGAAGCAAAATGATTACGCAATGATGTAATGCATCATTTAACTTGATATACATTTACCCTATTATTATAAAAAGTTATTTTTAATAATAAAGGATTTATAATTTTTTTAATATTTATAACATATATTGAATTATTTTATTTTATTTTCCTTTTATTTGACTTTTATTGATTTAATAATTCATTTCGGAATTATCAATTAAACATTAAAAATTGTTATTAAATATTTATTTAGTATTTTTCAAAAATACTAAAATATTAATATATAATGAAAGTGATTTTTATTTATTTTTATCATCTTTCATTAATTTTGTAAAATTCCATAAGGTATATAAAAATTACAAAATTCTTAATAAAATTAAATGTCTAAATTTTTTATATATTATTTTATTTGGATAGTGTAGATTATTGTGAATCCAAAAAAATTTGTTTATAATTTTTGGACTTTTATTTTATTTTCTAGGATTTAATTAAGTTCAGGGTATTTTGGTCTTTTCCTATTTATTAGAATAGGCCTTAAAAGATTTCTGGGCTGGCTTAATCTTATTGGGCCCTAGTGGCCCATTAGACATAGTCAAAATCGCCACCCTAAAGGATCTGGCCCAACTCATCCCACTCCCCTGCTGCCTCTCTCCCTCGAGCTCATTCTTCTCCTCCTCTGACCTCGACCCCATGGTCGGTGATGTCGCCGCCGGTGATTCCCGCCGTCGTGGACCGTTCTGGTCGCCGCCGTGGTGCGGTAGGAGGTTGTCGACTACGCCCATCCTTTCTTTCCAATTAGATTTGATTATGGGGCTCTCCTGCGATGGATCGATGTCGTCCCAAACCCTAGGGTTTGGGGGTTGGCGTGGATCCTGGTGTTGCCTCTGCCGTTGTGCGTCATGGTGATGCTCCTCGCCTCTATGCGTGTTCATGGTCGCCGCCGTGGCGTCGTCTGGGTTGCAGCGCCCCTCCTGGGTTGCTCCCCGTGCCGCCATGGACGTCGGCCACCTCTGCTTCCTCTTCTAGTCTTCAGTGAGGACCTTTGGTGAGTTCTGTTCCTCTCCCCTAGTGCTCTCTGTGCTTGCTGATCCTATGCTAGATGTTGGCAGTGACCTCTCTTGTTACTGTCTTGTCCTGATTAAGATGATTTATTCCATTTAGGGTTCTTATCCTGTGGTTGATCATATACTGGATGAATTAGATCATGTCTGGATGGTCTGTAAGCATGTTAACTGGTTATTAGCCTGAGGCTTGTTGCTTGAGATGAACTATAATGGTTCTGGTGGCTTATTAGATGATTTTATGCTTGGTTTGCATATGATTCAGATGGTATAGTTGCTTTGGAATCCATGCTTGGTAAAGTCAGTGGCTCAATAACTTCCACTGCCATTTCTTGGTTTATGATCATGGTTATGGTGTGATGAAACCTCTGTCTTAGTGCTGTTGGCTTGAGAATTTATGTGTGGCATGATCTCAAACAGTGAAGATTAACATAGGAATATCCTAATTATGATTCATGTATTAACAGGAAAATTATTAGTAAGTTAATTGATTGAATCTGTGATGATTAAATGTTTATCCTGATTCATGTAGAATTGTTCTTGTGACACCATCTTGGTATGGCACACAAGATTGATTCTAATCCATTGATTGGGTTGGTTTAAGCTTAAGACAAGCTTGACTTTGAAAGATAAACAAATATGTTCTTTTCTAAAATCCCTAAGACCAATGATGTTGGTCTGAGGCTTAGGGATTTAGGCCTTATCTAGTTGATTCATATAGATAGTCCTGGTAGTGGTACCAGCTATTGTTTCTTGAATCAAAGCTTGGAAAAAATGATAGTAGGCTTGATCATTATATGGATCCAAAAGATTAGCTTCTAAGGTGCTACCCTTATCTTAGGGATGTGCCTAGAATCTAAATCTTAGCTATATTTGTGTTTGAATTGAAATATATAGCTTGATAACCAAATCAGTGATGTTGTTCTGAGTTTTGGTTGGATCCTTGTACTTTGTTGTTTGCTTTTAGAGTTTAAAATCTCAAGGATGGAATCACCCCACTTGGGTGTTTTCTGAGAGTTTGTTTCATAAAACAACACATGCTTATGTCTAGATAATATGATTTGATCATGTGAGGGTTTTATGATTCTCACCATAAAAACTGATGATTATGGAGTTGGGTGATGATCTTGATCTGGTTTTGCTGAACTCCTGTGCTTGACCTTGAGCTAGCCTGCTCCTCCTAGCTCCTAGACTTGATCTTGTTGTCCACCTGATCCTTCCCCCTCCTTATGTCACCATCCTGGTGATGAGATCTTGGCTTTGGTTGGTTTGGTTGCTGGCTGTTGTGCTTGGTTAGCTGCTGGCTGTTCTTGTGTGTAAGCAGTGAAGAGATACACTAGTGCCTCTCCATGGCTGTGCTGATGGTTTTGTGAGTTTGGGCTATGCTGTGAAGCTGACAGCACACCACATGCATTTAGTTGTGTGTCCTGCTTGTGTGCTTGCTTTGCACTTGTGGATATGCTTTGGACTTGAAAGTTACTTTGATCAGATTACTTTTACCTGGCTGGTGAACTTGCCCCTCCTTGCTGTCAATTTGACCCCCTTTTGGCTTAAAATTTATGAAATATAAATTCTTTCATAATGGTGAAACTTGCCCCTTTTATAACTTCTCAATGATGAACTTGTTCAGTGCACCTCACTGACATGTCTGAGAGAAAAAATTCTAACTCTAACCTTATTATTGTTTTATTAGTGTTTGTCTTGCAGGTACAGATTTGAAGATGAAGATTTTAGTTTAGGTTTTCTTTATAGAATAGTTAATGTAATCTTCTTATTCTTTTGTAATTTTCATTTTATTATTTTGTAATCTTCATTTTATTCTTCTGTAATAAAGATTATATTATTATTAATAAATAAATATTCTTATTATTTATTTATTTGCTATTGTGAAGTTGTTGAATAATTTTCAATAAGTTATATTTTTTAACTTATTTATTGAATGAAAACATGAAATAAGTTTTCATATTCTTAATTGTTTTCTTTAGATAAAGTTTGAGTTAACATAATTAACTCTTATTTTAATCAAGATTCAAATCTTATTCCCAATTCATTTGAATTATAATTCAAACACTCAAGTTTAAAATTCAAACTCATTTTCCAAAACACACAATTCCTCAGAGATCATAACAAAGTCTATAGCAATCATCCTTTAAGACTAAACCTAATCTTAAAGTATGAAAGAAACCTTGATCACTTAAGGTTTTTTATTTGGCGAAAATTTTACCCACATTTTTGCAGATGAATGCATGCAACATTCCAAATTCCTAAATCTACCCTTCGTTAGTTCCTAAATGCTGGGATGTTACAGGTTCCCTTGCGGCCAAGGTCTGACACTACTAGGAAAAGGGCTGTTCGTGGCGCACCTAAAAGGCCCATCCGTGGCGCACTAGTGGTGCGCCACTAAGCATACGCTGCGGCTAACTTTTAGCCGTGGCGCACTAGGTGGTGCGCCACACTTCTGAAAAGATAACCGTGGCGCAGTAGGTGTTGTGCGCCACGCATATGAAAAGCTAGCCGTGGCACACTAGGTGATGTGCGCCACAGATACAAATTTCAAAATTCAAAAACAAAGCGAGATCTGGATCTCGTTGGAGCCGTCGCTGTCAGTGTTGTTGCTCGTCGCTCGTCGGTGTCGTCGCCGTCTCCTCATCGCTGTTGCCTCACCTCGTCAGAGAGGCGATAGCTCGTCGCCGTCAAAACTGCAAGGAGGAGGAGGAGAGAGCCCGCTGTCACGGTCGGAACTGCAAGAAGGAGGAGGAGAAGGAGGAGAGAGCCTGCCGTTCTCGTCGCCGTCTTCACTGCAAGGAAGATGAGGAGTAGAAGGAGCCCAACATCGCTGTCGCCGTTGCAAGGAAGAGGCCGCCGTCACCATCTTCACTGCATGGAGGAGAAGAAGAAGGAGAAAGAGAAGGAGGAGGAGGAGGAGGAGGAGGAGGAGGAGGAGGAGGAGGAGGAGGAGAAGGAGAATGAGAAGAAGGAGAAGAAGAAGTAAAGGAGAAGGAAGAGAAGTAGAAGGAGAAGGAGAAGGGAGGAAAAGGAAAAGTAGAAGGGAGGAAAAGGAAAAGGAGAGAAGGGGGAGGGAAGAGAAGAGGGTAGGTGGGAGGGGTGGGGATTCAAATTTTGAATCCCGCCCAACTTACTCGTAGCGCACTAGGTGGTGGTGCGCTACGGGTAAGTTGCCCTCTATTTTTTTTCTGCAGGAAAAAACGGTCTTTTGACCGTAACTTTTTACTCTTTTCGAATTTAGAAAATCTAAATAATCGCTAAATGACCAGAGGTCATTGCCAGCGGATGCGAAATCTCGTTCTCGTCATTTTGGTATTTTATACGATTTTTTTCGACATCGTATGCAAAAGTTACGGCCATTTTACCGTGGCATGACTTTTTTTTTAGAAAAAGTGGAAACTCATGTTTGTTAATTTTCCTAGAAACTATACCACATTACCTACCTAAAGATGAAAGGATTTTATTTTTTGAAGTGTTTATTATTTTCTTTTATTTTTTGCAAAACCTAAAAAGGCGATCCACGGGGGGGGGGGAGTTGGTGCATGCCACTTAGCCGTAGGGCACTAGGGCAGAGTGCCCTACTGCTAAGTTGACCCAGCTACTGCAGCACACATGCCCGTAGCGCACTAGGTCAAGGTGCCCTACGGATAAGTGACACATCCGTAGCGCACCTTGACCTAGTGCGCTACGGGTATGTGTGTTGTGGCCACATGTGCCCTGGCCCACACACAGCCATGGCGCACCACCCCCATGTGCACCACGCTTACGACAGTTAGCCGTAGGGCACCTGTGGGCAGTGCGCCACGCCTATTTTACCCGTGGGGCACCACTAGCAAGTGCGCCACAGAAGTGTGGATTACCTATAGCCGTTTTCCTAGTAGTGTGAGCTGAGGCTACCTTGTGAAGATTGTCCACCTGTGCAGTAGCCAAGATGACAGTTGGTCATGGTTGGGATGCCAAACTCATAGGAGAGGTGCCTATACTAGGGAGTGTAATTGAAAGGTTAGGATTGATTATCCGCATACTGAGTATGGTGAATTCAGGATTGTTCCTGGCGGATGTATCGAATGTTGTGGTCAAAGTGTACAATCTCTGCAGAGTGTCAAACTATTCGAATAGCCGCGTCCGCGGTTATGGATAGTTGGAGTGGCCATACTGTTCCGTCGTCAGATGTTTTCAAAATGACTTGTGAAATGATTCATGACTTTGACTTGACCACAACAGGGTTGTGGCATGAAATTCAAGTTCCCCCCTTAGGTGTTATAAAAATTTCAACTTGTTTTCTTTGCTTCTGAACTTTGTTAAGCTAAATTTGGCTTTTTGCAAAACAACCATAGAGCTTAGTACTTCCTATTCCAAAACCACTTCACTTGTTAGTATTAGTTTGCGAGTACTTAAAAAGTACTCATGGCTTTGTCCCTGGCTATTCCCGTGGCCAGACTATGAAGAGGAGTATCAGGAAGAAGGACAGCAGGAAGGTTACGACCACTAGGATCATCTCCCATCATCAGCATTGCCTGTGACAATGAAGATGGAGCTTCGCCCGCGCTATCGTTACTATTACGTTATTCCGCTGCTTGAATTGTATTAAGAACTGGATCATGAGATCCTTATTTGTGTAAGACCCTATGTATGGTTTGTAATGGATGATGTACTGTGATATCCAATCTGTTATGTCTCGCAAAAATGGTAATCCTAGGATTGCGATGTATGGCATAATAGGCATCTGTGATTAAAAATCTGGGTGTTGAGACTCAAGTAATGGTGGAAGAAAAATCTTTTTGTAAAGGAAGCAGGGATTACAAGTTTCAAAAAGAGCTTCCAAAAATTATGGTACTTGTTAGCTTTCAACCCTCATTGCCCCTATCATAAGCATCTTGAAGTGATTAAGGTTAAAGTGACAAAGATGGAGTATATGCTTGATGAAGTATAAGTTGGAAATCTCAAGTCCCTTGAATACGAGGGCCACACCTCATGCATACTCAACTTTGGGCCCAGGTAAGTTCTTTTGATTGTAAGTATTTGCATATCATTGAGAACCTCCAACGGGGTACCCCTTGCACATGGTACAGGAGCTTTCCCACAACAAAAATAACAAGACAAGCAGACAATGAGCATCTCAGCAATCTCTTTATTTACTATATGCATAGCTTTTTATTGAGGATGCTTCATAGATGGCTCACTATGGTGATGCTGCAATTTTCCACCATGATCAGGCATGTCTTAGGCTAGCGGCCCAGGCGTTTCTCTAACACAGGATACAAACTCCATGGACTTACAAATTCCATCTTTATTTCACACTGGTGACATCCATAGACAAAAGAGCTTGATATCAACTAAGTACAACGTACAAGTGCAATGTTGAAAACGTTCCTCGTGACAGCACGGTTCTGTTAATTCCAACGTATAAGTGCAAGCATATACAACATAGATGCCAAAATGGTTCAAGTTTATTAGGGGCAAAGAATAGAAAGTATGTCATCAAGTTCATGAGGGCTTTAATCACTAAGTTTTCACATAACAAAATAGTTTTTAATTGGAAGATAGATGAAAACAAGAATATACTTGGAATGGTGTAACACACCATGCATAGGAGTTTATAGTGGACACTTTAGAATAACTTGGTTTCTTGGGAGTTGGAGGCATGAGTAGAACTTACTCTTACAAGTGAAGGCTAGCAGAAGACTAGGAGCAACCAACTAAGAGAGCAATAATGGCCATAATCATGCAGTGCAACAAAGCATTACTAATCAAAGCATAGAGTGGTACTACAAGTCAAGGACTAAATGATCATAGAGGCTAATGGTGACTTGTGAGAGTCATAACATAGTGTAAGCATGTGCCATGTCAACCCAAGCAAAGCATCAAAGGAGAATACCACAATACTTTTCTTTTGCATGCTAAAACAACACATAATTTCTTCAAGGCACAATAAGCAATACCAATTGTTTGGAACAAGACATGCTACAACAATAATCACTAAGCATAAGGTCAAAACAACACCTAGCATGTCATGCTAAATTCTAAGTCACAGTCAATGCAAGATCCTTGTAAGACCCCACCTTTATAAAGGTAAAGGTCCCTGTGATTGCAATGCTAGTCCCTGGATCAATTGCTAGCATCCACAGTTTAAGATAAAGTACACAGAAACAAAGGTCATTATTACATCGTCATTCCAGAGATAACATAGTCGTTTACAACTCCATAGCCATAGGCTAGTAGAAGAGTTTAACTTAACAATATAAATAAAAGTCTTCATCTTCATGTGCCACAGGCAAGCATGTTGAGTGTAGACTCATAACCCTAATCCTCATCAGAGTAACCTGCAACATCACAAGTTATAGCCACAGTGGGTCAATACATTGGAATAGTATTGGCAAGTGATACCTTAGTAGAATAATAGTATCTAACTTCTACATGAATTTGGCTAAGTGTAGCTTAGGCTTGCTTTGCTCAAAATAGTTTTTACCTATCAGTTGAAAATACTAAGTTTTTGTTTGGCAAAAACTCCCAAGGAACCACCAATAGACATAGGTGAACCTTTACCCTTGTTCAGCCACAAGTTTTTAACTTAGAAATTGGGATGAGGAGATTCTTGATAGCTTCCATGTCTTGATGCCCAAATTGTACATTTCCGGGGACACGGCTAAGTACTTAGATTCTTCCTTCTACAGAGGTGGTGCACTTTCCCCACAAGACTTGACTTTCATCAAGGCAGAGCCCATAATGCCATGTGGCTGCACTAGAAGCTTCTTAACATATGGCATCTCAAATCCCTTTGTTCCTATGTGGCATTCCACAAGTGAGATACACAAGGTAGACCATTGTAAAATGGGCCCTGGTAACCACTCAAAAAAATCCAACCAAGCAATTACCATTCCACCCAGGTGTTTCATTCACTTAGTTGTTTTATTAAGCAAAAACATAAGTCAAAGACTTAGCAATATTTTTCCATAGCATGTATATAATCCCCCTTGGTTGCTACTAGCTAGGCTAAGCATGGCAATAGCAAGTATCTTAACTTAGATAAAATTCTAACAATTCCACAACTACTAGGATTCCCCAAGCATAGCATATAGATACTTAGCAAAAATTATCATGCAAGCCCTATACAAAATATCTCTAATGCATAGTCAAAATATTGGGACAAAATATGAAGGACCACTTGCCTTGGTAGTTGGGGGAGTAACAACAATCCTCACAGTCACAATCACCACTAGCACCAAAATCTACACATAAAATGATAGCACCAAATTCATATTTCAAATAATCAAACAAAAATATATGAATGCATGCAAATGCCATGTGATGATTTTTCTAAACCAACCAAGACAAGTAAAACAGTACTGATCAATAAACTAAACATGTTTACATCAAATAAACTTTATTTGGCCTTTAAAACATTTTCCAATTAATTTTTATACACAAAATAGGCCTACAAATGTCTCTGCATAAAATTCTATTTTAACAGAAACAAAATACAAAACTAAGCCCGTAGATGTGTAGGATTTATTTTTGTGAATCCATTTATATATTATTTGTATTTTTTGGATAAGCAGAACAAAATTTATTGAATTTACAAGTTTAAACACTTAAAAATCATTTCTGGAATTTTAAACAGACAGGCTAGGCCACGTGGAATGATTCTATTGGCTGATACCGATTCGCACGGATCGATCAACGAGAGTCGCACGATCTAAATGAAATCGCATGGGCCAGATCTACTCGTACCCCTTCGTTAAGTCATCTAATCCTACGCGCTAGATCTGGATCCAACGGCTGCTGAGCAAGTGACCGTGGATGGGCGGCGCTAGAGACGACGACGCAGCGGTGGCGCTACTGGCGATGGTGCTCTGGTGATTCAAGAGGGGGCTAGGGGTAGTGGCGGTGCTTACTAGCATCGCAAGGCTGCGAGGAAGCTCAAGATGCTGCTGGCGTGGACAGGGGCGAGCTGTTGTGGCCGTGGGAGCTCGTTGGAGTGCAGAAAGCATCGGGCTCGGGTGCACGGTGACGTTGGCGATGTTCTGGACCTCCCTAATAGAAACCAAAGGCATCAGCGTGTGCGCAACGATCAGGCGAACATGATAGGGTCAGCAGAGAGCAAGGGGCGCTCGGAACTCACCGGAATCAGTCATCGGAGCTGCTCAGTGCTGCGGTGGTGCAAGCGGGAATTCGCGGAGCCTGGCGGCACTTCTGGCTGGTTGTGTTGGGGGAAATGGCCACGAGGGGGAGGGGTTAAGTAGCCAGAGAAGGGGCGAGGATTGCGCACGGAATCAACGGTAATTAATCGAATTAAAACACGGCAGTGAAGGAGGAGGAAGAAACGGCGAGGCCAGGTCGTGGGCAGGGTTTGGGGACGACGATGACGGGGCAGGTGGGTCCGGGACGTCAGCGAAAGGGGGTGCTCGTGCGGCTGAGAAACAGAGGGAGAGGGAAACCCCGGGTGGCTGGTTCTGTTGCTGGGCCGAATGGCTGGCACAGGCCCTTTTCCTTTTCTTTATTCCTTTTCTATTTCTGCTTTGATTTTCTAAAATCCTTTTCAAATGTTTTTCAAATGAGTTTGAATTCAAACTTTCTCTAGATTTTTTTAAAGTGAACCATGCACATATTTGAGTACAAAACATTGTTGTTCACTAAAAAAATACATTAGCCCAATAAAATTAAAATAAAATCATGCCTTGATTATTTATTTATATTAGGCATTGAAATTGGTTTTTATTTAGAATCTTGTCTTGAAAATTTGAGTAAGCTTTTGAAATCAAAATTCAAACCTTCATCCAAACCTTACTGGTTGAAACAAAGTATTCTCATAATTTGAGAGTGAAAAATAAAGCCATTTCCTTTCCTACATAAAATAATAGGCAACAATTTGCTTCTGTTTTGAAATCTTATTTGAAAATGATCCTAAATGCTTATGAATGCATGAATGATATGCAAACTTTATAAATCATGATTTTTGGGATGTTACAAATCTAACCCCCTTAAGGTGAATCTCGCCCTCGATATTCGGATTGGCTAGCAAATAGGTGAGGGTGGTCTTTCCGAAGATCATCTTCTCTTTCCCATGTTGCTTCTTCCTCGGAATGATGGTTCCACTGAAATTTGCAGAATTTGATAGTCTTTGTCCGAGTAACTCTTTCCGCAGTCTCAAGAATCTGGATAGGTTTTTCCTCATAAGTAAGATCACTCTCCAATTGTACCTCTTCCAAAGGTATAATATCCTTCAAAGAAGTCTCTTTCATCTCCGGATGGCATTTCTTTAGCTGACTTACATGAAATACATTGTAAACGGCAGACAATAATTTAGGTAATTCAATCTCATATGCCACTTCTCCTTTACGGTTCAGAATCTTGAATGGTCCAACATATCTTGTGGCCAATTTTCCTTTGACTCCAAACCTCTTCACTCCACGAAGTGGTGATACTCTAAGATAAGCTCTATCACCC
This sequence comes from Avena sativa, assembly GCA_916181665.1. Classification (NCBI taxonomy): domain Eukaryota; kingdom Viridiplantae; phylum Streptophyta; class Magnoliopsida; order Poales; family Poaceae; genus Avena; species Avena sativa. Next base: position 254,918,057 of record OV702299.1, read on the forward strand.
ACTTCATAGGTGACTTCCCTACGCTTGGGATCTGCATAGCTCTTTTGTCGGGACTGTGCTATCTTCAATCTGTCCTTTACCAACTTGACTTTCTCTTCAACTTCCTTGATTAGTTCTGGCCCGAACAAGTTTCTTTCTCCAACACCATTCTGATGCAGCCCGTCCTACGGACGCACCTCCATCTACAACACCTAGTCCCCCAAGTGGACCAATGACTCGCGCCCGAGCCATGCTCCTATAAGCCAAGGTTAACTCGCTCATTTCCTCTTGTGATTTTGGTCTACCTTTGGATGGCTTGCTACTTCATGCAACTACGTTATGTATCCTCAGCTATGAAGCAACATCACCACACCAAGCCCCCAAGGAAGAAGGACCAGGAGAAGAAGCTTCTGGAGCTCTGCACACACCGGAGTCTCCGGTGTAGACCGGAGTCTCCGGTACCCTACACCGGAGTCTCCGGTACCCTACACCGGAGTCTCCGGACCATCCTTCGGTCCGGACCCAGGAACCAAACCCGGGACAGTCAGAAGGCCCCTCTGGAGACGGGTCCGGAGATTGACCGGAGTCTCCGGCCTAGACCGGAGTCTCCGGACCCAACACTGGAGTCTCCGGCCTGCTCGATGCTAGGCATGTCAAGGCCTTTTGGGCCTGGCCCATGTAACCCCTAGTTTCGCCCAAACTTCCAGTTTTATTCCAAAACTACCCATGTTTAAGTGGTTGGCCTATATAAAGCCCCACCCCTCATATGTAAACCCCAGACTTGGATAATAATAGATTGAGGACACCCCTTTGAGGATCTTTCATCTATTGGTCTCATGCTCCTACCAAGGGGCACCCTATTATCCATAACCTCTTGGATATTGCCTAGTGCGTTCAAGTTGTACAAGGCCTTGGGTTCTCGGTTTCTCGCCCCCAAGACGTCAAGATCTCACCAAGCACCTCGTCCCCCGTTGTTGTCCGTGGAGAGAGAGCTTCTCCCAACACCGATCCTAGGGATTATGTTGGACCGGTTGCCACCGGCGTGAGTTATCGGCGTGTATCATGATTTGTGTGCGTGAGTTCATCGGGTTCTTAGTGTGCGTGTGTTCGTGGATTTCGTCCCCTCTTCCCCTTCCACCGCTTTTCCCTTGTTTCCCGCGGAGATTCGTGAAAGATCGGGCCACCCCAAGGGGTTACCCCCTAACATATTGGTATCAAGAGCAAGGTTGATCACGAATTTCCCCTCAATTTTTCTTCTATCCACCATAAATTCAAAAATTTCCCAAAAAACAGCCCCAATTTTCCTTTGGATCGATCTATCGTTTTGGAGTGTTATTTGTGGTTTTGATCCGACCAAATCTTGTCTAAGGTGTTGGTCCAGCTTTTGCCTGCGTTTCCCAGCCCAATTTTGGCCAAATTTTCGCGGATTTGAGGACTCTAGGCGTGAATTTCCGCTCAAGAACACGAGCAGATTTTCCACACCGGAGTCTCCGGCCCTGTGCACCGGAGTCTCCGGTCTACACCGGAGTCTCCGTCCCAGACCGGAGTCTCCGGCCCTGGACGCCAGTTTTGCTCGTTTTCCTCTTTTCTGCATTGGCTAATCTGTCCGTTTGTTGTTTGTGTTCCGTGTGCGTGTCACCAACTAACAGATAGCTTCCGCAACATCGCCGCGTTCTTCGACACCACGGACCCCAAACTCTTCCCCGCTCCATCGACACAAGATCACCATCAATAACTAAGGTATAACTTGTGTCAAACCTTGTAGCCATATCTTCCTTTGTGTGTACCTATCCTATGAGAGCAACTCATTTTGTGTTTGTCTAGGAATTGTGCACTTGCCATTGGAAAGTGAGAGTGTGATGGCAAAGACAAAAGCTAACATAGTAGCATAGAAAGGGAGAAAAAGAAAAAGAATCAAAAAAAAGAGGAAAAGAAAAAGAAAAATAGAAAGATACATAGTCTCCCAATACAAAGAGAGCATCAAGCTTGTAAGCAAAAGAGAGAGGAAGAAGCGCGCCAAGGCAAGTGCACAAATCCGTTGCTTACTCTCTTTTGGCAAACGAGTTGTGGTCTCTCCTTGAGTTGGCATGACAACCGAGCGTAGTCTTCGTTAGGCCATTTCGTGCTCACTTCCATAGTCGTGCTAACCCCATTTTTCTCCACGTGTGTGTGTAGTCGTAGGTTCTCGTCACCTTTTGAGTTGACCATTTCCTTTTGACTTGCGTTTGTTGGATCTTCTCCACTTTTTACTATCCTTTGCGTTCGGTTGGTTCTTTGGTTTTCCCACAATCCTACCCATCCACCAAAAGCTTTTGAGAGTTGTAGCTTATTTCTGTGTGAGTTTCTTTGCCATTTCACTTTGCACGCTGTTCGCTCCTTTGTGTGGCAATTGGTTTGATATAATCTCCAAGGTGAGGTAAAAGGCTCACTCTACGCACCCTTTTTCTCCATATACAACCCTTGTCGGCTTGCATCATGGACAGGAATGGTGAGCCGTCCCAACCACCACCACTTCCGGAGGACGACACACAATACATGACAAGATGGGACCATTGGAAGATCCAAGGAGAATTCAACTACCGTTGTGAAGCCCTTGAGCGGCGCCAAGATGAACAATTTAGTGAAGCCCGAGTGGAGTTCAAGAACATCGACAACCGCTTCGAAGAAGTCCGAGGCCAAATGCATGCCATGCAACACAACCTCGATCATCAAAATGAAGCTCTTGGTCGTGCCCTCGCCTCAATGGATGAGAAGCTTCAATGCCTCATTGATGGGTTAGCAAGGCCACGCTCGCGAGACTCAACATCATCACGGCACTCCTCAAGTGAATCAAGTGCACCTCGCCATCACGCTTCAAGGCACCGGGATGGCCCGTCCTTCAATCCATGAGCTCTTCTCAAGCGGTACCATCTCCGCGACACGCCGCAACGTCAAGCTATGATGGTGACCTCTCCGCAAGACCTCCACGACATGAAGCGAACCGGCCACAACAAAGGGCACTTGTGATTCAACAAGAGCAACCTCACATGGACCACCAAGGCCATCGCCATCGACATGTTCTTTCAACAACAAGTGAAGCATCCGAAGTGGAAGAACAAGATCGCTGTCGGCGGGAAGCACTCGAAGATCCACCAAGGCGTCATCATCGACATGAACGTCAACGTCGACAACATGATCATCATGACGAGTCTCCTCCACATCAAGAAGAAAGATATCAACCCATTGCGCATGCGGATCGACGTCCTCCTCGCCACATGGCGCAAGACAATGCTCCTCGGCATCAACCACGACAAGAACAAGATCAAGCTCCCCAAGCTCGTCGTGAGGATCAAAAACCTCCTCCTCGTCCTCAACCGCGCCAAGAACACGAGCAAGCTCCCCAAGCTCGTCGTCAAAACCAAGTTCCACCACCAAACGCGGCACCTCAACAACCGCAAGAGCAATGCCACCATCACCAAGCAAGACATGAGAGCTCGGATGATGAGGATGGCCGCCACAATCATGGCAACCGTCGCCACTGGAACCGCAATGAAGAAGAAACTTTTGGCAAGCTCAAGTTTACCATGCCCAAGTTCACCGGCTCCAATGAGCCTGAAGAATACCTCTCGTGGGAACTCAAGGTTGACAAAATCTTCCGCATGCACAACTATAGCAATGATAAGATGATGGCCATGCCATCCCTCGAGTTTGATGAGTATGACAACCTTTGGTGGGAACAAGTCCAACTCGCTCGTGCATCAAAAGAAGAGCCCCCAATCTCAACTTGGCAAGATATGAAAGCTCATATGAGATCCCGCTTTGTTCTTTCGCACTACACGCGTGACCTTTTCAACAAGATTCAAACGCTTAGTCAAGGGACAAAGACCGTGGAAGAGTACTTCAAGGAAATGGAGCTCAACATGATCCGTGCCAACATTGAAGAGCGGGATGAACAAACAATGGCACGTTTCCTCAATGGCTTGAACCATCCAATCAAACACATCACCGAGTTCCAAAAGTACAACAACATGGTTGAGCTTGTGCACATCGCATAAAAGGCCGAGCGTCAAGTACAAGAGGACATCAAGTACAACAAGCCAAAGACATACTTCACATACAAGCAAGCCCCAACCACTACTCCGACAACACCAAGTGGAAGCTCCTCAAATACCACCAAGCTTCCTTTCAAGCCAACACTTCCTCAAGGAAAACCGCCCCCAAGTGGCAAATACACTAGAGATGAACAACCATTCAATGGTGAGTTCTAAAAGTGTGGAGGCAAAGGACACAAGTCGGCCGCATGTGGGAACAAGAAAGTTTTGTTCATCCATGACAACGGCGATGAAGAATACTTGAGTGAAGATGAGTTTGATGCAAGGGTCAAGGAAGCCATGGCAAGGAAACATTTGGAAGAGGACCAAGAACTACTTGTGTGTGAGCATGACGCAAGTCCATCACTTGTGGTCACAAGGGTCTTAACTACTCAAGCCAATGAGAATGAAGACCAATGATCAAACATCTTCCAAACTCGTGCCGGTATCAATGGGAAGTCCATCAAATTTGTCATCGATGGAGGGAGTTGCCACAATCTTGCAATCACGGAATTTTGTGAGAAACTCAACCTCACCCTCCATCCACATAAGCACCCCTACCATATTCAATGGCTAAGTGACCAAGGGTCCATCAAGATCAAACACACCGTCTCGGTAACGTTCTCAATTGGACCATACAAAGACACGGTGGAATGTGACGTGGTCCCCATGACGGTTTGCCATATGTTGCTAGGAATGCCGTGGCAATTTGACAAGCGTGCTTTGCATAATGGTCACTCAAACACTTATACCTTCAAATGGCTTGAAAAAACTTGTGTGTTGCAACCAATGACTCCTAGCCAAATAATTGCGGACAATGCAAAGGCTTTAGCGAGGGCGCAATACACAAAAACACCTTGTGAGAAGAGTGGTGAGCGAGAGAACCACACTATAGTGAGTGAGTGCCACAAGCCAAACTCGAGTGGAAAAACTAAGAGCGTTCTTCTTGCCACCAAAAGTGAGATGAGAGAAGTGCGGAACAACCCATCCATCTTGCACTATGTTTTTGTATGCAAGGGACTAGCACAAGGAACTAATGACTTGACAAATGTTCCTCCTTCTTTGATGGCTATTTTGCAGGAATTCCACGATGTATTTCCCGAAGAGATTCCTCATGGCCTACCTCCTCTTTGTGGAATCGAGCACCGCATCGACCTCATACCCGGCGCCCCACTCCCAAACCGCGCCGCGTATCACACGAACCCGGAAGAGATGAAGGAGATAGAATGACAAATCAACCAACTTGTCTCCAAAGGTTTGATCCAAGTAAGCACTAGCCCAAGCGCGGTCCCCGTGATTCTAGTTCCAAAAACGGATGATACGTTGCGGTTATGCATGGACTACCGTCCAATCAATGCTATCACTGTGCGTTATCGACATCCTATACCGCGTCTTGATGAAATGCTTGATGAGTTATGTGGAGCCACTATATTTTCGAAAATTGATCTTCGTAGTGGTTACCATCAAATTCGCATGGCCGAAGGTGATGAGTGGAAAACCGCCTTCAAGACCAAGCTTGGTCTCTATGAATGGTTGGTTATGCATTTTGGCTTATCAAATGCCCCATCTACCTTCATGCGCCTCATGAACCATATGTTGAGATCTCTCATTGGGAAGAGTGTCGTTGTTTACTTTGATGACATCCTTGTCTATAGCAAGTCACTAGAGGAGCATGTTACTCATGTTAAGGAGGTCCTTCAAATCCTTCGTCATGAAAAGCTTTATGCTAATCTCCCAAAGTGCACTTTTGCAAAAGACAAGCTCATTTTCCTTGGTTTTGTTGTGTCTTCTAATGGCATTGAAGTTGATGTCTCAAAAGTTAAGGACATACGAGATTTGCCCATACCTACCAATGTTAGTGAACTTCGTAGTTTTCATGGGTTGTCTGGCTTTTACCGTCGCTTTGTGAAAGACTTTTCCACCATTGCTTGCCCCCTCAACGAATTGACCAAGAAAAATGTCACGTTCGTTTGGGGGAAATCACAACAAAAGGCTTTTGATGAGCTCAAAAAGAGACTCACCGAAGCACCACTTCTTGCATTACCGGATTTCACAAAAACCTTTGAGATTGAATGTGACGCTAGTGGAATTTGCATTGGAGGCGTCCTTATGCAAAATGGGCGTCCTATTGCATACCATAGTGAGAAACTCGATGGCGCACGCCTTAACTATCCCATTTATGACAAAGAGCTTTTTGCCTTGGTTCGTGTCCTTCAAGTGTGGCAACACTACCTTTGGCCCAAAGAATTTATCATCCATTCCGACCACGAGTCGTTGAAATATCTTAAGGGCCAAGCCAATTTGAGTAAAAGGCACGCCAAATGGGTTGAGTTTATGGAATCTTTTCCTTACATTGTCAAGTACAATAAGGGCAAAGAAAATGTGGTAGCGGACGCTTTGTCTCGCAAAAACACAAACCTTCTTACGTGACTCGAAGTAAATGTCTTGGGTCTTGATGACATCAAATCTTTGTACGCGTCCGACCCTTTCTTTGGACCAATTTTTGCAAGATGTTCAATAGCCAAAGGAATTGATGATTTCTATTTGCATAAGGGTTTTCTTTTCAAAAAAAACAAGCTTTGCATTCTGAAGCCGTCTCTCCAAATTTTGCTTCTTCAAGAGTCCCATGGTGGAGGCCTTATAGGTCACTTTGGCCGTGAAAAGACATATGACATGCTATCCACTCACTACTTTTGGCCAAATATGAAGCGCGACGTGGAGCGCCACGTCCAACGATGCACAACATGTATCCAAGCGAAGTCTAAGTCTAACCCCTTTGGTCTTTATATGCCATTGCCTATTCCTCATGCACCTTGGTCGGACATTAGCATGGAATTTGTGTTAGGATTGCCTAGATCTAAACATGGACATGATTCTATATTTGTGGTAGTGGATCGCTTTTCCAAAATGGCACACTTCATTCCGTGCCATAAGACCGATGATGCTTCACATGTAGCAAATTTGTTTTTCAGGGAAATAATTTGGCTACACGGTGTACCAAGAACAATCGTCTCCGACCGCGACGTCAAATTCATGAGCTACTTCTGGAAGACTCTCATGGCCAAGCTCGGCATCAAGCTCCTCTTCTCGTCCACCTCGCATCCTCAAACCGATGGACAAACCGAGGTCGTCAATCGAAGCCTTGGCACACTCCTACGTGTGTTGATCAAGAAGAACCTTAAAGACTAGGAGGAATGTATTCCACACGCCGAGTTCGCCTACAACCGCGCCAAGTACTCCACCACCATGAGGAGCCCATTCATGATCGTCTATGGCTTCGAGCCTCTCACCACGCTCGATATCCTTCCACTTCCGCTTCATGAACGTGCCAATATGGACGTGGTCAAGCGTGCCCAAACAATGAAGAAACTCCATGAAGACACAAGAGCTACGGTTGAGAAACAAGTCCTTCGCCAAGCATCAAGGCTAAACAAGAACAAGAAAGAGATGATCTTCGAAGAAGGCGACCTTGTGTGGATACACTTGAGTAAAGTCCGCTTCCCCAAGGACCGCGACTCCAAACTCAAGCCAAGAGGTGATGGACCGTTCAAAGTACTAAAGAGGATCAACAACAACGCCTACATCATCGATATCCCAACATCCAAGTATCTTGTGAGCCCGACATTCAATGTCAAGGACCTATCACCCTACCATGGCGAAGATGAAGTTGAGAAGGTTCATGAGTCGAGGACGACTCTTTCCCAAGAGGGGGGGAGCTGATGCAGCCCGTCCTACGGACGCACCTCCATCTACAACACCTAGTCCCCCAAGTGGACCAATGACTCGCGCCCGAGCCAAGCTCCTACAAGCCAAGGTTAACTCGCTCCTTTCCTCTTGTGATTTTGGTCTACCTTTGGATGTCTTGCTACTTCATGCAACTATGTTATGTATCCTCAGCTATGAAGCAACATCACCACACCAAGCCCCCAAGGAAGAAGGACCAGGAGAAGAAGCTGCTGGAGCTCTGCACACCAGAGTCTCCGGTGTAGACCGGAGTCTCCGGTCCCCTACACCGGAGTCTCCGGACCATCCTCCGGTCCGGCCCCAGGAACCAAACCCGAGACAGTCAGAAGGCCCCTCTGGAGACGGGTCCGGAGATTGACCGGAGTCTCCGGCCCAGACCGGAGTCTCCGGACCCAACACCGGAGTCTTCGGCCTGCTCGATGCCAGGCATGTCAAGGCCTTTTGGGCCTGGCCCATGTAACCCCCAGTTTCGCCCAAACTTCCAGTTTTATTCCAAAACTACTCCTGTTTAAGTGGTTGGCCTATATAAAGCCCCACCCCTCATATGTAAACCCTAGACTTGGATAATAATAGATTGAGGACACCCCTTTGAGGATCTTTCATCTATTGGTCTCATGCTCCTACCAAGGGGCACCCTATTATCCACAACCTCTTGGATCTTGCGTAGTGCGTTAAAGTTGTACAAGGCCTTGGGTTCTCGGTTTCTCGCCCCCAAGACGTCAAGATCTCACCAAGCACCTCGTCCCCTATTGTTGGCCGTAGAGAGAGAGAGAGCTTCGCCCAACACCGATCCTAGGGATTATGTTGGACCGGTTGCCACCGGCGTGAGTTATCGGCGTGTATCGTGATTTGTGTGCGTGAGTTCATCGAGTTCTTAGTGTGCGTGTGTTCATGGATTTCGTCCCCTCTTCCCCTTCCACCGCTTGTCCCTCGTTTCCCACGGAGATTCGTGAAAGATCGGGCCACCCCAAGGGGTTACCCCCTAACATATTCCATAGCAATGGTGTAGTACATTTTCTCCCATAGAGAAATTCAAACGGTGCTATCTCAATACTGGCTTGATAGCTGTTCTTGTAAGAGAATTCTGCGTAAGGCAGATTTTCATCCCAACTGGCTCCATAATCTAGGGCACATGCCCTCAACATATCCTCTAAAATCTGGTTGGTCCTTTCTGTCTGTCCATCAGTCTGGGGATGAAAAGCAGTGCTGAATTCCAATCTCGTCCCAATGACTCATGTAGTTGCCTCCAAAAATGGGAAGTGAATTGAGTTCCCCTATCAGACACAATACTCTTAGGTACTCCATGCAGACACACAATCCTATTCATATAGATCTTAGCTAACTTAGCACTTGTATAGGTTGTCTTCACGGGTATGAAATGAGCCACTTTAGTTAGGCGATCTACTACGACCCAAATAGAATCATATCCTGATCTAGTCCTTGGCAGTCCAGTGATGAAATCCACGCCAATCTTGTCCCACTTCCAATCAGGAATAGGTAGTGGTTGTAACAATCCTGCTGGTTTTTTATGTTCCGCTTTCACTCTACTACATACATCACACAAAACAATATGTTCGGCGATGTCTTTCTTGAGATTATTCCACCAAAATCTTTCCTCCACATCCATGTACATTTTGGTGTTACCCGGATGAATGGAATACGACGAGTTGTGTGCTTCTTGTAAAATCAGTTTCCGAAGCTCTAGATCTTGCGAAATACAAATACGTTTCCCATACCATAAAGTACCATGTTGGTCTTCATGGAATCGTTTGGCTTTTCCCTTACCAATCTTTTCCTTAATCTCTTCAATTTCCTTGTCCGTCTTTTGGGTTTCCTTGATTTTGTCCAACAAGGTGGGTTGAACATCCAATGACATGAGATGTCCTTCGGGCACTATCTCCAATCTGAGATCTTTGAATTGGGCACACAGATCATTTGGCAATTCTCCCTTAGTAAGGCCATTCACATAAACCTTACAGCTTAATGCATCTGCTGTAACATTTGCTTTACCAGGGTGGTATTGCAAACTCAAGTCATAGTCCTTGATGAGCTCTATCCATCTTATTTGTCTCATGTTGATTTCTTTCTGAGTGAAGATATACTTCAAACTTTTTGTGATCTGTGAACACTTCGCAACGCTTTGCCAAAAGATAATGTCTCCATGTTTTGAGTGCATGGACAACAGAGGCTAACTCCAAATCATGAGTAGGATAATTCACTTCATGAGTTTTGAGTTGTCTCGAGGCATAAGCCACAACTTTCCCTTCTTGCATCAAAACTGCACCTAATCCTTGGTGAGATGCATCACAATAAACTTGGAAATCCTTCTCCAAATCTGGCAGACATAAGACTGGTGCTGTCACTAGTCTCTTCTTCAACTCTTAGAAACTGAGTTCACATCCTTCAGTCCAATCAAATTTCTTGTCTTTCTTAAGTAACTCAGTCATTGGCTTAGCTACCTTTGAGAAATTCTCAATGAACCTTCTATAGTATCCTGCCAAGCCAAGGAAACTACGAACTTCTTTCACTAACTTAGGAGATTCCCACTCAATTACAGCTGATACTTTTGAGGGATCAACTGCTACACCATCTCCTGACACAATATGTCCAAGAAATCCAACCTCATTCAGCCAAAATTCACGCTTGTTGAATTTGGCATATAGCTTATGTTCTCTAAGCTTCTCAAGTATCAATAGCAAATGTTCCTCATGCTCTTCATTGCTCTTGGAATAGATCAAAATGTCATCGATGAAAACGACAACGAATTTGTCAAGAAATTCCATGAACACCTTGTTCATCATATTCATGAAGTAGGCTGGTGCATTTGTCAAACCAAATGCCATCACTGTGTACTCATACAATCCATACCTAGTGGTGAAAGCAGTCTTAGGTGTGTCTTGTTCCCTTATCTTCAGCTAAAAATAGCCTGATCGGAGATCAATCTTTGAGAACGCACGGGCTCCTTCTAATTGATCAAACAAGTCATTGATTCTGGGCAAAGGATACTTGTTCTTGATAGTCACCTCATTGAGTGAACGATAATCTATGCATAACCTTTGACTTCTATCTTTCTTTTCCACAAACAAAACTGGTGCTCCCCAAGATGAAGAACTTGGTTGAATAAATCCTGTCTGCAACTGTTCTCCAAGTTGTTTCTTCAGTTCTTTCAACTCATCAACTGACGTCTTGCAAGGTCTCTTTGCTATTGGTCCTGATCTTGGCAGCAAGTCAATCAGAAACTCAACATCTCTATCTGGTGGCATTCCTGGCAATTCCTCCGGAAATACATCCGGATATTATCTCACAATTAGCACACTGTCTATGCTAACCCCCTTAAGAGAATTTAACTTACTCCCCTTTGATTCAAAGTTAGACTTGAATCTAATTCTTTTATTATCCAGGGTTGTGAGTGTGACAGTATGGTTGGCACAGTCTAGCACTCCCTTGTACTTAGTCATCCAATCCATTCCCAAAATGACATCCAATCCTTGGGAATTTAGGATTATCAAATTAATGGGAAACTTATACTTCCCAAATTCTATCACTAGGTCATGACATCCCGAGTTTACTATCATTTCTCCACCAGGAGAACTTACTTTTATAGGACACCCAATAGTTTCCACTGGAAGTCCATGTCTATCCACAAATGCTCTTGATATGAATGAATGTGATGCGCCAGTATCAAAAAGAACAAGTGCTGGAACATAATTAAGTTTGAACTTACTAGCCACTGCATCAGATTTTTCATAGATTTCCTCCACATTGATGTGGTTCACTTGTCCCTTTTGGAAGGGATTGGGCTTGTTGGCACCTTCAACTTTCTTTTCGGGGCACTCATTAGCATAGTGTCCCATCTTCTTCACTTGAAACACTCAACCTGACTGATATCTCTCTTTGCAGGCTGACTTCCACTTCCACTGTGGTGGTTTTTGTTTCCACTCTTGTGGTTCTTATACTTGTCAATATCATGACTGCTGTCAACACCTGGATTTTTAATCCCAGATGCCTGTTATGCCATACATCGCAATCCCAGGATTACCATTTTTGCGAGACATAACAGAATTGGATACCATAGTACATCATCCATTAAAAATGATACATAAGTTCTTACACAAATAGGGATCTCATGATCCAGTTCTTAATACAACATCAAGCAGCGGAATACGTAATAATAACGATAGTGTAGGCGAAGCTCCATCTTCGGGGTCACAGGCAATGCTGACGATGGGAGATGATCCTAGTTGTCGTAACCTTCCTGGGGTCCATCCTCCAGGTACTCCTCTTCATAGTCTGGCCATGGGAATAGCCAGGGACAAAGCCATGAGTACTCTTTAAGTACTCGCAAACTAATACTAACAGGTAAAGGGGTTTTTGGATAATAGGACACTAGGATCTAGGGTTGTTTTGCAAAAGCCAGATTTATCCCTACTAAGTTTAGAGGCAACGAATGCTCATCACAATTTTATAACTCCAAAGTGGGAACTTGTATTTCATATCACAACTCTGTTGTGGTCAAGTCAAAGTTTCAAATCATTTCACAAGTCATTTTGAAAAGTCTGACGGGGCAACATTATGGCCACTCCAACTGTCCATAACCACGGACGCGGCTATTCGAATAGTTTGACACTCTACAGAGATTGTACACTTTCACCACAACATTCGATACATCCGTCAGGAACAAATCCTGAATTCACCATACTCAGTATGCGGATAATCAATCCTAACCTTTCGATTACACGCCCTAGTATAAGCACCTCTCCTGTGAGTTTGGCCTCCCAACCATGACCAACTGTCATCTTGGGTACTGCACAGGTGGACAATCTTCACAAGGTAGCCTCAGCTCATACCTTGGCCATGAGGGAACTAATACTAAGGTATATAAGTTTCCAGTCAAGCCCTACCGAATCTTCGGGTATTGTGGTTGTACGATAAAATTGGAATGGTATCGCATCCAGACAACCATCAGTTTTAGAAAGGGCTAAGGCTCATGCCTCATCGTTTTCATCACCAAAATCATCAGGTGTTTGGAAACACATGTCCAAAACATTTCAATAGAATGATCCATCATTCCAAGGTTTTCATAACCATTTTTCCACCAAGTATTCCCGTCTAAAGTTGATCAAGTTTTATGCTTAGCACTAGCATCTACAGGTGGGGGTAAGCAATAATGAGGGGTGGTAAACTAGTGGAGTTCTAACTAAGTTCAATCTCATGCCTTAAGATGACATCAAGATTATCTAGCTTAGGCCAAATTTTATGCTCTTTATGCAACCTTCAGATATCTTTCTAGTATCTATAATTCACTTAAGTAAACTCTAAGGAATAGCTTTGATAAAGAAATAAAGTATAAAGCTTGTAAGTAAAAACTAGGATTGGTTGGTCAAGTGGGTTGGATCATATATGCTTAAGGCATATAGTGGGCAGAGTAACAACTAGTGGTTTGTGGCATCAGTAGGATATCTTGCAAGGGTTAGCTTGCATTGGTCCACTTAGTTAATAAAGCTTGCACAATATCAGTATAAGCTTGCTAAATTGCAAGTGTTAGCTTGCTAAATTGCAAGTGTTAGCTTGCCTTGTGTAGAGCAGTGGTTGAAGTTCTCCTCGACTTCTTCTTCGTAGTATCCTCCTTCCTCCTCGTATCCTTGGTCGGTACTAGCGTCTATAAATAAATACGAGGTACACAATCACCAAACAATACTTAACTACTTGCAATCATCACACACAAGGGTCCTATAGATGATCCAACATCATCACTAACATTACAAGATTAAAGCTTGGTTTAATTCTTTTTATTTTTAGAAAAGTAATTTCTACTCATTGAAAAACTACTTAAGATTTAATATTCTCCAAACCAAACATGGGATCATGTTGACACATGTCATCACCACATATTTTAGTCCATGGGAATATGATTTAAAGTGGTGTCACAATTTAATAAGGTTTTACCCTTTTTATTTTAATTATTTAAAGTGGCTAGAAATGCCTATGTAGCATTCTTTTATTACTTGAACATTATTTCTGAAGGTAAACCTATATATTTTTATATATTCTGAAAGGTATGGTTAAATGTGATTTTTGAGAGTTGGAATCAACTCAAAAGCTATTATGGTTTAAATTTGAAAAATGTTTGAATGCAGAAAAGCTTCTGCCTTGTTATTTTTACCATGGGTGATCTATAGATCCAAATGACTTGAATCCAATGGTCTTGGATTTAGCATTCTCAGGCCTTTCTAAAAAAATTGGTTTCATTCAATTTGGTGCACTGAATCCATCTGGGTTGATTTTTGAAGTTGGGTACAGAAGTGAGTTTGAAACAAAATGAAAAAGGTTTAATTCAAATAATTGGGCTGCGCGGGAAAAGTTAACGGGCCGGCCTGCTAAGCGCAGAGCTCCCGCGGGCTGCTTAAGTGGGTGTCCCCACTCGTCAGTGAGACAGGGAGGGGCGAAGCGGTACGGGGCGATGTGGATCGTTCGATCTAGTTCTAATCCAACGGCTGAGAGTCATCGTCGACGTTGAGCAACGCCGGCGAGAAAGAAACCTAGCGCGGCCAGTGAGGGGTGCTGGGGGCTCACCGGGGTGCAGGCGAGGGTCGGCGAGGCAGGAGAACGACGAAGTCGACGACGGCGAACTCAGGGGTGGTCGCGGCAGCTCCTGGGGTGGATGAAATTGATGGCGCCCTTCTTCTCCAGAGGCGGCTGGCTCCGGTGAAATTCCGGCGAGGTGGTGCTCGCCTTGCTCTGGGAACGGTGTGGCACGATCAGTGAGGAGAGGGGAGTGAGATGGTGTGAAGAAATCGAGCGGGGGTGGCCTCTATTTATAGTCGAGCGAGGGGACCGACGGGGCGCACGGTGAGCTCGTCGGGGGCGATGTTACAGGCGGCTATTGGCATGGGCGAAGGTAGGGGCGGTGTGGTGTTCCCTGGCGATGCTCAACGACATGGTTTTGAGGCGTGGGGCGATGCGGCATGGTCTGGAACATGCGACACTCTGCGCGGCAGAGGCGGCGTCTTCGACGGCGAGCGGTGGCTATGCGTCACGGGGCGGCGAACGAGGATGTCTGGTGGTCTCCTGGGTCGGTGGGGATTGTGTATGCACGCGGTGAGGGCGGCGCGCGGTCTGTGGGTGCTGGTCGAGGGTGGCGCTCTAGCGCACGCTCGGCATGGTTGCTGGCGAGGTTGGCATGGTTCGTGTGTGTGGTCCAGGGCTTGGCAACGCTCGCGGCTGGGACAGTGAGTGGCGGTGGACGGTGGGCTGCCTCCCAGACATGCTGGCTAGGCTTGCTTTTCTTCGTAGCTTGCTGTCGACATGGGGGTGACATGGGTGTGCTCGGCTGTTCACCATTGATGGCAATGCCAAGCTTACAGTCATGCTAAGGGTTAGTTTAGGTTGTTAGATGATCTACTAAGGCTAGTGGTGTCCAGAGAGGGAACAAGTTAGGCTTCAATGACTGCTCACTATAGTGTTTAGATTTTGTATGATTTGTGTCTGCAACCTGTTTGATGAAATGGCCGCATGAAATCAAGTTTTGAATTTTGAAAAGAGTTTTGGTGGGTTTGCTAGATTGGTGCTAGTGAGTCTGCAGATGCTTGGGTTTTGAAAGTTGAGCTTGTTTGAGTGGTTTTTGAAAAAGTGGGATCTTCCCATATGATAAAGATTCAATTTTGAATTGTCATATAAACTATGCATTTGAGAGTTTCTGGATGATCACAAAGTGGGCCTTGATACCTTGTTATGAGTACATTCAAGGGGTGCAAAGATCCAGAAAAGTTTCCATTAGGTTCTGAAAGTGTGAGACAGCCAAAGTAGGCATGGGAGTTAAATTGGTCAAAATGACCATTCCTTTATTTTATCGGTTTTGATTTATTTGTCTTGAGGAAAAGTTTGGGAAATGTTTAGATGATGTTTATTCACCTAAGAAACATTTTACAATCAAGGAAACATACAAACAAGGTGGTTCAAAAGAATTTCAAATTAAATGCATACACATATGCATGCCTTCATAATTTTAATTAGAGAAGTTTTTGTTAACCCTAATTTTGATGATTAGAGTTTGATGATTTAAGTTTAATATTTTTGGTTTGTTACAAACCTTCCCCCCTTAAACAAAATCTCGTCCCGAGATTTGAAAAAGGACGAAAAGATTACCTAGGATTTGAAGAGATCGGGAAACTTCGTCCTGATGTGATCTTCGCGTTCCCAGGTAACTTCCTCTTCTGTGTGGTTGCTCCACTGAATCTTGAGAAACTTGATGCTTCGGGTTCGGGTAGTTCGAAAAGCTTCTTCCAAAATACGGATGGGTACTTCGGGATAGGTCAGGTCATCGTTGATCTCTATGGTCCGATGATCGATATTCTTGAACACTTTGGTCTTCTCGGGGACTTCGAGACACTTGCGAAGTAACGAGATATGGAACACATTGTGCACGGCTGACATCTCTTTGAGTAGTTCCAATTGATACGACACTTCTCCTCGACGGTTCAGAATTTTGAAAGGTCCGATATACCTGGGGGCTAACTTTCCTTTGAGTTGGAAACGCTGCATTCCCTTCAATGGCGACACTTTCAGATAAACAAAATCTCCTATGTTGAAGGCGAGGTCTCGACGTATCTTGTCGGCGTAACTCTTTTGTCGGGATTGGGCGGTCTTGAGGTGCTCACGAATCTTGTGAACCTTCTCTTCTGCTTCTCGTAGGATGTCGGGTCCAAAGATCTGACTCTCTCCTACTTCCGACCAGTTCAAAGGGGTGCGACACTTCCTTCCGTACATGAATTCAAATGGGGCCATTTGCAAACTGGCTTGATAACTGTTGTTGTATGAAAATTCTGCAAACGGCAGACAGTCTTCCCACTTGGATCCATATTCTAACACGCATGCTCTCAGCATATCTTCGAGTATTTGGTTTACTCGCTCTGTTTGTCCATCGGTCTGAGGGTGATACGCGGTGCTGAAATCTAGACGGGTTCCTAAACCTTCTTGGTCTTTCTTCCAGAATCTCGAGGTAAACTGAGTTCCTCGATCCGATACTATGTTCTTGGGGACTCCGTGCAAACTGACGATTCTAGCGATGTATAACTCCGCTAGTTTCGAACTCTGATATGTGGTCTTGACGGGCAAGAAATGGGCGACTTTGGACAATCTGTCCACTATGACCCATATAGAGTCATTTCCCCTACTAGAAGTAGGTAGTCCAGTGATAAAGTCCATTCCTACAGAATCCCATTTCCATTCCGGAATCTGCAAGGGTTGCAAGAATCCAGCGGGTCTTTGATGTCTTGCCTTCACTCGCTGACATATATCACACTTGGCGATATAGCTTCCTATTTCTCTCTTCATCTTATGCCACCAAAATTGCTCTTTTAAATCTTGATACATCTTAGTTCCTCCGGGATGGATAGAATAAAGAGTATCATGAGCCTCCTTCAAAATAACTCCTTTCAACTCGGAATCTGCTGGTACACAAAGGCGTCCTTTGTACCAAAAAACTCCTTCTTCGTCCTCGGTGAATCCGGGTACTTTGCTTGTACCGATACGACGCTTGATTCCATCAATACTGGCATTTCCCTTCTGCGCCTCTTTAATCTTACTGAGCAAAGTGGGCTAGAGTTCTATGCCAGCCAGAAATCCTTCACTTACTAATTCCATCCGAAAATCTTCCATCTCTTTGTGCAGACTTGGTTGCTCCTTCAAAATCATGGAGTTCAAGCGGCACGGCAATCTGCTAAGGGCGTCGGCTACTACATTGGCTTTACCAGGGTGATAGTGAATGTCCAGATCGTAATCCTTGATTAGCTCAATCCATCTTCTCTGCCTCATATTCAGCTCCTTCTGAGTGAATATATACTTTAGGCTCTTGTGATCCGAATAAATCTCACAACGGTTTCCCATCAGGTAATGTCTCCATGTCTTCAGGGCTAGAACTACAGCTGCGAGTTCGAGGTCATGGGTTGGGTAGTTTTGCTCATGTTGCTTCAATTGTCGAGATATATAAGATATAACTTTGCCTTCTTGCATTAGCACACATCCGAGACCAATCTTGGATGCATCACAATACACATCGAAGGGCTTCGTGATATCCGGCATGATCAAGATTGGGGCTGAAATCAATCTCCTCTTGAGTTCTTGAAAACTCGCTTCACACTTGTCGGTCCATTCAAACTTCTTGTCCTTCTTCAGCAATTGGGTCATGGGTCTAGCGATACTCGAGAATCCTTCTACGAATTTGCGGTAATATCCCGCCAATCCGAGAAATGCACGAACTTGGGTTTGAGTGGTTGGGGCTTGCCAATCTTCTACATCTTTCACTTTGGCAGGGTCAACGGCAATTCCTCCGGCTGATACAATGTGACCGAGGAATCCTACCTCCTGTAACCAGAATTCACATTTGCTAAACTTTGCATACAGCTAATGCTCTCTAAGAGTTCCAAGAATGGTCCTTAGGTGTAGCTCATGTTCTTCTTCTGATTTGGAATAAATCAGAATGTCATCGATGAAAACAACGACAAACTTATCTAGGAAGTCCATAAAAATCTTATTCATGAGATTCATGAAATAAGCGGGGGCATTGGTTAATCCGAAAGACATGACCGTATACTCATACAATCCATATCTGGTGGTAAAGGCAGTCTTTGGAATATCCTCTGCACGAATTTTGAGTTGATGATAGCCAGTCCTAAGATAAATCTTATAAAACACTTTGGCACCGGTCAACTGATCAAACAAATCTTCTATCTTGGGCAAGGGGTACTTGTTCTTGATAGTGACATCATTCAACTTCTGATAATCCGTACACAAACGGTTACCTCCATCCTTCTTGTCCACAAACAAGACAGGTGATCTCCAAGGTGACGCACTTGGTTGAATCAATCCAATTTCCAGCATGGAATCCAGTTGCTTCTTCAATTCTGCGAGCTCTGACGGGTTCATACTATATGGTCTCTGGGATATGGGTCCGGTTCCAGGAATTAGTTCAATGATAAACTCGATATCCCAATCTAAGGGCATACCGGGCAAAACATCTGGAAATACATCGGGGTATTCACAGACTATCCGGACTTGGTCAATGGTAGGTTGGGCTATACTCTTGTTGCATTTGAATTGGCGAGGTAAGGTTTCAGATATATGCTCGACAGATATTCCGGCGGTACTGGTCATGGTTATGGCTTTCGTGGCACAGTCAATTAATCCTTTATGTTTGGACATCCAATCCATTCCTAGTACTACTTCCAAACCTTTAGTTCCAAGTACTATCAGATTTGCATAAAAATCTATGCCATGGATTCGGATAGGGACGGCTTTGCAAATTTGCCTAGCCTTGGTGGTTGATCCGGTAATTTGAACAATCATAACATGCTTCAGTTTGGTTGGTTGAATTTTACTAGTGCAAGCAAATTCTTCGGTGACAAATGAGTGCGATGCACCAGAATCAAACAACACTCGTGCAAGTACTGAATTAACAGAAAACATACCCAGCATGACGTCTGGCGCTTCCTGAGCTTCTTCAGCATGCATGAGAAAAAGACGTCCGTTGCGGTTGAGCAAATTCCCTGGGGCAAATCTTCTTCCTGCCTGAACACGACGCTGCTGCTGAGCTGGGACATTGGTATTGGGGGTTGTAGCATTCTTCTTGTTGGGGCACTCGTTGGAATAGTGGTCTTTATTTCCACAGTCATAACAGGTCACTTGCGACTTGTCCTTGGCTGCTACAGGCACAGCATTGCTTCCAGTCCTCGGGGCAGTGTTGGTGTTGGCGGTAACATTGTTGTTGTTGAACTTGGGTGGGGCACGATTGAAATTGCTAAAGTTGCCGGGGTTGTTGTGATTTCCTCCGGGTCTAGGGTTTCCACGGTTGGGATAGGCCGGACGGTTCATCGGGGGTCTGTTGGTCCTTGGGGAAAATCCTGGAGATGGGTTAGGGCGATACTTTGGGGTCTGATGGGTTCCTGGCTGATGCATCATACGACGCTTGCGGTTCTCATTGGATTGGTTGATCTTTCCTTCCATCTGGATAGCAGAGTCGACAAGGGCTTCAATATCCGCAAAGGGGATATTGACAAACACCGTCTGCATCTCATCATGCAGACCATTCAGGAATCTTTCTTTCTTCTTGGCTTCAGTGTCTATTTCATCCGGGGCATACCTAGCTAATGACAAAAAAAAATCACGGTATTCCACTACAGTTATCCTTCCTTGCTTCAGCTCTCTGAACTCGTCTCTCATTCTCTTGATCGAACCCGGTGGCACATGGGTTCTGCTAAACTTGACCTTGAATTCCTCCCAGGTCATCATCTGGCCTCCGGTCATTGCGCGAACACTGTTCCACCATGCTCTGGCATCTCCGGCTAGATAGTGGGTGGCGAACAGGACTTTCTCGTTGGCTTCCACTCCGGCTACGTCTAAGTTATTTTCCATGGTTTCCAGCCAATCATCGGCGTCTAGGGGCTCTTCGGACTTAGTGAAAACAGGTGGGTTGGTATTCTGGAAGTTCTTGAGCTTAGATCTGTGGTTGTCCTGATTTCCGTGGCCTTGGTTGTTGTGGGCTAGCTGGGCTATCTGCTGAAGGGTGGCTAGGTTGGCTTGACGTTCCGCTCTTTCAGCTTCACGGTTAGAAGTCAACATTTGCAGTATCTGCAACATCGGGTCCGGGGTTGAACCACTTCCTCCACGTGGCATCTGAAGATTTAGATAGATCATGAGAAAAGAGGGAAATTTCTAATGTTTTGGGTCTTTAAAAAAATTAAAGTTTGACTCAGATTTTCTAGCAACTTGCTTTTTCATTTATTCATTCATTCATAGCACCCGATACAACACACACCACAACAAAGAAAAGCACATGGTTTTAAGAACCATTCTGAGAACTACGATACAGTGGGACCGAATACTATTCACTACGCTAGTGCTCAAGTGCTACTACTCCTCGGAATCTGTGGCTTCGTCATCTTCATCATCATCGATGAAGGCGAAATCGTCCTCATCGGTGAAGAAATCCATAGCCTGATCTTCCAGAAAATCATCATCATCGCTGAGATAGGAGTAGGGGTCTCCACGAAGATCCTCTCCGGCATTCTCCCTTTCCTCCAACTGCATGTCTCTCTCGTGGATGGTCTCCTCCAGAGATGAGATGCGGTGGCGAAGACGGGCAATAATGCGTTCCTTCTTGTCGAGCTGACGGCGGCGGGACTTGCGATCCTTTGCTAGCAGGGCGATGGTCTGGTCCTTTGTCTTGATGATGGCAGACTTGTGGTTGCAGTAGTCACGGCAGTTGTCCAACTCCTGCTGATGATCGTACATCATGAAGCTAAGGTGGTCCAATTGGGTCTTCAGCTCGGGGTGGTATGGGGCTTCCAGTGGTTGTCCATTAGCATCTCGCCTTGGGCAAAACTCAAAGCGAGTACCCTTGATCTGATTGATGCTCTGCCCACACAGACGAGAAAGAGCTTCCTGCATGGATCTGGCAAGTCCATCGAGCCAGTTGTTTTCCCTCAAGGTAAACTGAATTCCCTCCGCAGTGGGAGGTTCAATATTTCCTCGGAGACTTGCAACAATTAGCCACTGCAGATCTTCTCCTCCTTGATCATTGAGCTGAGCTCTGAAGAACTCGGGGTGCGGATGCTCCAGAAGTTCCGAAAGCTGGTCCAAATCCCTCTCAAAGATTAGGTCTCCTCCATTCCCCAGTTGGCAAAACTTGTTGTACTTCACGTCCATCTATAAGAATATAGGATGAGTAAGTTAGTAGAGTGATTAAGTGTGTCAAAATTTTATGTATTTTGCAAGAGCTTTTGGAGGAACATGAATTTTCATGAAAGAATCAAAAGGATAAGAATGAGAATAAGTTTTTGTAAATATATTTTTTTCTTTGGTTTTGGGAAATAATTTTTTGGTTTAAACGTCCAGTCTAACTAGGGTCTCCTATGGTCAGGATGGCTCTGATACCAACATGTCAACACCCGGATTTTTAATCCCAGATGCCTGTTATGCCATACATCGCAATCCCAGGATTACCATTTTTGCGAGACATAACATAATTGGATACCATAGTACATCATCCATTACAAACGATACATAAGTTCTTACACAGATAGGGATCTCATGATCCAGTTCTTAATACAACATCAAGCAGCGGAATATGTAATAATAACGATAGTGTAGGCGAAGCTCCATCTTCGGGGTCACAGGCAATGCTGACGATGGGAGATGATCCTAGTTGTCGTAACCTTCCTGGGGTCCATCCTCCAGGTACTCCTCTTCATAGTCTGGCCATGGGAATAGCCAGGGACAAAGCCATGAGTACTCTTTAAGTACTCGCAAACTAATACTAACAGGTAAAGGGGTTTTTGGATAATAGGACACTAGGCTCTAGGGTTGTTTTGCAAAAGCCAAATTTATCCCTACTAAGTTTAGAGGCAACGAATGCTCGTCACAATTTTATAACTCCAAAGTGGGAACTTGTATTTCATATCACAACTCTGTTGTGGTCAAGTCAAAGTTTCAAATCATTTCACAAGTCATTTTGAAAAGTCTGACGGGGCAACAGTATGGCCACTCCAACTGTCCATAACCGCGGACGCGGCTATTCGAATAGTTTGACACTCTGCAGAGATTGTACACTTTCACCACAACATTCGATACATCCGTCAGGAACAAATCCTGAATTCACCATACTCAGTATGCGGATAATCAATCCTAACCTTTCGATTACACGCCCTAGTATAAGCACCTCTCCTGTGAGTTTGGCCTCCCAACCATGACCAACTGTCATCTTGGGTACTGCACAGGTGGACAATCTTCACAAGGTAGCCTCAGCTCATACCTTGGCCATGAGGGAACTAATACTAAGGTATATAAGTTTCCAGTCAAGCCCTACCGAATCTTCGGGTATTGTGGTTGTACGATAAAATTGGAATGGTATCGCATCTAGACAACCATCAGTTTTAGAAAGGGCTAAGGCTCATGCCTCATCGTTTTCATCACCAAAATCATCAGGTGTTTGGAAACACATGTCCAAAACATTTCAATAGAATGATCCATCATTCCAAGGTTTTCATAACCATTTTTCCACCAAGTATTCCCGTCTAAAGTTGATCAAGTTTTATGCTTAGCACTAGCATCTACAGGTGGGGGTAAGCAATAATGAGGGGTGGTAAACTAGTGGAGTTCTAACTAAGTTCAATCTCATGCCTTAAGATGACATCAAGATTATCTAGCTTAGGCCAAATTTTATGCTCTTTATGCAACCTTCAGATATCTTTCTAGTATCTATAATTCACTTAAGTAAACTCTAAGGAATAGCTTTGATAAAGAAATAAAGTATAAAGCTTGTAAGTAAAAACTAGGATTGGTTGGTCAAGTGGGTTGGATCATATATGCTTAAGGCATATAGTGGGCAGAGTAACAACTAGTGGTTTGTGGCATCAGTAGGGTATCTTGCAAGGGTTAGCTTGCATTGGTCCACTTAGTTAATAAAGCTTGCACAATATCAGTATAAGCTTGCTAAATTGCAAGTGTTAGCTTGCTAAATTGCAAGCGTTAGCTTTCCTTGTGTAGAGCAGTGGTTGAAGTTCTCCTCGGCTTCTTCTTCGTAGTATCCTCCTTCCTCCTCGTATCCTTGGTCGGTACTAGCGTCTATAAATAAATACGAGGTACACAATCACCAAACAATACTTAACTACTTGCAATCATCACACACAAGGGTCCTATAGATGATCCAACATCATCACTAACATTACAAGATTAAAGCTTGGTTTAATTATTTTTATTTTTAGAAAAGTAATTTCTACTCATTGAAAAACTACTTAAGATTTAATATTCTCCAAACCAAACATGGGATCATGTTGACACATGTTATCACCACATATTTTAGTCCATGGGAATATGATTTAAAGTGGTGTCACAATTTAATAAAGTTTTACCCTTTTTATTTTAATTATTTAAAGTGGCTAGAAATGCCTATGTAGCATTCTTTTATTACTTGAACATTATTTCTGAAGGTAAACCTATATATTTTTATATATTCTGAAAGGTATGGTTAAATGTGATTTTTGAGAGTTGGAATCAACTCAAAAGCTATTATGGTTTAAATTTGAAAAATGTTTGAATGCAGAAAAGCTTCTGCCTTGTTATTTTTACCATGGGTGATCTATAGATCCAAATGACTTGAATCCAACGGTCTTGGATTCAGCATTCTCAGACCTTTCTAAAAAAATTGGTTTCATTCAATTTGGTACACTGAATCGATCTGGGTTGATTTTTGAAGTTGGGTACGAAAGTGAGTTTGAAACAAAATGAAAAAGGTTTAATTCAAATAACTGGGCTACGCGGGAAAAGTTAACGGGCCGGCCTGCTAAGCGCAGTGCTCCCGCGGGCTGCTTAAGTGGGTGTCCCCACTCGTCAGTGAGACAGGGAGGGGCGAAGCGGTACGGGGCGATGTGGATCGTTCGATCTAGTTCTAATCCAACGGCTGAGAGTTATCGTCGATATTGAGCAACGTCGGCGAGAAAGAAACCTAGCACGGCTAGTGAGGGGTGCTGGGGGCTCACCGGGGTGCAGGCGAGGGTCGGCGAGGCGGGCGAACGACGAAGTCGACGACGGCGAACTCAGGGGTGGTCGCGGCAGCTCCTGGGGTAGATGAAATTGATGGCGCTCTTCTTCTCCAGAGGCGGCGGGCTCCGGTGAAATTCCGGCGAGGTGGTGCTCGCCTTGCTCTGGGAACGGTGTGGCACGATCAGTGAGGAGAGGGGAGTGAGATGGTGTGAAGAAATCGAGCGGGGGTGGCCTCTATTTATAGTCGAGCGAGGGGACCAACGGGGCGCACGGTGAGCTCGTCGGGGGCGATGTTACAGGTGGCTATTGGCATGGGCGAAGGTAGGGGCGGTGCGGTGTTCCCTGACGATGCTCAATGACATGGTTTTGAGGCGTGGGGTGGTGCGGCTTGGTCTGGAACATGCGACGCTCTGCGCGGCAGAGGCGGCGTCTTCGACGGCGAGCGGTGGCTGTGCGTCACGGGGCGGCGAACGAGGATGTCTGGTGGTATCTTGGGTGGGTGGGGATTGTGTATGCACGCGGTGAGGGCGGCGCGCAGTCTATGGGCGCTGGTCAAGGGTGGCGCTCTGGCGCACGCTCGGCATGGTTGCTGGCGAGGTTGGCATGGTTCGTGCGTGTGGTCCAGGGCTTGGCAACGCTCGCGGCTGGGACAGTGAGTGGAGGTGGACGGTGGGCTGCCTCCCAGACATGCTGGCTAGGCTTGCTTTTCTTCGTAGCTTGCTGTCGACATGGGGGTGACATGGGTGTGCTCGGCTGTTCACCATTGATTGCAATGCCAAGCTTACAGTGATGCTAAGGGTTAGTTTAGGTTGTTAGATGATCTACTAAGGCTAGTGGTGTCCAGAGAGGGAACAAGTTAGGCTTCAATCACTGCTCACTAGTGTTTAGATTTTGTATGATTTGTGTCTGCAACCTGTTTGATAAAATGGCCGCATGAAATCAAGTTTTGAATTTTGAAAAGATTTTTGGTGGGTTTGCTAGATTGGTGCTAGTGAGTCTGCAGATGCTTGGGTTTTGAAAGTTGAGCTTGTTTGAGTGGTTTTTGAAAAAGTGGGATCTTCCCATATGATAAAGATTCAATTTTGAATTGTCATTTAAACTATGCATTTGAAAGTTTCTGGATGATCACAAAGTGGGCCTTGATACCTTGTTATGAGTACATTCAAGGGGTGCAAAGATCCAGAAAAGTTTCCATTAGGTTCTGAAAGTTTGAGACAGCCAAAGTAGGCATGGGAGTTAAATTGGTCAAAATGACCATTCCTTTATTTTATTGGTTTTGATTTATTTGTCTTTAGGAAAAGTTTGGGAAATGTTTAGATGATGTTTATTTCACCTAAGAAACATTTTACAAGCAAGGAAACATACAAACAAGGTGGTTCGAAAGAATTTCAAATTAAATGCATACACATATGCATGCCTTCATAATTTTAATTAGAAAAGTTTTTGTTAACCCTAATTTTGATGATTAGAGTTTCATGATTTAAGTTTAATATTTTTGGGATGTTACAACTGCAGTGATTCTTGTTGTAATGATGGCGGTTGTGGCTGTGGTGGTTGTTGTACTTTCCATGTTTGTGGGATCCAGAACTCCCACTATCATCATGGTGGGAACGCTTGTGAGACGATCCCGAGCTGTGCTTATCAAAGCTATGTTTCCTTTTCCTGCTCTCAACCTGTTTCATCTTGTTTTCCAAGATGGTAGCTTTGTCACAAAGTGATTGGTAGGTTGGGACATAGGCAACAGACAGCTGTAGGTTCAACTCATCATTCAGTCCTTTGAGGAATTTCTCCTTCCTCTTGGCATCTATATCAACTTCATCCGGAGCATAACGCGCCAGATTGTTGAACTCCTCAATATACTCAGCCACACTGTGGTGACGCTGCTTCAGGTTGTGGAACTCCTTCTTCTTCAAATTCATCACTCCGAATGAGATGTGAGCTGTACGGAATCCATCCTCAAAGATAGCCCAAGTCACATCCTCAATGGGAGTGGTGATCTGAAAGTTGTCGCACCAGGTTGCTGCTGGCCCTTCCAGCAGATGTGCTGCAAACCTGACCTTCTCTTCGTCGGTGCAGCCAACAGTCACCAAGTCTTTGTTCACTGAACGTAACCAGTCATTGGCCACATTGGATCTGTGGTTCCCGAGAACTTTGCTGGCCTCAGTCTTAGAAATCTGGTGAGCATGTCAAATCCTGGCGGATTATTCTGGTTGTTGTTGTTGTTGTTGTTGTGTTGTTGTTGTTGTTGTTATTGTTGTTGTTGTTGTTATTCTGGTTCTGGTTCTGCATGAAGGTTGTCATCATCTGCATCAGTTGAGCTTGTGCTGTCATCAACTGCTGCATCTCGGGAGTGACTTTGTTGTTGTTTTGGTTGGGGTTGGCACGTCGAGGAGGCATCTGTGGTTTTAATAAGGATAAGAATGAGATACCCATAGATGTTTAACATGCACAATACATCACATAGAACAATCACAATAACCAAGCATCAAAATAACATAGAGTTTAAACGAGATAAACAACAAGTTTTGGAAAATGCAAACACACCATAGCAAGCCATCCACATGTTGGATGGTCATCGCGACTCAATAATCAAAGTACGGTAGATGAAGATAAACGAGTAGTCTACACTACTCCTCCGCATCAATCTCCACATCAACGAGGGTAAGACCTGCATTCTCCATGGCAGTCTTGTACTCATCAATGCTAGCAGTCAAGGCCTCAATCTTGGCCCTAAGAGTCGTCTTCTGTGAGCGAAGCCTCTCGATCACTCCCTGCTGGTGCTCAAGATCGAAGTCCTTGGCCTCTAGCTCTTCCTTCATCTCCCAGATCTTCTTGTTCCTGTCTTGGACTCTTTTCTCCTGGCTCTTGAACTTCTTGTCCTGGCTTTCAAACTTGGCCTCCATTTCCTTGACAATCTCGTCTTGATCCGCAAAGAGCTTGTCCTTCTCTCGGAGTTGAACCTGGAGCTCGTCATTGCTAAGCATGACGTTGGTCCTATCAGTATCAAGGTGTATAATAAGACCCTCTAGGTCCTGAAGGTATAGACGAATCGGCTCCATCATCTCTCTAGCAGCATCCTCATACTCTCTAGCCTCACCCTCCTCGTTGTGTCTCCCGAAGGGGTGAAAGTAAAGACCTCTAAGCTCGGTGGAGTGCCTCCCTACTAGGCGCCCAAGTAACTCCTGCATGACTACATCTAAGCCTTTCTCCTTGTCGTCATGCATTAGCTTGAAAGTGATGGCCTCCATGGTTGGCTCTGTCTGGCGTCCCGGCTATATGACTCTGAAGCCCCATAGGTCCTTCCTCTCAAACTTGGTGAGCTGAAGTGTCATGATGCTAGGAAGTGGAAGGTTGAGCACACTAGTGAGCTCAATGAGACGAGTACCAAAGCGAGTTCCCTTGAACTCCTCGGCCGTGTTGATAACAACATTAGGCATCTATTTTTATAAGATAGAGAAAAGTTAGAACCAACACAAGTAGAGAAAATTTACAAGACATAATATCACAATCACATCTTTTAGCATCAAACACACAAGTCATGGCATACACAAATCCATTACAAACATCAAAGGTTCAACATGACTTAGACAAATTTTTGGAAGTAAAAACGATAAGTGTGGTGGTCCAACTAACGAAGTACGTTACAACTCTCACTCACTAGACAAAATAGCTATCAGGGCATCCTTAGTAGCCATCTGTCTATCTTGTTCACAAGACTCCCATATTAGGTCTATGATGTCTCCCCTTAGTTGTTGGTTGGTAGTATCTAATTCTTGGGTATGCTTCTTTTCTTCTCTAAGGTCATTTTGGGTGTTGAGAATTCTGCACTTGAGTCTATCACCAAGCTCATTGATGGCATTCCAAGCTGCATTTCTTGTAGAGTCAAAGAATGTTGTGTGCATTTCAGAGTTGGTGACCATGCAGAATCCTGACTCCTTGTGGTTGTCTTACTTTTTTCCTTCGTACTCTTCTCCTTCATCCATCATAGGGAATCCCTTGTACACTGCTACACCATGTATCCCCATGGTAACCATAAGGTTCTTGAGTGCCTTGGGAAATTCAGTCTCACACTCCAAAGTCATGGTCATGAGTGGTCCCTTCCTCACAGCTTCGTTGATGGAGTTCATCTACAAATAGGGATGAGAAAGAAGATTAGAAAAGTTTACGACAAGAAAAAGACAAGTGTGGAAATTTTTCAAAGTGTTAAATTTTTTTCCTTAGTGGTTTCTAATCCAATCTTAGGGTCATAATCCTACAGGCAACACATTTCTCTAATACCATCTGTAAGACCCCACCTTTATAAAGGTAAAGGTCCCTGTGATTGCAATGCTAGTACCTAGATCAATTTCTAGCATCCATAGTTTAAGATGAAGTACACAGAAACAAAGGTCATTATTACATCGTCATTCTAGAGATAACATAGTCTTTTACAACTCCATAGCCATAGGCTAGTACAAGAGTTTAACTTAACAATATAAATAAAAGTGTTCATCTTCATGTGCCATAGGAAATCATGTTGAGTGTAGACTCATAACCCTAATCCTCATCAGAGTAACCTGCAACATCACAAGTTACAACCACAGTGGGTCAATACATTGGAATAGTATTGGCAAGTGATACCTTAGTAGAATAATAGTATCTAACTTCTACATGAATTTAGCTAAGTGCAGCTTAGGCTTGCTTTGCTCAAAATAGGTTTTACCTATCAGTTGAAAATACTAAGTTTTTGTTTGGCAAAAACTCCCAAGGAACCACCAATAGACATTGGTGAACCTTTACCCTTGTTCAACCACAAGTTTTTAACTTAGAAATTGGAATGAGGATATTCTTGATAGCTTCCATGTCTTGATGCTCAAATTGTCCATTTCCGAGACACGGCTAAGTACTTAGATTCTTCCTTCTGCAGAGGTGGTGCACTTTCCCCACAAGACTTGACTTTCATCAAGACAGGACCTTTCAGAAGCCTTCCCTTAGACCAAAATGGACGCGTTCCAAACCTATCACCCCTACCACCATTTGGCATAGTTATTGCAACCTATATGATCCAGGCAGAGCCCATAATGCCATGTGGCTGCACTAGAAGCTTCTTAACATATGGCATCTCAAATTCCTTTGTTCCTGGGTGGCATTCCACAAGTGAGATACACAGGGTAGACCATTGAAAAATGGTCCCTGGTAACCACTCAACAAAAATCCAACCAAGCAATTACCATTCCACCCAGGTGTTTCATTCACTTAGTTGTTTTATTAAGCAAAAACATAAGTCAAAGACTTAGAAATATTTTTCCATAGCATGTATATAATCCCCCTTGGTTGATACTAGCTAGGCTAAGCATGGCAATAGCAAGTATCTTAACTTAGAGAAAATTCTAACAATTCCACAACTACTAGGATTTCCCAAGCATAGCATATAGATACTTAGCAAAAATTATCATGTAAGCCCTATACAAAATATCTCTAATGCATAGTCAAAATATTGGGAAAAAATATGAAGCACCACTTGCCTTGGTAGTTGGGGGAGTAAAAACAATCCTCACAGTCACAATCACCACTAGCATCAAAATCTACACATAAAATGATAGCACCAAATTCATATTTCAAATAATCAAACAAAAATATATGAATGCATGAAAATGCCATGTGATGATTTTTCTAAACCAACCAAGACAAGTAAAACAGTACTGACCAATAAACTAAACATTTTTATATCAAATAATCTTTATTTGGCCTTTAAAACATTTCCAATTAATTTTTATACACAAAATTGGCCTACAAATGTCTCTGCATAAAATTCTATTTTAACAGAAACAAAATACAAAACTAAGCCCATATATGTGTAGGATTTATTTTTGTGAATCCATTGATATATTATTTGTATTTTTTAGATAAGCAGAACAAAAGTTAGTGAATTTACAAGTTTAAACATTCAAAAATCATTTCTGGAATTTTAAACAAACAGGCTAGGCCACGTGGAATGATTCTATTGGCTGATAACGATTCGCACGGATCGATCAACGAGAGCCTCACGATCTAAATGAAATCGCACGGGCCAGATCTACTCGTACCCCTTTGTTAAGTGATCTAATCCTACGCGCTAGATCTAGATCCAACGGCTGCTGAGCATGCGACCATGGATGGGCGGCGCTAGCGACGGCGGCGCGGCGACGGCGCTACTGGCGATGGTGCTCCGGCAATTCCAGAGGGGGCTAGGGGCAGTGGCGGTGCATACTAGCATCACAAGGCTGCGAGGAAGCTCAATATGCTGCTGGCGTGGACAGGGGCGAGCTGTTGTGGCCGTGGGAGCTCGTCGGAGTGGCAGACAGCATCGGGCTCGGGTGGACGGCGACGTTGGAGATGTTCTGGACCGCCCTAACAGAAACCAAAGGCATCAGCGTGTGCGCAACGATCAGGCAAACATGACAGGGTCAGCAGAAAGCAAGGGGCGCTCGGAACACACCGGAATCAGTCACCGGAGCTGCTCAGTGCTGCGGCGGTGCAAGCGGGAATTCACGGAGCCTGGCGGCGCTTCTGGCTGGTTGTGTTGGGGGAAATGGCCGCGAGGGGGAGGGGATTAAGTAGCCAGAGCAGGGGCGAGGATTGCGCACGGAATCAACGGTAATTAATCGAATTAAAACGCGGCAGTGAATGAGGAGTTAGAAACGGCGAGGCCAGGTCATGGGCGGGGTTTGGGGACGACGATGATGGGGCAGGTGGGTCCGGGACATCAGCCAGAGGGGGGTGCTCGCGCGGGTGAGAAACAGAGGGAGAGGGAAACCCCGGGTGGGCTGGTTCTGTTGCTGGGCCGAATGGCTGGCGCAGGCCCTTTTCCTTTTCTTTATTCCTTTTCTATTTCTGTTTTGATTTTCTGAAATCCTTTTCAAATGTTTTTCAAATGAGTTTGAATTCAAACTTTCTCTGGATTTTTGTAAAGTGAACCATGCACATATTTGAGTACAAAACATTGTTGTTCACTAAAAAATGCATTGGCCCAATGAAATTAAAATAAAATCATGCCTTGGTTATTTATTTATATTAGGCATTGAAATTGGTTTTAATTTAGAATCTTGTCTTGAAAATTTGAGTAAGCTTTTGAAATCAACATTCAAACCTTCATCCAAACCTTACTGGTTGAAACAAAATATTCTCAAAATTTGAGAGTGAAAAATAAAGCCATTGCCTTTCCTACATAAAACAATTTGCTTCTTTTTTGAAATCTTATTTGAAAATGATCCTAAATGCTTATGAATGCATGAATGATATGCAAACTTTATAAATCATGATTTTTAGGATGTTACACTCGTCTTGCACTTCAAGCAAGAACTTACCACTCCTTTCCAACACCAAGCAACTTATTTGCAAAACAACACAGCGAGAACCGGGGTCCAAACTACTTTATTCAAGCAAACTAAACAACCTAAGCAAAGCAAATGAAAACTAAGACGCTCCAAGAACAACACAACTGTGCATGAAACAATAAAAACGAAGTGTCTAGACAGACCTGAGCTTTTTATTGATGAAGAAGGGGATGCCTTGGGCATCCCCAAGATTTGACGCTTGTACCTCTTGGATATTTCTTGGGGTGACACCATGGTGGAATCCCCAAGCTTGAGCTTTTTTCCATTCTTCATCTCATTGCATCATTCTCTCTCTACACCTGAAATTGTTTCTTCATACAAAACTTCACACAATCTTTATTAGCAACATTAGTTTATTCAAAAGATATTAGACCTCTGGCAAAGCTTTGAAATAGCAAGGCTTTTCACTAAAAACACAAGCTACTGTAGTAACTCATTCAAAAAGCTCAATTCACCTAAAGAGAACTTAAAAGGGAATCAATAAGAAGCAAATGCAAATAATGGCAGAAATCTATCAAAACAGACCAGCAGGTAGAAACCGATTTTTCGAACATCTTCTGTTGCTCAAATCAAAAAGTATTGAACTAACGAAAGTTATCTAACATACTGGGGGATTTATTCGTAAATTTTGGGCTCAATCCGAGTAACAGAGACTCCTCACAAATTTATTTGGTGGAGGACATAAATCTATTTCAGGGACAGCAATTCCCCAAATCTTATTTCCCACTCATTAGAGGTCATTCTTGGCACAAAAAGCAAACAAAAAGGATAAGGAGAGGTCATTACTGAAGTAATAACTTCCAAGACTCAAGGAAACTCTTGGGTTATCTCCCAACAAGTACTTTTCTTTAACGCCTTTAAGTTAGTCTTGAAAGCTTGAGAAGATTCTCACATAAGAATTATGAATTGAAGTCAAGGAGAGCATCAAGAAGCAAATTCAAAACACATTTAAGTCTAACCCACTTCCTATGCATAGGAATCTTGTATGCAAATAAATTGACAAAAACAAAGTGATAGAGATAGGAAGATGAAACAAGAGCAACTTCAAAACTTTCAGCACATAGAGAGGTGTTTCAGTACCATGAAAACTTCTACAATCATACTTTCCAATCTCATAATAATTTTCAGTAGCATCATTAGTAAACTCAACAATATAGCTATCACATAAAGCAGGCTTTTCATGAGCTACAAACACATAATTTCTATCAAGCTCAAAAATAGTGGGATTAAAACCTTCACAGGTTTTACCCAAAGTAGATATTTCAAAAGGAACCACAGGAACATAACAATCCTCCTCCTTTGGTAAGCATGGGGGACAATCAAATAATGTAAGGGATAAAGAGTTACTCTCATTAGAAGGTAGGCATGGGTGGATAATCCATTCTTCCTCCTTTTGTTCATCACTCTCCCCCTCTTTTTCATCTAATGAGCTTCCAGTTTCAACGATTTCTTCTTCCATAAGCTCCTGCAAGGCATTAGTCTCTTCCAAATGTGGAAAGCAGCTATTAAAATATTCAAGAACATAGCCATTTTCCTCCTTGTAATTCTCAAAGCAAAATTTAAGTATATCATAAACCTCATGTTCATAAGGTGCATCATCAGTATTTTAAAGCAAACTAGCAAGTTCAAATGCACCCTTGAAAACAATAAATTCTTCAATTCGTTCCACATCATAAAAATCATAATTTCCTTTAACATAAGAAGATATGGTAACATTATCATTATACTCAAATTGAAAGGGTAGGTGTTTATACCTCCTGCAACAACAAGATTTATCAAAGCAATAAGTAACATTATAAGTAGAGCACAAGTCTCTAGAAATAGTATTCAACTTATCAATTTGTTCCCATAAGTGTTTCCCTTTTTGTGACAAACAGTGTTCCTTATAATAATACTTTTGTTCTTCCGTGAACCCACCTTCCCAATAAGAACTAGTTTCAAAGAAACCATCAATTGATAGAAAGCATGACCAAGAAAGGCAATAACAGACCGGCACCTCGAGTGGGAACTAATTTTTTTTTGTTTTTGAATAAAGAAAGCAAACCAAACTAGACTAAATTTTTTTTGGGTTTTTTGAAAAGAGGAAAACAAAACCAAGCAAAAGAAACAAAGCAAACTAAAAACAAAGTAAAGTGAAAGGAAGTGAAGGACTCCCCTAGTGAAGACGTCCTTAGCCTCCCTGGCAACGGCACCAGAAACTTGTTGATGGTGCTGACGTGGAGCACTTCGTTGGAAACCCCAAGAGTAAGGTGTGATGAGCACAGCAGCAAGTCTTCCCTCAGTAGAGACCGAGGTTATCGAACCAGAAGGAGGAAGGAAACGTCAGACAGGTGTGGCAAGCAACACGGAGACCTCCACAACACAAACACAAGACTTTGCCCCAACGAATCAGTGAGGTTGTCAAGCTCACCGGTTTGTTGTAACAAAGGATTAAACGTACCATGTGGAATGTAATGGTTTGCAGCAAGTAAACAAGTAACAGTGGAAGATGTATCAATGGTAAAGATTGGACCGGGGTCCATAGTTCACTAGAGGTGCTCTCCTTAGATAAACAACATGGTATGAAGGGTAAACAAATTACAGCAGGGCAATTGACAGGAACTGAGCAAGGCATAACAATGCAATTACTAGTCAGAAAGATCCTATGAGATTCGATTGGGCAATACAACAAGATACATAGACCTCCATCCAACTGCATCTATGACTAGAAGTCCACCTTCAGGTTATCATCCGAACCCCCTTCAGTATTAAGTTGCAAGCAATAGACAACTGCTTTAAGCAAAGTGTGTAAGGTAAACAGTCCGCATGTTCCATGAACAAGAGACCGTTGTTTTCTCCCTAGTGGCAACAACACATCTACAACCGAAAAGATTTATGTCACTTCCCTTGGAAACTAGAGGCATGAACCCACTATCGAGCATAAATACCCCCTTTTGGAGTCACTAGAAACTACTTGGCCAAGATAGCTACTAACAACGGAGAGCATGCAAGATCACAAACAACACATACATGATAGAATCATAAAGACAAAACCATTAATCAAACCAACATAATAATCTCAATATCCATCGGATCCCCGCAAACACAATATGCATGATTACAAATAGATTAGATCTTGATCATGAACGGAGCTCACAAGATATATACATGAAATCACAAAGGAGGAGATACAACCATCTAGCTACTACATGGACCCATAGTCCAAGGTGGAACTACTCACGCATCATACCGGAGAGAAGGCCTCTGGGATGATCTCCCCTTTGGCAGGGTGCCGGGAAGAACTTCAGATCCCCCCTGATCTAGGGACGATGGTGGCGGCAGCTACAGACGGTTTCGTGGAATATTGATGGGGACTTAGGGTTTCTGCATCGGGGGCTTCTTATAGGCGAAGGGGGAGTCCGAGGCGGCGTCCAGGGGCCCCCACACCCCTCCCTAGCCCGTCGCTCTGTCTCCCCTCTGGACTTCTTGTTCCCCATAGAAAGTAATTGACTTTGGCGTTTGTCCCGTCCAATTCCGAGAATATTTCTTTACTAACTTTTCTGAAACCAAAAACAGCAGAAAACAGGTATCTGGCACTGTGGCAACTTGTTAATAGGTTAGTACCAAAAAACATGTAAAAATCACCTCAAAGTATAGACAAGCAAAGCAAAGTAGATACTAAACAAGAATAGAGCATCAAAAATTATAGATACGTTTCCGACGTATCAATCAGCTCGAATCTCCGGTGTCCCTCGCTCCCTTTCTCCAGCGTTCCGCTGTCGCTCGTTCGCTCGGGCTTCTCTAGGGAAGAAGGTAGCGACGAAATATGGGTGGAGTAGCCACAGTGTTGGGAGGAGGTGGGTCGGGAGGAGGTGGGGATTGGGTCCAGGTGTAGCACGGTAGGTCCGCACCGTATATAGGGTCGCCGCGGAGTCCCGAGGAGGTTTCAGAATAGTGTAACCTTA
Source organism: Avena sativa (assembly GCA_916181665.1). NCBI lineage: Eukaryota > Viridiplantae > Streptophyta > Magnoliopsida > Poales > Poaceae > Avena > Avena sativa. The sequence continues at coordinate 254,953,685 of OV702299.1, forward strand.
TATATATATATATATATGCAAAATAGTGGGTTGCCTATGGGGATAGCGGTGCACCCCATCCAGCCATTGAATTAGTCTATATAGCATTTTCAGCCCTACATCTAGACTAACGACATTAAAAAATGGATCTGCCTTTTTTTCTTCCCTCGATTCGACCCGTATGCAGCCAACCGCCCCGCATCTCCAGACCCGAGCGCTAGATTTCTTGCCGCTGGCTCGGCTCCCACCGCTGCCCCTACACGCACTATCAACGTCCATCGCGGCCACCTGCACCGCTGGAGCCCCACTTCTATCTCCTGGCCGCTGATTGCCCCACGCCCTTCCCCGTGCGCCTCTGTCCTGGTTACCCGCGCGCTCGCCGTTGCCAGATTTGTGTCAAGATCGACCCGCTGGTGCCCGTCATGGACGACAGAGCCGGGAAGGATGTCGGTACGGGTCTCCTCACGGATCAGGTCAACGCAGCATGGCTACCTATGCTGTAGCTCCCGTCATGGCCACATGTGCTCCATCCCGTGGCTCGAACAAGAGGCAGAGGTGGGGCATTTTCGGATGTGCCCGGGCGGCGAAGCGAACGGGCGGATGCGGAGGTCAATCTGGAGATAGGGGTCAGTGGTTGGTGGCCGGGTTTTCCCATCGGCATCAGGCCGTATGCGTGTGCCCATTGGGCAGAAGGATCAAGGGCACGATCCCCGCTAGGTTTGGCAAGCTCGCTGGCAACCACCTATCTGGCGAGATCCCCAAAAATCTCACGTCATCGACGTAGCTCTTGTTCATCGACCTCTGAAGGGGAGAGCTGATGGGACATGGCTCCCCTGACGTAGCCATTTCTGCCATTGAGTCACTGACATGTGGGTCCCGCAGGGTGTGGGTCCCACCTGTCGGCGACCCAAAGTCAGGGAACGGCAGGGGTTCCCACGTCAGAGGATCTCAGTCCGAGCTGATGATCTCTCTCACTTTTTAAAATTCAGTTCATGTATCTTCTTGAATCTATTGGGGATCTGGTTTCGTTTTGATTGCGCGTCACGGTGTCAGATCTTGCCACATGTCTGGAATATTTAGTTTATTTTTCTAACCTTTTCTAGATATATGTAAAGTTTCTTGTATCGATTTGTATTTGAGACTAAGTTTTGCAACTTGCAAGATGCAAACAGTTGGATTTAATTTGATGGTTCAGAATTATGTAGAATCTTTTCATGATTCAGATCCTTGGAAGCTACTTGGTTATTGAAATTTGAACACGATTTAATTCATGCCGGCACCGGGAGGCCAATGGGGAGACGCCTGACAGGCGCTCGAGCTGGAGCCGCACATGGTGCATGCCATGATTGTTCATGCTGAGGTCCTGGGTAGCCTCTCCTCTTCAGCGTGAGCATTAGTCTCCGGTAACTCCATTTGACATGGATGATTTGTTTATTCATTGTAAATTGTGCCCTATTTTTTCTATCTGATTAGTTAGTTATCATCTGTAGTTTGAGATGTTCTTTCTCCAGTTGTTTCAGCAGATGGTGTGGTGACGAATTCGATTCAGTATCTAGGATGATTTGTGTGTACTTTTGTCGCGTGCTAAATTTTTCTAAAAACAACAACAACAAAATAGTACGCCACGGAGCTGGTGCCAAGTAGTCCGGGGCCGGTCACGTACTTTATACTCTCTTTGTTTCAAAATACTCCGCGCGCACGCTTATCTAGGTGGACTAGTACTCTCTCATTTTTCATCGAAAAATTTCTAGGATTTTTGGTATACGTAGTACATATTTCATACTATCTATTTCAAAAAATCACAGGATTTTTTTAATAAAAAATAAGGGAGTACTAGCCCATCTACATAAGCGCGCCGGCGGAGTAATTTGAAACAGAGGGAGTATCTACCAACGGGCATGGTCCACAAACACGGAAAAAAAGACGTTGACAGCTAGATAACGACGGCGGACCAAAGCACGAATCATTGCGCATTATCCAACAACAACCAGGATATGCACAGTTACCACCCCATACAGCAATATATATATATATATGTATGTATGTATGGCATGGCGCGGATTTGCTGTATGGGGTGGTAACTGTGCATATCCTGGTTGTTGTTGGATATATATATATAGTATTCAAGAACCGGTTCCTGAATAACTATTCAAGAACCCCTATTTCCTTTCACGCAAAGTACAGGAAACCCTTATTGACTTTCACGCGAATCCAAGTTAACTTTATTTTATTCCGAAGTTAACTTCTAGTTTGTAACAGTAATAATGAATGTTAACTTATGTTTGTGCAAATTAACATCCGCGACCTTCTTAACTCCTCCGTGTGTACAAGTTAACTACCACTTTCTATGCTAGTTAATTTTTCGACGGAGTACCGATATTTTGTGTTTTTGCGGAATGTATATTGCTCACAGTTTTTGAACCATTTATCATGTGATATACCGTTGAAAAGGTATGGAAATTTTGCATCTTTTTGTAAATAAATTTTCCCGAATTAGGTATATTATTAAAATAATTTCAAATATACTAAACAGTATTTTCACGAATTTCTTTGTTGCTGTAGTAGTGTTTTGGATTTATTTTCAAACCACTCGTCGGAATGATGCATGTGATATACCGCTGAAATGGTATAAAAAATGCGCAACTTTTTTGTAAATAAAGTTTTCCAAAATTTCTTACGGTTTTAAATTAATTTTAAATAAATCAAACTTCATTTTTGCGGACTTTTTTGATTTCGTACAATATCTTGTGCAACTTAACTTCCGCACTCCATCTTAACTTTTCTGCGAACGCGAGTTAACTTCGGTTTATTTCCATATTAACTTCCGCTTGGGGGCTAGGGTGATGAGATTTCTTTGATTGTTAACTTCTATTTTTCACACGAACACACATGAACCCCTTGTTAACTTCTACGCGAACACAAGTTAACTTCTTTTTCTTTCCAAGTTAACTTACAGTATGTAGCAGTAATAATGAATGTTAACTTCCACCTATGCAAGTTAACTTCTGACGAACTTCTTAAATCCCGTATGTACAAGTTAACCCACTCTTCTATGCTAGTTAACTTGCTAATAGCGCACCGATTCTTTTTGTGTTTTTCGCAGTCTGCATGTTAACTTCTTCATGTGCAAGTTAACTTCCGCGGCCCTTCTTAATTTCCTCGTGTATACAAGTTAACTCCCTCTTTTCTACTAGTTAACTTCCTAACGGCACGCTGGTAGGAGGAGGCCGGCAGCGTGTGGGCGAGGAGGGCGCAGAGGAGGCTGGCTACGCGCGAGGCGGAGGTGGCCACGGCGGCGCACGAAGAGGAGGGCGTGGCGGCGTGTGGGGAGGGCATGACGGCGCGCGAGGAGCAGGCCGTGGCGGCGCCCAGTGCGAAGGAGGCCGCGGAGGCGACTAGGTGCAGGAGGCCGGCGGCGCTGGGGGCATATGAGGCTGACGGTGCGGGGGGTTAGATGTGATGAGGAAAAAAGTGGTTAGGTGAGGGAAGGGCAGTTAGGTGGGGGTTCATGAATAAGCTTATCTTGGAATCTCTTAAGGGGGGTTCTTGAATAGTCCTATCCTATATATATATACCTAACTACCCTTCCCCTACCAAGGAAGGTGCCTCGCGTGATGCCAATATCCAATATCAGTTAGTTCGACTTCATGACTACCTTCTGCTAACCACTTTCTTCCTCGTCACATCTAACACCCCGCGTCGCCGACCTCATCTGCCCGCAGTGCTGCCGGGCTCCTTCGCCCAGTCGCTGCCACGGTCTCCTCCACAATAGGTGCCACCGCACCCTCCACCTCGTGCGATGTCGCGGCCTCCTATGTGTTCCCATCCCCCGTGCACCGCCGGCCGCCTCCATACCAGGCGCCGCCGCGCCCTCCTCCACCCCACGGGTAGCCGGCCTCCTCCACGCCCTCCTCCCACGTGCGCTGTCGCGCCCTCCTCTGCCCCATGCGCAGCCGGCCTCCTTCGCGCCCTCCTTCCCCACGAGCCGCCGGCCTCCTCTGTACCAGGCCCCGCCGTGCCCTCCTCCTAGAGCGCCGCCGTGGCCGCCTCTGCCCGTTGCACAGCCAGCCTCCTCCGCGCCCTCCTCCGTGCCCTCCTCCAATGCACGCTGCCGGCCTCCTCAGCCTACCGCGTCGTCAGGAACTTAACTAGTAGAAAAGAGGGAGTTAACTTGTACATACGGGGAAATTAAGAAGGGCCATGGAAGTTAACTTGCACAGGAGGAAGTTAACATTCAGTCCATAAACACGCTACCCATGGCGATTAATTCGCCGATTCCTGCATGCGTAGATTCCGCCAGGAACGGAGCTCTGAAGGTCACCTGCCCCACGGTGGGCACCATCTATTGTCGGATTATGGACAAGTACACCATAGGGGGTCCTAACGGCGTGGAGAAGATGGGGTGTGAATCGTATGGTGTTCTGGAAGCGGTGAGCACATGTTTACCCAGGTTTAGATCCGACTGCGGTGATCGGATCCTACTCCTGCTAGCAACCCGGTAATATGTCGGCAAGAGCTGGATATTACAGCGGATTACAAGAGAGGTTCACCTGTGCGAGTAGGTTGTGGTTGATCTATGATCTAGTGACCTAAAGGCTCCCTCAGGTCTGGTTTATATAGTCACTGGGGCCTAGGGTTACAGGACAGACCTATCCGGCTACATTCCACAGTCGATAACTAGATACAGCTTGGACTACAAGTAATACTACATGCCTAAGTCGATAACTCTTCTGGCCTTGTCATAGAAGGAAGTGACTCCTCCTCTTTCTCTGACTGGGCCGCCCGTGAAGCAAAGCTCTAACCCATTGGTGGACCACCCTGGTCAGCGAGTCCTGTGGGTATACCCGAAAAGTATATCCCCAACACTGTCCAAATACATAACTAAAGGGACAACACCACACCCTTCGGGACTAGCCTGCGCTAGTTTGGGATCCTGGTATTTCTCTGCTTCTCGCTTCAACTCATCAACAACTAAATGGCAAAAATCACTTATAGCCATCTTCTTATAATCCATGTTTACAAGAATTGCCGCCTCTCTGCCAAGAAGAACGGCAGATTCAGGACATACAAGCTTCGTGAAAAGGATAGAAAAGAACACCTTAACAGCTGTGTCAACTTTTGATTCATCTTTAACAAGCTTAGCAAGCAGTTTACGTAGATCCTTGGTATCAATAGCAACATTACTCTCAAAACCCATCTCTGTCTTAGACTCGCCATTGAGGGATCATTGCCACTCCCTTCTAGCCTTGGGACTGTTTCACCTTCCATGGGGAACCCAAAAATGTGATGCACTGCCTCCCTATTAACACACATGATCCTACCAATGCTGTAATCTATCTTCATAGTTGTTGTGTCAATCTTCTTGAGCAGGAAACACATGAGCACACGCGAAACATTGCCCTCCAACGCCCAATCAAACACAAATCCAAACCCTGCTTCCCTGACTTTTTTTATGTGAGCATCCTTCAGCAACTTCACAGCCTCGAGAACTTCTCTCAATGAGCAACGGACAGTCTGTTGGAAGCGATCTAGAACATTGTCGTCATTTCTAGCTTTTTTTTACTACCACGCGGCATCCTTGTCACAACAGCTTTATTCTTGTTACCAACATTTTTAGGAGATATGTCCACAGCAACTGTGGCCCTTTTCTTCCTTGAAGGCTAATAAAAAAACAATTTAAAAACATATAAAAATATATCAATATAATAAAAGTTAACATTGATGATACAAGAATTTAACATAACAAAAAAAGTGGTAGTAAAAATGAATGGTAACCTTTTCGGGAGAAGCTACAGCAGCATCCTCCCCACCAGCATCATCATCTACGTCTGGCACATAGGTTTCATCCAAGATACGTCAACGCTTAGAATATGAACCTTTCAAAGGCGATGCTTGCTGAGAAGAACTGCTATCATTCATCAACACAACAACACAAGGGCTATGGCGAGTAGGAGTAATAGCAGAAAACAACCTCTTAGCAACAACAACTCTTTTTCTGTTGGTTGGTTATGTGGGTGCACATGGCTCTGTTGGAGCATTTGTGGGTGTACATGGCTCTGCTGGAGCATCATTTTGCATGCCTAACACACCAGCATTTTGTTGCTTTGACTTAGTTGGGTGCTTCCTATAGTACATCTTAACCTTCTCATTATAACTAGCAACCCTAGAACTGTGTTCTTTGGCATACAACTCAAGATGCGCTTTCACATTATGTTCATGGGTAACCTCCTCTGTACCATCTACAAACTGAGACGACATGTCCTGCCATACAGGGAACCCATCATCCTGCTCCTGCACACTAGGTGTGCTATCAAAAATTGGTCCCACTGTCCTCTCGTCAGAGTCCTCTACATAAGCTCCACCATCAGGTGTATGCACATCATACGAGGATGACCCTCTTACACCATCGGGCCCCAAAGCACTGGCAGGCACATTATCAAATGTAGCACCATCTTTTTCAGGTGGGTCAGGATCAACATAATCAGCCTTCAACATATCCAAGTTTTCTTTAATAGTTTCATCAGCTAATATAAGAAAGACAAATGCATTAGTAAATAAAAAATGAATTCAGATAATACAGGAGTGCAAGTTAGCTTAAAAAACTGGCTAAGATGTTATTACATAATTGACATTGTCTTGCAAAAAAAATAAACACAAAGCTAGAAATTTCAGATATAATGCACATAATCTAGGAAGTTAAGATAAATATATGATAGAAGTTATCAAAGTTAAGCTAAAGTAGACAATGTGCACCGGTAATCTAAATTTAAAATTTGAAAGTTATGTGCAAAGATTTAAGAAGTTAAGATACAAACAAGTTGGATGTTACACTGAACTATAAAAGTACAAAGATAGAAAGTTAAGATATAATGCACATAATTTTAGGAAGTTGAGATAAATGTATGATAAAAGTTAAGATACAAACAAGTTGGGAGTTACACTGAAATCACACATTTACCGTTGAAGATAACAGTTAAACACAAAACTAAAATCAAAAAAAGAATATAAGAGCTCGTTTGGCACCTAGGTATTCATTTCATTTGGACCCACATGTTTGGCTGCCACCAGAATTTGGAAATGACAACGGAATTCAAAATGGAATTTCAAAATAGCTGCCATGTACTAGAACAAAAACTCATGTATTAAGTGATTGCAACGGTACTTCTCATAAGTTTTGGACCTCAAAACACACATCATTCAAGTTCCAAAGTTCTAGTCCATGTTTAGTCCATTAAAAAAAGATACATCGACATAATAAATACAAGTTCTAGAGTTTGTTAGCAATGGTGTTAGCATTCTCCTCCGCCATTTCAGCTGCACTTTCATTAGTTGTTTTTGCACCCGCGTCGGTAGCTGTTCTTGCACCCGCGCCGGTTTACAAAGTGGTTTAGGTGTCAACCTATAGGTGCTATGGATCAACCTAAACTTCATGCCATGGCTAAGAACAAGAAGTATAATGGTTATAGTTTCTTCCACAGTCACGAAAAGGTGTCTTTCAAGCCAACCCTTTCACGTAAAATGGCACATAGGTCAAAGAGTGACCTTTTGGTAAGCCGTAGAGTATCATAGCAATATAAATTTGGACCCATATAAATATTCCTAAACATATGTCTCCTAATTCTAATCTCTTACTCTTCCTTGCTGAAATCACCAAGCTCAACTATCCTTCTCCTACAATACATATGCTTTGCTACCGCAACTACAGTAACAAAAAAACCAGATGTCGCCCTCTTTATTTTCTTCCTCCTCTCATGATATAGCTCTAGATGTTGATCTGCCATCTACAAGAGATATAGCATGGGTAACTGAGTAGTGTAATAAACTTTTAGGTCTACATGTAAGCTAACAAACATTTTTACACTCAAAACAACTCTCGCCTCTTGGTACACCAACTAAAGAAGAATCAATCAACATAAATAAAATATGGGAGAGAGAGTGTGTACATGAGCATACCCTGGAAACTACAGATTACATGGTCAGCCGATCTATCGAGGAAACTACAGATTAGAAACAGTAAAGTTAGGGTTCAACAACAAAATCATGATTTTCAACAAGTTAAAAAGGCAACAGTTTTATGACTGGAAAGGAGGGCAAATCCTAGAAGAGCGGAACCTCTATTATCTAAATATAAAAAACAGCCTTAACAGTCTTATAGCTGCAGCATTTTGTCTAGGAATCCTGTTATGCATCCCTATGGTAATAATAATGCCATGAAATTATCTAGATAGTTAGGACAACTATAAACAATAAATACGTCCAAGGAACTAACACAAGCAAGAAAACGAAGTGCTCAAAGGGTTTTGCTGAATGAAGAATGACTGCTTACTTAACAAATTATTGGGAAGGCGGCATGGACCATGCGTTCAAGGAGCTTTTCGAACAAGTGCTGCTCACCTGCAAGCTGCAAGGTATGACCTGTAGCAGTTTGGGTTGTTCTAGTCAGAAGTGTAGAAACAGAGCAATGATGCTTGATGAGTTATTACAACAGTCTATATTTTTTCACGGGATTAGTTTGCAAGTCCCTGCCTTCAAAGTTACAATGTCCATGCTAAGATATTGTAAGTTAGATATATTTCAGTATGTAGGAAAATAAGAAGATGCCGCCATAGCCAAAGTTTGCCAGCTATCTACTCAAATGTAAAAATATAAACTCCCTCTGGTCCATATTAATGAACAAACAAGCATACAATACCTGCCATAGCAATGAACAAACAAGTATACCTGGTTATACCTGAAATCTTATTAAAGCTTCTGCCAGGAAAGTCCATTCTTGAGTAGAATCTATTGTAGCAGCTTTCCAAGAGTCCTCAAAAGCCTTCTGGTATTCGTCGAGTACCTTCATAAAGCATGTCGCATTGACAACTAAGTATCACCCAAAAACACTAATCCAGAAGAACTGCTTGATGAAACTTACTCAGTTATGACAATACATCAAAGATTTGCGTGGCCCTCTTAATAATTGAACTACTGAATCACGCATGTGAATACATGTTAGGAGATAAATAATTTTGCTTAGTAAAGGTAGTGTACACGGTTTTTCAGTCTCGGCTCTGTAGCTACTACTCGTAACAAAGTCCCTAGAGAGCACCGTAACTCAAATGGTTTAACACACAACAGGGTGCAGGTTTACTGAACACCGTTTTTTTAGAAACTCTCGGAGTTCCAGACCAAAATTCACCATTGTAACTTATTCCAAGTGTCTCTGCAAGTTCACGATTTTATAGACAAGACCGCAACAATCCAAAACACTAACGCAAGCGTCAAAGAAGTGGTACTACTATTTTTTTACGGGGAGTGGTACTACTATCAGTACCGTCGATTTTGACCCAACTATGCCTGAATGAGAGCAGCTAAAATGGACTGACGAATAGTATTGCGTTGACCATGATTACGCACCTTGCTCCTCCCGTTGCGGCACGTGTGCAGGGGCTGGCGGCAGCTGTTGCAGTGGCGCCGGTGCGACTGGTAGCTCTGGCAGGCCACCAGACGTGGAGCTCCCATCCTCCGGTGATGGCGCGCGCGCCTTGGCATCCTCGGCCAGCGCGTCGCAGAAGGCGCGGTGGGTGATGAAGCTGTCCCTCCTGCACACCAGTTTGTCGAGGAGCCATTCAGCAGAATTAATCGGCAGGGAGTGAAAATGGAAAGCAGATTGGTGTGTGCGGCAAGAAGGATCGGGACCTTGAGAAGAGGGTGCCACATTCGCAACGGTACTCACACGAGCCGCATGTCTTGGTGTGTGCCTTCCAGTCGGACTGCACGGCATACTTCTTGGAGCACTAGATCCGGATTTCTTGCCTGCTCGGGATCTATTGGCTGCAAAAACAAGCGAGAGAGGTGGAGGGGGCTATGGCGGCTTGCCTGCGATGGTGGAGGGAGGAGGAGGAGGCTGCGAGGTGGAGAAAGAAGGAGGAGACGAGGCACTGGGAGGAGGAGCTCCAAGATGAGATCGGGGAGGGAGGCGGCGATGTGGTGGGAGTATGAGGTGGCGAGGATGAGGGAGGAGGAGGCGGCGAGGCGGAGAGGCGGAGGGAGATGGAGGCGGCGTCGGGGACGAGGATGAGGGAGGCGTCATGCGGTGGCGAGGCGGAGTCAGGGACGTGGACGAGGCGATACGAAGATATTTTGCAAATGACGGGTCGAACATAGCAATTAGGTTTACACATGGAGATATTTTGATGGATTTGTCAAATGAAATGACGGTCTAATTCTGTGTCAACCAAACAGCATAGGATAGAATTGCAAAATGAATTCCAGGATTTTATGGCCAAATGATGGATACCAAATAACCTCTAACATGTGTTTTATTTTACAAATAAACTACGTAGTACCACATAAAAAAAATAAGATAAAGAGTTAAGCAAAGTATTCAAAGTATTATAGAACAAACCTCCATCAGTAGTAGATAAATCTTCCAAAGAAGGATTATTTGCCACCAATATAACTGTCGGATAAACATAATAAAAACTAGGAGTTAAGTGCGAGTAAAAAAGGAGGTAGTTACACATTTAAAATTACAAGTTCAAAAAGGAAAAAGGCTGAAAAAAGGAATAAACGTCATACCAGGTGGAGATACGGGTTTTTCGATAGGATCAACCACATACGGGTTTTTTGATAGGATCAACCATATGGTGATCGTCCTTGTCCATATCCTGTGTCTGCACAATAGCTTCAAAAGCTACACAAATAGGACTAAGGATTAAAGGAATTCTAGCAGCTAAACTCAATTTTCCATCACGAGCAACTAATTTGGCTTTCTTAATAACCGTAACCTGGTTTGAGCTTTGAGAAGCATCACCAGATCCTAAAAAAACACACACATAGGTAACATTTCAGTTTGAAAATGATAAAAAGCCAATCAGGACATAAAAAATAAATATTAAATACACCACACCAACACAACAAACAAAACACGTACATGAGAAGTTCACAAAATGTAACATAAGAAGAACACACTGTAACAGATAAGAAATCACTAATACCAATGTGAAGTTCACATAATAAACTTGAGAAGTTCACTTGTCAGAAATCTGGCTAAAAATATTATTACATATTTTGCATTGTGTTGCAAAAAAACTAAACATAAAGATAGAAAGTTCAGATATAATGCATATAATATAAAATTTGAAGCTAAAATAGGAAAGTTAGCTGCAAAATTTTAAAAAGTTAACATAAAAATAAGTTGGAAGTTACACTGAATTATAAAAGTTCAAATCTAGAAAGTTCAGATATAATGCACATAATTTAGGAAGTTAAGATAAATATATGATAGATGTTATAATTAGAAGTTATCAAAGTTAAGTTAAAGTAGTCAATGTGCACTGCTAGTCTAAATTTTTAAAATGAAAGTTAGCTGCAAAGATTTAAAAAGTTAAGATACAAATAAGTTGGGAGTTTCACTGAACTATAAAAATTCCAAGCTAGAAAGTTCAGATATAATGCACATAAATTAGGAAGTTAATATAAATGTATGATACAAGTTATCAAACATAATATAAAACTAGACAATGTTCACTGATAGTCTCAATTTAAAAAAGGAAAGTTAGCTGCAAAAATTTACAGAAGTGTAGATACAAAAAAGTTGGAATATACAATGAACTATAAAACATCAACTACAAATAATTCACAAAAACACAAAAATCAAAATGATAAAAAACCAGTGGCAATATACTAACTAATCTCACACATTTAGTAATGCAGGTGATAGTTAAAACACATAACTAACAAGAAAAAAATAACACAGGTGTTTCATTTTACAAATTAAACTCACAAAACATATATCACTAGAAAAAAATCATATACAACAATGAAGCCTAAAATTTATTATAGCATAATATAATAGAAGTTAACTTCAAACACTTGAAGAGTTCACATAAAACAAGGGGTTAACATTCTCATATATCATAAGTTATGTTCAAACAAAAAACCATAGACGCAGTTATCTTTTCTCTATACTAATAGAATATATTGACACATACTATATTCTATAAAGAATTTAAAAACTAATACTAAAGCTGTAGTTAGCATCATTTTATAGTAGTAGTTATCGTCAAGCAAAAAATAACAGAACAAAAATGAAAAAACAGCAGGAGTTAACATCATATCCAATAGAAGTTAGGTATAAAAAAGACCATGAGTGAACAGTTATAAATGAATCAGAAGATGCTATAAGGAAAATTGAACAAAACTTAGTCATCAAATTAAACGAACCTTCTTGTCCTAGAGAACGTGCATGATCCATACAAATCAACTAAGACCCCCCTAGCAGGAGATCCCTCCTACATAGACATGGATTTTGGTGACCCCAAAGATTATAGCCAAATAGAGCGGAATAGGTGTGGTTTGCGGGTGAAAATTAGTACTAGAAAAAATGAACTAACCGGCCTCCTGACAATATAGAGAGGATACGAAGCACGGTGGCCCGCCCTCGCAAAACGCAACCATCAATGGCGCCGGTGCAGGAAACGTCGGCAACTGCTCCGCCTCCGCTCAAACCCTAGAGAGCTGCAAAAACACAGCGCCGGAGGGTCTTGCGAATATGGGGAGAAGAGCGAGGGGAACCGCACGTGTGCGGGAATAGCCGAGCAAGGGGAGATTGAGGACGATTTGTACGGCATGACGGCAGTGCCGAAGTTCGTGGATGCGTGCGGGTAGTGCAGGATTCTCTCGAGGGTAAAGGAGTAAATGAAGAGAACGTGTCAGAGAGAAAGTTATGACATCCAACCCCGGACACGGTCTCGTAAATAATGAGCCCAATCGGTCGGGAAGGCAATTAATACACGTACCGGACATGGCCACGTACAGTACAAGCCCAAGCGGCCCATTTAAAATACGCTCTCGAAGCCAACTTTTACGTGAAAAAAGTCTCCAGCGGTCTAGAACAGAAGTTAACATAACCATCGCATGGAAGTTCACTCTCGTTCATAGGGAAGTTAGGATAGGGTTACTGAATAGTTATTCACGAACTGATTCTTAAATAGCGGAGCTATATATATATATATCGACGCAGATTTGCTACCCACCATGCTACCTGATAACGCATGCATTGTCATCTGATATAGGCATCATATGATCCCATAATATCCACATCGTTGGTTGTTGGTATTATTCTGCTAACGGCGTCATCTTGCCATCCATCAAATTCTGCTAAGAATAGGCCATAGGACATGTCCTTTGTCCTTTTACTTGTCTCTTAGATACCATACTCACATCATTGTGGTTTTTATTTATATCTTAGACACTATTGTCATATCGTTGTGGTTTTTTATATGTACCGTAGACACCACAGTGACATGTTTTGTGATTTCCAGAGGGTGCACTCGATACCACATACATTTATATGTGGCTTGTCCGGCCAACTGGTCTTGTTATTTTTCCATGTTTTTATCCTGCATTCCCACGAAAGCTACATGGAACTACATATAAGCGCCAAGTGAACATGGGGTACCATAAAAAAATCTCACAAACACCATGCATGCACCATTGCTCACGACTGTCAAAGTGCAGCAACCTGTGAAGGGTTTATGAAAAACCTTCCAGCCTGCGTTGAATCTGTCATGCACGCCGCTTGATTAATAAATGTCACGAAAAAGGTGAAAAGACAAAATGACAAAGAGTAAAATCTCAAAGACATAGGAAGGGAGGTACCTGCCCTATCGTGCACACTCTAGTACAAAATCGCTACAGGTTGAAGGTATTTTATTCGGTCGAGGACTGTATATATATATATATATCGTATTTCGTCTGTAATTTTTTTATATGACCAACTTAACCACCAAAGTCAAACTTCTAATAATGAAAAAAAATACGAGTACAGTTAAGTTCCCTTTGCTATTATTATTGCGGCCACGCAAGAACACCGGCTTTATGGTCAATCGCATCCGTCATCCCCTATTTCCCTCCAAAACAATATTATGTATCTTTCCACACATCGCACTGGGTGAATTTGAGCAATAAAAGGTGCACGTAGTTATTAAAAGATCGACATAGTTAGTATATGGTAACAAAGGCATATTGGTGAACAAACAACTATTAATAAAAGTAGTAGTGCTTTTATTACATCCAAAGAATATTAAGACGTGCTTGGCTATGTCGGATGGTGCCATGTGGAAAAAGACTAACAAGCTATACTAAATGACGGGCTATGGGAAGAAAAACAGACAAGCGGGCGCAATTCTCTCCGCAGCACATGCCCCTTCTAGGATTCATGGTTCGTCATTGTCGGAGATGTCGATGATGACGATGTTCTTCCCTTTGTTGTCGCCTTCATGTTTATTGCTGGCTTGCTCCACTTTGACAGACGGCCCTTCCACATCGTCGTATGTGACGTTGCAGACGTCTTCAAGCCAATCGTCGACCATCTCGTTCTCCTTCATGTTTGATTTTTGAGCAGCCCGAATGGCTTCAGCTTTCATCTCTGTACGGTGTGAGTCACGTACAACGAGCTTGTAGTCCTCGTCATCCGTGACGGGGTCAGTGTTTCTTGGTAGGGAGTAGTCCTTGATGTCGTCGGAGTCGGAGGGGAGCAACGACTTGACACCTTCAGCTTCACTGAGCATGGAGTGGTACCGAGGCATCTCTTTATTTGAGAGTGTGGCATCGTGTCATGTGATGGATTGGCTCACTCTGGTGATGCCCTCTAAATTCTCTGGTGGTATCGTCTAAGATGTTGTTGAATTGATGCATGTGGGTGAAAAATCGCATAAATGAAACATAAAAAAAGCACCTTCTTGATGCCTCAATGGACCTATGTCGGCTGAGCGATATGACACCTTATTTCATTTTGGGGAAAAGCATATGTTCTTGGTTCGTGGGAAGAGGCATGTTCTTGACTGTGTGTCCTAGCATGCGTGACATGATGTATGTTCTTGGTTGTGTGTCCTAACATGCATGACATGCAAAAAAAGCATGTTGTCGTGGTAAATTTCGAAGCCAGGAACTTCTGTGTGTGTGGATGGGTAAGACCGTGGGAAGACCCCATGTGTGTGGATGGCATGCATAACACCGTGGTAAGAATTCATGTGTGTGTGGATGACATGCATCATTTACTTCTGAAATCAACCCCATGCTCTCAATACAACGACAATTAATTTTTCTAATGAGTTTATATTACATCTGTTAAATAGATTGTGCTCTCGCCTTTTAATCCTATGGCGTTGGAGGATGCACAGCTAGCGGAGTGAGTAGCCCACTATTTCCTATATATATTTACCTATATAGGAAGCCATATGGGACACCATGGTGCCCGGGCACCATACCTGTATTTTATTCAAATTCTTACATATCCTATTGTGTACGTACGCAAATTTTACATACATAAGTTATATGTATCCTAGTTACATATAACCAAGGTATCACTTACCTAAAGCATATGTATATAGTTACATATATATTCACGTATGCAGGGTACGTACACATTAGGTATGTGATGCCTTAGTTATATATAACTTAGGTCTGTGATACCTAGGTATGTGTAACTTAGGTATGCATATCTTGAGGTATGTCTAGTTTAAAGAGAATTTATACATGTCATGCTTGGTACCTGGGCACCAAGATGCATCAGTTATTTGACATATATATATATATATATATATATATATATATATATATATATATATATATATATATATATATAGAAACCCTATTCAGCACCCAGGGTGCAAAATTGCTGCACCCAATATATTTTTATGTTGTTAGATTAAAAAATTATGTTTTATATATAAATAATTATGTTTATATATTTACCATAACAAAAAATTTCAACACAAAAATAAATTTTATGAGTCATTATAGTGTAAAAACACCAAAAAAACGAATTTTATATCGTAATTTTATATGGCAAGAAAATAAAAAAATTATGTCATTTTTAAATTTTATTATGTTCTTCTTAACTTATAGTGTAAGAAAAAATTTACATGATGTAAAAATAATATACAGTTCTAAAGATATAGGGTGGGTGTAGAATAACTAATTCTACACCCTGGGTGTCAAATAGCGCGACCCTATATATATGTTTGCTAGTTCCTGTATAGAACTTTGCCAAGAAACAAAGTGAACTTCTTTTTTCAACGCATCTAAACTTTATTTTTTAACGAATATCCGTCATGTTTAGAGTGAACTTTAAGAATTTATAGACACGCCCGAAGTGAACTTTCAAATATGTTTGAAGTGAACTTTGTTTTTCGGCAGAGTGAACTTTCTTTCGGACAACTGAGTGAAATGTATCTTTTATATTTATAGGCATGTCCGAAGTGAACTTTCAAATTATAAACCGAACTTTTTTTTATAGTAGAGTTAACTTCTTTTTTAATGCTTCTGAACTTTCTTTTGTATCGAACACGCTTTCTGAATTTTTTTGTCTTGTCTGACGTGAACTACAAAATATAATGATAATCCTAGGTGCGTTCAAAGTGAACTATGTTTTTTCATATGGTGAACTTTCTTTTTAGCGCATGTGAATTTTCATTTTATCCAAAAACCTTCTAAATTTTATCCTTTGTCTAACGTGAACTACGAAATATAGTTGGATTTCTGTTTGAACTTTTTTTTCCAGGCGATTGAACTTTTTTTCATAAGAGTGAACTTTATTTTTACCAAACACCCCTGTGTGTTTGAACTGAACTTTATTTTTCACATCCAATTTCGAGTTCAGAATAGCAGAAAAATAAAGTTCAGAGTATGACGAGGTCGATGGAGGAAGGTGATGGGGGCGACCAGCACTGGGAGGTGGAGCGCCTACTGGGGGAGGGGAGGGTGGCGCGTCGGCATGGAGGTAGAGCGCCTGCCAGCAAGGAAGGAGCCGTGGATAGGGTCGGGGCAGCGCGCTGGGAGGGAGGAGGCGCCAACAGTGGGGAACTGGGGCGGCGTGCTGGGAGGGAGGCACCGGC
The DNA here is from genome assembly GCA_916181665.1 of Avena sativa. NCBI lineage: Eukaryota > Viridiplantae > Streptophyta > Magnoliopsida > Poales > Poaceae > Avena > Avena sativa. The sequence goes on from OV702299.1 coordinate 254,970,547, forward strand.
AGTAGGGAACCGGGACAGTGCACTAGGGGAGGGAGGAGGCGCGAGCGGGGCTGGGGTGGTGCGCTGGGAAGGGAGGAGGCGCCAACAACGGGGATCTGGGGCGGCGCGCCGTGGGGGAGGCACCTACGGCGGGGAACCGGGGCAGCGCGATGGGGGAAGGAGGAGGCGCGAGCGGGGTCGTGGTGGTGCGCTGGGGAGGACGCGTAGGCAGGGCTGGGGCTGCGCGCTGGGGGACAAGGCGCTGGCAGCGGGGCTAGGGCGGCGCGATGGGGGAGGAAGGAGTCGCGGGTAGGGCCCGGGCGGCACACAGGAGGGAGGACACGCCGGCGGCAGGGCCAGGGCGGTGTGCTTGAGGGAGGGAGGAGGCACGGGCGGGGGAGGGAGGAGGAAGAAGGTGGTTAGAATGGGAGGGTTCCTGTTTAGTCTATATAAGCGGATTTGCTACCCACGATACTACATGCGCACACATGCATTGTCATTCGATATAGCCACTATATGATCCTACAATATCCGTTTCGTCGGTTGTTTGCATTATTCTGCTAATGGCGTTGTAGCACCCCGAGTAAATCCAGTACTAGGAAATTGCTCGTCGTTACTATTTTGTGCATCATCATGCATCATACATATTTTAGCTAAAACTATTTTAAAAAAAAGCTTATTTTGTTTTCTACAAATACCCCTCTATTTATTTCAAATGTAAACCCCGGTCTCTTCCGGATATTTTTGTTTTATCTAAAAATTATTAACAAAAGGACTTTACAATAAAAGAAAACAATAATAATTAAAACAATGTTTTGACCATGGAGGCAGTCTAGCTGGTCATGCCAGAGCCCCAACCTGACCAGACTACCTACTACCCGGCCCGTCTAAACTAAACCCTAGCCTTTGTCCTACCCACACCCTAATCCCCCACACCCCCACAATTCCTCCATCCCACCGCCGCCACTTCCCACCCCGCCTAGACCCAACACCACCACACAGCCACTCCACGTCACCCATATCGTCACTACATAGCATGCAGCAACGCACGCACGCGTGTCGTGCACCGCCAACCCGACGCACCCTGGCACCATCCCGCTGCACACAAACTCAACGCACAGGACACACACGCACGTAACCCTCTCCCCCCTACCCGGTTACACACCTAGTGCCCGACCACCCCTGGCCCACCACGTTCGCCTCGCCCGTTCGATCCCCTCCCTCCTTCCTACGCGATCCTCTCCCCACCTCGCTTCCTTCATCCTCCAAGCTCCACTGCCGCCGCCTGCGCAGGCTCCCCGCGCCTCCCTCTCCCGGACCTAGCCCGCAGCCCTTCCTCTGCTCACGACCAGACTCCGACTTCCGCCTCCTCCGCCTCTCGAGCTCGCCCCCCCTCCCCCACGTTCTCCTCTCGCGGTGTCGCAAGCCCGTTGTCTCCTGCGCCGACCCCAAGCGCCCCTCCTCGCTGGCCTCGCTGAGCGCCTCCTCTCCCCTCTGTCCGGTGCCGCCACCTTGTCCATGCATCCGGCCGCCGCCGGTACCCCTGATCTTTTGCGAGCCCGATAGCCCCTACAGCACACCTGGTCGCTCCACCGGCCGCCTCTCCGGCCGTTTCCGACCCACGCGAGCGCCCCAAGCACGCCACCCCCGGCCTTTTCCCCTGCAGGCTCGCCTCCCGGCGCCCCCGCGAGCACGAGGGCTCCCCGCCGCCTCCGACAAATTTGGTCTACGCGCGTGTGCAGTGCTCATCACCGCCATGCCTTCTCCATCCTGGCATCGTGCTTGTGCCCCTGCCTCTTCCTTCAATGACGTGGGCGCCGTCAACCGCCAGCGTGCATGTTTCTGCGGGTGTGCTTCCGTGATATCAGGTGGTGTTATGGTGATCTATGTAAGCCATTGTGTTTTGATGCCAATGTTTGGACATATGGTCTGGTGATGTTGCGTGGTGTTGGTACTCATGTGAAGATGGTGCAGCGTAATCTCGACTACCGTCCACAGGACAAGCCTTGGTAATTCAAGGAGAAACAAGTACCTCGCCTCGGGTGACAAACTAAGTTCTCCCGGACCCGAACCCTCTGGAGCGCCAAGATCGCCTCATGGATTCCAAAGCCATTCCTGGCGTCTGAACACCGATCCCAGCGTCGAACCCCTGAACCCAAGATCTTCGCAACCCCATGTCTGAACCTTTTTCGAGCCCCTATTTTTATAAATGCTATATATAACTTGTTGCATATGAATTATTCATACTCGCATGCATATTATGGATGTTTGGGGTATTTAGATGAATCATCTAATAATTAAATATGGAGACCATATGCAGACAAATCTAGCCTTATATTGCCTCTATTTAAATTTGTGTAGTAAATCGATATCATATTTTGCCTTGATAAGCCAACATTTAAATTGCGGGGTATCTAAACAACTTGAATCATCTAAATAATTATCGGGACCCTGGTTCCACTTAATATTGTCTAATTGCATCACATATTTGCCATGTCATACATCATACATGCATCATGCCCGATCTTCTACCGTAGTATTAAATAGTGCATCCAGTGTTTCTTCTAGTGTTTCCTTCTTCATGGATTAGGCCGATGAGTTGATGCGAGTATCGACCCGATCTTCGGATGAACCTTCGGCAATATTTTCAGACAAGCATTTCCCCTCTTTCTACCTATTTTATATTTCTAGTATTTATTTCTTCATGTTGATCTATTGCTATCTGTGTGCGATGCTATAGGTTCCGTACTACCTTTATTTTTCACTACATCCTCTATATTGCCATGGACATCTCCTATTACCTATTGTTTGGTAGATACTTGGCCTTGCGTGTCGTATTCGCTTTCTCAAGTGCTGTTGTGTGTCGTCAAGTACCACAATTGTTGGAAGGCTGCCATATGCTTTATGTTGGAGATGATTATGGCTTTAATTATCGTTTAATAACTAAATTTGAATGTAGTTAAATAATGCAGAGGCACGGGTGGGCAATAGATGTTATTTTGTTTTTAACCGTCCACTTGTGCCCCGTAGGACTCCGAGTACTTGATACCTGTTCCTTGAATATTAGCACTATCCGCATGTGGGACCATGAATCCCCTTAGCGAGAGCTTGAGTCATATCTTATTTCTTGGGGTCACAAAGTAGTTTGGGGCTTTATTACTATCATGTACTTATGCCATGATTATGCCATGCTTTACTTCTTTATTTACTGTTGTGCGTGGAGCGCCTGTACTATTTAGGAACAAATGTGGAATGTTTTCGCGGTATCGACAAGCCCAGTGACACTTTCGGGTTCCCAGTCGTTTACAGCCATTGGCACAAACCTCTGGGTCTGTTTCGAGGCTGGCAAACTTCGTCGCGGGTAGCTTGGTGGGGTGGCCCCCTGAAATATTATATGAATCTTGCGATTTCTTTGTTGTGATGCCTCGTTGGGTTTTCATTTGGTTTTTTCGAGGTTTATCGTGCGTGTGTTGCTATTTGTGCCCCCTGCAGGATAAAACTTTCTGAAAGTCGTGTCCACGGTTATGGACGACTTGGAGCATAGTATATCGATCATAGACAACTATAACTAAAGTAGTGCTATAAATTTGACTTTCGAATGACTAGTAATCAGCTTCACTATAACGGAATGGATAAATAAAAGTGCCAACAACTACTGGGTTTTTGAATGTCTCATGGTATATATATCTGACTAGTAAGTGTGGCAACTACAACAGAATGGTTAACTTAAACTGCCCACTGTTTACAATATCAGGATGACTCGTGCTATCTATATCTGACTAGTAATTGCTGCAACTATAATGGAATGAATAAAACTGCCAACTATGTGAGTTCCTCGGTTGACTTCCTCGTTTGGTGTCGAGAGAGAAATACCAGGATGGGTATGCTTGGTGATAGTTTCAAGTTGGATCCGAATAGGTCTTTCTTATACCTCTCTGATAGCCGTTAGTTGTATTGAGTCTCTATAGGTTGTTTAGTGCATGCTGCACTGCCGTTTCAGTCCACCATACCTATGTAGGCGAGGACAGCCGAATTCTAAGACTCGTCGTGTACTGGCCTCAGTACTGACCGCTCTCATTTTCCTTTGCCCTTTGTCGGCACCCCTTTTGTTTAAGCAGGTTTTGAGATCGGCATCGTTAGCAGGGATACCCTTCCGGCTTGGCCTAGGATGGGTTATGGACGCCATTGGTTATTCCCCAGGGCTCTTAGCCCCATTTGCATCTTATCCGTAGTCGGATGTTGTATCGTTTTCAAGGTGATTTGGATCTTTGTAATGTATATCTGTATTCTTAACTCATTGAGTCGTGGTTGTATATATTTGTTCTGTAGGTTCCATCATGGACTATTGTGTAATGATATTACTTTGTTTTCCACCCGCACGAAAGTGCCTGGTGGGCGCCTTTGAATTGTTTCTATGCGAGTTTGGCGGGAATCACTAAAACTTACATAGGACCGATCTGAGGGTGTTACAGAGTGGTATCAGAGCCCAGCAGTTATGATACCCCACTGGTCCAGCCTATAGGATAACCTAGCTAACGGTCGTTGTAGAGTGTCAAAACTATTTTTGGAAAATTGGTTGGATAGATCTGATTAGGTCTTCTTTTACTCCTTACCCTTTGCTCTTTTCCTCTTACCTCTGTGTGTTTTGAATCTGCTCTCTAATCTTTTCTTCAAATCCAGGAATTCTCGCGGTTGGGTTTCCGTCGTACCTTCAGGGTTTTGCTTCCTTACTTTTGTAACGATGCTTCTACATCCGGTCTTCATGCTATCTGAGGAATTTTCCTCTATTGTACCTTTTAGTGGACCAAAATTCACTAAAAACTTTCTTTGTATCCTTCGATGTTCCCAAGACGACAACGTCTTCATCTATGTCAGATCTGATGAAGAGCCTGCATCACCCCTTTGTTTTCCAAACGCTGTTTATTAAGATCTTCAGTCTGAATTTCGAGAGTTGGTTGCGTGATTCTTCTATTCGTGTACAGAGTAATGCTTCGAGTGCGGGATGGATTCGCGATCATACCACTACTCTTATCATTCGCTTTTGTACATTGAATGGTGATCGATGCAATTTTTACTCTTTCCACAGAAGTTACAGGTGGCCTTACCCTTTGAGACCTCTACTTTTGTCTTTGGCTCTCTAGAGTGTCCTCGATGAACGTGAGCAACGATCCTTGTTGGCGGTGTTGCCAATTTCAAGATGAAGAAGGAACCCTTGTTAGTGGTGTCGTAAGGGTCTACACGAAGCGAGAAGATTCAGATCGTTGGCCTTCTTCCCCGTACCATGAGGCGGATCTCGAGGACGAGATCCATTGTTAGTGGTGTTGAATTGTAGCACCCCGGGTAAATCTAGTACTAGGAAATCGCTCGTCGTTACTACTTTATGCATCATCATGACATCATACATATTTTGGCTAAAACTATTTTCAAAAAAAGCCTATTTTGTTTTCTACAAATATCCCTATATTTATTTCGAATGTAAACCCCGGTCTCTTACGGATATTTTTGTTTTGTCTAAAAGTTATTAACAAAAGGACTTTACAATAAAACAAAACAATAATAATTAAAACAATGTTTAGATCGTGGAGGCAGTCTAGCTGGTCAGGCCAGAGGACCAACCTGGTCAGACTACCTACTACCTGACCCGTCTAAAATAAACCCTAGCCTTTGCCCTACCCAAACCCTAATCCCCCACACCCCCACAATTCCTCCACCCCGCTGCCGCCACTTTCCACCCCGCCTAGACCGAACACCACCACACAGCCACTCAACGCCACCCATCCCGTTGCTACACAGCACGCAGCCACGCACGCACATGTGCAGTGCACCGCCAACCCGACGCACCCTGGCACCATCCCGCTGCACACACACTCAACACACAGGAAACACATGCACGTAACCCTCTCTCCCCATACGTGGTTCCACATCTAGTGCCCGACCACCCCTGGCCCACCATGTCCACCTCGCCCGTTCGATCCCCTCCCTCCCTGCGCGATCCTCTCCCCACCTCGCCTTCCTTCATCCTCCAAGCTCCACCGCCACCGCCTACATAGGCTCCCCGCACCTCCCTCTCTGACCCTATCCCGCAGACCTTCCTCTGCTCGCGACCAGACTCCGCCGGCCGCCTCCTCCGCCTCTTGAGCTCGCCCCCCATGTTCTCCTACCTGTGGTATCGCTAGCCCGCTCTCTCCTGCGCCGACCCCGAGCGCCCCTCCTCACTGGCCTCGCTGAGCGCCTCCTCTCCCCTCCGTCCGGTGCCGCCACCTTGTCCGTGCATCCGGCTGCCACCGGTACCCCTGATCTTCTGCGAGCCCGGCAGCCCCTGCAGCACCCCTAGCCGCTCCACCGGCCGCCTCTCCGGTTGTTGTCGACACGCGCGAGCGCCTCGAGCGCGCCACCCCCGGCCTTTTCCCCTATAGGCTCGCCTCCCCGGTGCCCCCTCCCGCGAGCACGAGGGCTCTGCGCCGCCTCCGATGCCCTCGGGCCACGCGCGCATGCAGTGCCCATCACTTCCATGCCTGCTCCATCCTGGCGTCGTGATCGTGCCCCTGCCACTTCCTTCCGCGATGTGAGCGCCATCAACCACCAGCGCGTATGTTTCTGCGGGTGTGTTTTCGTGATATCAGGTGGTGTTATGGTGATCTATGTACGCAGTTGTATTTTGATGCCAACATTTGAACATATGGTCTGGTGATGTTGCCTGGTGTTAGTACTCATGTGAAGATGGTGCGGCGTAATCTCGACTACCGTCCACGGGACAAGCCCTGGTAATTCAAGGAGAAACGAGTACCCCGACTCGGGTGACGAACCAAGTTCTCTCGGACCCGAACCCTCTGGAGCGCCAAGATTGCCTCACGGATTCTAAAGCCGTTCCCGGTGTCCGAAGATCGATCCCGGCGTCGAACCCCTGAACCCAAGATCTTCGCAACCCCATGTGTGAACCTCTTTTGAGCCCCTATTTTTATAAATGCTATATATAACTTGTTGCATATGAATCATTCATACTCGCATGCATATTGTGGATGTTTGGGATATTTAGATGAATCATCTAATAATTAAATATGGATACCATATGCGGGAAAATTTAGCCTTATATTGCCTCTATTTAAATTTGTGTAGCGAATCGATACCATATTTTGCCTTGATAAGCCAACATTTAAATTGTGGGGTATCAAAACAACTTGAATCATCTAAATAATTGTCGGGACCCCGGTTCAACTTAATATTGTCTAATTGCATCGCATCTTTTCCATGTCATATATCATATATGCATCATGCCCGATCTTCTACCGTAGTATTAAATAGTGCATCCGATGTTTCTTCTAGTGTTTGCTTCTTCATGGATTAAGACGATGAGTTGATGCGAGTGTCAACCCGATCGTCGGTTAAACCTTCGGCAATGTTTTCAGGCGAGCATTCCCCCTCTTTCTACCTATTTTATATTTCTAGTATTTATTTCCTCATGTTGATATATTGCTATCTGTGTGCGATGTTATAGGTTCCGTACTCCCTTTATTTTTCCCTGCAACCCCTATATTTTCATGGACACCTCCTATTACCTGTTGTTTGGTAGATAGTTGGCCTTGCGTGTCGTAGTCGCTTGCTCAAGTTCTGCTGCGTGTCGTCATGTACCACAGTTGTTGGAAGGCTGCCATATGCTTTATGTTGGAGATGATCATGGCTTTAATTATCGTTTAATAACTAAATTTGAATGTAGGTAAATAATGCAGAGGCATAGGTGGACAATAGATGTTATTTGGTTTTTATACGTCCACTTTTCTCCCGTAGGATCCCGAGTACTTGATACCTGTTCCTTGAATATTCGCACTATCCGCATGTGGGACCTTGAATCCCCTTAGCGAGAGCTTGAATTATATCTTATTTCTTGCGGCCATAAAGTAGTTTGGGGCTTTATTACTATCTTGTACTTATGTCATGATTATGTCATGCTTTCCTGCTTTATTTACTATTGCGCGTGAAGCGCCTGTACTATTTAGGAACAAATATGGAATGTTTTCGCAGTATCGACAAGTCCAGTCACACTTTCGAATTCTCAATCGTTTACAGCCATTGGCACAAACCTCTGGGTCCATTTCGGAGCTAGCCAACTTCGTCGCTGGTAGCTTGGTGGGGCGGCCCCCTGAAATATTATATGAATCTTGCGATTTCTTTGTCGTGATGCCTCGTTGGATTTTCATTTGGTTTTTCCAAGGTTGATCGTGCGTGCGTTGCTATTTGTGCCCCCTGCAGGGTAAAACTTTCTGAAAGTTGTGTCCGTGGACATGGACGACTTGGAGCACAGTACCTCGATCATAGACAGCCATAACTAAAGTAGTGCTGTAAATTTAACTTCGGAATGACTAATAATCAGCTTCACTATAATGAAATGGCTAAATAAAAGTGCCAACAACTGCTGGGTTTTTGAATGTATCATGGTATATGTATCTGACTAGTAAGTGTGGCAACTACAATTGAATGGTTAACTTAAACCGCCCACTGTTTATAATATCAGGATGACTCATGCTACCTATATCTGACTAATAATTGTTGCAACTATAATGGAATGAATAAAACTGCCAACTGTGTGAGTTCCTCGGTTGACTTCCTCATTTGGTGTCGAGGGGAAAATACCAAGATGGGTATGCTTGGTGATAGTTTCAGGTTCAATCCGAATAGGTCTTTTTTATCCCTCTCTGATAGCCGACAATTATATCGAGTCTCTATAGGTTGTTTAGTGCATGCTGCGCTGCCGCTTCAGTCCACCATACCTATGTAGGCGAGGAACACCGAATTCTAAGACTCGCCGTGTACTGGCCTCAGTACTGACCGCTCTGTTTTTCATTTGCCCTTTGTCGGCACCCTTTTTGTTTAAGCAGGTTTTGAGATCGACTTCATTAGCAGGGTTACCCTTCTGGCTTGGCCTGGACAGGGTTATGGACGTCATTGGTTATTCTCTAGGGCTCTTAGCCCCATTTGCATCTTATACATAGTCGGATGTTTGATCGTTTTCAAGGTGATTTGGATATTTGTACTGTATATATGTATTCTTGACTCATTGAGTCGTGGTTGTATATATCTGTTCTGTGGGTTCCGTCATGGACTATTGTATAATGATATTACTTCGTTTTCCACCCGTACGTAAGTGTCTAGTGGGCGCCTTTAAATCGTTTATATGCAGGTTTGGCGGGAATCGCTAAAACTTGCATAGGACCAATCCGAGGGTGTTATAGGTGTCCTCTTTCCATCCATCAAATTCTACGAAGAATAGGATGTAGGATATGTCCTTTATCCTTTCACTTGTATCTAAGACACCATCCTCACATTGTTGTGGTTTCCATTTATGTCTTAGACACCATCGTCGCATCGTTGTGGTTTTTGTCATGTGCCGTAGACACCACAATCGCATGTTTTGAGATTTTCAGAGGGTTCACTCGATACCACGTACATTTGTTCTTGGCTTACCCAGCCAACTGGCCTTGTTATTTTGCCATGATTTCTGTCCCACCAAAGCTACATGGCACTACATATAGGCGCCAAGTAAACATGAGGTACCGCAAAAAAAACTCACAAACACCATGCATGCACCATTTCTCATGGCTGTCAAAGTGCAGCAACATGCGGAAGGTTTATGCACAACCTTCTAGCCCCCGCATCGACTTCGTCCTGCGCGCCGCTTGATTAATAAAAGTCCCAAAAAAGGTGAAAAGATGAAACCACAAAGATTGAAATCTCAAAGACATAGGAAGGGAGGTGTAACGAAAATACCCTAGCGTGCACACTCTCGTGCGGAATCGACACAGTATGTCGATATTTTATTTGATCGAGAAATGTATATATATCGTATTTCATGTGAAAAAACATTTACATTACCCCGTAGCCACCAAAGTCAAACTGCTAAAAATGAAAAAAATGCATTATATCTAAGTTCCCTTTGCTATTATTATTGCACCCATGCATGAACACCGGATTGATGATCAATCACACACGTCAACCCCTGATACCCTCCAAAACAATATTATGTCTCTTTACACACATCACACTAGGTGAATTTGGGCAATAAAAGGTGCACATAGTTACTAAAGGATCGCCATAGTTAGTATATGGTAACAAAGGTGTATTGGTGAACAAAAAACTATTGATAAAAGTAGCAGTGATTTTTTTACATCCGGGGAAAATTAAGAGGTGCTTGGCTATGACGGATGATATCGTGTGGACAACAACTAACATGCGATACTAAATGACGGGCTATAATGGGAAGCGAAACAGACAAGCGGGCGCAATTCCCTCCGTAGCACATGTTGCTGCTAGGATTCATGGTTCACCATTGTCGGAGTTGTCGATGATGATGATGTTCTTCCCTTTGTCACCGCCTTCATGTTTGTTGCTGGCTTGCTCCACTTTGACATACGGCCCTTCCACATCGTCGTATGTGACGTTGCAGACAGCTTCAAGACAATTGTCGACTGTCTCGTTCTCCTACATGTATGCTTTTTGAGAAGCCTGGCTTGCTTTCGCTTCCATCTCTGTATGGAGCGAGTCACGTACAACAAGCTTGTAGTCTTCGCCATTTGTGTCGGAGTTGGTAATGGAGTCGGTGTTGCTCGGTAAGGAGTGGTCCTTGATGTCGTCAGTGTCGCTGAGCATGGAGTGGTACCGAGGCATCTCTTCATTTGAGCGTGGCGTCATGTCCTGTGCCAGATTGGCTTGCCCTGTCGATACCCTCTAAATTCTTTGGTGGTGGTGTCTAAGATGCTGGCGAATTGATGCATGTGGGTGGAAAATCGCATATACGAATGGACCTGTGCTGGCTGAGCGAGAGAACGCCCTAGTTAATATAGCTCCGCTATTCAAGAACCAGTTCATGAATAACTATTCAGTAACCATATCCTAACTTCCCTATAAACAAGAGTTAACTTTCGTATGATGGCTACGTTAACTTTCGTTTTGGACCGCTGCAGACTTTTTTTTCTACATAAAAGTTAGCTTAGAGCGTATTTTAAATGAGCCGCTTGGGCTTGTACTATACGTGGCCATGTCTGGATACGTGTATTAACTACCTTCCCGATCGATTGGGTTCATTATTTATGAGACCGTGTCCGAGGGTGGATGTCATAATTTTCTCTTCGACACGTTCTCTTCATTTACTCCTTTACCCTCGAGAGAATTCCGAACTACCCGCACGTAGCCACGAACTCCGGCAGCGCTGTCGTGTCGTACAAATTGGCCTCAATCTCCCCTTGCTCGGCCATTCCCGCACGTACGCGGTTCCCCTCGCTCTTCTCCCCGTATTCGCAGGCGCCTCCGACGCTCTATTTTTTGCAGCTCTCTAGGGTTTGAAGCGGAGACGGATGTAGCACCCGGGTAAAACCACTACTAGAATATTTCCTGTTATTTTTATTTTCGCATCATCATAACACCACCATGTGTATTTTCCTTATATTTTTCTAAGCTCAAAAGTATTTTTTATTAAACACCATATTTTGTTTGTACGGTTTAATATATATAAAGCATCATCCTTTTTCTTATTTTAAATAAAATATATAATATATTTCCAGCTCGTTACGTGGCCATAAAAGAGTTTGTTATTTGTTTCTAAAAAAGGCAAAATACCCGTCTAAAGTTTGGCCCAAAACTAGCCCCCATCTAGTCTACTTTAGACTATATAAATAGTTTATTCCTTCTGTTCTCTTACCAAACCCTATCCCCTAAATCTGTCCAAATTCGCCATCTTGTAGATCTAGATCTGAGCCAAAATCCTCTCTTATTTGGATTCTGTCGTCGGTGAGACATTTTCCTCCCCAACAATGAACCGTTATGGTTAGGGCTAGAATTATAACTCGAAACTCGCGAGCTAAATGAGTAACTCGTGACACAGTTTAACTCGGCTCGAACTCGGTGTCTAATGAGTCGAGCCAAGTTTTTGATTTGAGCTTGTTTGTTCATCCAAGCTAAATGAGCTACTTGCCAGTTACTCATTTAGCTCGTTAAACTCGTTCAAATATAGAGTTTGAATTTTTTTATAGATAAGTGTCATTACTATGAATGTTTCTTAAACTTGTAATGGTGTAGAGCTACTATATTTTTTATTGATCTTCCTTCTTGTTATTATGGAAGTACTTTTGTTGTTCTAGTTTCAAATTAGTAGAATAATTACTATTTTTTATTATATGGGCTCATATTCATAACTTGTGACAATCTAAACGAGCTGCTCGCGAGCTACTCGTGAGTTTATCGAGTTGAGCCGAGTTTCAAATATGAGTTCGTTCTGTAGACAAGCCGAGTCGAGCTAACTCGTTAGTTGAATGAGTTTTAGCGAGTCGAGCCGAGTCGACTCGGTTCGGCTCAAATTCCAGCCCTAGTCATGGTTCTCAATTCATTTTCCCTGTGCGAGTAGCCTTCCATTTATTCCATGCGTGGAGATCTTCTCCTTGTCGGCATGCAGATGCTTTCCCTTGCTGAAATCCATCTGATTTGGTCGCTAGCTTTCCTGTAGCTTATTTCAATTTCATGTTTGATTTCCCGTGCGCCTAAAGCAAGAAATATCACTCCAGGAGCATAAGATCCCATTGCTCCTTGTCTTAATTCTAGAGCTAATAACTTGATCCAATCCCTTGCCCAATCGATCTCCAATAAAGCCACACGTCACCATCTCCTCCTCATTTTAATCTGCCAGCCCCGTATGCCATGCATTGCCGCCTTGTCCCTTCGACCCACCCAGCAACCACACCCCACTGCATACTCCCTACAGGGAACAGCCGACCAGGTCATGCTTGGCCTCGATCCGGTGGCCAGGTCCTGCCGTACGCCTGCACCCAGCCTCCACGCGTTGGCTAACCATGAGACATATCGCTGCAGGTTTTTCTCTCTTCATCAATACAGTCAACGTCAAATCAATAGCCTATTCTTTTTTCTTACGTGCTAATTCTTGGGTCATGCTTATTTTATCTTGCCGATAGCAAACAATTGTTTAGCACATCAACTTCGCCATGTTTTGCCTTGTATCACACACTACAGGAAACAACTAAGGCGCCGACGGCCGGCCGGCTACACCGACGGCCAAAGGTCAGGACCGTCAGCGTAGCTGCCTTCCCTGGCCAGCCGACCAGCCCGGTTGTCGGCGTAGATATGGCCGTCGGCGTAGATGACGGTGCCAAGGGTAGCCCTCGGCGTAGTGTGGCCGTCGGCGTAGTAGCGAGGTCTGTGCCGACGGTGGCCCTCGGCGTAGATATAGTCCTCGACGTAGCCCAGTTCAGACACGATCACAGAAACGGCGTTAGGCAGCCAAGCGCACAGCTCTTTGAATTTTTTTGTTTAATCTGTGCCGACGGCCAGGCCGTCGGCATAGGCCTTCAGATTTTTTTCCTTTTTCATTATTTTTTGAAAAATCATAACTAAATCAATCTAATTCAGAAAAATATAAATAATATATCAAAATTTGCAGAAAAAAATCTATCTATCTACACTCAAATATTACACATTTATAAACAAAAATTAAATAAAATATAAAACATTATATATAGTTTAAAACTGGCATTATAAATTTAAAAACGATCCAAACAATGCGAAACCTTCGCGTGGTGTTATATTATGTGACATAGTTAGAAGAAAAAATATCAAACTTGGTATATTGATTATGTCTCAAAAAAACCTTCACAAAATGACCTATCTCGTTCGAGGTTTCTTGGCTTTCGGATCAAATGACCAATGTTATGGCTAGAATGAAGGCATAGTTTGTGATAATGTGTCGATATTGTACATAAGTATACATCATGTGATGGTGAACAATGTTTCAGGAGGAAGTTTTCCTTTTCGTCGACCAAAAAGCCGTTTTCCATTTTCTGAGTGCAAAAAACGGAGGGTTTTATGAAGCAACCACCAAATGGCTAATTCAAAATGCTACGGTGACATTTTTGAAAAATACTAGACCACCTTATATGAATAATTTCATAACAGGGGGATCTCAAACATTTTCGTCTATCCCTGAAGACAAATTCCTGTCGAATCGGTAGGAAGTGGGTCAAATATGAACTACAGGTACATGATCGGATGCTCGTGATTTTTTACAAAAATCATTTTTAGGTTCAAAATATGTTGTTTCATCATAGATCCACTTCAAATTTAGCGAGTCTCAGCCCCGAGCTAAGAATCTTCATGCCCACCCTTCGACAACGTATAACGATGGTTTAAAACGGGCATTATAAATTCAAAACCGATCCAAACAACATGAAACCTTCGCGTGGTGTCATATTATGTGACAGTTAGAAGGAAAAATATCAAACTTGGTATATTGATTATGTCTCAAAAAAACGTTCACAAAATGACCTATCTCGTTCGAGGTTTCTTGGCTTTCGGGTCAAATGACCAATGTTATGGCTAGAATGAAGGCATAGTTTGTGATAATGTGTCGATATTGTGCATAAGTATGCATCATGTGATGGAGAACAATGTTTCAGCAAGAAGTTTTCCTTTTCGTCGCACCAAAAAGGCGTTTTCCATTTTCCGAGTGCAAAAAACGGACAATTTTGTGAAGCAACCACCAAATGGCTAATTCAAAATACTACCGTCACATTTTTAAAAAATACTAGACCACCTTACATGGATAATTTCATAACAGGGGGATCTTAAACATTTCCGTCTATCCCTAGTGAAAAAGACAAATTCCTGCCGAATCGGTAGGAAGTGAGTCAGATATGAACTACAGGTACATGATCGGATGCTCGTGATTTTTTACAAAAATCATTTTTAGGTTCAAAATATGTTGTTTCACCATAGATCCACTTCAAGTTTAGCGAGTCTCAGCCCCGAGCTAAGAATCTTCATGCCCACCCTTCGACAAAGTATAACGATGGTTTAAAACGGGCATTATAAATTAAAAAACGATCCAAACAACATGAAACCTTCGCGTGGTATCATATTTTGTGACATAGTTAGAAGGAAAAATATCAAACTTGGTATATTGATTATATCTCAAAAAAACCTTCACAAAATGACCTATCTCGTTCGAGGTTTCTTGGCTTTGGGGTCAAATGACCAATGTTATGGCTAGAATGAAGGCATATTTTGTGATAATGTGTCGATATTGTGCATAAGTATGCATCATGTGAAGAAGTTTTCGTTTTCGTCACACCAAAAAGCCGTTTTCCATTTTCCGAGTGCAAAAAACGGACGGTTTTGTGAAGCAACCACCAAATGGCTAATTCAAAATACTAGCGTCACATTTTTCAAAAATACTAGACCACCTTACATGGATAATTTCATAACAGGGGGATCTTAAACATTTCTGTCTATCCCTGGTGAAAAAGACAAATTCCTGCCGAATCGGTAGGAAGTGGGTCAAATATGAACTACAGGTACATGATCGGATGCTCGTGATTTTTTACAAAAATCATTTTTAGGTTCAAAATATGTTGTTTCATCATAGATCCACTTCAAGTTTAGCGAGTCTCAGCCCCGAGCTAATAATCTTCATGCCCACCCTTCGACAAAGTATAACGATGGTTTAAAACGGGCATTATAAATTCAAAACCGATCCAAACAACATGAAACCTTCGCGTGGTGTCATATTATGTGACAGTTAGAAGGAAAAATATCAAACTTGGTATATTGATTATGTCTCAAAAAAACGTTCACAAAATGACCTATCTCGTTCGAGGTTTCTTGGCTTTCGGGTCAAATGACCAATGTTATGGCTAGAATGAAGGCATATTTTGTGATAATGTGTCGATATTGTGCATAAGTATGCATCATGTGATGGAGAACAATGTTTCAGCAAGAAGTTTTCCTTTTCGTCGCACCAAAAAGGCGTTTTCCATTTTCCGAGTGCAAAAAACGGACAATTTTGTGAAGCAACCACCAAATGGCTAATTCAAAATACTACCGTCACATTTTTAAAAAATACTAGACCACCTTACATGGATAATTTCATAATAGGGGGATCTTAAACATTTCCGTCTATCCCTGGTGAAAAAGACAAATTCCTGCCGAATCGGTAGGAAGTGAGTCAGATATGAACTACAGGTACATGATCGGATGCTCGTGATTTTTTACAAAAATCATTTTTAGGTTCAAAATATGTTGTTTCACCATAGATCCACTTCAAGTTTAGCGAGTCTCAGCCCCGAGCTAAGAATCTTCATGCCCACCCTTCGACAAAGTATAACGATGGTTTAAAACGGGCATTATAAATTCAAAAATGATCCAAACAACATGAAACCTTCGCGTGGTGTCATATTATGTGACATAGTTAGAAGGAAAAATATCAAACTTGGTATATTGATTATGTCTCAAAAAAACCTTCACAAAATGACGTATCTCGTTCGAGGTTTCTTGGCTTTCGGGTCAAATGACCAATGTTATGGCTAGAATGAAGGCATATTTTGTGATAATGTGTCGATATTGTGCATAAGTATGCATCATGTGAAGAAGTTTTCGTTTTCGTCACACCAAAAAGCCGTTTTCCATTTTCCGAGGGCAAAAAACGGACGGTTTTGTGAAGCAACCACCAAATGGCTAATTCAAAATACTACCGTCACATTTTTCAAAAATACTAGACCACCTTACATGGATAATTTCATAACAGGGGGATCTTAAACATTTCTGTCTATCCCTGGTGAAAAAGACAAATTCCTGCCGAATCGGTAGGAAGTGGGTCAAATATGAACTACAGGTACATGATCGGATGCTCGTGATTTTTTACAAAAATCATTTTTAGGTTCAAAATATGTTGTTTCATCATAGATCCACTTCAAGTTTAGCGAGTCTCAGCCCCGAGCTAAGAATCTTCATGCCCACCCTTCGACAAAGTATAACGATTGTTTAAAACGGGCATTATAAATTCAAAACCGATCCAAACAACATGAAACCTTCGCGTGGTGTCATATTATGTGACAGTTAGAAGGAAAAATATCAAACTTGGTATATTGATTATGTCTCAAAAAAACGTTCACAAAATGACCTATCTCGTTCGAGGTTTCTTGGCTTTCGGGTCAAATGACCAATGTTATGGCTAGAATGAAGGCATAGTTTGTGATAATGTGTCGATATTGTGCATAAGTATGCATCATGTGATGGAGAACAATGTTTCAGCAAGAAGTTTTCCTTTTCGTCGCACCAAAAAGGCGTTTTCCATTTTCCGAGTGCAAAAAACGGACAATTTTGTGAAGCAACCACCAAATGGCTAATTCAAAATACTATCGTCACATTTTTAAAAAATACTAGACCACCTTACATGGATAATTTCATAACAGGGGGATCTTAAACATTTCCGTCTATCCCTGGTGAAAAAGACAAATTCCTGCCGAATCGGTAGGAAGTGAGTCAGATATGAACTACAGGTACATGATCGGATGCTCGTGATTTTTTACAAAAATCATTTTTAGGTTCAAAATATGTTGTTTCACCATAGATCCACTTCAAGTTTAGCGAGTCTCAGCCCCGAGCTAAGAATCTTCATGCCCACCCTTCGACAAAGTATAACGATGGTTTAAAACGGGCATTATAAATTCAAAAATGATCCAAACAACATGAAACCTTCGCGTGGTGTCATATTATGTGACATAGTTAGAAGGAAAAATATCAAACTTGGTATATTGATTATGTCTCAAAAAAACCTTCACAAAATGACGTATCTCGTTCGAGGTTTCTTGGCTTTCGGGTCAAATGACCAATGTTATGGCTAGAATGAAGGCATATTTTGTGATAATGTGTCGATATTGTGCATAAGTATGCATCATGTGAAGAAGTTTTCGTTTTCGTCACACCAAAAAGCCGTTTTCCATTTTCCGAGTGCAAAAAACGGACGGTTTTGTGAAGCAACCACCAAATGGCTAATTCAAAATACTACCGTCACATTTTTCAAAAATACTAGACCACCTTACATGGATAATTTCATAACAGGGGGATCTTAAACATTTCTGTCTATCCCTGGTGAAAAAGACAAATTCCTGCCGAATCGGTAGGAAGTGAGTCAAATATGAACTACAGGTACATGATCGGATGCTCGTGATTTTTTACAAAAATCATTTTTAGGTTCAAAATATGTTGTTTCATCATAGATCCACTTCAAGTTTAACGAGTCTTAGCCCCGAGCTAAGAATCTTCATGCCCACCCTTCGACAAAGTATAACGATGGTTTAAAACGGGCATTATAAATTCAAAACCGATCCAAACAACATGAAACCTTCGCGTGGTGTCATATTATGTGACAGTTAGAAGGAAAAATATCAAACTTGGTATATTGATTATGTCTCAAAAAAACGTTCACAAAATGACCTATCTCGTTCGAGGTTTCTTGGCTTTCTGGTCAAATGACCAATGTTATGGCTAGAATGAAGGCATAGTTTGTGATAATGTGTCGATATTGTGCATAAGTATGCATCATGTGATGGCGAACAATGTTTCAGCAAGAAGTTTTCCTTTTCGTCGCACCAAAAAGTCGTTTTCCATTTACCGAGTGCAAAAAACGGACGGTTTTGTGAAGCAACCACCAAATGGCTAATTCAAAATACTACCGTCACATTTTTTAAAAATACTAGACCACCTTACATGGATAATTTCATAACAGAGGGATCTTAAACATTTCCGTCTATCCCTAGTGAAAAAGACAAATTCCTGCCGAATCGGTAGGAAGTGAGTCAGATATGAACTACAGGTACATGATCGGATGCTCGTGATTTTTTACAAAAATCATTTTTAGGTTCAAAATATGTTGTTTCACCATAGATCCACTTCAAGTTTAGCGAGTCTCAGCCCCGAGCTAAGAATCTTCATGCCCACCCTTCGACAAAGTATAACGATGGTTTAAAACGGGCATTATAAATTCAAAAACGATCCAAACAACATGAAACCTTCGCGTGGTGTCATATTATGTGACATAGTTAGAAGGAAAAATATCAAACTTGGTATATTGATTATGTCTCAAAAAAACCTTCACAAAATGACCTATCTCGTTCGAGGTTTCTTGGCTTTCGGGTCAAATGACCAATGTTATGGCTAGAATGAAGGCATATTTTGTGATAATGTGTCGATATTGTGCATAAGTATGCATCATGTGAAGAAGTTTTCGTTTTCGTCACACCAAAAAGCCGTTTTCCATTTTCCGAGTGCAAAAAACGGACGGTTTTGTGAAGCAACCACCAAATGGCTAATTCAAAATACTAGCGTCACATTTTTCAAAAATACTAGACCACCTTACATGGATAATTTCATAACAGGGGGATCTTAAACATTTCTGTCTATCCCTGGTGAAAAAGACAAATTCCTGCCGAATCGGTAGGAAGTGGGTCAAATATGAACTACAGGTACATGATCGGATGCTCGTGATTTTTTACAAAAATCATTTTTAGGTTCAAAATATGTTTTTTCGTCATAGATCCACTTCAAGTTTAGCGAGTCTTAGCCCCGAGCTAAGAATCTTCATGCCCACCCTTCGACAAAGTATAACGATGGTTTAAAACGGGCATTATAAATTCAAAAACGATCCAAACAACATGAAACCTTCGCGTGGTGTCATATTATGTGACATAGTTAGAAGAAAAAATATCAAACTTGGTATATTGATTATGTCTCAAAAAAACCTTCACAAAATGACCTATCTCGTTCGAGGTTTCTTGACTTTTGGGTCAAATGACCAATGTTATGGCTAGAATGAAGGCATAGTTTGTGATAATGTGTCCATATTATGCATAAGTATGCATCATGTGATGGCGAACAATGTTTCAGGAGGAAGTTTTCCTTTTCGTCGCACCAAAAAGTCGTTTTCCATTTACCGAGTGCAAAAAACGGACGGTTTTGTGAAGCAACCACCAAATGGCTAATTCAAAATACTACCGTAACATTTTTTAAAAATACTAGACCACCTTACATGGATAATTTCATAACAGGGGGATCTTAAACATTTCCGTCTATCCCTAGTGAAAAAGACAAATTCCTGCCGAATCGGTAGGAAGTGAGTCAGATATGAACTACAGGTACATGATCGGATGCTCGTGATTTTTTACAAAAATCATTTTTAGGTTCAAAATATGTTGTTTCACCATAGATCCACTTCAAGTTTAGCGAGTCTCAGCCCCGAGCTAAGAATCTTCATGCCTACCCTTCGACAAAGTATAACGATGGTTTAAAACGGGCATTATAAATTCAAAAACGATCCAAACAACATGAAACCTTCACGTGGTGTCATATTATGTGACATAGTTAGAAGGAAAAATATCAAACTTGGTATATTGATTATGTCTCAAAAAAACCTTCACAAAATGACGTATCTCGTTCGAGGTTTCTTGGCTTTCGGGTCAAATGACCAATGTTATGGCTAGAATGAAGGCATATTTTGTGATAATGTGTCGATATTGTGCACAAGTATGCATCATGTGAAGAAGTTTTCGTTTTCGTCACACCAAAAAGCCGTTTTCCATTTTCCGAGTGCAAAAAACGGACGGTTTTGTGAAGCAACCACCAAATGGCTAATTCAAAATACTACCGTCACATTTTTCAAAAATACTAGACCACCTTACATGGATAATTTCATAACAGGGGGATCTTAAACATTTCTGTCTATCCCTGGTGAAAAAGACAAATTCCTGCCGAATCGGTAGGAAGTGGGTCAAATATGAACTACAGGTACATGATCGGATGCTCGTGATTTTTTACAAAAATCATTTTTAGGTTCAAAATATGTTTTTTCGTCATAGATCCACTTCAAGTTTAGCGAGTCTTAGCCCCGAGCTAAGAATCTTCATGCCCACCCTTCGACAAAGTATAACGATGGTTTAAAACGGGCATTATAAATTCAAAAACGATCCAAACAAAATGAAACCTTCGCGTGGTGTCATATTATGTGACATAGTTAGAAGAAAAAATATCAAACTTGGTATATTGATTATGTCTCAAAAAAACCTTCACAAAATGACCTATCTCTTTCGAGGTTTCTTGACTTTTGGGTCAAATGACCAATGTTATGGCTAGAATAAAGGCATAGTTTGTGATAATGTGTCCATATTATGCATAAGTATGCATCATGTGATGGCGAACAATGTTTCAGGAGGAAGTTTTCCTTTTCGTCGCACCAAAAAGTCGTTTTCCATTTACCGAGTGCAAAAAACGGACGGTTTTGTGAAGCAACCACCAAATGGCTAATTCAAAATACCACCAAATGGCTAATTCCAAATCATGTGATGGCGAACAAATTCTTGCCGAATCGGCAGGAAGTAGGTCAGATATGAACTACAGGTACATGATCGGATGCTCATGATTTTTTACAAAAATCATTTTTAGGTTCTAAATATGTTGTTTCATCATAGATCTATTTCAAGTTTAGCGAGTCTCAGCCCCGAGCTAAGAATCTTCATGCCCACCCTTCGACAAATTATAACGATGGTTTAAAACGGGCATTATAAATTCAAAAACGATCGAAACAACATGAAACCTTCGCGTGGTGTCATATTATGTGACATAGTTAGAAGGAAAAATATCAAACTTGGTATATTGATTATGTCTCAAAAAAACCTTCACAAAATGACCTATCTCGTTCGAGGTTTCTTGGCTTTCGGGTCAAATGACCAATGTTATGGCTAGAATGAAGGCATAGTTTGTGATAATGTGTAGATATTATGCATAAGTATGCATCATGTGATGGCGAACAATGTTTCAGGAAGAAGTTTTCCTTTTCGTCGCACCAAAAAGCCGTTTTCCATTTTCCGAGTGCAAAAAAGGACGGTTTTTTGAAGCAACCACCAAATGGCTAATTCAAAATACTACCGTCACATTTTTCAAAAATACTAGACCACCTTACATGGATAATTTCATAACAGAGGGATCTTAAATATTTCCGTCTATCCCTGGTGAAAAAGACAAATTCCTGCCGAATCAGTAGGAAGTGGGTCAGATATGAACTACAGGTACATGATCGGATGCTCATGATTTTTTACAAAAGTCATTTTTAGGTTCAAAATATGTTGTTTCATTATAGATCCACTTCAAGTTTAGCGAGTCTCAGCCCCGAGCTAAGAATCTTCATGCCCACCCTTCGATAAAGTATAACGATGGTTTAAAACGGGCATTATAAATTCAAAAACAATCCAAACAACATGAAACCTTCGCGTGATGTCATATTATGTGACATAGTTAGAAGGAAAAATATCAAACTTGGTATATTGATTATGTCTCAAAAAAACCTTCACAAAATGACCTATCTCGTTCGAGGTTTCTTGACTTTTGGGTTAAATGACCAATGTTATGGCTAGAATGAAGGCATAGTTTGTGATAATGTGTCTATATTATGCATAAGTATGCATCATGTGATGGCGAACAATGTTTCAGGAGGAAGTTTTCCTTTTCGTCGCACCAAAAAGCCGTTTTCCATTTACCGAGTGCAAAAAACGGACGGTTTTGTGAAGCAACCACCAAATGGCTAATTCAAAATACTACCGTCACATTTTTCAAAAATACTAGACCACGTTATATGGATAATTTCATAACACGGGAATCTTAAACATTTCCGTCTATCCCTGGTGAAAAAGACAAATTCCTACCGAATCGGTAGGAAGTGGGTCAGATATAAACTACAGGTACATGATCGGATGCTCGTGATTTTTTACAAAAATCATTTTTAGGTTCAAAATATGTTGTTTCATCATAGATCCACTTCAAGTTTAGCGAGTCTCAGCCCCGAGCTAAGAATCTTCATGCCCACCCTTCGACAAAGTATAACGATGGTTTAAAACGGGCATTATAAATTCAAAAACGATCCAAACAACATGAAACCTTCGCGTGGTGTCATATTATGTGACATAGTTAGAAGGAAAAATATCAAACTTGGTATATTGATTATGTCTCAAAAAACCTTCACAAAAAGACCTATCTCGTTCGAGGTTTCTTGACTTTTGGGTCAAATGACCAATGTTATGGCTAGAATGAAGGCATAGTTTGTGATAATGCGTCCATATTATTCATAAGTATGCATCATGTGATGGCGAACAATGTTTCAGGAGGAAGTTTTCCTTTTCGTCGCACCAAAAAGCCGTTTTCCATTTACCGAGTGCAAAAAACGGATGGTTTTGTGAAGCAACCACCAAATGGCTAATTCATAATACCACCAAATGGCTAATTCCAAATCATGTGATGGAGAACAAATTCTTGCCGAATCGGCAGGAAGTAGGTCAGATATGAACTACAGGTACATGATCGGATGCTCATGATTTTTTACAAAAATCATTTTTAGGTTCAAAATATGTTGTTTCATCGTAGATCCACTTCAAGTTTAGTGAGTCTCAGTCCCGAGCTAAGAATCTTTATGCGTGCCGTTTTAAACGGGCAAATAAAATTATGATAAGAATCACGGCATAGTTTGTGATAAGTTGATATTGATATCATATTTGGATTCCTCTCATTTTTCTAATCAATTTAGACATATTATTTGCCGAATTCCGATTTACAGATTTAAAGATATTAATTATTCCATATTAAATAAAAAATACAAAAAAGAAATAAAATCATTATATTTTTATTTGAATCAATAATATTTTTACTTATTCATTGTTGTTTACTTCAATAATTGCTTGTAATTTCAAAAAATGCAACTATATGACATGATGATATAAGAGTTAATAGGAATTATATCATAGTATTGACAACAATGAGTAAATTGCTTTGTGGGAAGAGATTCTGAAGGAACGAGGAGGTTAAGCGTGCTAGAGCTGGAGTAGTGCTAGGATGGGTGACCGAATGAAAACTTTGACTAAGACTGCAATTTAATCAATTATTAACTATAAATAGTCTTAAAATGATTAAAGCGGGAGATTAAGGAGTCAAATAATTCAAAGATTAAAAAAAATAAATATTTTAGGCTATGCCGACGGCATGACCGTCGGCGTAGCTCCATTCCTGTGCCGACGGCCTGGCCGTCGGCGTAGCTCCAGACTGAACCGTTAGCCAAGACGGCTGTTGACTGACACGCGGGGCCCGCTGGAAGACGTTGTGCCGAGAGGGAGGGGTTGTGCCGACGATCACGGAGCTGTGCCGACGAGGACGTACGCCTAGGGGGCTACGCCGACAGCCACCGTCGGCACATCCTGTGCCGACGACAATTTAGCGCTGTGCCAACGGCAGCCGGCCGTCGGCGTAGCAATTATTTCCTGTAGTGACATGTGCGCCATTGATTGCGTTATTTTGTGCTTGTCCATTTTCCTGTATATGCATACGCATCAGCAGGGATACTAGTCCAGCAGATCGTTTTCTCGTCGCCAAGTTCTGCTCATCTCGTCTGCCAAGTGTTTGGCAAAATGTTTGTAAAAGAATTTTTCCTTAGATTCTTCTTACCTCCCGGTGTTCATTCTGGATACTTAGTATTCCTATCACCTCAATGATAATTCATAGTCGCCTCTCCACCTCTTCGATCTGAACCGTGAGAATCCAAACTTGAGTATATGTACTTAAGTATATGTAGACTATACTTATCTTATCTTGACTTCATTTAAATTTGTGTCGTGAATCGGTGGCATGTTTTGCCTTGTTAAGCCAACATTTAAAATGTGGGGTATCTAAACAACACGAACCTATTAATTAATTATCGGAATTAATATCGCCTTATTGCATCGCCCTTTTTCCATGTCATATATCATACCTGCATCATGCCCGATCTATTAAATAGTGTGTCCGGTGTTTCTTCTAGTGCTCTGCTTCTTCATGGACTAGGCCAATGAGTTGATGCGAGCTTCACCCCGTTCTTCGGATGAATCTTTGGTAGTGTTTCCCAAGCGAGCATTCTCCCTCTTTCTACCTATTTTAAATTTAGTATTTACTTCCTTCTGTTAATCTATTGCTATTTGTGTTGTGATGCTTTAGATTCCGTACCATTTTATATTACTTGCAGCCTCTATATTGCCTTAGACATCTTCTATTACCTGTTGTTTGATAGTCAGTCGGCCTTGTGAGTCGTAGTTGCTTGCTCGGGTCCGGCTTCGCGTCGTCGATGTTTCGCGGATGTTGGAGGTTGGCATATTCATAAAGGTGGAGATGATCGTGGTTTTAGTTATAGATGGTTAATCAAATATTAAAACTGATATAACTAATGAAGAGGCATTAGTAGGTAATAGTTGAGATTTGATTGTTAACTTCCCACTTGTGTCCACCTAGGACACGAGTTCTTAATACCTGTTGCGAGACTGAGCGCGCTAACCACATGTGGGGTGTATGGGCACTCCTATCGGCTTAGTACCTGATTTTAAAGTACTGTTCTGGGAGCCACAAACTAGTTTGGACTTTATGCGTTACTACTGTACTTATGCCATATATGAGATGTTTATTACTTGTTGCTCGATGAGTGTTTATTACTATTGTGTAGGTGCGGCACTCTGTCACGGGAATATTTTGTGTATGACCTGTGCTCCCGTGCAAGTCCACGCAACCTCATGATCCGTACGAGGAGGATTCGTTATACCTCATGCATGTAGCTCTTTCGGGTGCCCCCCATGTACTTGCTTTGGGTTAGGAAAAGCTTCATGTCCTAGGCCCCGCCGATATACCTATCAAAGTATGTTAATTGATCTGAAAGCAAGGATCGAAGTGCGTGTGAAAACTTTGGTGCACCCCTGCAGGGTTAAATGTTTTTAAAAAGCCGTGTCCACGGTTATGGACGACTTGGAGCACAATATCTCAATCATAGACAACTATAACTAAAGTTTATTATTATAATTTAACTTGTATCTGACATGACTAGTAAGTTGGATAACCACCATCGAAAGAATGAATAAAACTGCCAATCGTATGAGTTTCCTCAGCATGACTTCCTCGTTTGGTCTCGAGGGGGAAATCCCAGGATGGGTATATTTGGTGGTAGTATTAGGTTGGGTCCAAATAGGTCTTTATCATCTCTCTCTAATAGTCGATTGTTATACCAAGGATCTATAGGTTGTTTAGTGCATGTTGCGCTGCCGCTTCAGTCCATCATACATATGTAGGCGAGGACCGCCGAATTCTAAGTCTTACTGTGTACTAGCCTCGGTACTGACCCGCTCTCTTATTCCATTTCCCTGTTCCAGCACCCCTTTTGTTTAAGCAGGTTTTGAGATAGACGTCTTTAGCAAGGTTACCCTTCCGGCTTGGCCTAGGCAGGGTTATGGACGCGATTATTTATTTTTTAGGGATCTTTGCCCAATTTGCATCTTATCCGTACTTGGACGTTGTATCGTTTTAAGGTGATTTGGATCTTTGTACTGTATGTCTGTATTCTTGACTCATAGAGTCATTGTTGTATATATATCTTCTGTGGGTTAGGGTCATTGACTGTTGTGTAATGATATTACTTCATTTTCCACCCGCACGCAAGTGCCTGGTGGGCACCTTTGAATCGTTTCTATGCGGGTTTGGCAGGAATCGCTAAAACTTGAATAGGACCGATCCGAGGGTGTTACAGCGGAGTAGTTGCCACCTTTCCGTCACCGGCACCATCGACGATTGCCTTTTGCGGAGGCGGGCCGCCGTGCTTCGTATCCTCTCGATCTTCTCGGGAGGCCGGTTAGTTCGTTTTTTCTAGTACTAATTTTCACCCGCAAACCACACCTATTACGCTCTATTTGGTTGTAATCTTCGGGGTCCCCAAAATCCATGTCTGTGTAGGAGGGATCTCCTGCTAGGTGGGTCTTAGTTGATTTCAATGGATCATGCGCGTTCTCCAGGACAAGAAGGTTCATTTAATTTGATGACTAAGTTTCGTTCAATTTTCCTTGTAGCATCTTCTGGTTCATTTATAAATGTCCAGTCATGGTCTTGTTTATACCTAACTTCTACTGTATATGATATTAACTCCTACTGTTTTTTCCACCTTTGTTCTGTTATTTCTTGCCTGATGATAACTACTACTGTAAAATAATGCTAACTACAGCTTTAGTGTTAGTTTTTAAATTCTTTATCAAATATAGTATGTGTCAATATATTCTATTAGTATAGAGAAAATATAATTGTGTCTATGGTTTTTTGTTTGAACATAACTTCTGAGATATGAGAATGTTAACCCCCCCGGTTTTATGTGAACTCTTTAGGTGTTTGAAGTTAACTTCTATTATTTTATGATCCTATAATAAATTTTAGTTTTCATTGTTGTATATGATTTTTCATAATGATATATGTTTTGTGAGTTTAATTTGTAAAATAAAATACCTGTGTTATTTTTTTCCTGTTAGTTATGTGTTTTAACTATCACCTGCATTAGTACATGTGTGATATTAGTTAGTATACTGCCACTGGTTTTTTATCATTTTGATTTTTGTGTTTTTGTGAGTTATTTGTAGTTGATTTTTTATAGTTCATTGTATATTCCAACTTTTTGTATCTAAACTTTTGTAAATTTTTGCATCTAACTTTCCTTTTTCAAATTGAGACTATCAGTGCACATTGTCTACTTTTATATTATGTTTGAAAACTTCTATCATACATTTATATTAACTTCCTAGTTTATGTGCATTATATCTGAACTTTCTAGCTTTGAACTTTTATAGTTCAGTGTAACTCCCAACTTATTTGTATCTTAACTTTTTAATCTTTGCAGCTAACTTTCATTTTTAAATTTTAGACTAGCAGTGCACATTGACTACTTTAACTTAACTTTGATAACCTCTAATTATAACTTCTATCATATATTTATCTTAACTTCCTAGATTGTGTGCATTATATCTGAACTTTCTAGATTTGAACTTTTATAGTTCAGTGTAACTTTCAACTTATTTGTATGTTAACTCTTTAAAATTTTCAGCTAACTTTCCTATTTTCGCTTCTAATTTTATATTATATGCATTATATCTGAACTTTCTATCTTTATGTTTAGTTTTTTTGCAACACAATGCAAAATCTGTAATAACATTTTTTAGCTTGATTTCTCACAAGTGAACTTCTCAAGTTTATTATGTGAACTTC
This sequence comes from Avena sativa, assembly GCA_916181665.1. Taxonomy (NCBI): domain Eukaryota; kingdom Viridiplantae; phylum Streptophyta; class Magnoliopsida; order Poales; family Poaceae; genus Avena; species Avena sativa. The sequence goes on from OV702299.1 coordinate 254,998,426, forward strand.
ACATTGGTATTAGTGATTTCTTATCTGTTACAGTGTGTTCTTATTATGTTACATTTTGTGAACTTCTCATGTACATGTTTTGTTTGTTGTGGTGGTGTGGTGTACTTAATGTTTATTTTTTATGTCCTGATTGGCTTTTTATCATTGTCAAATTGAAATGTTACCTGTGTGTGTATTTTCATGATCCGGTGATGCTTCTCAAAGCTCAAACCAGGTTACGGTTATTAAGAAAGCCAAATTAGTTGCTCATGATGGGAAATTGAGTTTAGCTGCTAGGATTCCTTTAATCCTTAGTCCTGTTTGTCTAGCTTCTGAAGCTATTGTGGAGACACAGGATATGGCCAAGGACGATCACCATGTGGTTGATCCTATCGAAAAAACCCGTATCTCCACCTGGTATGGTGTTTATTCCTTTTTTCAGCCCTTTTCTTTTTTGAACTTGTAATTTTATATGTGTAACTACCTCCTTTTTTACTCATAATTAACTCCTAGTTCTTATTATGTTTATCCGGCAGTTATATCGGTGGAAAATAATCCTTCTTTGGAAGATTTATCTACTGCTGATGGAGGTTTGTTCTATAATACTTTGAATAATTTGCTTAACTCTTTATCTTATTTTTGTTTATGTGCTGCTACGTAGCTTATTTGTAAAATGAAACACCTGTTATATTCTTTTTTCGTGTTAGTTTTGTGTTTAACTATTATCTGCAATGGTAAATGTGTGATTTCAGTGTAACTCCCATCTTGTTTGCATCTTAACTTTTATCAAACATTTATCTTAACTTCCTAGAATTATGTGCATTATATCTCAACTTTCTATCTTTGTACTTTATAGTTCAGTGTAACTTCCAACTTGTTTGTATCTTAACTTTTTAAATCTTTGCATATAACTTTCATATTTTAAAATTTAGATTAAAATTGCACATTGTCTACTTTAGCTTAACTTTGATAGCTTCTAATTATAACTTCTATCATATATTTATCTTAACTTCCTAGATTTTGTGAATTATATCTGAAATTTCTAATTTTGTGTTTAGTTTTCTTGCAAGACAATGTCAATTATGTAATAACATCTAAGCTAGTTTTTTAAGCTAACTTGCATTCCTGTATTATCTGAATTCATTTTTATTACTAATGCATTAGGCTTTCTTATATTAGCTGATGAAACTATTAAGGAAACCTTGGATATGTTGATGGCTGATTATGTTGATCCTGACCCACTTGAAAAAGATGGTGTTGCATTTGATACTATGCCTGCCAGTGCTTTGGGGTCCGATGGTGTAAGAGGGTCATCCTCGTATGATGAGCATACACCTGATGGTGGAGCTTATGTAGTGGTCTCTGAGAGAGAGAGAGAGAGAGAGAGAGAGAGAGAGAGAGAGAGAGAGAGAGAGAGAGAGAGAGAGAGAGAGAGAGAGGACAGTGGGACCTATTTTTGATAGCACACCTGGTGTGCAAGAGCAGGATGATGGGTTCCCTGTATGGCAGGACATGCCATCTCAGTATGTAGATGGTACATTGGAGGTTACCCAGGAACATAATGTGAAAGCACATCTTGAATTGTATACCAAGGAACACAGTTCTAGGGTTGCTGCTTATAATGAGAAGGTTAAGATGTACTATTGGAAACACCCGTCGAAGTCAAAGCAACAAAATGCTGGTGTGTTAGGCATGCAAAATGATGCTCTAGCGGAGCCATGTGCACGCACAGATGCTCCTGTAGAGCCATGTGCACCCACGGAACCAACCAAGAGAAAAAGGGTTAGTGTTGCTAAGAGGCTGTTTTCTGATATTACTCCTACTCGCTGTATCCCTCGTCTTGACATGATGATGAATGCTAACATTTCTTCTCAGCAAGCATCACCTTTGAAAGTTTCATCTTCTAAGCGTCGACGTATCTCGGATGAAACCTATGTGCCAGGCGTAGATGGCGATGCTGTGGGGAGGATGCCGCTGCAGCAAAAAATGTTGGTAAGAAGAATAAAGCTGTTGTGACGAGGAAGCCGTGTGGCAGCAAAAAAATATGGAAATGACGACAATGTTCCAGATCGCTTCCAATAGATTGTCCGTTGCTCATTAGGAGAAGTTCTCGAGGCTGTGAAGTTGCTGAAAGATGCTCACATGAAAAAAGTCAGGGAAGCAGGGTTTGGATGTGTGTTTGATTGGGTGTTGGAGGGCAATATTCTGCATGTTCTCATGTGTTTCATGCTCAAAACTATTGACACAACAACTACGAAGATAGATTTTTTTGACTATTTACTATGAGGCAAAAGCCCCACGGCCCAAATTTTATTCCAAACACAACCTCAACAAAATTTATTTACAGAAGGAAAAAGGAAAGAAAGACCTACCTAAGAAATTGGGAAAAAAGAGGAGGATGTACAACCGAGAGACAAAAGCCTAGCAAAACAGCCTAAATTAGCCTCGCAATCCAAATATCCAATTTGTCCTCATGGGCTACTTTAAAGCGATATGCATGCAAAGAAATATCATGTATGAACTAAGCTTTCCAAGTAGTGAACCGAGGCTTCTGTTGGTCAAATATTTTTGCATTCCTTATCTTCCAAATGTTCTAGCAGGCTAGAAACACCACTTCAGCAAAAAAAGGTTCTTTGAATTCTTTGCGGGCGTGAGATGCAATATGCACAATATCAACACCATCAACCCAATCAATCTAGAGATAGTTTCACACCCTTGTACAGAAAACACAATTGAAGAATAGATGATCCCGATCTTCGTGATGTTTTCCTGGGCATAGCACACAAGAGTAATCGTTTATTACCTTCCATTGTCTTCTTAGCAGCAAATCCTTTGTATTTAAGCGATCACTTAGTAATAGCCAGGCAAACATCTTTATTTTCATTGTGCATTTACTTTTCCAAATCCACTTACATAATGGGTAGGTCTGAATGTTACTGAAAACAGTTGTGTAGTAAGCCAAAGCTTTATAACTGCCACCATCGCATTGGCATTCATCAGGTAGGTTATTAGAATTATCCATTTGTTCTAGCCAGCCATTTAGTATATTGAATTCTTCAAAAGCTCTAGCCGAAAGTGGCAGGAAAAAAGCAGACAATCTGTCCCTCAGCTGTACCATATTTTGTACTGAAGCCTTTTCATTCTTTGTAAACGAGAATAATCTTGCAAATCTCTGAGAGAGAGGCACATTCGACTCACCCAGCTCCCACGCATCAGACCAGAACAGAACTGATTCTCTAGAATGAACTACCAGCTTTGCCATCATTTTACATTTATCCATTAGCTTGAGGATATCTTTCCACCAATATGACCCGCGTGGCTTGGCAGCATGTGGTACGTCCGTTTGATAATATGTGTCCCATACCAGCTTGACCCATGGTACAAACTGATCTTTTGTAGAATTTGTGAAGAAATTTGATCAAGAGGGCGTCATTCTTGTGTTGGAAATCAACAATACCCAAACCTCCTTTATTTTTGGGTTTACAGATCATCTCCCAAAAAGCTAAAGACTATTTTGGTGTATCCATATTATCCCTCCAAAGGCACTGCCGAATAATTATGTTAAGTTGGTTAATAATCCCAGGCGGTATGTAAACAGTACACAGCAGATGTAGCGAAATGGAGGATAGCACCGAGACAATCAATTATAGTCTAGCCCCTTGAGAGAGGAAACTGGAAGTAGCAGTGAGACATCGTTCCAATCTATGAACCACATGTGTTAAATCTTGAATTGTAGGTCCGGTAGTACCGACCGAGAGTCCCAAATAAGTGAATGCTAAAGATCCAATTTGGCAGCCAAAAGCATGCGAGAGAAGTTTCATATTATTGTCCTCCACATTTATGGTCATCATAGAAGACTTGTGATAATTAATCCTCAGCCCTGTGGATTGTGAGAAAATTTCCAATGTGTTTTTGAGAGCCATAACATGTTCTGTCTCTGCAGGCATGATTAACAGAGTATCGTCGACATATTGTATAATTGGGAAATCTTCATCCCGTGTTCGGATTGGCAGCTGAATTCCTCCATCCCTGAATAATTGATTCACTACGGACTGTAACAAATCGCCACCAAGTATGTATAATAGGGGATATAGCGGGTCTCCTTGCCGAACCCCCCTCTTAAAGTGAAAATGCTTGCCAGGTACCCCATTCAGAAGAACCGAGGAAATACCAGACTCAAGAAAGTCTTTGACCCATCTAATCCACATTTCAGGAAAACCTTTGTGATTTAAAATCAATATTAATGCCTCATGCTCAATGGTGTTGAATGCCTTTTTAAAATCTAGCTTTAGAATAATAATAGGATTCTTAGACACGTGACACTGGTGAAGATATTCCAGAGTCCATGCTAAGCAATCTTGAATTGTTCTAGACTTGATAAACCCATATTGGTTTTTGTGCACACATCTCAAAATATGATTCTGAAGTCTGTTTGCTGCCATCTTGATAATCAATTTTAGGCACACATTAGTAAGGGAAATGGGTCTAAAATCATTGACACTAGATGGAGCATTTGTTTTTGGGATAAGCGTAATGAAGGAATAATTCAAGCTTTCCAAAGAAATATTGCCAGCATGGAAATCATTAGCCAATTTGTAGAAATCGTTTGCAATGATGGACCAACATTTTTTTAGGAATAGACCATTGAAACCATCAGGGCCCAGCGACTTGTCGGCAGGAATATATTTTATAATCAGATCCATCTCTTATTTTTCAAAAGGATTCGTGAGATCCTCTAAATCTGGAACCGGCTGTAGCAATGAATTAAGATCAAATCCCATATTAATTCCTCGTGACTGCCCCATTCTTTCTTTGTATTTGCTAAGAATAATACCGGCCATCCTATGATGATCCGAAACCATTTCCCCATTGTCATCTTTCAGACCAGCAATTGCATTCCTTATGTACCTTTGTCTAGCCATAACATGAAAAAACTTTGTGTTTTCTTCCCCAATTTTAATCCACCGAATAGAACACCTTTTCTTCCGGTATTTACATTGAGCAGTCAAGAGAGATTCCAGATGCATCTTGAAGATTTGTCTGAAATCGAATTATGGTCTAGTTAGTACTCTATGTTCCTCAAGATTGTCCAGGAATAGAATAACCTTATTGCAATTTTCAATGAGCTTCTTAATTGAGGATAAACCTTTCTGCCATTTCTTAAGGTCATATCGAAGACATTTGAATTTGTGAGCCAGTGCAGCCGCTGAGTTTGTTTTGAAAGACTTTTTGATCCATGATTTCTTTACACACTCTAGAAACTCAGGATGATCCACCCAGTAGCTTTCAAACCTGAATAGACTAGCTTTAGTAATAATGGTATCAATGGTAACCATACAAGGCACATGATCAGATGAGGACTTGGCAAGACGTAACACAACCGTGTTTGTAAATTTTGTTGTCCAAGATGGAGTAGTGAAAAACCAGTCTAGTTGCTCAAGAAGTGGGTCATTCTACATGTTTGACCAAGTATAGCGTCTACCCGATAGGTAGTTCAATAAGGCCTAGCTGTCCAATTATATCATTAAAAATAAACATGTCTTGTAAGTCACCTCCCGGTTTGTTTCTATTATCCTTAGATCTTATAAAATTGAAATCACCAATTAAGAACCATAAAGAGTCAGTTGGAATTTGGATATTATACAACCAATTAATGAAGTTTTCTCTCTGTGTACCCTGGCAAGGTCCATATACAGACACAAGCATCCAATTTTCAGCATTATGAACTGAGGTGAAATTTATGACAACTGCAAATTGCTAAACTTCAATCAACACTCCCACAAAAATTGCAGAATTCCAGCTGACAAGAATACCACCAGAAGCCCCAATAGAGGGAGAGTAAGCAAAATTATCAAAGCGTTTTGGGCATAATTTTCATATCATTTTATGATTGATATACTCCATTTTAGTTTCTTGCAAGCAAATGACAGAACATTGACTTTCTTCAATTTTTTCTCTCACATCCAGTTGTCTACCTTCAGAGTTCAAACCTCTGACATTAAAATCAAGCACACACCACTTTCTAGTATGAGAATTATCCATTAGAGAAATCTGATTATGACCCAATATTAAGAACCATCACTAGGAATGATTCTGACCCAAAGTAGACTAGCATAATAAATTGACCAAAACATAGACAACCATAACTGCCTGAACACTTGACAGTCTAAAACCAATAAAAGACCAAAAACGCCAGACTCGGATAGGAAGGATATCCACTAACACACCAAATGTTCTGATTGCAAAAATGTTTGAAGAGCTTCCTCCCTAGAAGACCCCATTGTGTTCTATGCATCATTTGAGGTAGACAGTTCAGCTAAATCTGAGGGACTAGCCTTAAGCTTTTCCCTTGTCAGCTTATCTGCAGAAATACCAAGTAAATCCCCCACTTGCTGCATAACTCTTATTGGAGTCGGAGGGATAGTGGCATCGTGACCATCTGCGTCAGCCTGAGCCGCTCTTGATGATGTATTATTATCCTTAGCGGAATTTTCCTTGTTTTCCTTTGAAAGACTCTTCTGCTCCACCTTTTTCAGTCTTATTACTCACTTTTCTTTTCTTTTTTTCAGGCGCACAAGAGTTCCGCAGAGAATTATGAGGAAAGCCATCTTGCATACTGATAGTACGAGGGCTCCTCCTCACTTCAGTGTCTACTGTTGGTGTGGAGATCATCTTGGCTTTTTTAGTTCTCTTCTTGGTTGCAGTGATAGGTGAGGCCGAAAAAACTGGAGACCGAGTCGACTGAATCTCACCCCTGGAACCAAAGTCAATCTTTCGAGCCAAAAATCTATGCTTGATCGTGCATTTTTCCTTCTCCACTCCCAAGTCAAAATCAGAATTGAAAAATCGTGGGGAGTTAAAAGCGCCCGACCAAGTCCTTTTTTTCACGATAAGATCGGGCCAACCGTGAGCACTCAGAGAGGCAGGAACAGACGCAGACAATAGTGAAGGAATTAAAAATTCTAACAGTTTCTCTTGGATCATGCTTGGAGGTAAATCGAGGCCCATACCTTGGTTACTGACAGGGTACAAAGGAAATTCTGCCTTTAACAATAACTGAACTTCAGTAGATAAACGTCAGAGTTCAGGAGCTGTATCAGCTAGTCTCACATGATTTACCACTATATTCTATTCCACCACATTATCATTATCTGAATTATCATAGTTTCCAGAATCATCCAAGACCATTGACTCATGCACTTCTTCCTCCTCTGCTTGGATTTCTCCCTCTTCTGCTGCAGCAGCTCCATCTGCATGAGCTGCTTCCATATCATCATCTTCGGGTTGGAAAAAATCTAGGTCATCAACTTGGGGTTGATGAATAGGTGGAATATTATTCCAACCAATCTCAGGAAATTGAGGAAGCGCAAGATTATGATTAGCATGTTGCATCAGACCAGGCATGGGGTGAGGGTTCCCATTTGGGGGCATTGGATCCTCATCATCAGGAAGTAGGTTAGCAAAATCAGATGTAAGAATGTAACACACAGCAGTCCATGATTCCTTCACACCACCAACATTTGCATATTTTTCAAAAACTACATCTCGAGGCACCAGAGCTGGAGCAGGGAATGCAGCATAAACCAGGGTTCTTTCCAGGACAGTCCCATCCTGATGCCAGTGCAAAAACTGACCAAAAGAGCTAATAGCATTGGTAATATCATAATCGTTTCTATAGTCGAGGGGGACCACCAAAAAACATCAGCCAACCGTGACGAAAACCTTGAACACTTCTATGGTTCTTGCTATCATCATGATTAACAAATCTTACAAAGACACCGGGATGTAACTGAAATGGATTATGAGCAACAACAGCCGCCCGAGCAACTGAGCTATGTAAGTGGAAAAAACCTAGCCCAAACAAACAAGGTTGTACCTCCTCGACTGGCATGCGAAGCTGGTGCTCCACAAAGTTCCTGACCTGATTGCGCCATAACGGCTCATCTTCAACTGGAGGAGAGGGCATAAGCTGAGCAGTACAGATGTTATCATGACATCTTGGTGGCACTACTAATGGTGCGTAAAAGGTTCTTGGTAGTCTGGTTGGTCCACCATCAACGATTTGAAAACCTTGAGGCACCCAGTGATCTGGATTGAGTTCAAAGTTAGCCATCAGAGGGAGGCTTGGGGTGGGGGATGGAGTTGTCGAGCAGGTTGGATGAACCAGAGGCGGCGGACAAGAAGGTTTTAAGCCAAAGTTTGAGACTAACGCCTCCTTATTAGGGTAGAATTGGTCGGTCCCCAAAACCGTACGATTATGAAAAGGCTCTGAATCATCGAGAGAAGCCGTGGCTGAGTTGGACTTTGCAAAATTTTCCTTTTTTTATTTGCTCAGTATTATTTTTTCCTTTAACCACCCAATGAGATTTAGATTTATGATTCCAACAATCAGCCTTAGAGTGACACTATCTGAAGAAGCCTTTGCATCAAAGTTTTCCTGTGGACAACTCTGTCGAGTGACTCATACTAAGACATCGGTGGCATCTCCAAACTTGATCAGCCATGCCTTCTATAAGCTTTATGAATGCTTCATCATGCTCTGGGTTGCTGGAATCATGCGATCCATCCAAACCAGACGAGAAGGGAACTGAACCATGCGAGCTCGATTCACCTTGAAGTGTCATTGAACCAAACTGAATTTTATCTTTAGCACCTTCAGGCAATGTCAATGCCGAAGGTATGATGACACCAGCTCTCCTTCTGATCTGAAGGAAGTCATACCCAGCTTGCAGAGCATCCATAGCTTCCAATTTAGTAAAAGGATGTTCATACCCCTCACATGCCTCATATCTTTCAAAGGCAGCAAAAGTCAAATTCTTTCTGACAGACTTAACAGTAGAATCCCGTCTAAGGATAGACCTTGCATGATTGCGCTTAAGGGCCTGAAGAGCTCGATCTGTTCGCTTCTTATTAGGGCTGATTAAAGTCCACTCTTTACTGCATCCTATTTGCCAGTCAAGAAACTCTTTTTTCCACAAAGGTCCTCCTTTTCCCCAAAGATGAAAATAGCATACAAAAGCTTCAGAGACCACATATTTGAGAGCATAAACCAGAAAACCCACTTGTTTAGAAGCCACCGAGAATCTAAAAACCCTGTCAGAAAGTTGGATAACCGAGAAATCCTCACAAATTCCTCCCAAGCAGGCTTCAAGAGCTACACCAGTTGATTCCTCATTGAGCTTAAAACTAGCACGTCCAAAAGAGACCACAAGCAGAAAATGATTGGCTTTGCCTAAAGGGTGAACAGTTGAACAAAACCTTCTTTTCACCTCAGATTTGAACTGCCTTCTAGGAGAAAAATCCAAACTTCTAGCCAGGGACGACAAGTCCACTCTAGAGGAGGCCGCAAAGATCCTTTTAGGATGAGAGACACATACCTTGGTTGGAGTAACTAGGCAGGCACCCACCGTTACAAAATGATCAGGAAAGAACATGCAAGAACCTGGGGTCATTAGAACTTGATCCAAGTCTTCCAGAGACAGATCACACCGTCATACACCAAATGTCTATCTTGGTCTTATCCTTCTTGGTGGAGTAGGTCTCCTTCCATCTGCCATCGTTAGATGCCATGAAAACCGAACCGATTGGGGGGAAAGCGGGTACTCCCAAGAAGAGAGGAGAATGCCGGAGAGAAAGGATGGAATAGATCATGGATCACACCGGAGACCAAGGAGATCGCCGGCGATGGAGGTTTTAGGGTTTAGGACGGGTGGGAGAGGGCTCCATTTTTCTTCGCCACTAGGCCGTGGAAGTGTTGTGGTTATTGCCCACAGTTTTAATATGAAGATAGATTGCGGCGCTGGTAGGATCCAGTGTGTTAATAGGGAATCAGTGCATCACATTTTTGGGTTCCCCATGGGAGGTGAAACAGTCCCAAGGCTAGCAGGAAGTGGCCATGATCCCTCAATGGCGAGTCTTAAGACAGAGCTGGGTTTTGAGAGTAATATTGCTATTGATACCAAGGATCTGCGTAAACTGCTTGCTGAGCTTGTTAAGGATGAATCAAAAGTTGTCACAACTGTTAAGGTGTTCTTTGCTATCCTTTTCACGAAGCTTGTATGTCCTGGATCTGCCATTCGTCTTGGCAGAGTGGCAGCAATGCTTCTAAACATGGATTATAAGAAGATGGCTATAAGTGATTTTTGCCAGGTAGTTGTTGATGAGTTGAAGCGAGCAGCGGAGAAATACTAGGATCCCAAACTAGCACAGGCTGGCCCCAAAGGGTGTGGTGTTGCCCCTATAGTTATGTATTTGGACAGTGTTGGGGATATACTTTCCGGGTATACCCACAGGACTCGCTGACCAGGGTGTCCCACCAATGATTTAGAGCTTTGCTTCACGGGCTGCCCAGTCATAGAAAGAGGAGGAGTCACTTCCGGCTATGACAAGGACCAAAAGAGTTATCGACTTAGGCATGTAGTATTGCTTGTAGTTCAAGCTATATCTAGTTACCGACTCTATAATGTAGCCGAATAGGTCTCTCCTGTAACCCTAGGCCCCGGTGACTATATAAACTGGACCTGAGGGAGCCTTTAGGGCACCAGATCATAGATCAACCACAACCTACTCGCACAGCAGAACCTCTCTTGTAATCCGCTATTACGTCTAGCTCTCGCCGACATATTACCGGGTTGCTAGCAGGAGTAGGATCTGATCACCACGGTCGGATCTGAACCTGGGTAAACTTGTGCTCACTGCTCCCGGATTATCGTACGACTCACACCCCATCTTCTCAACGCCTTCAGGACCCCCTATGGCGTACTTGTCGAAAATTCGAAGACAGTTGGCGCCCACCGTGGGGCAGGTGACCTTCGGAGCTTCGTTCCAGGAGGAATCTGCACGTGCAGGAACCGACGAAACAATCACCATGGGTAGCATTGTTTACGCTAGTGATGTCCCTCTCGTTCTTATCGATGAGACCTGTATTCCAGCTAAGGAGCCCGTGACGACCTACACAATCATGTCTATCAGTGAGATAGACATCTATCTCGGCTTTGCTGATCCCGCCCAACCCACCCCTGAGGAGATGACCATGGCAGAAGAAAAGTCCGGATCTGCTCTATCCGTAGAGGTGGAACAGTTTAAGATCCCGGAAAAACCCGAACCCACCCAGCCCGCTCCTGTAGTAGAAGAAGTGGTGAAAGAAAACCCAGATCTGATCTCCCTGTTGAGATCGGATACACGGATGAGGAGTATATTCGCTTCGGATCCGGTTCTACCGATGCTGGAGTAGAAAAACACTTTTGAGGCACAGGATAAAGCAAATGATAAGTGCCCCTACATCAATTACAAAGTAATCGCCAAGATCAAAAAGAGCTTTGAGATGGCAGAGGCGGAACCTATATGTGTCGCTACCTCGAAACCATGAAGAAAAAAAAGCATTGGTTCATGCACTATGTGAGCTCTGGATCCGACTCTTTCGATGCTAGAGCCGGTAACGATTTAGTTCTTTATGCTATTGGAGAAAACACTAACTCACCTGCTTCCCCTCAGTAATCACTGACGTCGTAGGAACTCCGAGACTTCGAGAAGGAGATGGCAGTGTACGAAGAAGAATGCACCTCCAAGCAAGCACATGGTGAGCCGGAGAACCCTCTGAGTCCATATGATAGCATGGACGAAGACAACACCACGCAAGATGACATGGACACCAGAGATTCGTCCGAGGTCTAGAAGCCAACTACGACGAAAAGTACCAACGGATGTTTATCTCCTGGTACTAGACCAAAAGTCGTCTTTGCAACCGGTACGAATGTAAGGTTACTGGACGGTCGAAGAAGAAGAAGAACAACAAGAACCCGACATCAGCAGAGCCGGTAGAGGAAGCCAACAAAGAAGAAGTTGACGAAGAGATCGAGATGGTGAATCAGGACAGAGATCCGATTAGTCCCACACCGATCGGTCCTCTTGTGGATGGACACGTTGTCACTAAGGGTGCACGTGAAATCTACGGATATGCACTCACTATACCAGTCCCAACTGCTTCGAATCTCACTCCAGAGGAGCTGGAGAAAAGGGCCGAGGACTTGGAAAAGCATCGCTTGTTTTTGCTCGAGGAAGTTGCCCGCATCGTCGAGCTCACACAGCAGATAGACAGCAATCCTGCCTAGTGCCAGTCAGAATTCAAGCGACTGCCAAACAAGACAAGGGGAGGTCAGGTTCTTGCTAATAGGAACCCAAATGTCCATATATATCTATTTGACGGTAAAACCGGAGAAAAGATCCGAGTCTACAACACGCCAGTGGAGAACACTACAGCTGCTCGGGCCATCCTCGCCAATAATCCGTCTCCAGAATAGGTCCGACAATGTGTAGCATTGCTCGACAAAGGATTGAAACAGCAAAAGAGAGCCGCGTCATTCAGTGGCAAGCTGGCCTCAAGGTCAGAATTTTGTCACACTGGCGCAGGCCAAAGCGCTGATGAAAAAGCCCGCAGGTATACGAATCAACGCCATCATCCCCAAGATGAAGAAAACTCAAGGACCGGATCAAACGGTCATCCTCGCAGGGCCGCGCGGGACTAGTCGGGAGTTATTCCTGCTGCCTCTCAAGATGCCATCAGGGAATTGGTACCTCACCAGGCCCATCTTCGGTAGAATAATCACCACAGGGAAGACCCAGAGGTGTGCTGCCAGCAAGAACAAGATCGGCTAAGGATGCCACCCCCCAGTCATCCGGCTGGCAACACCGGACAAAGAAATGACTCGGATCGCCCTGAATCAAGTAGGGACGGAGCCCAACAAAATCAACCTCGGAGTCAACATAATGAGGCTCCGAGACCATGCCGCTCAGCCGGATATAACCCGCCAGAGCCACCATCACCGCTCGGAAGCGACCATGAAGGATCTCACCATAGCCATGGGAGCCGCAGGGACGGAGGCGGTGACGATGGAAGAAGAAGCAGGAATCCAACTCCACCACGAAGAAGCCGCGAGTCTCCAAGGCATAGGTCTCTCTTGCCAAACGACGCTCACCATCGCATTGAATCAAACATTGCAGCACGACGGTACAAGTAGGAAGATGTAAATGTGGGACCCAAATTCTTTGGCCCACGTATCAGTCAAACAAAGTTTCCTATTGACCTCGACATTGCCAAACACATCCAGCCCTACGACGGCGCGGCTTGGCCAAATACTTGGCTTCAGGATTTCTTCCAGGCTTTCTGCATCACCAAAGGAGTAAACAACTTGGTCACAGTTTGATATCTTCCACTCATGTTGCGGAAGACGGATCGATCATGGCTCAATGAACTACCAGAGAACTCGATTCACAACTAGTATGATATGCAAAGTGGTTGTTTTCAAAATTCGAGGGAACATACAGGAGGACCTGCACAGCCGTAGACTTGCAGCGTTGCACTCAAAGACCTGGAGAAACTTGCCAGGATTACCTCAGATGCTACATCGACATGAAGAACTCCTGCGAAGGAGTAAGTGAGAAAACTGTGATTGAAGCTTTCATTGCAGGACTCCCAGTCGGACTTTTGCATCATAGACTAAAGCGTGACCATGTCACGGACCTAGGAGATATGATAGAAACGGGAAGCAAATATGTTGACGCCGATGACGATTCAGATGGACTTCTGAATACTCTGGCCAATCCACATGCGGCCAAGCAACAGAAGCAACAACATCAGAAGCGTAAGAACACCTCGGAAGATAAACTGGCTCCGGACAACGCAGCTGTCAACGCAACGTTCGGATCCGGAGGACAAGGAGGGCACGGAGGTGGCCGGGGACGAGGTCGTGGAACTTCTCGGGTCCAAGCTAGAGGAGATCAACAGCTCGAAAAATCATACTCCTAGGCCAACATCGCCAATAACCCTTCTATTCATCACCTAGATGCGAATGGAGGTTCTACCCACACCAATGCTAAGTGTCGTTTCAATGAAGACATCAAGAAAGTCGAATCCGCTGGCTATAGAGCCAAGCGACAAAAAGGAAAGAAAAATTCTGAGAAAGGCAAGGATCCCAAGGAAGATTCCGACATGGAAGAAGTGGATTCCGCACAACCCAAGTCGTATGGAAAGAAGGACTATCCCACAAACAAAGACACATATGTCTGCTTCCTTGGAACTCATCCAGATAAGGTCAGAAAGGCGGTTCTCCATGAGCTCAACGCCAAGGTTCCGGCTGTCCCCCAGTTCTTGGACTGGTTAGATATAACCATCACATTTGACCGCAATGATCACCCGAGGAAAACACATCATCGGGGAAAGTAACCTCTGGTCGTCAATCCTCTTATTGATGGCTATGAGTTTTCTAAAACTCTCGTGGATGGTGGTAGAAGCATCAACATCCTCTACATTGAGACACTTCACCGCATGAAGATCCACGAAAGCCAGTTAAATCATAGCAACTTGGCTTTTCATGGCATTGTACCAGGGAGACAGGCGGATTCTCTAGGTGAGACCACACTGGACGTAACATTCGGAACCCGAGACAATTACCAGACCGTGCCACTCTCCTTTGAGTTGGTACCGCTCAAAAGTGCTTACCACGTCATCTTCGGGCGTCCGGCTTACTAGGCGTTCATGGCTCGTCCCTGCTACATCTATAACATGATAAAGCTTCCGGGTCCAAAGGGCGTTATCACCATTCGGGGAAACCCGAAGAAAGCACGAGACTGCGAGGAAGGATCTGCTGCCTTTGCTGAAGCTGTGCTGCACGCCCAGGAGTACCACGAATCAAGAAGACCATTCATCCGTCCGAGATGGCCGATACAAAGAACGAGGTGTTGAATCCAGGTTTGCAGTTCAAGGCATAGAAAAGACGAAGAAGACGCCGCTGAAGGAAGATGATCCCTCCAAGATGACGAACATAGGGGTGGGCTTATACCACGCATAGGAAAGCACACTCATCGCGATCCTCAAAGCTAATAAAGCTATCTTCGCATGGCAGCCTTCTGACATGACTGGAGTACCTAGGGAACTTGCCGAGCACTCTCTTAATGTGTACCCTGACGCTAAACCCATCAAACAGTCCTTACGGCGGTTTGGTGATGAAAAGCGCAAAACTATAGCTAAGGAATTAGCCCGATTGGAATTAGCCGGATTTATCGCACATGTCATCCACGTTGAATGGGTGGGAAATCCTGTACTCGTCCCTAAAAAGGACACTATTGATTTAAGGATGTGCATTGATTACACTGCCTTGAACAAGGCTTGCCCTAAAGATCCGTTCCCTTTGCCAAGAATCAATCAAGTTATCGAATCCACGACAGGGTCGGAATTACTCTTTTTTCTCGACGCATATTCTAGATATCACCAAATACCGATAAAAGAATCGGATCAACTCAAGACGTCTTTCGTCGCAGCTTTTGGAACCTTTTGCTACAAAACTATGCCTTTTGGCTTAAAGAACACATGAGCTACATATCAACACACCATGTAACGTTGCCTTAACAATCAAATCGGACGCAACCTTCATGTATACGTAGATGATATAGCAGTGATGTCCAAAAATAAGGAAACACTTATTTTCAACTTAGAGGAAACATTTGCTAGCCTACGAAAATTCAACATAATGCTAAATACATAAAAATGTTTGTTTCTAATCCTAGCTGGAAAATTGTTAGGTTTCATCATGTATGAAAGAGGCATAGAGGTGAACCAGTAAAAAATCAAGGCTATACTAAATATCACCAGGACAACTCGCCTAAAGGACATACAATGTCTCACCGGTTGTATTGCAGCAGTGAGCCGGTTCGTCAGCCGGCTCGGAGAAAGAGCCGCACCTTTATAAAAAGTCTTGAAGAAAACCGACAAATTTTTCTGGACCAAGGAAGCCGACGCCGCCCTACAAAGTTTGAAAGATCTACTTTTGAATCCACCAATTCTCGCAGCACTAGAGCCATAGGAGCCTATGTTACTTTACATCGCAACGACTAACAAGGTCGTAAGTGTGGTAACATAAGTGGAGAGCGAGGAAGAAGTCCATGAGCATAAGGTGCAACGTCCATACTACCTGAGTGAGGTCCTGACAGTCGAAGCAAAGGTATCCACATTACCAAGAGCTGGCCTATGGAGTATTCTTTGCTGCCAGAAAGCTACGACATTACTTTCAAGAGCATAAGATCACAATGGTGAGTATTGATCCCCTGCGAGATACAATCAACAACCGCGACGCCAGATGACGTGTCACAAAGTGGGGAATAGAGCTTGCAGCCTTCGACATCGAGTACAAGCCACAAACAGCAATCAAATCCCAGATACTTGCCGATTTCATTGCTGATTGGACTGAGATGGAAGAAAATACAAGTCCTCCAAAATTGGAATTTTGGACCCTACATTTTGATGGATCAAAAGCACGAGTAGGCTCGGGGCTGGCGTGGTGCTCAAGTCACCCCAAGGAGATTAGCTGTTCTATGTGTTACAGATACACTTCACGACAACCAATAACATTGACGAGTATGAAGCACTGTTACATGGAATACGCATGGACAAAAATATTGGTGTAACTAGACACATGTGTTATGCAGATTCGGATTTAGTTGCTCAACAAGTATCCAATATCTGCAATACAAACAAACACATGGAAGCTTACAAAGCTGTTGTGGATGAATTATCTAAATCGTTCGAGGGTTTTGAGGTTCAACACATCCCTCGAGCAAAAAATGAGTAAGCAGATGCTTTATCAAGAATAGGCTCTGCGTGGAAACAAGTCCCAGATGGCGCTTTTTTAGAGCACCTAAAAGTTCTCTCTATCACAGGAGTTGATGAGGACTATCCGACAAAATCTGACTCAACTTTAGTAGTAGTCCTGGCTATTTCCCAGCTAGACAAAACCCTATCTGAATTTCCTGATAGAAGGAAAATTACCTGAAGATGAACTTCTGGGCCGACAAATCGTCCGATGAGAAAAAGCCTATATGATAATCAATGGTGAGTTCTATAAGCGGTGTGTTTCTAGGGTTTTCCAGCGCTGTATTTCTTCGGAAGAAGGAGTGGAAATCTTACGAGAAATCCACGAAGGCGGGTGTGGTCACCATGCTGCAGCCAAATCTTTAGTGACAAAATCTTTTAGACATGGATTCTTTTGGCTCATAGCTAAGGGGGATGCCGAGAAACTGGTCAAAACATGAAGAGGCTGCCAAAAGTACGCCCATTAAGCACACATTCCGGCTGATCAACTACGAATAATCCCTATTACATGGCCATTTGTGGTCTGGGGACTTGATATAGTAGGATCATTTCGAATGGCAAAGTGTGGATTTACTCACCTACTATTTATGGTGGATAAATTTACCAAATGGATTGAGGCTAAACCCATAACAAATTGCGATGGAGCCACAGCCAGAAAGTTCATCGAGGACATAATCATCAGATTCGGATATACGCATAGTATTATTACTGACAACGGGAGCAACTTTTCCATGGGAAAATTAGCCGAATACTGCGAAGACCAAGGGATTAGACTTGATATTGCATCAGTCGCACATCCACAGGCTAATGGACAAGTCAAAAGAGCAAATGGTCTCATTTTACAAGGAATCCGACCTCGTCTCGGGACACCACTTCATCGTTCCGTGGGGGCTTGGGCGGAAAAATTATCGTCTATGATATGGAGCTTGCATACTGATGACCCACAAGTATAGTGGATCGCAACAGTCTTCGAGGGTAGTATTACCCAATTTATTGATTCGACACAAGGGGAGCCAAAGAATACTTATAAGCCTTAACAACTGAGTTGTCAATTCAGCTGCACCTGGAAATAGTCTTTCTCACAGTAGTTTATCAGTAGCAACATTTTTGTAGTAGCAATAGAAAAGTAATAGCAGCAGTAAAACAAAGGCAGTAGTAACAATAATAGCAAGCAGTAGGATATGAGTGCGTTAGGCATAGGGATGGATGGACATGCGTTGCATGGACGAGACTAATCATATAACTTCAAGATCTAGGGCAATTACAGATAAATAAGATAAATCATCCAAGTAATAAACAATCATAGGCATGTGTTCCATATATAATCATACATGCTCGCAATGAGAACTTGCACAACATCTTTTGTCCTGCCAGCCCGTTGCAGTGGGGCCTGAAGGGGATCTACTGGCAATTAAGGTACTCCTTTTAATAGAGCACCGAAGCAAAGCATTAACACTCCGTGAACACATGTGATCCTCATATCACAGCCATCCCCTCTGGCTGTCCCAATTTCTATCACTTCGGGGGCATTGGATCCGGACTATGATATGTGTACACAACTTGCAGATAAGATCACAAACAATACTATCATCATGAATCAATAGCATGTTCATATCTGAGATCATGGCACTCGGGCCCTAGTGAGAAGCATTAAGCACAACAAGTTGCAACAAAGTCAAATAGCACTAATGGAGATACTAGGCACCATGCCCTAACAATATTATTCGATTACATGATAGAACTCATCCAATCCCTACCATCCCCATATCCTACAATGGGGGATTACCCACTCATGGATGGGGGAAACATGGATGGTTGATGGAGAGGCTTTGGTGATGATGATGGCGATGATCTCCTCCAAAACCACGTCCCGGCAGGGTGCCAGAACGGAGTTTTTGATTCCGAATCGCGGTTTCTGGTGGTGGCGGCACAGCGGAACTCTTTCTGGAAAAACGGCGAACCCCCTGGAGTTTTTAGGTCAGGAGGCTTTATGTAGGCGAAGAGGGAGGCCGAGGGGGTACCCGAGGTGGCCACACCCCCTCCAGGCGCGGCCAGGCCCATCCCGCGCGACTAGGGGTTGTGGGCCCATCATGGCCCTCCTCTGTCACATCTTCTGGCTCTGTGAGTCTTCTGGTGAAATTCTACACAAAAACTAGACACCTTTTGGCATATTTTTCCGGGATTTTTCCTGAAAGTTGATTTTCTGCATAAAAACTAGACACCAAAACAATTCTGCTAAAAACAGCGTCAGTTCGTGTTAGTTGTATCCAAATCACACAAGTTTAGAGGAGAAACAATAGCAAAAGTGTTCAGAAAAGTAGATACGTTTTGGACGTATCAACTCCCCCCAAGCTTAGCGTATTGCTTGTCCTCAAGCAATTCAGTTGAAAACTGAGTGTGATAAAAGAACTTTCACGAACACATTTGCTTCATATGATGTAAATATTCTCAGCACATGAGTATATACTTAGACAATTCATAATAAGGAGTATGCAACTAAGTCTACTTAATAGTCATTGCAAGCTATGAAGATATTCCAACTCAATAATAATAAGTAGCATGAGACATAAACATAAGCAACATTGAATGCTCATAAAAAGGTATGATAGAGTGGTATCTCGCTTGCCTTTGTTTGTAGAGCTCAACATAAATGCCAAGGCACCTCTGAAATTCAAGTGAAGACTAGAAGTAAAGATGTCAAAGATACAAGCATCAGAGTCATGACATAATTAACCAAGTTTTGAGACAAGCACATTACACTAAGAATGACAACTATGCTCTCAAGAAGGTGCTCATATAATAAGTGGTGACTCAACAAGGAAGTGGAAAGGTTTTGAAGAGTTTGAAAGGCTTCCAAATGCTGAAAGTATGGTACTCATTAGCTTTGAGCTCTCATTGCCCATATCATACGCATCTTTATATGTTTAAGGTGAAAGTGAGGTCCAATATGAGTTATATGCTTGACAGACCATAAACTGGAAATCTCATGTCCCTTGAGTACGAGAGCCGCTCCTCATTCTACTCAACTTTAGTTACCGGTAAGTTCTTGTCATAGTAAATACATGTGTATCATAGAGAACCTCCAATGGGGTACCCCTTGCACATGATACAGGAGCTATCCCATATCAAAATGACAAGGCAAGCAGACAATGAGCATCTCAGCAATCTTCTTATTTACCATGGGAAAGGGTGCTTTTTTCTCTCTTTCCTCTTTTTTGTGTGTCTCTTTTTTTATAAGAAGAAAGCTTCATAGATTGCTCATTATGGTTATTGTGCAAGTTTGCACCATGATTAGGCATGGCTTAGGCTAGCGGCCCAGGCGTTTCTCTAACACATATACATAACTCCATGGACTTACAAGCTCCCCTTTTATTTCACATAGATGACATCCGTAAACAAAAGAGCATGATATCAACTGGGTATATATTTATAGGTGTTGAAAGCGTTCCCTGTGACAACACGGTTCTGCTAACTCCCAACCTATAATTTGCAAGCATATAACATTTATGGACAATCACAATGGTTCAGGTTTATTAAGTGCAAGAAACAAAGTGTGCCATCATGTTCGTGAGAGCTTTACTAATTAACTTTCCCATGATGCTAGTAGGTAGGTATGGTGGACACTTTTTACAAGTTTGGTTTTGGGGAGTTGGAAGCACGAGTAGAGCTCATACTCAGTGCATGTGAAGGCTAGCAATAGAAAAGGAGCGACAAACGAGAGAGCAATAACTGTCATAATCATGCTTGCAACGAAACAGAATTAATTATGGCATAAAAGTGATACAAGAACTCTGAGGCAAAATAAATCATTGAGGCTTAACCGACTTTGTTCATTCATATGCATGTGTGAGCATGTGCCAAGTCGATACAAATGAAACATTCAGAGGAGGATACCACAATATCATACCAAATTATGAATAGAACAATGCAAGCAAACATTCATATGACATGCTACAAACTATTAGCAAGATGGAGCTAATCATAAGAGAGCAAAAACTACTAAGCATCCATAAATAACATACACCTGACATGAACAGACTAAGCATGCCCACAATGATGAGTATATGTACAAAAATGAAGACAAAGAGAGTTGTCATTAATCTTCATTATTGTCCTTCACTTGTGTGGCTTGAATAATAACATGAGTCCAAACTCCACTGAGGACCGCTGAACCCTGCAATGAATTTCACAAAACCAAAGAAGGACAACAAATATTTTTTGTGTTTTCAATTTTTTAAAGCAAGCGCTCAAAGCAAAAACAAACAAAGAAAATTCTTTTTGGATTTTCTTACGGCAAACCAAAGCTAAAAAGCAAAGAAACAAACCAAGAGGAACAGCGATAATATTTTTGGTCTTTTTGTGTTTTGGGAAAGCAGAAGCAAAAACCAAAAAGAAAGTGAAACACAGATAAACAAAGAACCGACAGAACATGATATATAGATGAGTTTGATGTCGGTATACCTCCCTCAAGCTTAGGCTCTTGGCCTAATTGGGGCTCAATCCTAGCCTGGCCAAGAAGGCATGCCTCCGTAATGTTATGAAGAGGCCCCTTCATCCTGGTACGTGCTCGAGGAAGCCCCTGTGTAGTGCACAGAGTGGTTATAAGAGGGTGCGTTCCCCTGGTAGTGTCCGTGGAAACCACGAATGCGCAGCTTCTCGTCCATCTCCTCCTTGGAGCATGACCAAGTTCCCCTGCAAATACTGAACAAAGTGGTTTGTGGCAAAGGAATTTCCCTCTCTTCCCCATCAGTAAACATCATCCTGTAACCAAACTCTCAAGAGTAGAGCTAGCAGTAACAAAGTGATGCGCTTTCATGGCAGCAAGATCAAGCCTCTGAGGAGCCAAAATTGTATCATTTGGATCAACAGAAAGTTCTAAGACACTCTAAAAAGCAAACAACTAGCAAAACTAAAGCTAACAAGAGGAAGAGTAAAGACTGGAGAGGGGAAAAAAGAAAAGTGAGCAAGTATAACCATTATGAAAGCATTGTTTTGTTCATTAAAATCCCTTTGTCAACAAGGTTAATCAAGTCTTGTTACCAAAACAATCTTATATGAAACAAAAGTTTGCATTTCACAAAATGATTATGTTACCTCAAACTTGATAGCAATAGTCCCAATCATAATAGTTTCAAAGCTTTCTTGTGGAATGGGACAATATATTTCTCCAACTTTGATGCTCTCAATATTTTCAATGGAATTCAGGCCATAGCGCTTATCAATCTTCTTGGGGAAATAGACAGTATGCTCTTTGTCATTAATATTAAAAGTTACTTTTCCTTGATTACAATTGATGACATCACCTGCAGTATTAAGAAAAGGTCTCCCAAGAATAATGGACATATTATCATCTTCAAGCATCTCAAGCACAACAAAATCAGTTAAAACTAAGAAATTATGAGCCACTTGAAGAGGAACATCCTCACGTATACCAACATGAATAGTAGTAGACTTATCAGCCATTTCCAAAGATATATAAGTTGGTATCAATTTTTCTAGCTGAAGTCTCTTGTAGAGATAAAAAGGCATAACACTAACTCTAGCTCCCAAATCACACAAAGCAACTCTAACATAGTTATTTTTAATAGAGCAAGGAATAGTTGGAATACATGGATCACCAAGTTTCTTTGGAGCCTTACCATTGAAGGAATAATTAGCAAGCAAAGTATAAATTTCCTCATTAGGAATCTTCCTTTTATTAGAGACACTATCTTTCATATACTTTGAATAAGGAGGCAACTTAATAGCATCAGTCAAAGGAATTTGCAAAAATAAAGGTTTCATCCACTCACAAAACTTGTTATAGTTTTCTTCCTCCTTTGACTTGTGTTTCTTATTAGGAAAAGGCATTGGTTTCTGCACCCAAGGTTCTCTTTCACTACCATGTTTATTAGCAATAGAATCTTCCATAGTGTACCTAGTGTTCTTAGTGTGCTTCTTAGGTTCTTCTTCAATTTCTTCCTTATCAGGAGAATCATTTTTATCACTACCACTTTCAGTTTCAGCATTAGAGACATATATACTATTAGGATCTACAGCAGGTTCAGGAGGTTCCTCAACTGTTTTATGTTTCTTTTTCTTTCTCTTATGAGGACTACCACTATTTTCAGCTTGTTGAGAATCCTTCTCAATTCTTTTAGGGTGTCCTTCAGGATATAAAGGATCTTGAGTGGCTACACCACTCCTAGTTCTAATTCCATAAGCATGTTTATCTCTTGAAGCATTAACTAGCATATACTTTTGTACCTTAGCAAGTTGATCAATTTGGGTTTGAACCATTTGGAAGTGTTTAACAAGCATTTTAACATCATTAGCAGTTCTTTCCACAATATCTTTCAACTCATTAATATCTCTAGATTTTTCCAATAAATGATTCTGAACTTGTTTATTAAAATTACCTTGTTTAACAATAAAAATGTCAAGTTCCTCTAAGTATTGATCAGGAGGTTTACCATAGGGAATATAACCTTCATCAAAGTGTTGGAGAGAGTGTACCTCAATAGTGGATGAGTGGGGAATTGGCTTACATAATTCTTCTCTAGGAGGTAAATTCATCACATCTTCAAATCTAATACCTTTGTCCTTAAGACATTTCTTAGCTTCTTTCATCACTTCATCATTTAATTCAATCATTCCCCTCTTCTTTGGTGTTGGTGTTGGAATTGGTTCATGCACAATTGGTTCAGGTGTAGTAGGCTCAGGTGTAATTAGCTCAGTTGAAGTCCAATCATCATAATTCTTTCTTATTTTAGCCATTAATTCTTCAGCTTCTGCAGGATTTCTTTTCCTGAAAACATAATCAGCAAAACTATCTAGGTATGTCCTAGAATCATCAGTTAGTCCATTATAATAAATACCAAGAAGCTCATTTTTAGGTAATGGACATCCAGGATGTGCATGAATCAAGGCACATAACCTTGTCCATGACTCAGCAATTTCTCTTCTTCTCCCTGTTTAAAATCAAAAAGTTTTTGCAAAGCAACATGTCTAGCACTAGGAGGAAAATATTTCTGAAAGAAAGTAGCAATCAAGCAATCAGGGCTATCAATGGATCCAGGAGGTAATCTATTAAACCAAGTTTTAGCTTATCCTTTTAGTGAAAAGGGGAAGATTTTAGTAACTAAGTACTTGCGCATCTTAACATCATCAGAGAATAAGGCACTCATAGTGGAAAGCTCATTCATATGAGATATAACACTTTCATTTTCAGTCCCACAAAAAGTTTCTTTCTCAATAATGTTTATATAGGATAAATCAAGAGATAAATCATAATCTTTATCTTTAATGACTATGGGAGAAGTAGCAAACTTAGCATCAGGAGATAGTTTAGGTATAATGGTACGTCTCTCAAGGAGACTCCTAATAGCACTAGCACCACATGTGTTTCGATACTCTTCAATAAATTCATCAGTCATTTCAATGTAACCAACATTAATATCATATCTCTCTCTAGACTCAGGTGAGCTAACAGGTGTAATAGTGTCTTCACTAGGAGTTTCAGTGTTTCCCAAAATAGTTCTAGCAATAGTAGCATCTAGGAAAGGACCTAATGAACCACTCGCATCAAGCATAGTAGAAGTAATATCATGAGTATCAGAAGCAATTTCAGATTCAGCAGTAGTAGCAGTGTGTGTAGCATGCGTATGTGGTGGTGGTGTAACAAGATTACTTATAACAGATGGTGAATCAAGAGCAGCAGAGGTGTTTAGGACTGTACCTCTTCTTATAGTGGATGGTAAAATAGGAATCTTTCCATCACGAGACTTTCCCATGATGAAAAAGGATAGCAACGAACAATAATAAATCCAAGTGAACTTACAAGTAAAGCTATGCTCCCCGGCAATAGTGCCAGAAAATAGACTTGATGACCCACAAGTATAGGGGATCGCAACAGTCTTCGAGGATAGTATTACCCAATTTATTGATTCAACACAAGGGGACCAAAGAATACTTATAAGCCTTAACAACTGAGTTGTCAATTTAGCTGCACCTGGAAATAGTCTTGCTCACAGTAGTTTATCAGTAGCAATAGTTTTGTAGTAGCAATAGCAAAGTAATAGCAATAGTAAAACAAAGGCAGTAGTAACAATAGTAGCAAACACTAGGATATGAGTGCAGTAGGCATAGGGATGGATGGACGGGCGTTGCATGGATGAGACTATTCATATAACTTCAAGATCTAGGGCATTTGCCAATAAATAAGATAAAGTATCCAAATACTAAACAATCATAGGCATGTGTTCCATATATAGTCATACGTGCTCGCAATGAGAACTTTCACAACATCTTTTGTCCTGCCAGCCCGTTGCAGCGGGGCCTCAATGGAATCTACTAGCAATTAAGGTACTCCTTTTAATAGAACACTGGAGCAAAGCATTAACACTCCATGAACGCATGTGATCCTCATATCACAGCCATCCCCTTCGGCTGTCCCAATTTCTGTCACTTCGGGAATTTGGATCCGGACTATGATATGTGTACACAACTTGTAGATCAGATCACAAACAATACTATCATCATGAATCAATAACATGTTTAGATCTGAGATCATGGCACTCGGGTCCTAGTGACAAGAATTAAGCATAACAAGTTGCAACAAAGTCAAATAGCACTAATAGAGATACTAGGCACCATGCCCTAACAATCTTATTCGATTACATGATAGAACTCATCCAATCCCTACCATCCCCATAGCCTACAACGGGGGATTACTCACTCATGGATGGGGAAACATGGATGGTTGGAGATGCGTTGTTGATGATGATGATGATCTCCTCCAAAACCCTGTCCCGACAGGGTGCCAGAACGGAGTTTCTTATTCCAAATCGCGGTTTCTGGTGGTGGCGGCGCAGCGGAACTCTCTCTAGAAAAACGTCGAACCCCCCAGAGTTTTTAGGTCAAGAGGCTTAATGTAGGCGAAGAGGGAGGCTGAGGGGGTGCCCGACGTGGCCACACTCCCTCTAGGCGTAGCCAGTCCTAGCCCGTGCAGCCAGGGGGTGTGGGCCCCTCATGGCCCTCCTCCATCTCGTCTTCTGGCTCCGTGAGTCTTTTGGTGAAATAGGATTTTTGGCATATTTTCCAGGATTTTTCCTAAAAGATGATTTTCTGCACAAATACTAGAAATCAAAGCAATTCTCCTAAAAACAGCGTCAGTCCGTGTTAGTTGTATCCAAATCACACAAGTTTAGAGGAGAAACAATAGCAAAAGTATTTGGAAAAGTAGATGCGTTTTGGACGTATCACATACAACTCCTAACCGATCAACTGGATACACTCCTTTCTTCTTGGTATATGGTGCAGAAGCAGTTCTTCCAAGTGATTTAATCCATCAGTCTCCTAGAGTCAAAGCATATATTGAAGAAGATACAGAAGTGTCTTGACAAGATGATCGCGACATAGTCGAAGAAGTTCGCGTCGTTGCTGAGCCGAGATCTATAGCCTATCAGCATAAGTTACGCAAGTATCATAGTCAAAGAGTGTAAAATAGTTCTTTCAGGAAGGGCGATTTGGTTCTTCGACTCGTGCAAAAAAGAAAGCACAAGCTTTCCCCAATTTTGAAGGACCTTTTATGATCAGCCGAGTTCTGCATATTGGGTCATATTATTTAACCGATATGAGACCAATCAAGGAAAGATCTGATACTCGAAAGAGAAAGAGAGCTAGCGATAGTATAGACCCTGATGAATTAGACCGTCCATGGAATATTGCACATCTATGTCCCTTCTATTTTTAGTTATATTTCCTTGTAATCATATATGCACATGTTTAAAGAGAAATAAAGTATTGGTTTCCTCATATGTCATTTTTGAGAAGTTTTTACCATCTTATTTCCAAAAGAGCTTGTCAATTTCAAAAATCCTAGGATGCTTGAAAGTACTTTATGCTCATGTTGTTCTGGTTATGATTTTTGTATATCTATAAAAAAATGTTACCTTAGGGTGTAAATCTAATTTTGTGTTTATAGTTTGGTTTTTTATCTGATTGCTTAGACGCAGGTATATTCTGAGTAATGAATTGTTGGTAATGGAGGCCAGCTCTGTTTCCGAGTTTAAACTGGTTTAGCAATTGTGCTCCGTTGACCCGGCAAAGTTTCCGTGCTAAAGGTTGGCCGGCTCATGAAAGGACGAGGCAGAGAGCTAGATAAAACGAGAAGTGTAAACGAGCAGTGCTTAAGAAAATTTCAAGCACACACATCAAAATATATACAACAAGTGCTAAAGTAGTAAAGCATCAGTTCTTACATACCAGCACATTTAAAAACAAACTATTGTTCACATCATTACAGACCAAGTGAAAGTTCAGGATAATGCATCAAATGTTTTATGCTGCAGATTCAGGTGGTGGTGGTGGAGACCTTGGAGCGCTGGAGTCGACATCGTCGCCACCTTTCTCTAGAGACTCGGAAGATTCTTCATCTTTGACAAGGCTATCTTCTGGCTCTTTCGGAGAAGGAGGCATAGTGATAGATTGTAAGAATGGCATCGTATAGTTTGTCATATCCACCACACGACAAGCATAACCCCCGCAAGATTGTTGGATGGCTTTGATGTCTTGCGGGTTACCCTCATCGTCCTCGTTGGCGATGCCCTTGGTGATGTGCCAGATTTCCATATCACTATGGTGACTCTTCACCATGGTGAGGGCAGTCTGTGTAGCGGTACAGGCATAGGAAATCTTCCAATCCTTGATGAGCTTCGGAATCTCCTTCGCTCTGTCCCTCACCTCGAGCACTGGAAAGTTTTTTAATCCAGAAAGTCTAACCGACTCACCAGCCTCCTCAAGAGACTGCCGGAAGTCAAAAAGAACATCTTCGACAAATTTTATGTGCTCGAGGTAAGGTTCAGAGGAAGAGGAGTCAGAAAGATGCAGAGGATCTGGGAAAGAACCAAAAATCAAAATCTGTCTAAAAGAAAAGTCAGAAATCAAAGGAAGAGTAAAGTCGGAAATGTTACCTAGCACATAGTGGTTCCACTGAGAATGCTCCTCGAGGAGACTTTTTAGTTCTTCTGTGGCTTGGGCTAGATCCTCCTGGCTGTCGAAGTCCTTCCTCATCAAGTTGTTTATGGTGGAGGGCCAACAGCTTCTCGATCCTCTCGATCTCCATATTGCTTGACTTCAGGATGGCGTTCACGGTTTCTCCGATTCATTTTTAAGCTTCTTAAGCTCATCCCGGAGTTTAGCATTCTCCATCTGGCAGTCCTTGAAGTTTTTGGCCTCCTCCACCATCTTGCTGGACTGATTTAGCAATTATGCAAAAGAAAAAATATCAGTCGGTTAAACAATTCTACTATGACAATAAATAAGGTTAATGGTAGGAAAATATTACCTTCCGCCTCATCCTTCTCAACCCGCAGCTTGGAATTCTCAAGACGCAAAGTCTTAATCTCTTTGTGCTTATTGCAAATGTTCTTGAGAAAGTCCTGGTTGTAAGATGTAACTTTCTATAAGTTAAAGATGGAATACCATCAGACGGCTACTAACACTCGGGCTGGAAGTTTAATAAATTCAAAATCCAGCATGAGCCTTGGGGGCTACACTATATTGTTCTTTTGCATCCTATAAGCATCAATTCGGATCTTATGCTTGATCTTTATCCGACTTTATGCTTGGGGGCTAGAGGATATGGTAATAAATACTACAAACAAGAATTGGAAAACTTACAATGTGCTCCAAGTGCAACTTCTCAAATCTGAGTTTCGTGTTGTGGAACACTTTCTCGACAAGGGAGAGGAAAGAAATGCTCGTTGCTGGAAGCTCGCCAAATTCAATCTTTTTATCCCGGACCAAAATTTGGTCCAGGAGGTTCACCAGCTTCACGTCCTCAGTATCTTGGCTCGCTGCCTCTAGAGTAAGAACTTGTTTCTCAATACTTGATTGCGCCAGCTTGAGAATCTCCTCTTTCTTCTTCCACTTTAGGCCGAAGGCAGCAGATCCAGCCATCTTGTTTGTCCTCCCTAGCGACATTACCATTGGATCATTACCCTTGATGGGTTCACCCTTGTTAGTTGCCTGGCTACCAATGGTAACCAGGGATTGTGAGGTTGTGGCAGCGTCAGGGACGACAGAACCAGCACTAGGAGTGACAGAAACCTCCGGTGCTAAGGTTTGAGTGCTGCTGGGAGTTGGAGGAGGCATGGATAGAGATAATGCAAGCTTCTGCTAGCCTAGTTGCTTGGCTGTCTTGCTTTCCTACTTAAGCTTACTCTTAAAAATTGACTTAGCTCTAAAACACACAAGAATGTATCTCAGGTGTGGTTTGAAAGAAACAATGTACAAAGTACTAGATATCACAAGGTGCTTACCTTTTAACCACTAGCAACACTTGTGCGCCAACGGTAACAATAGTCTCCTTGGCCTTATGCTTCTTCGAAGCAGATATAGTGTAACATCCCAGGATTAGCACCTAGAAATAGAAAGGACATAGGTTTGTGCATTGCATTCATGCATAAGAAAATCCGGGGAATTTTCGCGAAAAACTAAAAGAGCTACAGAGGGATCGGGATCTCTCTTGTACTGAAGGAAACTTCAGAGCAAGTGTGATAGATTTCGACATGACTTTTGTAGAATTCCTTGTTTAGGGGAAAAGTTGTTTAAACATGTATTTGAATTTCAAATATGAAATTCAAATGAATTTATAAAATTCACAAATGGAAATTAGAAACATTGAATAACTTGAATTGAAATGATTACAAAAGTGTTATAAAAATATTTCCTTATTAATATATATATAAATATATTATTACATTGATCTTTTACAAAAATTGAATAAAAGAAAAGTATCAGGAATCAAATAAGCAGAAAAAAAGGAATTACATTACTGAAATAAATAACAGAATTCTTTATTACAACAATATATATATATATATGACATTGTCTTTACAAAAGAATTGTAAAAGAAAAATGAAATAAGTAAACTTTATTGAATAAATTACAACAGTACAATGTTTTTTACAATATCCAAATAGAATATAAATCACAATATTTGATACTAATAAATTCCTAAGCTACTGTTCCTTTATCCCTTCATCATCTAGCATTTTCTTTCTTCTTTTCATTTCCTACAAACACAACAAAAAAGAAAAGAAAACAAAAGTAGAATGAAAGAATGATTAGTGGGTTAGAGTTTTGCTCTCAGAGTTGACATAGAAATGCTATGTCTAATTCATCATTGAGCTAGATTTTAGAAAGGGGCAAGTTTCACCAGATTGTAGTATCTGTTCATATAAGTATTTTTGCCTCAGGACACCATCATTGGCTATCTAAGAATCCACTTTGCAACATCCAAAAATATAGCTCAACTTCTGATAATACCAATTCAACTGAGCTGATCCACAACAAAATATCTTCCTAGTGAGACAATGAACCTGGGCTGGTAGCACATCAGCTACCAGCTTACTCACTGCATGCAGCAGTTGTGCTGTCAAGCAACAAGGGCATCACAAAAGGTACAAAGGGGAGAACACAGCGGTAGCAGATAAACTAGGTTGATCATAATATCTCCACACATTTTACCTAGTCCAGAACTACCATCAGATCAATAGTTCATCACCAGGAACAACATCCATTCTTGCTCATCACCACAAGATCACCAATCTAGACCAAACCATCACACCATAGCTCTGGTTGCTCCCAGGAGCCATCCTAGAGCTAGGACAAGGAGAAATCAAGGCCAGATGTACCAAAGCAAGAATAATATCCAACAGAATGGACATGAAACCATCAAGATCCATCACAAGGGCAAGACAACAACAAGAGTAGATCAAGAGCAGCTTCAGATTATCCATAATCTCACCAAGTCAAGCTGATCTACTATGCATATCAGGTTACCAACTTATAATAGTAATAGCACATGCTCATTTCATCTTTTAGAGCATAAGTTTTCGTGGGGAAAATCTGAGGCTCTTAGACTGGTGTAGAAATGCTACACCAGTATCATCATTGAGCTAGGAAAAACCATTCAAGCATCTATTTGTATATACAAACATAATCAGCCTCAGAGCATGCATCATTGGCAGCCACACATGAGTCTCTTTTTAGCTAGTCAAGCAGTCAAAGCCAACAAATAGATCATGTCTAGAAATCAGGCAACTAGCAACCACATCCTTCACAACCATGGGTTGTGAGGAGAGATTTCTCTCAGATCCACATAGTAATGCTATGTTGAGTCATCATAGAGAGTTGGTAGTCAAACTTTAGTATCTGTTTCAATCATCATTAGGGCCTCAGCCTTTGCATCATTGGCAGGGGCAAGGGCATCAGGTCATATACAATATGATCATACCACTGTGCACACTCCAAGATGAGGCACCATAGTAGTAGGATCACAACCAGAGAAGCCACAAGGTATCTCTGACTGAGTTCATCTTTCAAATCTGGATTTGAAATTATCCCCAGAGCTACACTCTAATGAAGTGTAGAATTACCACTATGTATTGGACAATCAAAGAAAATATCATTAATCCTTACTCATCCCAAGCCTAGGTCTTAGTCTTTGCATCCTTGACCTAGTCTAAAGCAAGGAGAAGGTATAGCCAAGCAGCAGAGCTGTCACACTTATTGGCTAGCTAATACTGGGCACAATCTAAATGTGGGAAGCACCTCAGTAGCAACCTAGCCACAAGTGCCACTAGAGCCTGGGTTTACTAACTTGAGCTATAGTTTAGCATTCACCAACAATCTATAGATGAAGGGTCTCATTTAAATCATTTTCCTAAATATAAACCTTAGGAATAAGACAAATATGTATTCACTGCTCAACATAACTAGAAGCTAGAATATTATCAACTTAATCATATATTCCACCTCCTTTTCTTAAGCATTATACCCAGGAATCAATTTAGAAAAATGCTAACTGCCAATATAAGACAGAGCATGTTCAAATCCAACATATATTGGATCAGATGTCCAGTATAGAACCACCAACCCATACTGAACCAAATGGTTTAGTCAAGGACAATTCTTTTGAATCAACAAAATAGTGAACTATCCAAATGGACAGTTACAGAATTTAGTATACTGAATTTGTTCCACAATAGCCAATGTCTTATAGCAATGTGCTATTAACAAATTGAATCAAAACTCTAAACAGAGATAGCATAACCAATTTCACAACACATGAGGACCATAAAACAATCAGTGATATTGCCACCACTAGCAGTAGATCATCACGGCACAACTGTGGATCAAAGCCATCAGCACGAAGGCTGGTCAGAGAAGAGAGGGGGTAGAAGGAGCACCTACCTGGGGCGAGTCCTAGATTGCCGAAGAGGAAGCAGAGGCCACGAGTGCAGCAGCACGGCGGCACGGTGAGCACCTAAGCACCTACACCGCGCCAAGCCGTCCTAGCAACATCTGTGGTGCGGCGAGTGTCGTAGCCAAACCGCAGCATCCAACACATCACCAGTGAACGGCGGCACCGCGGGCACCACAAACCCTAGCACCAGTGAGGGTTCGATACGACCTGGGGAAAGCATTATTCCCAAATCGAATTGGAGGTCCAGGTTCGTCTGGGGGAGGCGGAGCTCCGGCAGCCAACGGAGGTGGCCGCAGCTGCCTGCCTCGCCGGAATCAAGCCGGCGGTGGCAGTGCCCAGGAGCGCGAAGAAAGAAGAGAGGAGGAGATAAGCTTTGGGGAGAATGACTGATGAGGCGAGTGCGGGCTGGGTCGGTTTGACCAATCCAGTACCCCCTCAGCTGGGCTAATTTATCCCAATGTTGGGTACTAGGCCCATTTCAAAATAAAATAAGAAATAAAATAAAAGAAAAATAAATAAATTACCAAAATAACCTTTAAACTTTTTTAGCTATAGAAAATTATAGAAAAATCATAAAAATATATTTAATATATTAAAATTATCACAAAAATAAAATCCACCTAAGAAAAATATAACTTCACTTATTTAAGTTAATAAAATGCAAATAAATGTCATACTTAAAAAGAAATTCTTTAAAGAAATTTTATAAAAATAAAGGTCATACTTAAAAATAAATTAAATTCATTTTTAAGATCTTTAATAAGTATATTACACTAGAAAAATACTATGTATATTATTCAAAAACATTTTAAGATAAATTAAATTCATTACTTATTTTACTCAAATAAAATAACCACTTTGTTAATTCTTAAAATTGTTTCTTAAGTAAGAAATAATCACATTTTCTTATTAAACACTAAAACCTTTAAAGTTTAGTTATTAAATCTAAATCGATAATAAAAATAAAAATTAAATATAACTATTAGCCTTTAAATGTTTTAAAATCTTAAATTCAAATTAAACTCCTTCTAAATAAATATTATATATCACTCATGTATAAGATGGTGAATAATCCCCATCTTTTAACCACTCTTAAAAATAACTCTAAACTCTAATAAATTTATAAGATCATCTAATTATGGTTCCATTAATAAATTGCATATTATTAAACCATCTTTCACTTACATTAAAAAGGATCATTCATAATCATATTTGTCAAAATCCTAAAACTAGATGATATTCTAAAACTCATTATATCTTAAAATTCACTTCTATTTTTATAGTTAACTTTGGCCTAAACAATTATAAACATCTCATTTGAAGTTTATTCATGTTTTAAAGCTAACTTTTGTCACCTGTATCATTAATTTAAATATGATAACTCAACATCATGTTTAACCCTCACAAACCCTAATGTAAAACCTAATAAACCTTAAGACTAATTAACTTTAACTAAATACTAGTTTCTTCAAATGTTATTCTTTTTGCCACTTCAAACAAACAAGTCTATATTAGTTCCTTCAGCTCTTAACAACTCAACTCAAGGACTTTTCATCCCAATCACCAGATAACAATTAATCATAATAACATTATTCTATCAGTATTTGTATATTTTGGATTGTTAACACTCAAGTTCCGTATCAATGTAATTGCTTATGAAATAAACTTAAAGATAAACCCAACCTTAAGAAGATACCTAAGATCAACTTATTCAAAATACTAAGGGTTTCACTTTGGGAATTATAAAATTGCATAGCATTACTTATGCATAATGGCATCCTGCTTCTTTAAACATTAGTCCTTACCGGACCAATGATGCTGATTTCAGATATTGGATCTTCTATTATCTCGAAGATCGTGAGTGCCTAATCTTGCAATCACACAAGGCAAGTTCACACTTGCTCATGTCCTTTGATTATTTTCTGTAAAGTATTTTGCAAATCCAGTGTTGTCATCACCTGCATTTGAAAAAGATCAGAAAACACTATTTTCATAATAATATGATTATAGGTTATATACCATGAGGTAATAATCTACTATGAAAGTTCTGGTGGTAAAGGAACATATTATCTAGGACTTAACAACCAATGTTGCCAGTGATTCTTGCGCCATATATTACGCGTTAACCATGAGATTTGGAATAGGACGGAGAAGTCAGCTGGATCGGCTCCCTTTCGCATGCATTGGACACTGTTCTGGGCATTTGTAAGTTGCAGATCGTGGGTATAGCCGTTTTATACGGGGGAAGTCTACCGTGGATCTAGGCTTACAAAAGACAGATATCTAGTGTTAATGATTGTTGTGTGTATCCAACTAAGGTATAGCCGTTTTATACGGGGAAAATTCTACCTTGAGTTTGGACATCCAACAGTTGTGGTGTATGCGGGGTCGCGGAGAAGGACAGTGATTGGCTTGGATCTTAGTCTGGGCCTCATACCAAGGAAGTGTGAACGAGCTTATAACTCGGATGTGCAACAAAGCTAAGATCTCTCATGGGTAAAGCAACGCACCTCTGCAGAGTGTAAGAACTGTAACTTGTTACTCCCTGTTCCAGGAAGGAGCTGCGAACGCTGCGGAAAAGAAACTCCATGAAAGTTATGGTAAACCCGTGAAGGCTGATGGTCATAGCTTTTTAGAATAAAATCAACCTTTGAAGAAATGTTTACGAAAACTTGCATTGCCTACGACCTATGGTCTGTGGTTGTAGCTAGTACATCAAACACTCCTCTTTAATGAATTTGCTGAGTACGCTCGTACTCAACGTATCTTCTTAACTCTTGCTAGATCTCGAAGAAACCAATGACGTTTTCAGGAAATAAGTCACTTGAAGAGTTGAAGATATCTAAGGGATACCAACGGAGTCGAAGACCTTACCGGAATCTATCGAAGAAAAGCTGAAGCGTAGAATAGAAATAAAACTCCTAGAATCTAGAACCTACTTCTGTAGAACAATACTACAGTAGTACTTTCAAGCCTTATACAATATATTAATAGTAGTACTTCTAAAGTAACTCCGAGTGGATCTTTCTGGTTCTTTCTGTATAATATTCCTCACTGTACGAGGAAGCTCTCTAGATCTTTTGTAATATGCTATATGTAATACAAAGTGTTGTCTTTGACCCGCGATGTTTCTATTGTACCACTCTGAGGGATAACTTAGTTCCGAAACCGCCAACCACCTGCCCAACCTCTTGTACTGTCTCACAAGAGGCCGATCAGAGTCTGTAAAAAGCTCATGAAAGAGGTCCCCAAGTTTGTACCTTACAAATTCACATGCTTAGTTAAGGCCAAACAATTCAGAGATTTAATTTTGATCCCAGATCACCTGAAGGAACATGGGGCGTAAGTACCATTGCTATATTTTACCCCTTTTTTGTTGTTTTACGCATGTTTATATGTTAATTTTATTTGCTAGCTGATGTGTTACCTGAATCTGAACTTATGATTTTTCATCTTTTTTGTCTTGTTTGCAGATCCACTTAGGTTATATTCACAAACTCTTGAGATGATCCTGTATGTATTGATGGCAATTACATGTTCAAACTTTTTGGCCGTGGTCAAGAGATGGAATCTGAGATTATGGATTATATATTCTATTTCTAGAAGGATGACCCAACTATTAAGAAAATGTTTGAGTCTATTTTTACTTCTGCCCTATACTATCCCTATAAATTCCGCAAACTTATGTTCCTTTTGCTAGTATTTTTTATTATTTTTCATTTAAGTTTTTAGTGGTTTATTTTTTATGTTCAATTTGTTTTTGCAGTACCTTCTTGACTTCTCACCATGGGTGTTGAAAGATGCTGATGGAAATGATATTCCAAGGAAAGCATTTGATGTTGAAGCAGCAGCTAAACAATTCCCAAGTTTTGTGAGGGATGGAGAAAACCTGCTGGATAAAAATCTGGTAATTTTATCTTCTCTTAACTTTTTGTGTGTAATTTTTTGCATGGTTGTATTGTAGTTAACCTTCTCCATATGCATAACTGAACTTCCATATTTGTCTGATACACAGATTCTTATCCCTTACTTTAAGAGAAATCACCACTCTTTACGTGATGAATCGATACACTCAATCAGTTGATATTTTTTATTAAAGGAGGTACACTAATATTCAGAACTTATCTAGGAGAGAATTCCATGCCTACCGTGTCGAAATTGTATGATTTTTTTCTAATGTTCCTTTTCATTTTTGCTTTTATTTTTCTCTATTGTTTGAATTTATTAAGAACTGCAATATTCTTGTGTTTTTGTAAACTCTAATGTATACGTATCTTTTATCCCGTTTGTTTTGTTCTTGAACATGATCGAACGGATCAAGATGATGGTTGCGGTTATGAAGGAGGTTTACGGGGTATCTGCTTTCAATAAGAAAGATACAGTTTAGTGGGATGTAGCTGCACAAAGGTGCAGACATGTGCTGACCCAGAGTAGGGAATCAACGAGTGCACATTTTACATGCTGAAGATGGCTCTTGTCTACCACGGCATTAAGATTACAAAGATGATAAAAACAAGGATGTTAGTTTTTACATTTTTCCTGAAACACTGCCCCTTTTTTCTGTTTTGTGATATTGCTTGAACTCCACACCATTTTTCTGAACTAACTTTTACTTATGTGTCTTTATTTTTGAAATCAGGTACGTGTTGAAGATTGGGAGGCTGAATTCATGTTCTAGCTCTTGTTCCACATGAAGAATGAACTAGGACCATTAGATTGGCTAGATGTGTTACAGAAACTTGGTCTAACTAGGCACATCTTTGAACCATCCACTAGCAACTGTTAATCAAGGTTTTGGGTGGCTGCAAGTTATAGTGTAGTTCTATCAAAACTATGATGTATATTGAATATGATTTGTATTTGTATTTTTTTATTTTTTCGATGTATTACCATATATTATTTTTATTTTATGGAAGTACCAGATTTATGAACTATATTAGTTGTCTGGGTAGTATTTTTGTTTTTAGCAGCTGAAACATGTTTGTTTTATGAAAGTTAACTTCCACTATATCTGGAACTTAACTTCCATCGTTTCTGGAACTTAACTTTCAAGGTTTCAACTATTGCTTTGACTAGAGTTAACTTTTTTACATTGTTTTTTTGTGTTGGATCCATGACAATTACCATATATTATTGGTATTTTTGTGGAAGTACCAGATTTCTGAACTATATTTTTTGTTTGGGTAGTATTATGTTTTAGCAGCTGAAACATGTTTGTTTATGAAAATTAACTTCCACTCTTTCGGGAACTTAACTTCCATAGTTTCTAGAACTTAACTTCCAGGGATTCAACCATTGCTTTTAAACTATTTCTTTGACTAAAGTTAACATTTTACATTGTTTTTTTGTGTTGGATCCATGGAAATTATCATATATTATTGATATTTTTGTGGAAGTACCAGATTTGTGAATTATATTTTTTGTTTGGGTAGTATAATGTTTTAGCACCTGAAACATGTTTGTTTTACGAAAATTAACTTTTCACAGTTTCTAGAACTTAACTTCCAGGGTTTCAACCATTGCTTTCTAACTATTGCTTTGACTAAAGTTAACTCTTTTACATTGTTTTTTTGTGTTGGTTCCAAAATATATTATAGTTAACCTCCATTATGTGTAAGTCTAACCTCCACATTTTTTGCAAAATTAATTTTCCATTTTTAACTCGTGTCCACTTCATTTTCGACAAGCTAACATCCACTGTTTGGAAAAATCGACTTCCATGTTTTTTTTAAATGTTAGATAACTAAATTATCTATATTTTATATAAGGTAACCTCCATGTTCTTGTAATGCTAACCTACTTTATTATAAGCTAAGACCCAGTTTTTTCTAATGTTAACCCCCATTTTATGCAAATCCAACCTCCATAATTTTTTCCAATGTAGTCTTCAAATTTAGACAAGTTAACTTCACTAGTTTGTCATAATCAACTTCAATGTTTATCATAAGCTAACTCCACTGTTGTTCAAATATAACTTCTAGTTTTTCATATACCGCAAGTTAAATATGCCACTATTAAACAGAACTTTTAAGTAATTAACTTACATGGTGTGTACTGGAAAGAGTCATACCAATGACAAAACCAAAAACTAATTTATAAATTTGTAACCAAACAAATTAGTAGAAGTTTGTAAGGACATATAATCATCCCGTATAAAATTGCTATATAAGATTTATTGGTACAACACTATATTGTTTTCTAGATGTATTTTGGACACATATACTATGTCACTTTTTTTAAACATGCGGCTTCTTATTATTTGATTCTGTGGTGTAGTTTCACCTTTTTACTTTGTTCATTTCCTGTGTTGTTTTGGTGTGCTATTTTTAGATTTCATTTCTGTATTCATTTCTAGCTGTTGTTTCTGCAGCTGCCCCTCTAGCTGCAATCTTTTGCACGTCCTTGCGTTGTGTCCTATAATGTTACCACACTTGACGCAAGTACGTATTCCTTGTGGCTTCATCTATGTAGCTATTGTTTTTTATGGAGATCTTTTTTTTTGCAAATGTTATGTCCTTGTTCAACATCTACATTAGTACTTGCGTCAACCTCACTATCTGTTTCTATTTGGGCTTCATCATCATCTTCAGCTCCATTGCTATTGTCTTCATGATCTTCATCCTCATATGTATCTAGAACATCTTCATCATCCTCTGTGATTTCTTGATTTGCTAGCAAATTCTTAATGTATTTTTTGACTTTCTCTATAGCGCTAGAAGTGATGTACACTTTCTGATGTGTATGAAGTAGTTTTGCTGCGAGCTGCCTCTTCTTTCATGTTCTTGCATTGTGTCCTATTTTGCAGATGCTACAAAGTCTTTGACCTTTTGGAACGCCATGGTCATCAAGTTATGGATGTGGGCATGCAGGGGCAGAATCATTTCCCTTCGGTTCTTTATTCTGACTCCCTTTTGTTTTGGATACCGGTGATGGTTGTATATCTGCGAACGGGTCAGCATCTGCAGTAACAGGGACGTCGTCAGACGGACTAGACCCTTTCGGAACTTCCCCATTCGCTAATGTTTGATTGTTACTGTCAATCTCTAATTCACTATTGTCCATTTGTGCATTAACTTCTCTAAAAGCTGCCATGTCCATCTCAAACTTTTCATCTGAGCAACATCCTCTATTCACAGTATTCACTACCTCATTGTATAGTATAGTTCATCTATATTCAAGCGATGTTCCGCCTATCTCCGGTGCTTTGTAATCTTTGCGGTTGAAATTTGGATCTATGACTATATTTTTTGTATACCTCTTTAGTATATACTTCTTTTGTATATGTCTAGTCTTATGTGCTAAAAAATATCTAGGAAATGATGGCAAAATAACCCTGTAAAAAGTTTAATATTGCATAAATTAAAAAATAATTTGATTTTCACATTTTTAAAATAGATTCAGTGAAGTCAACTTCAATTGGACAGGTAACTTAACTTCCAAAATTAGTGAGGAAAATAACTTTAGTGAAGTCAACTTCAAGAGTGTTAACCTCCATTGTTCTATAACTTCCACAGCTTCATAATAAATTCAATTTTTATTGCCATATGCAAATCATACATGGAAGATAAGCAACATATTATTAGTAATGTTTCTTGGATAATTTACCTGTATGTTCCCATAGTTTGCACTCACACTCAAATATTCCTTCAATTTCATGCGCTAACACATGAAACTCGTGCCTCGACCAAGCAAACACCATATTTTGGTTGTAGTGATGAACAAGTAAGTGTGTTGGGTTTTCTGAAGATGTTTTAATTCTGAAAGCTGTGCTATGATATAGACTTTCTTTAAACACCGCGTACAATGATCTTGTGTACTCCTTTAGTGCTTGTTCCTCAAATCCATATCTGGTCACAGGTTTCCTATCACCTTGCACATGTAAACTAACATATCAGCCAATGCACTATGAAGTATTGTTTTACATATTTATATTTTAATTTTTTACAAAAAAATGAAGAAGCATGTTTTCTGCCTTTTCTGCGTTTTCTGCTTCATGCATGTATACAACTATTTACTTGTTCTGCAAAGATATGGAGATTCTCTTGTTCCTTCACGAATCCTTTCTTCAGCACATGGTTCATGCTCATACTTCTTTGTGTCGATGTCATTCATGCGTAGAAAACATCTTTCCATTATGCTGAGATCCATGTAGTCCTCTCGTTCCATAGGTTGATCATCACATTGATATCCTGCAGTCCGTACTTATCCATCAGTGCATACCATGTTGTTTTAAATTCCGATGGCATTAGCGGATGGTTCAAAATCGCTGCTAGCTGCTCTTTCAGGTCAGGGAAAATTTGGTAAAATGTTCTCAGTGGACCTTGATGCTAACATATAGCCAACTTCCAGATGCATAGCAAGCCACAACTTTTTTCATATAAAAATAACTACCTAAATTTCACAAGCAAACAAGTTGGATTTCACTAAAATAGGTACCTAACTTTGTCATTTTTCCCAATCAATATTGTATTGAGTTTTATAACAATATATAGCTAAGTATTCTATAACATAACTAGTTAACTTCCCTAGACAGAGCAAGTGGAACTTCATGCCAATATATAGTTAACTTCCTGATGCACAGCAAGCCACAACTTTTCTATATCTATACTATCTAAAAAGGACGAATTTCCTCTGTTTCCTCCAACTAGGCACGAACAATTGATCTCGGCCTTTAAATCTATCAAATCTAATGCTCCAGAAATCCCCAATGACATTGCCTAACATCCCTATTTTTCACATCCACCAATTAATACCGGAAATTGATTGCTATCTTGATTACTAGCGGCAATTACAGAGAGAAAAAGGGGCCTTAAAGATTGCTACCCTGATTACATGCCAATCCAATTAATACCCTAATTACTAGTGGTAATCAGGAGCCTCTCGTGGATCTCCTAGACATCGCACTCCTTGCCGCCGCCTAGCACTGGCACGGCCTCTCCTGAATCTCCTGGACATCGCACTCCTCGCTGCACCCTCGCAACGGCGTGCACCAGGCGTCACACTTCTCGTCGCCAATTGCACGAGCACGCCGACGACTAGCAACCCTACCGCGCTTGTCGCTGACGTGCCACAAACCTCCGACTCTCCCCTACGCCGTGTCCACAAAATTCCAGCATCACAACAAGGCTAAAACCACTGATTCGCGGCTGCCAATTCAAAAACAAATTACAAAGATAACAGAATTCCATCTAGCAAGTGGCACAACTTGTTATTTATCCATATCTAACTACATGGCTTCTCCGATTTGGATGCTTTTCTACCCAAGCAACCGATTTGGATGCTTTTCTGCCCAAGCAACGAACTGGTTGATCTTTTCATCCACCTCATTTTCTAATTCTACAAGTCCATATTGCACCTGGTCACACACAGACAATAGCAAGATTGTTATTTTAGTTGGAGCACGTCACAAGTATCAGTACAAACACCAGCATATAGTGTAGAACTAATTGCTTTGCCATGATTATTGGCCTTAAACAAGAAATGAGGTTGCAAACGGTAATTGCGTTGCCAAGTATCAGTACAAACACCAGCATATAGTGTAGAACTAATTTCTTTGCCATGATTATTGGCCTTAAACAAGAAATGAGGTTGCAAACAGTAATTGCTTTGCCATGAATCAATCACCATGCGTGTAGAAATCTAATACAATATACTTTCTTTTACTCCATGATTCAAATAGGTTAGCTACTCATTGCTCACTGTTCTGTAGGTAAATAGGTTCAGCTTTTAAACTGAGATAAGCATTAACTCGAAAAATAAAGATTGCCATTTAAATGACCATATACTCTATCAGTTGAATTAACCAGACTTAATTTATAGTAAATACAATAGTAGTGGCTAGCTTTGAAATGCACAAAGTGCAGCTTCAGTAAATGCACATGAGTATTCTGTCATTTTTCAGTGAATTGAGTATGAATAAATTATGTTTGAATTCCATGAATGCCATGCAAATGAGTATCAAAGCTTGATGTTAGTCACCTCATAAAGCTTCTTTTTCCTCCATCAGTACATGCCATTAGTACCTATACTCTTACTTCATTGTGTTGATTCATCTAGGAAAAAACTACGAAAACTTAGGTTTAAAGCAATAATAACTTACTTGAATCGGTGTAAATGCCAAACTTGACGTCAATCCAGACCTTACCCCACTGGAGCCATAGTTTTTCTCCTTGTATCTGATAAAACGAAGCAATATGGAACCAAATAAATGATGTGGCAGAGAGAAAATATGAGGGATACAAATCAACATACTGCCAACAATATAAGTTCATGGTGACAGCAAATTAGTGACGATTGCATCTAATATAAATTAAACCCATCATATGAACACCATGCATAAGACTATAAGAGGTATATATAAATTGTATCTGTGCAAATTAAATATCAACCAGCCGAGTAACCGTTATACAACTAGGTTCTAATCAAATAAGGTACACACAGAAGCATCAATCTCCCACTTAATTGTTTGGAATTGGTAAATAAATCAATAGCCATATCAATTAACGTCCTACTATTTCTCAGCCTAATCGCATAACCATAATATGGAAGTACTCGGATCTGTTAATAAATATGGCACAATCCCATATCATCAAAATAAACAGGAAAAATCTTGTGACCCAAACCATGAGAGTCAAGCGCTGACAAATTCCTTGATCCCATAGCCTGTAGCACCCTCGATCCCATGCCCTTCAAGGCCGCATCCTAGAATCCATCAAGCTCGAAACTAGGGGACCGACATCTGCGGTACATCGAGGATTGCGGCTGCGCGGGAGAGCGGGCGCCGCATCGCCGATTGTGACTGCAACCAAGACCTCGCAGAAGAGCGGACACCGCAGCACCGGTTGTGGCCGCAACCAAGACCTCGTGGAAGAGCGGGCGCCTCCACGTCGATTGTGGCTGCAAGCGAGCGCCATCAGCCGGTCCTTCGATGGCAACGCCCAGCTCTGTGTGGTAAGTTCGTAGGAGATGAGACGGGCTATGGGAAACGAGGGGGACTGGTGAGCAGCGGGAGGGGAGAGCAAGCAGCGGGGCGAGACCGAGGCGTGGACGGCGAGGGGAGCAAGTGGCGGCAGGGCAAGACGGAGGCGTGGACGGTGAGGGGAGCAACCGGCCGCGGGGCGGGACGGAAGCGTAGACGGCGAGGGGAGCAACCGACGACGGGGCGGGATGGAGGAATGGATGGCGAGGGGAGCAACCGGTGGCGGGCGGACATGCCGTGGAGATAAGAAGAATGGGGAATGAGAACGATGGTGAGAGGAGTGAAATTATTTTGGTCTGAATCGACTCGCTCAGTTTCCTGTCAGCTCTTGTTTTTTTACTATCCGCTCTGATGTTTTTTTATCAAGTCCGCTTTGATGTGAGTGCGTGCATTGCTTTGATTAGATTAGATGGGCCTGTCTTGCCTCCATAACTCATTTGGTTAGTTTATTTTGCTAATTAGTAGATGGGAAATAATAGTAGACAAGGTAATCATGTGTCAAATATACTCGATTTAGAAGCTCCAGCCCAGAAATTCTGAGAATAAAATCAGTACATGAGAGGTACAGAAAATGTGCTTCTGAAAATAGAACATGTGCTTCTGAAAAATGAAAAATCCATGTTTTTAATTTTGAAATGGAAATTCCTTATTGAAGTAGAAAAAATAAAATTGTTCAAATGCACTGTCATTTAGATGTACTGAACAAACTATTGTCAAAATGGTGCCTTCATGGCAGTATGTTATTGGACGCATGTCACAAAATGTTAAACTTGTATGGATGCAATGCCATTATTTATACAACAATAAGGGGAAATAGGTGTCGGAGCTAAAGCGGAGTATGAAAAATAAGCGATTTGTAGCCACTACTTAGTGGATGTCGGAGAAATTCTTATTAGAAAGAACAATGGGAGGAACATGGACCGGAAACCTAGCCACAAGGCCACACAAAATTATTCCAACTATATCAAAATTCCGGTTGCAATTTCATATTTTATTTTGTAATCTATTTTTAGAT
This sequence comes from Avena sativa, assembly GCA_916181665.1. Lineage (NCBI taxonomy): Eukaryota > Viridiplantae > Streptophyta > Magnoliopsida > Poales > Poaceae > Avena > Avena sativa. The sequence continues at coordinate 255,042,293 of OV702299.1, forward strand.
CAAGTAAACTCATGGAGACAATCGGCCCCGACATGACAATGTTGGAAGGAAACAAAAGAATAGCAAGTTTGACGAAATCAAAAGAGGTGAAACACCCCCCCCCAAAGATTCAGGTGAAACGAGATAATAGTCTTGTTTATCTTTATTTAGCGGTATCTATATTACGATATTTATATTTCTATATTTGATAGATGTTTCATGTTTTTAGCTCATGCATGGAACGAATACATGTATTGCCGCCGCTCAGAAGAATTCTGTCGACATAGACGACGACACGATGTTGGTGGAAGAGATAAAAACTCAACGAGTTTTACACAGTTAAAGGAGGTGATTATGTTTTTTCTACGCATGTTACCATATAACACACCTCTAAGTTTATACTTAATTTTCTCTTTGATATATGTTCCACATTTTAAGATCATGGGTGGGACGGAAGGAAATATAAATATTGCCGATGCTCAAAAAGAACCCACCGATATAGGTGACGATCCGATGTTTATGGAAGAGACAGAACAATCGAATGAGGTAATTGTATTTTTCTACGCATGTTACCATATGGATACTTTCAAATTTATTTCCACTATTTTGTGGCTTCCTTCTATAGCAGTAGCATCAGCGATATTCCGTTCTAGCCATAGAAAATGACTCTTGAGTCACGTTCTAGATATTTTTTTGCATGTTGTTGGCTTAATTAGAGAAATATAATTGATTAGCCTACTTAATTTTGCATATAATTAGTATTTGAAGCCTTGATTAATTAGTCATTCGTCACTGTTTTCGTGTGATGGAAAAGACTGATGCGATTCCCTTTAATAAAATCAGGCGATTCCTCTATCCAAACCATAGTTTGAGTTATCACCCCTTTACTAGCTAGGACATGAGCCACTACATTGCTTTTTCTAGAACCATACTCAAACATGATATGGGTGAATCCCCTTGCCAGGAAACAACATTTCTCAAATATAGCCATAGTTGATCCACTGGAAGTACCAACATATTGCATTGTGTTTATTTTATTTCTTCCTTACTCATGCTTAACTTTTTATTTTAAGGAACGGAACAAGCTTGAACTTTTTGTTCAAAGCTTCTAGTTGCCTAAGTATATAAAAAGCATATTGTAGTTTCGCAGGTTGCAAACAATATTGTCAAATTTCTAAAAGAAACCACCATCATGAGTTCTGAGGTGCGACATAATAAATCAAAAAGAGCAAACACAAAGGTTATTAATTAGTTTCGTTTAGTTTATCTTTTTTATTTTTGCTGCATTATATTTTACCTAACTAGTCTTCTATAATTATATATCGTGACAGACTGTATGCACCGCTGGACATATTGCTACTATTGAATCAATCATGTTCGCACCTGAAAAAACTAAGTTTATGGATATCGGTGCCGCGAAACTGTCTAATAATGACTTGGCATGTCCTACGGGTAACGATGGATTCTTGCACGACGGGGTAAGTCAATAGAAAAAAGACCACTACTTACATATTAACGTTTGAAAATTTATAGCGAACTTAACTTTATTTTATGGGTCTAATTGTAGGTGCTAAATACATACATATATTGTATGAGAGCATGTGATCATCTGTTGGATAGACCGGATAGAAACGTCTATTTAGACAACACTTTTGTTTACGCGGTCTTAAAACAAGACAAATCACAACATCATTGCGTCATAAAACGATTGCATCTTTATTTGAAGCATGATATGGACAAAGCTAACTCACTATGTATGCGTCTCATAAATATGTTTTGAAAATGTATATATATTAATTTTTTAATATAATATATTTACTTCAGTTCTTCCTACCAATAAACATTTGTAAGACCCACTGGTACTTAGTAGTCATCAATGCGAAAAAACGTTTGATCCAAATATTGGACTCGCTCGGTCCTGAAATGATTCGAAGTGATATTAGTCTTGTGGTAAGTGTCTTTTGACTTTGATTTCCTCATGGCATTATGTTTTCCACAGTATCTAATAGTCTTTTCTTATATATCAGTTGAAGGCACTTGAAAAGCATCTAAAGTTCGCATCTAATTTGAAGGACTTTGACAAGGGCAAAAAGTGGCAGGACATCAATGTTACAACATGGCCAATATTCGAACATTTCCAAGAACCAGTGCAAACCGATGGGTATGTTGAACACTCATTTGAATCTTATTGACTTTAAAAATGGTTTAGTAGATCAATTGCATTATTTACTTTCATTTGTCTATACGAGGCTAAATCGGTGTCATGTAAACATGTAGTGTGTCATGTGGGTTGTTCATGCTGAATTATATGGAATATTGGACTGGCGATGTGTTGTCTGATCATGTTAACCAGGTATGTCAATTTTGTTCATGATATTACATTAGTATTTGCTTATAGCTTACTTAAATATTTTTGAATACTATTTTGCAGGAGGATATGAAAGAGTTTCGTTGAAAATTAGTCGTTATATTAATAGAATCAGAATTGAATAAGATAATAGGAAAACCAATATACTATCGTCATAGCGATGAAAAGAATGTGTCTGATTTTGATTGTATGATCATTAAGGGTGCAAAGCGAATAGACTTACCCGATGTAGCTAAAAACAAACATCATGTTCTGGTCCACATCACGCCCACAAACCCATGGAAACTCATCGACGAACTTTGCAAACACATCTTGTCCATTAAAGATGCCAAGCATTTGGAGTAAGCAACATGTTAACTTTTTTTGCTAATACGTATTGTTATGATTTTATCATTATTAATATTTTTCTTACAGGCAAGAATGGGTGCGTAACTCTAAACCATACCCAATAGGCTTGAGTCTTAAGAAAATCCAAGACATACTTAAGACGGACAAGTCTATGAATTCTATGAAGAATGAATGTTTCAAATTGGCCATACACATAGTGGTATGCGACGAGATCATACAGATGGTAGAGACCGGATGTGCACTACATGGATTTGCGTTTTTGTGTAAGTTACTATGATCTTGCAGTTTTATTGTTATCACTATGTTTCTAAACTATTTTTTTCTAGACTGTGATGGTCGATTCCACACGAGGTCACAAATGGCGCAAAAAGCCAAATATCTAGTCTCGCAACGTTGCTCGAAAGTTGGTCTGGGACATTTTACAAAATCTCTTCACGCAAATAGGCAAAGAGAAAGATATTTCACTTGTCCATCGTTGTCCAATTATATATGTTTCTAATGAATGTCCATTTGAAGGTTTTGCTTCCTTATGCATCTGCGGGACATTGTAATTTGTTCTCCATTGATAAGCAATGCCTCTTCTGTATCTGTTTTTATCCTCTCTCCATATTGCCATCTCCGGAGAGCAAAATCCGTCGCTCTCACAACATGCAATTAAAGTTACAAAGAACTGGAATCTATCTAAGTGAAGCACTCGGATTAGCACAACCAGGCTAGGATGGCGATATATTTTGTTGGCCACGTAGATCACCAATTGGTATTCCAGAAAGTCTAGACAGGTGAATATCTCTTTTTTTTTGACACAAACAGGTGAATATCTCTTGAAATAAGCTCACATGTTTTTTTTGCATTTTAATATTCCATATAATATAATAATGATGCATTCATCTACATGAATGCGTCTGGTTATTTATCTTTTATATTATACTCTAGAATTGGTTCATTCAATATGCACGGTGGGTGTTCTACCTCCTATATATTTATATTTTCCACATAAATGACTCAGGCTAATGACACGTATTGTTTGTGCAAAATGTTTTTGAGTTAAGAAAGAAATTTTTGATGTACTCGCTCAAGTACCGTGAAAACGAAGCAGACGAGAATATATCTAACATTGCGCGACCATATCTAATGAGTATCGAGGAGTAGATATTATTGTATTAGTTAAATTGGTATGAGTGTTTATTTCATATCTGAATGATATCAAATTATATTGGTTATCGAAGTATACTTCAAATATGTGGAATACTAAGGGTTTGTAATATCTTATAACTTTTTTCCTACGTGTGAATTTTGGCATATACTTTATCGATATATATGCAAAACTAATTATAAAACTGTAGCAACGCATGGGCATTCAACTAGTTTCATATAAAAATATCTACCTAACTTTCATAGGCAAACAAGTTGGCTTTCATAAAAATAGGTACCTAATTTCCATAGGCAGCAGAACCATCACCTTTTTCTTCATAAATAGATACATAACTTAAATGGACATAGAAAATGAACTTTCATAAAAATAGCTACCTAACTTTTTTCCAGAGTAATATTGACATACCTGTTAAAATGCAAATTGGTTGTTTCTCGCCCATGCACTTCAAGAACGTGATATGTACCCATTTGAATGATTATATGTTTTTGTCGCCCATCAACGCGACACCAAAAATGGTTGACTGCAAATGATTATTGACGCCAACAAAAACTGCAATGGGCATGTGGTATATATTGCTTTGGTATGTTGTATCGCAGGTGATACAGTCGCCGAAATCAGCATCTGCATCTCTGCAGCTAGCATTTGATCAGAAAATATTTTTAATTGTCTTATCTGAATCGACTTGCACATCAGAATAGAAATTCTCATTCTCATCTTTCATATCATCAAAGAACTTGAAGAGTTTATGCACATTGTCTGTGTTGTCGAGCCGTGTATTACGCGCTTTCCTGCAAAATTTGTAGTTTATATATATATATATCAGTTATTGCGAAAGTATATGAGTTTATATGATTACTTTTTTATATTTTTTATGAGCTGATACTTACATATTCAGTACATCCTTGTTATTGCATGGTAAGTTATTGCGTCCACCACTCATCCTAGATAGGAATTCCATTATGCTTGCATGATTAATGTTGCTAAACATGAGGTCTTTAATCAAATCCTACAGCATTGCATCGACACGTTTGTTTGAATGGAAGAACACTTGCATTGATGGACTTAACAGAAAGGGGTGGTTATGTTCTAGGATTATATCCATCACAACACAGCTATCATCATGTCTCTCTTTTAATCTCATTAATGCTTTACAACCAGTTTTTTTGCTCACTTTATCCTGTTGTCGGTCAGATTCATCGAAAGCTGTGTTGTGTTTTCCCTCGCAGACACATCGCATATACCACCATATCTTGTTTCATTGGGCCTTCTTGATGCCAAACCTAGTGTGTTTGGCATATGTGTTGTAAAAATGAAAAGCCTCATCAAATGTTTTGAATTTCTGGGCAATTGTTGCTATGAAACTTTCTAGGATCTCAGGTCCCTACATGTGTTCTACAGGGACATATGTCAATCACTATTAGTTTCTTATCTTTTATAAGTCATGGATATAAAATAAACAACATTTTTTACCTTTTTTACAATAACCGTAATGCTATATATTTTTGTGTTATTTAATAATTAATTGAAACAAATATTTTATAGGAACTCACATGGGTGTACGACCGTAGAGGAGTTGGTGTTTCTTCCTGCCCTTGATTGATGGGGCAAGGTGGTGTGATAATAGGTACATGAAGCAAAGGATTCCTTGGAGTCATATGATTTGATGAAGTCCCATTGTTTTGCATTGCATCATTCTCAGATGTACCATCTAGCCTCGTATCCTTTGATGATCTTATTGGCAGCTTCGATTTGTTTTGTACATCTGATTTTTTTCTTATCAACTTCATCATCTGCACACCTTGACTCCCCACCGTTACTTTGCATTGCCCTTTGTGGAAGGCAAAAAACTGGATCTCTAACAACAATTGGCTCATTGCAGCGTAAAGGTGAGCGCGGTTTTTTTGGACCAGAACACATCATGATCTCATCCTCACTGGAGTGGCTGTCCAATGAGACTGGAATTGACCCAACTGCTTCTTGATAGAGAGTTAACTTTCTAGTGCTGATCCCTGGTATACCATATCTGTGAACATTGACAACATTGTCTGCATCTACTACTTTCTGCCTCTTGTGTTGCATATGATTCCTAGCTGGAACACTTGGATTACTTGAAACACCACTTGACAGAGTCACATATACACTATTCTGCACTGATGTAGACTTGGCATTGGGATTTTGGCATGATATTTGGTACCAGCTTGACATCTTGGAAGACGCATCATAGGTTTAAAACGACCTATAGGTTCATCACATATCACAAGATACTGTTTACGCTTTGGTGGGCCAAACCAGCAGTACATTTCTTCATCTCCATCTACTATCTTTTCAACCATATCATTGTTTCCATGGGACATTGTTGGATGTGTATGTTGGATATATGCCCAAGAGGCAATAATAAAGTGGTTATTATCATATCTTCATGCTTATGATAAATTTTTACATACCATGCTATAATTGTATTAACCGGAAACATTAATACTTGTGTGATTTGTAAACATAAAAGAGTCCCTAGTAAAGCCCCTTGTTAAACTAGCTTGTTTGTTAATATATGATCATGGTTTCCTGATCATAAATATAGAGTTGTTATTAACAACAGGGTCATCTCATTAGGAGAATGATGTGATGGACATACTCCTATAGTTAAGCGTAGCATAAAGATCAAGTCATTTAATATATTTCATTTGCTATAAGCTTTCTGATACATAGTAACCTAATTCCGTCGACCATGAGATCATGCTAATCACCATCACTGGAAGGATGCTTTGATGACATCAAACACCACACCGTAACTGGGTGGTTATAAAGGTGGCATTGAGTGTTTGGAAAGTATGTGTTGAGGGCACATGGATCAAGAGTGGGATTTGTCCATCCATATGACGGATAGATATACTCTGGGCCCTCTCAGTTGAATGTCATCCAATTAGCATGCAAGCATGTGACTAGCTCACAAGGGATCACATATCATGGGAACAAGAAAAGAGTACTTATCGGTAATAGGGTTGAACTAGGTATGCAGAGATACCGGCGATCAAACCTCGGATAAGTAAACTATCATGAGACAAAGATAAATTGGTATCGTATGTAAGTGGTTCATTCGATCGCAAAGTAATCGTAGAAATATGTGGGAGCCATATGAATTTCCAGATTCCTCTATTGGTTATTGATCGGAGAAGTGTCTCGGTCATGTCTGCATAATTCACGAACCGTAGGGAGACACACTTAAGGATTCGATGTTGTTTAGTAGATATGGAATGTAAGTAGGGAAACAGAATGTTGTTTGGAGTCTCGGATGGGATCTGGGATATCAGGAGGAGATCCAGAATGGTCCAGAGAATAAGATTCATATAAGGAAAGTACGATTCCGGAGTTCGGGAATGATTTCGATGTTTTCATCGAAGTGGTTCTAGAAGGGTCTAGAAGGTTCACCGGACCGGAAGGTGAATGGTCCATGAATGTGTCATGGTTAAGTGGAATGATTGGATCATGTCCTAGGTCACTTTGGTGGGGCATTTGCGAGAGAGAAATAAAGCTCTAAATTGAAAGTCAAAAGGGAGGTTTGAAAAGTCAAACTGGAATAATAGATTCCTAGTGGAAGAAGGAAAGAGTCCTTCCTTCTATCCAACTTGGGTTTTGAAGGGATACGGGTAGGCTACACTACCGCAAATCAAAATTTTCTACCGCGTATACCAGGATTACTGTTGTCATAGATCACGGGATTACCACTAGATGCGTAGTTGTGGAACTTGATGAAGCGCGTCGAGGCAGTGTAGACGATCTACGTCTCCTCCTTGTTCTCATCCCACGAGCAGGTCCCCTTGCGCGGCTCGTCCAAGCGCTACAGATGCAGCGCCTCCGAGGTATCCACATGTACAAGGTGGAAGCGTCAGACGCCGGACTGCTAGGTCCGCGCGTGCAACACAGGTGTGAGGAGTGGCGGCTGGGTGGAATGGTCTTACCCTGGTCAGCTCGCCCCACCCTCTCTTATATAGGCATCCCTAGTGGGCTTCTACATTAGCAGCCCATTAGTAGCCTAAGTCTGGTCTAATTCGGATCCTATCCTCATTAGGCTTCCAGCCCCTTAAGTGTGTGACCCTAGAGGTTCGTATACGTATAGACATGACACGAATACACCTATTCTGTCAATAGTTGGTAGCAGCCTCTAGCAACACGTGCCAACTCCTAAACGTATACAAAGATCATATCGGACGAACCATCACAAGGTTTAGTACATGTCTTTCCCTTTGCCTCACGATATTTGGTCTAGCTCCAAGCTGACCTCCCTTTCTCGATACTGTGATTCATAATCCCTTTACTAGGTTAACTCTTAACCATATGTAGCACGGCCATGCATTTCTGGATCCGATCACTCGAGGGGCCTAGAGATATCTGTAGGGGTTCGTAGCATGGAAAACAAAAATTTTCTACCGCATACAAACAAACAAGCCAAGATCTATCTACTAGATTGTAGCAACGAGTCGATGGAATAACTTACCCTCGAAGATTCCAAAGTGGTTAACGAGAGCAGATTCTCGTGGGTGATGTAGTCGTACTCTTTCCGATCTCAAGATCGCGTAGACGATCCTTCCAGCGCCGCGTTCCCGCAGCGCTCCCGCAGTCGGTCACACGTTCGGTACTCGACGAAGACCTTCCTCTCCCTTGTTCCAGCAGGCAGCGGAGGTTGTAGCACTCTCCTCGCGATTCCGGCAGCACAACGGCGTGGTACCGGAAGTAGAGGGGAAATCCCGCAGGGCTTCGCCTTAAGCCGGTGCGAGTATGGTGGAGCTTATGAGAGAGGCTATTAGTGGTCTAGTAATTAGACACACCAATTAGAAGGCTCTAAACCAATTAGAAGGCTCTAAACCGCTGGCTAAAGCAATTAGAAGCTCTAAACCAAAACGGCTCTAAACCGGAGGTAGAAGATAGGAACTTGTGTGTCTCTAGGAGGAGCCCTGCCCCTCCTTTTATGGGAGGGGGTCTTGGCGCGCCAGGGGAGGGAGGGAGTCCCTCCCCAACTCGGCCTAGGGCTGGCCGCCGGCCTGGAGGAGTCCAACTCCTCCTCCAAGTTGATTCCAACTCCTCTTGCTTGTTTCCCACAGTTTCTTGTTTTAGCCGTTTGACTTTCAAACTGGACATTTGACTTTTCTGTTTTAGGATTCAATTTAATCCTATATTTGGGACAGCAAGAACACTTAGTACATGATGCAATCATTCCAATATGTAATGACACATTCATGTACCTCTTCCCCCCCGGAGTGCCGGACAATCCGGAACCTTCTAGAATATCCCCGATGAAAACACCGGAATCATTCCCGAACTCCGAAATGGGACTTTCCTTATATGAATCTTATTCTCCGGACCATTCCGGATCACCTCGTGATATCCCGGATCCCATCCGAGACTCCGAACAACATTCGATCTCTTTCTCATAATACCATAACTACTCAAACAACGTCGAATCCTTAAGTGTGTCTCCCTACGGTTCGTGAATTATGCGGACATGATCGAGACACTTCTCCGATCAATAATCAATAGAGGAATCTGGAAATTCATATGGCTCCCACATATTTCTACGATTACTTTGCGATCGAATGAACCACTTACATATGATACCAATTTCCCTTTGTCTCACGATATGTTACTTATCCGAGGTTATGATCGTCGGTATCTCTGCATACCTAGTTCAACCTCGTTACTGATAAGTACTCTTTTCTCGTTCCCGTGATATGTGATCCCTTGTGACCAAGTCACATGCTTGCAAGCTAATTGGATGACATTTCACCGAGAGGGCCCAGAGTATATCTATCCGTCATGTGGATGGACAAATCCCACTCTTGATCCATGTGTTTCAACCAATACTTTCCGAACACTCAATGCCACTTTTATAGCCACCCTGTTACGGTGTGGTGTTTGATGACATCAAAGCATCCATCCAGTAAAGGTGATATGCATGATCTCATGGTCGAAGGAATTAGGTTACTATGTATCAGAAAGCATATAGCAATTGAACTATTGAAATGACTTGATCTTTATGCTACGCTTATCTATAGGAGTATGTCCATCACATCATTCTCCTAATGATATGATCTTGTTGTTAATAACATCTCAATGTTCATGATAGGGAAACCACAATCATCTATTAACCAACAAGCTAGTGAAGTATAGAGGCTATACTAGGGACTTCAATTTAAGTTTACAATTCACACAAGTATTAATGTTTCCTTGTTAATACTATTATAGCATGAATATAAACATTTATCATAAACACAAAGATATAATAATAACTATATTTATTATTGCCTCTAGGGCATATCTCCAACAGTCTCCCACTTGCACTAGAGTCAATAATCTAGTTTCAAACCTTTGTGTATGCAACACCTATGGCTTTCCGGTGTTGCATGTACACGATTGCTAGTGGTCAACTGATCTCCGGATCTGATACTTCCAGGTCCGTGTGTAATTGCATGTCTTTGCGTCTCTACGCATCACTCATTCTCTAATGAGATGGCTTTGTATAATTTGGTCTTTCGGTGTGACCTTTAGTTCTTTGGGGTTAAAACATGTTGATAATATTGTCGCACAATATATATTCATAGTATTATCCCGCTGTGAACTACACCTAGTTTGATAACAAACTACTTGACACAAATGCCCTCTTTTGCTGCTATAATAGCAGTCATATACTTAGCCTTTTGTTGAAGTATCTGTCACAATGTCTTAACTTTGGAACTCATCCAAATCCATTATGGAACTCACTTTCCATTATATTGTGCCACCCTTAATTTAGATTGAGATAAACTTAATTTGTACTCTGTGACAAAACTAGTATCAATGTAGTACTTTTACAATGAACTAACCATCTATTTGTCACTTCTACAAATAATATACTCTTAGTTCTTCCAAAAGATCATAAGAATATCCTTACTATCGTCCAATGATCATCTTATGAATCATTCTGGTATATGCTCATAACTTTTAGAGCATAGGACATATCTGGATTTGTACATACCATAGTATGATTGATATAAACACTCTTTGTGATTTCATACATCAAGTATCAATCTATACTTGAATCTTTGTTTCACTTACCAAATGTCAATACACTTGAATATATCATCAACATTGAACTCTTTCAATCCTTTCTGTGCGACAAGAACCTTTTCTTGTAGTTTCTATATTGAACTCATTCAATATCTCGTTTATGTACTTCTGGCACAACCATATTAGCATCTATTGATGCCAAATATTTGGGTTTTGCCTAAGTCTTTCATCAGGATGAAATTCTTAATATGTGTTAATAAAAGATACATCATTTCTAATCAACAATATGTCCTCCACATAATGTATTAGAAATATGTCTTAGCGCTCCCACTTAATTTCTTGCAAATGCAAGTATCTTCATTGTCTCCGATGAAATTAAACTCTTTTAACAGTTTCATCATAGTGAAGATTCCAACTCCGCTATGCTTACTTCATCCATTGAAGTTTGCAAATGCTTTTAGCATCCTTTGAATTAACAAAACCCTTTGGACCGTGTCATGCACACGTCCTAGGTAACCATTCTATTAGAAGAACTTGTTTTGTTTATTCTACTACCACATAACAAAATTACATGTAGTGGTTGCTATATTAATCCGTCTAGACTAAATATCGCTATGAGAGATCAAATCTTGTCATAGTCAATCTTTGAACATTGTTGTGAACTCTCTCCCAACATGTCGACTATAGATGTGAAACATCCATGTCTATTTCTTTATAGATCCAAACACAACTGTAAGGTCTTACACCTTTCTCGAGGGTCCTTCAAGTTCAAAACTTGATTTCTCGTGTATGGAACTATCACGGATTTTATGGCTTCAAGCCATTTTACGGAGTCAGGGCCCATCATCGCTTCTCTGCATGTAGTCGGTTCATTATTCTCAAATAATGATTCAACCCTCAAATCTTGGTATTTGATTGTTCATCCGACCTACTTGTTTCAATAGGAACTTGGATCTCCGTGACCACAACCTTTGAGGTACGTGAACCATGAGCATTGTTGCTGCCTCCGAAACACTTTTCGGCGCTGCGCAACTCTGCACATACAGCTAAGGTTCTTTTAACCTTATCAAAGTTTCTATTGTCCTCCCACTTAACTTTTCACGAAAAATTCCTTCTTAAAGAAACTTGACGTTTTAAGTGACAAAACACTTTTGTCTCCGATGTTATGTAGGAGTACTTAACAGTTATTCGAAATAACATACAAAGACAGGTTCATCCGACTTTGGCTGCAAACATCTTTCTTATGCATAGCATACCAATGTTTAAGAAAGGACTACTTGGGTTTTATCCCAAACCATAACCTTATATGGTGTCATTTCAGCGGATTATGATGGAGCTCTTTTCAGTGGAAAAACGGTAATCTCTAAAGCTTTTAATCTTTAAAATATAATGGCAGTTCTATATTTTACTCCTTTGATCTTACCATGTCAAACAAGGTTTTAATTACATATCTCGAACGCTCCATACTCTTATGGTGTTTCGGGAAATGCAAATCCACGGAACGATTCCTTAAATCTTAGGTATTATGCTAAACTTGTAACTTAAATATCTTCCTTTATGATCTTATCATAAACTATTTATATTCTTGTTACAATGATTTTGCACTTCATCTTGAAATCTTTGAACTTTTCAAATATTTCATACTTCATCCTTATTAAGTAAATATTCATATATTCACTCAAATTTTCGGAGAAAGCATATGAAGTTGAAATCCATCGCTCTTGACTACACATAATGGAGTTCGTACAACAATATGCACAAGTTCCAATAAGCTAGTCTTTCGTTCCCTTTTGGCCTATGAACGAAGTTTTAATTATTCTCTAGGAAAGTTTCACAAACGTCATTTGATCAAAAATCAAAAGACTCCAAAATTTCATCCACATGGAGTTTCTTCATGTTTTCTTTCCAATATAATTTAAACTGCGATGTCACTTCCTAAGTGATCTTTCAATCAATTTGTCTTTCGACATTTTTTAGCACTAGTTTTATGGATGTGATTTCTCCAACGAGATTTGTGAATCATCCATCTTTTATGGATTACGGAAATTATTTGAACAACCCTTTTGTTCTCATAATACCTGATAAAACAAATCTTGAAGGCAAGCTTTGATGTTTTAACGAGCAACACAATAACCCTTTATTTGTTCTCGATGAACATCATCACATATTCTTTTGCTAGTTACTTAGGCCATTGTAGTTCATGAATTGTGTTGTTTCGTATGACGATTCATACCAACAAATTCAGTATAAAATACTTAAGAACCACATTGTTTAATGAGCAAAGAATATAGCCATAACATGTATATCATCTATATACTTAAACTAAACAATTCTAGTCTTTTCTTTTCTGCCATATATTTCTGAGATTCTCTTTCAGTATTTCCTTTTCTGTTTGAAAGAATCTATCAACATTAATAGTGGAGTCATACATATGACACATAGTCCAAAGCGTGTATAATTAAATACCAATGTCTTTGGATTTGCACTTTGAAGTAGATCACCATCATCAAATGTTTGGTGTTCTTTCAAATTCCTTTCTTTAGTAATCTATTGGTGTAGTAAACATTTTACCTACATCAAATATTCACCCTTATCATGGAATTGTCCATGATCAAGCTACTTTTAGCTTATAACAATGAATTATGAGTATAATGTTGCTATCCAAAACCTTTTGGAGGATTAAGACAACAAGTGTCTCCAACCTTTTTGCAAATTTTCATCAAATATGAGAACATGACTTTTGCCATATTATACTCTATCATGTTGCAACCAAAACTTCGTTTCAGATATCACAATATCTTCCACACATCATGGTTTCTGAAACAACTCTTTCAGATCCTAGATAACCTTGATATTAAGGGAATCCTTTGAATATCAAGAATCATGGATACAAACATGATACTTATATACTAACACTTGGAATTGTTACTCTTGATTTAATACTAATTATTAAACTTCATGGAGTAACCGGAACTTACTGAAAGTTTGCAATAGGACTTTTAAACTTTAGATTAACACTTCAAAACAATACGATACCAGTTCGTAAAGTAACTAACCAGAATTCTATAGTTCTATCATCTCAATTATAACTAAGCGCAAGGTGGTAAACGGATGCCAATGACTACAACAACTATGCAATTTCACTTTGATTTAGTTTATGATAAATTGAGTTCTAATTAATAATTAAATTAATCTAGGTGAACTCCCACTCAAAACAACATCCCTCACATTGTTTTAGTGATCACACGAACCAAATCCACTACATCAACACCGATCATCACGAGAGCTGATATAGTTTTAATGGCGAACAATCATCATGTTCATCATATCTACTATATGATTCATGCTTTGCCTTTCGGCGATCCGTGTTCCTGAGGCCATGTCTGTACATGCTAGGCTCGTCAAGATCAAACCTTAGCTTCCGCATAAGCAAATCTGGCTTGCTTACGTTGTATTCACCCGCGGAATCAAAGACACCCGATCATCACGTGGTGCTTCGAAGCAGCAAGCTTTGGCAACGGTGCATACTAAGGGTGAACACTCTAGAACTTGAAATTTATGTGCATGAGGGATCATCTTATAATGCTACCGTCGTCTACTAAGCAATACAAGATGCATAAAGGATTAACATCACATGCAATTCATAATATGTGATATGATATGGCCTTTCTTCTTTGTGCTTCCGATCTCCATCTTCAAGCACGAATATGATCTCCATCATCACCGGCATAGCATCAAGGTCAATGACGCTTCTCCATGGTTGTCGTCCACCAGCTTCAACTATTACAACTATTTTGAATAGACACGCAGGTCTTAACAGAAATTAAAGACAACCATATGGCTCCTGCCGGTTGCCGACTTACAATAAGGAACATTGCATACATCATATATAATCACAATCATGGCCATATCACATCACAGCACACCCCTGCAAAACAAAGTTAGACGCCTCTACTTTCTTTGCATGTTTTACGTGGTTTGGGGCTGTTAATAAGTGTCGCTCTAACTTACGAACATGAACCACAACATTGATACTAGTATTGTTAATCACCCGTTGTAAATTGGATCTTAACTATGCTAGGAGAAACAGGCACCCGCAAAGCCACTTATGCAATACAAGTTGCATGTCAAGCGTGGAGCAAGTCTCATGAACGATGTCATGTAAGGTTAGCCCGGGCCGCTTCATCCCAACATACCGCAAGATGCAAAGTACACAAAAAGCAATCTACAATAAAAGCATCAACGCCCACAATGACCATTGTGTTCTACTCGTGCAACAGATCTACATATAAACCTGGCTCTGATACCACTGTAGGGGTTCGTAGCATGGAAAACAAAAATTTTCTACCGCATACAAACAAACAAGCCAAGATCTATCTACTAGATTGTAGCAACGAGTCGATGGAATAACTTACCCTCGAAGATTCCAAAGTGGTTAACGAGAGCAGATTCTCGTGGGTGATGTAGTCGTACTCTTTCCGATCTCAAGATCGCGTAGACGATCCTTCCAGCGCCGCGTTCCCGCAGCGCTCCCGCAGTCGGTCACACGTTCGGTACTCGACGAAGACCTTCCTCTCCCTTGTTCCAGCAGGCAGCGGAGGTTGTAGCACTCTCCTCGCGATTCCGGCAGCACAACGGCGTGGTACCGGAAGTAGAGGGGAAATCCCGCAGGGCTTCGCCTTAAGCCGGTGCGAGTATGGTGGAGCTTATGAGAGAGGCTATTAGTGGTCTAGTAATTAGACACACCAATTAGAAGGCTCTAAACCAATTAGAAGGCTCTAAACCGCTGGCTAAAGCAATTAGAAGCTCTAAACCAAAACGGCTCTAAACCGGAGGTAGAAGATAGGAACTTGTGTGTCTCTAGGAGGAGCCCTGCCCCTCCTTTTATGGGAGGGGGTCTTGGCGCGCCAGGGGAGGGAGGGAGTCCCTCCCCAACTCGGCCTAGGGCTGGCCGCCGGCCTGGAGGAGTCCAACTCCTCCTCCAAGTTGATTCCAACTCCTCTTGCTTGTTTCCCACAGTTTCTTGTTTTAGCCGTTTGACTTTCAAACTGGACATTTGACTTTTCTGTTTTAGGATTCAATTTAATCCTATATTTGGGACAGCAAGAACACTTAGTACATGATGCAATCATTCCAATATGTAATGACACATTCATGTACCTCTTCCCCCCCCGGAGTGCCGGACAATCCGGAACCTTCTAGAATATCCCCGATGAAAACACCGGAATCATTCCCGAACTCCGAAATGGGACTTTCCTTATATGAATCTTATTCTCCGGACCATTCCGGATCACCTCGTGATATCCCGGATCCCATCCGAGACTCCGAACAACATTCGATCTCTTTCTCATAATACCATAACTACTCAAACAACGTCGAATCCTTAAGTGTGTCTCCCTACGGTTCGTGAATTATGCGGACATGATCGAGACACTTCTCCGATCAATAATCAATAGAGGAATCTGGAAATTCATATGGCTCCCACATATTTCTACGATTACTTTGCGATCGAATGAACCACTTACATATGATACCAATTTCCCTTTGTCTCACGATATGTTACTTATCCGAGGTTATGATCGTCGGTATCTCTGCATACCTAGTTCAACCTCGTTACTGATAAGTACTCTTTTCTCGTTCCCGTGATATGTGATCCCTTGTGACCAAGTCACATGCTTGCAAGCTAATTGGATGACATTTCACCGAGAGGGCCCAGAGTATATCTATCCGTCATGTGGATGGACAAATCCCACTCTTGATCCATGTGTTTCAACCAATACTTTCCGAACACTCAATGCCACTTTTATAGCCACCCTGTTACGGTGTGGTGTTTGATGACATCAAAGCATCCATCCAGTAAAGGTGATATGCATGATCTCATGGTCGAAGGAATTAGGTTACTATGTATCAGAAAGCATATAGCAATTGAACTATTGAAATGACTTGATCTTTATGCTACGCTTATCTATAGGAGTATGTCCATCACATCATTCTCCTAATGATATGATCTTGTTGTTAATAACATCTCAATGTTCATGATAGGGAAACCACAATCATCTATTAACCAACAAGCTAGTGAAGTATAGAGGCTATACTAGGGACTTCAATTTAAGTTTACAATTCACACAAGTATTAATGTTTCCTTGTTAATACTATTATAGCATGAATATAAACATTTATCATAAACACAAAGATATAATAATAACTATATTTATTATTGCCTCTAGGGCATATCTCCAACAATATCTCTCTCAAGTAGAGAGGGGCAAATCCCATCTTGATTGACCATGCCTTGCAACATGCTTCAGGGAAAACCCGAAAGCTACCTTTATATCTACCCAGTTACGGAGTAGCGTCTGATAGCCCCAAAGTATGTCGATCCACATCTCAAGTACATGCGACAATCTCAGGTCTAAGGACAAAACGTACATGATGTGTAGAGAGAGTTGCAACTAATTGTCAGTCTCAAGTTGGGTTAGTCCAACCCCATGTTCATAACATGTGTCCACATCATTGGTTTGACATCTCCATGTCTATGACTTGTGAAACATAGTCATCAACCAATCGATGTGCTAGTCTAATATTCACGTGTGTCCTCACATGAACTCCGACTAGGGATAACTCATAAATAACCATACAAGTATAGAGTTTCACAAATAATTCACATAATTTCAAATCAATACAAGTTGCCTAATATGGATATTCAAGGAACATTACAATAACTCATGGATACATAAGAAATATAATCATCTCTATGATTGCCTCTAGGGCATATTTCCTTCAGTCTCCCACTTGCAGTAGAGTCAATCTAGATTGTATCTAATACCTATTGCTCTTGCGTGAGCCTCATGCGCATGCTGTGGGAGTGGCTTTGTAAAAGAATCAGCAACATTTGAGTCCGTATGTAATTTGCATATCATGACACTACCATCCTCAACGGATTCACGAATCTGATGGTAACGCATGCGAATATGTTTGTTCTTCTGGTGTTGTCTAGGTTCCTTGGCTTGTGCAATAGCACCATTGTTGTCACAATAAACGTCCATGGGATTGGACGCGCCCTGAACCACACCGAGAGCAATCAGGAAATTCCTAATCCAAACAGCTTCCTTTGCAGCCTTCGAGGCAGCAATATATTCAGCTTCTGTTGAAGAGGAGGCCACCGTATCTTGCTTGGCACTTATCCAACTCATAGCACCACCATTCATGACAAACAAATAACCATATTGCGATCTGGAGTCATCTGAGTCGTTAAGGTAACTCGCATCTGTGTAACCCCTTACACTGAGTTCATCCTCACCTCCATAAACTAGGAACATATCATTAGTCCTTCTCAAGTACTTAAGGATATTCTTTACTGCTGTCCGGTGACCTTCACCTGGATCAGCCTGATATCTGCTCGTAACACTTAGAGCATAGGAAACATCTGGGCGAGTACATATCATTGCATATATGATGGATCCAATAGCCGAAGCATATGGAATCCTTCTCATGCGCTCATGCTCATCAGTAGTCGAAGGACACCGAGTCTTGCTGAGTTTTATGCCACGAGACATGGTCAAGAACCCCTTCTTAGCCTTTTCCATGCTAAACTGTTTCAACACTTTGTCAATGTATGTACTCTGGCTTAATCCAATTAGCCTCCTTGATCTATCTCTATAGATATTTATGCCCAGAATATATGACGCTTCTCCTAAGTCCTTCATCGAAAAACTATTTTTCAACGAGGTCTTAACAGACTTGAGAATAGGAATTTCATTTCCAATCAGCAATATGTCATCTACATATAAGATTAGAACTACCAGCACTCTCCCACTTTCCTTCTTGTAAACACAAGGTTCTTGTTCGTTTTTGATGAAGCCAAACTCCTTTACAACCTCATCAAATCGAATGTTCCAACTTCGAGATGCTTGCTTCAGCCCATAAATAGACTTTAGAAGTTTGGATACCTTTCCAGCATTGTTTTGGATCGACAAAACCTTCGGGATGCATCATATACACGTCCTTAGTTAGGATTCCATTTAGGAAAGCCTTCTTGACATCTATTTGCCATATTTCATAGTCGAAATGTGCAGCAATGGCTAGAATGATCCGTATAGATTTAAGCATCGCTACGGGCGAGAAAGTCTCGTCGTAGTCAACTCCTTGAACTTGTCGAAAACCTTTTGCAACAAGTCGAGCTTTATGGATGTGAAAAATTCCATCCATATCAATCTTCTTCTTATAGATCCATTTGCACTCGATGGCTTTAAAACCATCAGGCAGGTCAACCAAGTTCCAAACTTGATTATCTCCCATGGACTCTATCTCGGATCTCATGGCGATCAGCCATTTCTCAGAGTCTGGGTCCACCATCGCTTCTGCATAGGTCGTAGGCTCATCATTGTCTAACAATAATAATTCCCGCATCTCGCGGAGCCTCGCCGACCTTCGTGGTTGTGGTGCTTCTATTGCCACGGGTTCCTCAACTTGTTCTGCTACAATAGCATCACTTGTAGAAGCATCCCCAACTGGCTCATATTGAACTTCTTCAAGTCACACCGACCTTCCACTCGTTCCCTTTGTGAGAAACTCTTTCTCTAGGAAAACACCGCTACGAGTGACAAACACTTTGCCCTCTTCTCGGTTGTAGAAGTAATACCCTAAGGTTTCCCTTGGATATCCCATGAAAATGCACTTATCCGATTTGGGTGTTATCTTGTCCGACTGAAGTCGCTTGACAAATGCATATTTAGAAAAGACAAACTGGGATTCTTTCCAGTCCACATCTCATATGGTGTCTTAACTACGGATTTAGATGGTACCCTGTTAAGTGTGAAAGCTGTTGTTTCTAGAGCATAACCCCAAAATGATATTGGTAAAACCGACTGGCTCATCATCGATCGAAGCATGTCCAACAAAGTTCGATTGTGCCGTTCGGAGACCCCGTTTCTTTGAGGCATTCCAGGCGGCGTGAGCTGTGGAACAATTTCCGCAACTCTTAAGATGATTGCTAAATTCGTGACTCAAATATTCACCTCCACGATCAGATCGCAAGGCTTGTATTTTCTTGCCATGTTGATTCTCTACCTCATTCTGAACCTCCTTGAACTTTTCTAAAGTTTCAGACTTATGCTTCATCAAATAGAAATAACCATATCTACTGAAATCATCTGTGAAAGTAATGAAGTAGTGATATCCTCCTCTGGCTGTCATGCTCATTGGTCCACACACATCAGTATGTATGAGTTTCAACAAGTCTGTCGCTCTCACGGGTAAACCCGAAAAAGGTAATTTGGTCATCTTTCCAAGTAAACAAGCCTGGCATGTCTCATATGATTCAAAATCAAACGAAGTTAGAAGACCATCACCATGGAGCTTCTTCATGAGCTTTTCACTTATATGCCCCAAACAACAATGCCATAAATAGGTAGGACTCAAATCATTAGACCTAAGCCTTTTAGCACTAACATTGTAAACAGATGCATCATAAAGATTTAAAATAAATAACCCATTCACAATGGGAGCATTAGCCATAAACATATCATTCTTAGAGATTACACAACCATTTTTTGCACTTGCGAATGAATAACCATCCCTCATCAAACATGAAGGTGATAAAATGTTTCGACCCATACTAGGAATGTAATAACAATTATTCAACTCCATAATAAATCCAGACGGAATGTGAAGTTGCATGATGCCAATGAACAATGTAGCAACCCTTGCTTTATTTCCGACGCAAAAATCCACTTCGCCTTTCTGCACTTCTCTAGTACTTATTAGCCCCTGCATCGAATTGCAAATATGAGCAACCGATCCAGTATCAAATACCCAAGAGTAAACATAGGAATCAACAAGAAGAATGTCCAGAACATTTACAACAAGCGTACCTGAGTGGGAAGTACTCTTACTTCCACTCTTCTTGAAAGAATCCTGGTACTTGCTGCAATTTCTCTTCCAGTGTCCATGTTCATGACAAAAGAAGCACTCAGTGTCTTCTACAGGTCCATCCTTTTGCTTGGGTGCAGGCTTAGGGATCGTATCCTTAGCCTTGCCCTTCTTCTTCCAAGAAGTACCATTTTTCTTAAAGCTAGGCTTGTTCTGCATAGCCATCACATGGCTATGCCCTGCACGCTTCTTCATGTCACTTTCTGCTATTTTTAGCATCCCGCATAACTCATTAAGGCCCTTCTCCACCCCATGCATATGGTAGTTCGAAATGAACTGCCCATAGTTGGATGGAAGAGATGCCAAAATGAAGTCAGTGGCCAACTCTTGGCCTAGTGGAAAACCAAGCTTTTCCAAAGTCTGATTGTAACCAACCATTTTGATCACATGGGGGCCTACAGCTGCTCCCTCTGCTAGCTTGCATTCGACAAAGGACTTGGCAACATTGTACCTCTCAGTCCTTGCCTGATCTTGGAACATGTCCTTAAGCGCCATGATCATATCATACACATCTTGATCCTGAAACTTCTTTTGGAGTTCAGGTTCCATGCATGCAAGCATAAGACAACTAACCTCAAGAGAATCATCACATGCTCTCTTGTAGGCGTTCTTAAGGGAAGCAGGTGCATTATCAGTAGGTTCATCGGGGATTGGGGTATCCAGGACCGTTTCCTTTTTATCAGACCTGAGAACAATTCTCAGGTTACGGACTCAGTCCGTATAGTTTATTCCATTTAGTTTATCTTTGTCAAGAATCAAACGCAAAGAAAAAGGTGATGCAGTGTTCGGTGCCATTGATCTACAACAGAAAACATGCAAAATACTAAGCCATGTAACCAAGAAAGAGTAAAACATATTAAACAATTTTAATAGCATATACTCCCACTTAAATCAATATCCCTCTATTGATACTAAGTGATTCAAGATCCACAATTAACAAGTCGACTAGTGAGCTTTAGCATCATTGCTAGAAGACAAGGTAAATCGGTAAGCAACACTTGCTAATCATATCACATATGACTCTTGTTGTTGGGTGACATCTCTATGTCAAAATTAGGCGCCCAACCTTTATGCCCCAAGGTCCTTAACTATTAAGATGACCTTGTCAAGCTCACCAACCCTTATGCGTGTAGGTATCCGATACAAACCCATCCAGCCAAGGAAAACCGTGACACCCTAATTTCATAGGCCCACCAACGATTGTACAGGGCATAGTATGGTGCAAGGTTTGGTTGGGAGGGCATGGTTTAACTTAAACTTTGTGAGGGATCGTTCTACTTCTATCATCTAAGCATGCATAGAGTAAAACGCATAAGAATAGCATTCACATAGTTGTGACACAGTATGGCCCATTTTCTCATGGCGACTCTATCGCCATAGAACCTGTCCACCATGATGATCTCCATCTTCATGTTCCATGTGAGCCATCCTCCAAGTGATGAGTCCTCCAAGAACTAATACAAGTTATTACTCCTAACAGCTAGTAATCAAAACTACATAGAATTGGGATCATCACAAGTTGGCACGCAGGCCATTACAATAATTGACAACACATATGGCTCCAGCCGTATTGCCATACTCACGACACGCAGGTCATGATAAATTTCATACATGCATCACATACATATATGGGCCATACTGATGACATAAATCCTACAAAAACAAGTTATGCATAGAATCGCATTCTACCGGATCATGTGACCTCATAGCACCTAGTTACCTTAACGAGATACAAAAATGTGCTACGACTAGGGGGGTCTCCTCCTGCGGGGTTCGAAGGGGCACCTAGTTACCTTAACGAGATACAAAAATGTGAAAAATGAGAGATCGAATCTACACAATTTTCTTTAAGGATTTTGATCGGCAAATCAAATTTACCATAAACCGTCTGTTGTTCCGATATGATCAAACTCCTTTGATCACGGTACATCGATTTAAGATCTAGGTTCCGATTCGATCAATCATATTGATCTTCGCGTGATTCAACAGGATTTATGTGTCACTGTCTACCCCAATGGCGGAAACTGACCGGTAGGGGTAAGTCGTTCGACTACCTCAGAATCACAATCACGGAAAGCAAGATCATAGATCAATCCTGAACCACCGCAATACAAACGATCACATCATTCATATCAATCTGAATATCACCATATGCAAACATCCCGAATCTATAACTGAATAGCATCGGCTCTGATACCATTGAAGGGATACGATTAGGCTAGACTAGCGCAAATCAAAAATTTCTACCGCGTATACCAGGATTACTGTTGTCATAGATCATGGGATTACCACTAGACGCGCAGTTGCGGAACTTGATGAAGCGCGTCGAGGCAGTGTAGACGATCTACGTCTCCTCATAGTTCTAGTCCCACGAGCAGCTCCCCTTGCGCGGCTCGTCCAAGCGCTACATATGCAGCGCCTCCGAGGTATCCACACGTACAGGGTGGAAGCGTCAGACGCCGTACTGCTAGGTCCGTGCGTGCAACACATGCGTGAGGAGTGGCGGCTGGGTGGAATGGTCTTACCCTGGTCAGCTCGCCCCACCCTCTCTTATATAGGCGTCCCTAGTGGGCTTCTACATTAGTAGCCCATTAGTATCCTAAGCCTGGTGTAATTCGGATCCTATCCTCATCAGGCTTCCAACCCCTTAAGTGTGTGACCCTATAGGTTCATATACATATAGACATGACACGAATACACCTATTCTGTCAATAGTTGGTAGCGGCCTCTAGCAAGACGTGCCAACTCCTAAACGTATACAAAGATCATATCGGAAGAACCATCACAAGGTTTAGTACATGTCTTTCCCTTTGCCTCACGATATTTGGTCTAGCCCCAAGATGACCTCCCTTTCTCGATACTGTGATTCGGAATCCCTTTACTAGGTTAACTCTTAACCATATGTAGAACGGCCATGCATTTCTGGATCTGATCACTCGAGGGGCCTAGAGATATCTCTCTCAAGTAGAGAGGGGCAAATCCCATCTTGATTGACCATGCCTTGCAGCATGCTTCAGTACAAACCCGAAAGCTACCTTTATAACTACCCATTTACGGAGTAGCGTCTGATAGCCCCAAAGTATGTCGATCCACATCTCAAGTACATGCGACAATCTCAGGTCTAAGGACAAAACGTACATAATGTGTAGAGAGAGCTGTAACTAATTGCCAGTTTCAAGTTGGGTCAGTCCAACCCCATGTTCATAACATGTGTCCACGTCATTGGTTTGACATCTCCATGTCTATGACTTGTGAAACATAGTCATCAACCAATCGATGTGCTAGTCTAATATTCATGTGTGTCCTCACATGAACTCCGACTAGGGACAACTCTTAAATAACCATACAAGTATAGAATTTCACAAACAATTCACATAATTTCCAATCAATACAAGTTGCCTAATAAGGATATTCAAGGAACATTACAATAACTCATGTATACATAAGAAATATAATCATCTCTATGATTGCCTCTAGGGCATATTTCCTTCAGGTTTGGGTATGGATTCAAACTCCCCTCTCCCAAGCTGCCCTCCCTCTCATAAATTGAGGGAGAGGGCTTTCCCAAAGCACACAACACCAGCCCTCCCCACCCATGCGCTGCCACCGCGCCGCCGACACCTCTTCCTCCTCTTCGGCCTTCTAAACCTAGATCGCCGGATACCCTAGATCCACCATAACTCGCACCGGCTTAAGCGAAGCCCTGTGGGATCTTCCCTGTACTTCTGACACCACGCCATCATGCTGTTGGAATCGCGAGGGGATAACTAAAACCTCCGCTACCTGCTGGAACAAGGGAGAGGAAGGTCTTCATCCAGTACCGAACATGTGGCCGACTGCGGAAGCGCTGCCGGAACGCAGTGCCGAAAGGATCGTCTATGTGATCTTTAGATCGGCAAGTGTACGACTACATCACCCACGAGAATCTACTCTCGTTAACCACTTTGGAATCTTCGAGGGTGAGTACTCTAATCGACTTGTTGCTTCAATCTAGTAGATAGATCTTGGCTTGTTTGTATGTATGCGGTAGAAATTTTTTGTTTTCCATGCTACGAACCCCTACATGTAACAGGCCAAGTTTGCAATATATGTAATTAGTACTTAAAGCATTGCATGCATGTGTTTAAATCATCAAAATAATGCATGTGACCAAATGTGTGAACCAAATATAAGAACAAAACCCTAAAATGTGTGCAAATGGTTTCAAATATGCACCAAATTTAAGTTTGGTGATATCCTGGTATTTACCAAAGTGCCCTTGCCTTTCCTCTATTTAATAATGGCTTAAAAATAATTTTTATAGAGCTATTAATAATAAAAATAGAGGTTTTAACTAAACCCGGGGGTCTCCCTGCAAATTCTAGCCCCTGGAGCGTTAGACTGGACCGCGGGTTGAGTTTCAGTTTTTGCCAGGGGGTTTTCGCAAAACCGCCGTTGTCTTCCCCAGCTGGAAGCTGCTCCGTGTCCTGCGCACCGCCGTCGATTCGCGACGCTCCGCCGTCGCCGTCCATCGTGTCCCCGGTGAGGATAAGGTCGCCGAGACGTGCTGCGCCCTCCCCTTATCCTCTCACTCGCCCCCGAGCTCTCTCTCTCTCCCTTGCGTTCCGCTGCCAGATCTCAAACCCTAGCCCGCCATGGCCGCCGGCTAGCCGCCGTTGCTGGCCTCCCCGAGCTCCGCTGACACCGACACGAGCTCCGCCTTGCTCCACTACATCTCCCTGCAGAAAGAATCGAAGAGGGGCGTCATGAATCGTCGCCATCGACCGCTTCTTCCCCAACACCGACGTGTTCCGCCGCTCGCCTCGCCGTCGCTCTGGTCACCGCCTCGCCTCGCTGTTACCATCAATTGCACCAGGGTGAGCATACGGTGCTCAAGGCACCCTCCTTTTCCTCTCTAGCGCTGTGTGCCGCGCCCGTGCCGTAGATCAAAGAGCACCGCCGCCGTTCGTCGATGTTGACCAAGCTCCGGTGACCAAGAATCGGAGGCGTCGCCGTAGTTATGTTCGCCTCCGTGCGCTCTTTTGAACAAGCCGTAACACGCCTCCTCCCATGCCCTGTAGCGTCGTATCTCGCCGTCGTCTGACGCGGATTCCAGCGAGCCTAGGTGGCGCTCACATGGCTTTCCGACGTGGCCCGACCCCACCTATCAGCCTCTAGGGCTAGGTTTTTCCCCGATGAAAATCAGCCTGCCCTAGCACCGACCCTGCCTAGCCAATGTGGCTGCTGAGGTGGCCTCGGGCCCCTCTGTCAATCTCACTGTCTAGGGTCATCCCATGTGTAAAAAGTATTTGGCGCATGTGTTGATGTCAGCCTGATGCAATAATTCAATTTAAATTGTTTTAATAATTTCAGAAAAGGTTTAAATATTGGAAATTCAATAAATAATTAATTATTAGTCGGAAAAATATGAATAATATATCAAAATATTCAGAAAAATGAGAACGATCTAATTACACTATAATCATGCATTGCTAAACAACTTTCATGACAATTTTAATTCGGACAACAGAGTAACCCCTCATAGGTGATTTCGGAGTTTTCCAGAGTTAGGGTTTGCACCCCTCGGAACCCCGTTTAAACTGTCAAGCATGCCTTTGGGTTTCATTTCAACACTATTTAACTTGTCATATCATTCATAGTGTATGCGCATTGCACATGCCATGTCTTGATTGTTGCCTCTCTTTTCGGTGTTGGTTCTTCGCGATAGGATCCGATCCCGAGGCTGAAGTCAACGACACCGAAGATCCATATCTGTCTACTAACATACAAGGCAAGCGTAGCCTCTCATTTTGAACCTACTTTTACAAAGTATATTACTTTCTCGCTATGATGCACACGGTTCCAATGTGGTCATTTGTCAGTGGTTAGTGTTACCTATCTGCTGCATAGTTTCCCTATTGTAGCCTTATACTCCCGATCCACTGCTCCTAGCATACCTAGGTCTGGCATTTGAGCGTTGCTAGAGCTTCTGTGATCGACAGCTTAGCCATGCTTAGTAATAACGTCTGATATGTCCGAATGATGAATCAGAGATGCCGGAGAATCTAGAAAGGTAGGAGATGGTGACATCATCGAAGGAGTTAACTAAATATGCTAAGGCTTGTATGGGAGGCCATGTTGGGTGTGGTATTTGTAGTCCCATGCTCGCCACCACTAGTAACTGAGTTCTTGACTTTGGAACCACATGGGGCATGGAAAATCCCACGAGCAACTAACTTGCCTAGTAGATTCCATGAGTCACATAGTTTGGGCTTTCCATTTGGCATACGCATTGAAACATTTTCGAAAGAGGAGGTGATGCAGGTGCATCATAACAGGTAGGGAAGCGTGGACCGGGTTGCTTGGGGTAGATAGCGCCCCTAGTAAACCAACCTTGCCTCACATCTTTAAGTACCGTCTTCGGGATTTGACCCGTTACGGCGGAATCATACTTATTGCGTGACTCATGGTCTCGGCGACAGCAAGGTAAAGGTCGTGGTCAAGCACCCTCTGCCGGCCTTCCAAGGAAGAGGGCTAATAATATTTGGCATTAAGAGTCGGTTGGTATGTGTGGGTAAATTTGTACACCCCTACAGGGTATTAATCTTTTCAAAAAGTCATGTTCACGGTTATGAACGCTTGGTGACCAGATTCTAAGATCATAGATAACTTTAACCATTATAAAACTTGTTGATCCACATGTGCTTAAGGATGCTTCCTCCAGGTCGAGGGGGTGATCCTAGATAGGAGGTTCTGATGAAGCTGGTGGTTATCAAGATGTGATGAACAAGATGAAGAAGTCGCTATCTTATCCCTTTTAAAAGATTCTTAGTAGACACGCCTCTTCTCTCTCTTGTTTACAAACAAATATTGCTTTCCGCAAAAGTAAACCTAGAGAAAGCCGTTCTAGCCAGAGCATGTAGATACTAGGTTATCTAAGTCTTGCAAAGTACATTCTCGTACTCAGCCTTGCGCCATTGTTGTTTTTCTATTGATGATCTAGTTACAACTGAAGGTGGCTTCTATGTTGACATCGACGAGTAGTTGGGGGTCCCAGGTAGCAGCCTGAGGACTATGGGATGGACGTCACTTTTTTTTATGGCCTCTTAGGCCTTTTGCTAAGTTGTTGTGTAGAACAACATAATTTGCTTTTGCTGTGTGATGTAATGTTGGGTCTATGACCTCTGGTTTGTAATAACTCTAATATCTTACTCTCTTAAGAGTTTAAACTTATGTTGTTGAATCCTTGAGTTCTGTAATGTTACCGAATCTTACTGTGATCTTCTGTGATTGGAGTTGAGCTTATCTTAGAGGTGATCTGAGGTTAGTTTAACCCTAATCCTGGGGGTGCTACAGGTTTTGGTATCAGAGCAGGACTGCCTGTAGGAAACCCTTTTATTGGCCAAGTCTAGAAGTTGACAAAACTATTTGAAAGTTAAAAAAAATTATTTGCAGAAACTCTGATTAGGATCCTTTTTACTCCTTCTCTGGTGTGTTTCTGATGCTGGAGTTTTTCTTACCGTATATGGTTTGAAAAGGTTTTCATTCCTTACCTCATATCTCAAAACTTTTAGGATCGTGGTTCTGGGGTTGTTTTTCTAAAGTACTCCGTACTTGGTTGTTATTCTCAGAGTTCCAACATATCTCAGTTTTGCTTGGTGTGTAACATCTTAGCATTCCATTGTTATGGTTTGTAAGTCAGCTAGTTAGTGTATACATTAGTATGCTTTGATACTACCATGCTTGATAAGATGATACGTTTATATCAAGTACTCTTTGTTCATCTTTCCATCTTGTTCCTTTGAATCCCTTGTTTAACCTTTTCTTTGTTCTTTCAGGATGGGTGATACCTCTCGTGCCCGTACCCGTGCTCATGCACGTGGTGCTGCAAATGAGGGCGAATCTTCCAACCTTCCTCCACCACCGTCCATGGTTCAACTCATGGCCATGTACGAAACCAACCGTGCTGACAACATGAGGATCCTTGAAAGGATTGAGCGTAACACTGCTCAACGCCAGAACAATCAAGTTGGTAGCAAGGACTTCACATGTCTCACTCTTCCAGTATTCAGCTATTCCACTAAGCCACTTGATGCGGACTACTAGCTTCGGACCATGGAGCGCAAACTTCAGGTTGGTCGTGTTGCTCAAGCTGATTGGGTGACTTTTGCTGCCTATCATCTGGAGGGAGCAGCTAACTCCTGGTGGGAAAATTTCTTGGCTATCCAAGAAGCTCAACATGTTGTTACATGGAAAGAGTTCACTGAAGCCTTCCGAGCTTATCATATTACGGAGGGTCTGATGGATCAGAAGAGTGAGGAGTTCCTCAAGCTAAAGCAGGGCATTGGTTCTGTGTTTGATTACCAGCGCAACTTCAATCGTCTTGCCTGCTATGCTACTGAAGAGGTCTCCACTGATGCTAAGAAGCAAGCTCTGTTCCGCAAGGGACTGGATCCTGAGGTTCGTCGTGATATCCACCTCATGGACTTTGGTAACTTCCAAGGTCTTGTTAATAAGGCTATGAAAGCCGAGAGTGGAAAGGTGGAGTACGAAGAAACCCGTAAGCATCCTCAGGAGAGGTACAACAAGGCTGGTTCTGGCAATAAGAAGCGTCGTGTCTTCGTGCCTTACAGTGTTGTGCCACGTGCTCCTTATACTCCAAGGACTTCTGGATATGCACCTCGTCCGAATGCTATTCCAAACAATGCTGGTGGATCAAATTATCCTACTGCTGGTACTGGATCAGGCCTCATATGTTTCAACTGTCGCCAGCCTGGCCACTATGCAAGAGAATGTCCTCAAAATAGTGATGTTGAGAAGGCACCACCACCAAAGAAGAATGATAAGTATCCAGGTGCTGGGAAAGGATGCCTGAACCATATCTCTACCGAGGAGGCTCAGGAAGATCCAAGCGTCATTATGGGTACGCTTCGTATCAATCAAATTCTAGCTAAAGTTTTGTTTTTATTCTGGAGCATCGCATTCATTCCTATCACAAGCTTTTGCTCAAATGCATGGGATAAATTTTGAGGGGTTATCTATTCCTCTGCTAGTTCAGTCTCCCGGTTCTAGGTGGTGTTCCACCATGGTTAGTCATGGGAATCTAATCGAAGTTGCATTTCAACTTTTCCCCACCTCCCTTATTGCCCTCAAGTCAACTGACATTGACATCATTTCGAGCATGGACTGGTTGACCCGCTATCAAGCTATTCTCGATTGTACAACCAAGGCTGTGACTCTGACTAGTCCTGCTGGCATAACAGTCAAGTATTGGACCGTAGGGTCACCATCTCCTTCAGCTGTCTCTATTCCTGAAGCAGAGTTGTATGCTCTTGAAGTTTTACATCCATTGGATATTCAAGATGTTTTCGTGGTCTATGAAGTCCCAGATGTCTTTCCTGGGGAGTTGCCTGGCATGCCACCTGATCGAAGTGTGGAGTTTGTCATAGAGTTAGTTCCTGGAACTGCTCCTGTTTCTAAAAGACCCTATCGTATGCCTCCTCATGAGCTTGTGGAGTTGAAGAAGCAATTAGAGGAGTTAGAAGGAAAAGGATACATTCAGCCCAGCACATGTTCTCGGCAATGTCCTACCATCTTTGTTAAGAAGCGGGTTACCAATATACCGCGTCTGGTTGTGGATTATCGCCCACTCAATGTTGTGACTATCAAGAACAAGTATCCTCTCCCTAGGATCAACGATCTCTTTGATCAGTTAAGTGGTGCCACTGTCTTTTCCAAAATGGATTTGAGGTCAGGGTATCACCAGATAAAGATCCGTAGGGAAGATATTCCAAAGACTGCTTTCACCACTCGTTATGGTCTTTACGAGTACACCGTCATGTCCTTTGGTCTTACCAATGCTCCAGCCACTTTCATGCGGCTTATGAATTCTGTATTCATGGAGTATCTTGACAAGTTCGTCGTGGTCTACATCGATGATATTCTGGTCTATTCCAAGACTGAACAAGAGCATGATGAACATCTTTTTTGGTGTTGACAAAACTCCGAGAACATCATCTCTATGCCAAGTTTTCCAAATGTGAGTTTTGGTTACAAGAGCTCGTATTCCTTGGTCATGTTGTTTCCAAAAAAGGGGTTGCTGTTATCCCCGATAAGGTCCAAACTATCCTCGACTAGGAGTCTCCCAAATCCGTCAAGGATGTTCGAAGTTTTCTCGGGATGGCTGGTTATTACCGTCGATTCATCGAGAAATTCTCCAGGATTGCAAAGCCAATGACTGATCTTCTTAAGAAGGATAAGAAGTTCGAATGGTCTGATAAGGCTGAAGAAAGCTTCCAGATGTTGAAAACCAAGTTAACAACTGCTCCGGTGCTAGTTCTTCCATACACTAGCAAAGATTTTGTTGTCTTCTGCGATGCTTCCCACCAAGGTCTCGGATGTGTGTTGATGCAAGATGGGCATGTGGTGGATTATGCCTCCCGTCATCTAAAACCACATGAGAATAACTACCCAACTCATGATCTTGAGATTGCAGTTGTTGTTCATGCTCTTAAGCAAAGGCGACATTACCTTCTCGGTAGTCGTTGTGAGTTATACTCGGATCATCAGATCCTGAAGTATCTTTTCACACAACCTGATCTGAATCTCAGGCAAAGAAGATGGTTGGAACTCATCAAATACTATGATTTGGGTCTCAACTATCAACCTATCAAAGCTAATGTTGTTGCAGATGCACTAAGTCGTAAATCTTATTGCAACACCCTGATGATCAAACAAGCTCAACCTTCTCTTCATGAGGAATTTGCTCGATTGAATCTTGAAGTAGTTCCTCGTGGATTCCTTTCTACTCTTGAAGTGAAATCTTCCATGGAGGATGAAATCAAGAGCGCTCAGAAGAATGATTTTGAAGTTGCTGAGATCAAAGGGAATATTGCTAGCGGGGTTGCTAAGTGTTTCTCTATTGATAATCAAGGCATTGTCTACTTTGGTAACCGTCTGGTAGTGCCAAATAGGACAAAGTTGAGAGATTTAATTCTCCGAGAGGCTCATGAATCACCCCTTTCCTTCCACCCTGGAGGTACCAAGATGTATTGGGATCTTCGTCAAAGATTCTGGTGGTCTGGTATGAAGAAGGATATCGCTCGTTTTGTTGATGAATGTGACGTTTGTCGTCGCGTCAAGGCTGAGCACCAAAGACCCGCTGGTCTCCTGCAACCATATAAAATACACGAGTGGAAGTGGGATGAGGTTGGTATGGATTTCATCACTGGTCTTCCTAAGACCCAGAAAGGAAATGATGCCATATGGGTAATCGTTGACTATCTGTCCAAGGTTTCTCATTTCCTACCTGTTCGCGAGAGCATTACTGCTAATCAATTGGCTGATCTGTATATCTCTCGAATAGTTGTCCTTCATGGGATTCCGAAGAAAATTGTCTCTGACCGAGGGAGCTTGTTCACCTCAAGGTTCTGGGAAAGTTTCCAACAAGCTATGGGAACTCGTCTATCCTTCAATACAGCTTATCATCCTAGCACCGGTGGCCAGACCGAAAGAGTGAATCAAATCCTTGAAGACATGCTAAGAGCGTGTGTCATATCTTTTTGTAAGGACTGGGAGAAATGCCTTCCTTTTGCTGAGTTCTCCTACAACAACAACTACCAGTCTAGTATAGAAATGGCACCTTTCCAGTTCTTATATGGGAGAACGTGTCGTACTCCTTTGAACTGGTTAGAAACCGGCGAAAGAAAGTTCTTTGGACCGGATATGATCCAGGAAGCAGAAGATCAAGTTCGTATCATTCGAGATCGTTTGAAAACTGCTCAGTCTCGCCAGAAAAGCTACCATGATCGTCACCATCAGCATGTTGAATATGAAGTTGGTGATCAAGCTTATCTCCGGGTCACTCCTTTAAAGGGTGTCCATCGTTTCGGCATCAAAGGCAAACTAGCTCCTCGCTATGTTGGTCATTTTCGCATATTTTCCAGGAAAGGTAAACTCGCATATCAATTGGAGTCGCCTGCAAACTTCCCTGAGGTTCATGACGTCTTTCATGTGTGTCAACTCAAGCGTTGCTTCAAAGATCATGTTCGTGGTGTTGATCACCAAAATCTTGATCTCCAGAAGGATCTGACTTATCGTGAGTATCCTGTTCGTATCCTTGATGAAACTGAGCGCAAAACTCGTCGTCAAAACATCAAGTTTCTGAAAGTTCAATGGTCTCATCACTCTGAGGATGAAGCAACCTGGGAACAAGAAGATCGTCTACGATCTGAGTAACCTGCCTTCTTTTCTAGAACTTAGGAATCTCGGGTCGAGATTCTCGTAAGGGGGGTAGAGCTGTAACATCCCAAGTTTGTAATATATGTAATTAGTACTTAATGCATTGCATGCATGTGTTTAAATCATCAAAATAATGCATGTGACCAAATGTGTGAACCAAATATAAGAACAAAACCGTAAAATGTGTGCAAATGGTTTCAAATATGCACCAAATTTAAGTTTGGTGATATCCTGGTATTTACCAAAGTGCCCTTGCCTTTCCTCTATTTAAAATGGCTTAAAAATCATTTTTATAGAGCTATTAATAATAAAAACAGAGGTTTTACCTAAACCCAGGGGTCTCCCTGCAAATTCCAGCCCCTGGACCGTTGGACTGGACCGCGGGTTGAGTTTCAGTTTTTGCCAGGGGGGTTTCACAAAACCACCGTCGTCTTCTCTAGCTAGAAGCTGCTCCGTGTCCTGCGCGTCGCCGTTGATCCGCGCCGCTCCACCGTCGCCGTCCATCGTGTCCCCGGCGAGGATAAGGTCGCCGAGACATGTTGCGCCCTCCCCCTATCCTCTCAGTCGCCCCCGATCTCTCTCTCTCCCTTGCGTTCCGCTACCAGATCCCAAACCCTACCCCGCCATGGCTGTCGGCTAGCCGCCGTTGCTGGCCTCCCCGAGCTCCGATGACACCGCCACGAGGTCTGCCTCGCTCCACTACATCTCCCTGTAGAAGGAATCTAAGAGGGGCATCGTGAATCGTCGCCATCGACCACTTCTTCCCCGACACCGACGTGCTTCGCTGCTTGCCTCGTCGTCGCTCCGGT
Source organism: Avena sativa (assembly GCA_916181665.1). Taxonomy (NCBI): domain Eukaryota; kingdom Viridiplantae; phylum Streptophyta; class Magnoliopsida; order Poales; family Poaceae; genus Avena; species Avena sativa. The sequence continues at coordinate 255,076,137 of OV702299.1, forward strand.
CACCGCCTCGCCTTGCTGTCACCATCAATCGCACCAGGGTGACCATACGGTGCTCAAGGCACCCTCCTTTTCCTCTCTAGCACCGTGTGTCACGCCCGCGCCGTAGATCAGAGAGCACCGCCGCCGTTCGTCGACGTTGACCAAGCTCCGGTGACCAAGAATCGGAGGTTCCGCCGTAGTTAGGTTTGCCTCTGTGCGCTCTTTTGAACAAGCCGTAGCACGCCTCCTCCCATGCCCTGTAGCGCCGTCTCTCGCCGTCGTCTGACGCAGATTCCAGCGAGCCTAGGTGGCGCTCGCATGGCTTGCCGACGTGGCCCGACCACACCTGTTATCCTCTGGGGCTAGGTTTTGCCCCGGTAAAAATTAGGCCACCCTAGCGCCGACCCTGCCTGGCCAACGTGGCTGCTGAGGTGGCCTCGGGCCCCTCTATCAGTCTCACTGGCTACGGTCATCCCGTGTGTAAAAAGTATCTGGCACCTGTGCTGATGTCAGCCTGATGCAATAATTCAATTTAAATTGTTTTAATAATTTCAGAAAAGGTTTAAATATTTGAAATTCAATAACTAATTAATTATAAGTCGGAAAAATATGAATAATATATCAAAATGTTCAGAAAAATGAGAACTATATAATTACACTATAATCATGCATTGCTAAACAACTTTTATGACAAGTTTAATTAGGAAAACATAGTAACCCCTCACGGGTGATTCCGGAGTTTTCCCGAGTTAGGGTTTGCACCCCTCGGAACCCCGTTTAAACTGTCAAGCATGGCTTAGGGTTTCATTTCAACACTATTTAACTTGTCATATCATTCATATTGTATGCACATTGCACATGCCATGTCTTGATTGTTGCCTCTCTTTCCGGTGTTGGTTCTTTGCGATAGGATCCGAGCCCAAGGCTGAAGTCAACAACACCGAAGATCCATATCTATATACTGACGGACAAGGCAAGCGTAGCCTCTCATTCCGAACCTAATTTTACAAAGTATATTACTTTATCTCTATGATGCACACGATTCCAATGTGGTCTTTTGTCAGTGGTTAGTGTTACCTATCTACTGCATAGTTTCCCTATTTTAGCCTTATACTCCCGATCCACTGCTCCTAGCATACCTAGGTCTGGCATTTGAGCATTGCTAGAGCTTCTATGATCGATAGCTTAGCCATGCTTAGTAACAACGTCTGATCTGTCTGAATGATGAATCAGAGATGCCGGAGAATCTAGAAAGGTAGGAGATGGTGACATCATCGAAGGATTTAACTAAATATGCTAAGGCTTGTATGGGAGGCCACCTTGGGTGTGGTATTTGTAGTCCCATGCTCGCCACCACTAGGAACTGAGTTCTTGCCTTTGGAACCGAGACGAGCGTACAACCACACGGGGCCTGGAAAACCCCACGAGCAACTAACTTGCCTAGTAGATTCCATGAGTCACATAGTTCGGGCTTTCCATTTGGCATACGCATTGAAATGTTTTCGAAAGAGGAGGTGATGGAGGTGCATCATAACAGGTAGGGAAGTGTGGACCGGGTTTCTTGGGGTAGATAGCGTCCCTGGTAAACCAACCTCGCCTCACATCTTTAAGTACCGGCTTCGCGATTTGACGCGTTACGGTGGATCATACTTATTGCATGACTCATGGTCTCGGCGAAAGCAAGGTAAAGGTCATGGTCAACCACCCTCTGCCGGCCTTCCAAGGAAGAGGGCTAATAATATTTGTCATTAAGATTCGGTTGGTTCGTGTGGGTAAAGTTGTACAACCCTGCAGGGTATTAATCTTTTCGAAAATCCGTGTTCATGGTTATGAACGCTTGGTGACCAGATTCTAAGATCCTAGATAACTTTAACCATTATAAAACCTGTTGATCCACGTGTGCTTAAGGATGTTTCCTCCGGGTCGAGGGGGTGATCATAGATAGGAGGTTCTGATGAAGCTGGTGGTTATCAAGATGTGATGAACAAGATGAAGAAGTCGCTATCTTATCCCTCTTAAAAGATTGTGAGTAGACGCGCCTCTTCTCTCTCTTGTTTACAAATAAAGATTGCTTTCTACAAAAGTAAACCCAGAGAAAGCCTTTCTGTCAAGAGCATGTAGATACTAGGTTATATAAGTCTTGCGGAGTACATTCTCATACTCAGCCTTGCGCCATTGTTGTTTTTCTACAGATGATCTAGTTACAACTGAAGGTGGCTTCTACGTTGATATCGACGAGTAGTTGGGGGTCCCAGGTAGTAGCCTGAGGACTATGGGATGGACGTCACTTTTGTTTATGGCCTCTTAGGCCTTTTGCTAAGTTGTTGTGTAGAACAACATAATTTGGTTTCGCTGTGTGATGTAATGTTGGGTCTATGACCTCTGGTTTGTAATAACTCTAATATCTTACTCTGTTAAGAGTTTAAACTTATGATGTTGAATCCATGAGTTCTGTAATGTTACCGAATCTTACTGTGATTGGAGTTGAGCTTATCTGAGAGGTGATCTAAGGTTAGTTTAAACCTAATGTCGGGGGGTGCTACACTACAGTGTTATTAGAACTATGTCTATATATAGATCTGTTGCATGAGTAGAACACAATGGTCATTGTGGGCGTTGATGATTTTGTTGTCGATTGCTTCTTATGTACTTTGCATCTTGCGGGATGGTGGGATGAAGCGGCCCGGGCTAACCTTACATGACATTGTTCATGAGACTTGCTCCACGCTTGACATGCAACTTGTATTGCATAAGTGGCTTTGTGGGTGCCTGTTTCTCCCAACATAGTGAAGATTCAATTTACAACGGGTGATTGGCAATACTAGTATCAACGTTGTGGTTCTTGTTCGTAAGTTAGAACGACACTTGATGAAAGCCCCAAACCACGTAAAACATGCAAAGAAAATTAGAGGCGTCTAACTTTGTTTTGCAGGGGTGTGCTGTGATGTGATATGGCCATGATTGTGATTATATATGATGTATGCAATGTTCCTTATTATAAGCCGGCAACCGGCAGGAGCCATATGGTTGTTTTTTAATTTCGTCTAGACCTGCGTGTCTATTATTCAAAGTAGTTGTAATAGTTGATGCTGGTGGACGACAACCATGGAGCGGCGCCATTGACCTTGACGCCACGCCGATGATGATGGAGATCATGTTCGTGGTTGAAGATAGAGATCGAAGGCACAAGAAGAAAGTCCATATCATATCACATATTTTGAATTACATGTGATGTTAATCCTTTTATGCATCTTGTATTGCTTAGTTCGCGACGGTAGCATTATAAGATGATCCCTCTCACAAAATATCAAGTTATAGAGTGTTCGTCCTTAGTAGGCACCATTGCCAAAGCTCATTATTTCGGAGCACCACGTGATGATCGGGTGTGTTAGATTCTGCGAGTGTATACAATGGGAGCAAGCCAGATTTTCTCACGCGGAAGCTAAGGTTTGATCTTGACGAGCCTAGCATGTACAGACATGGTCTCGGAACACGGAATACCGAAAGGTAAAGCATGAGTCATATAGATGATATGATGAACATGATGATTGTTCGCCTTTGAAACTATATCATGTCACATGATGATCGGACTTGGTGTAGTGAATTTGGCTTGTGTGATCACTAAAACAATGTGAGGGATATTTTTTTGAGTGGGAGTTTAATAGCAATATGATTAAAAGTTGAACACTATTTATCATAAATTAAATCAAAGTGAATTTGCATAGTTGTTGTAGTCATTGGCATCCGTTTACCACCTTGCACTTAGTTATAATTGAGATAATAGAACTATAGAATTCTGGTTAATTACTTTACGGACTGGTATCGTATTGTTTTGAAGTGTTAATCTAAAATTTAAAAGTCCTATTGCAAACTTTCAGTAAGTTCTGGTTACTTCTTGAAGTTTAATAATTAGTATTAAATCAAGAGTAACAATTCCAGTGTTAGTATATAAATATCATGTTTGTCTCCATGATTCTTGATATTCAAAAGATTGTTTTAATATCAAGGTTATCGGGGAGCTGAAAGAATTGTTTCAGAAACCATCATGTGTGGAAGTTTAATATCTGAAACGAAGTTTTGGTTGCAACATGATAGAGTATAATATGGCAAAAGTCATGTTCTCATATTTGATGAGAATTTGCAAAAGGTTGGAGACGCTGGTTGTCTTAATCCTCCAAAAGGTTTTGAAGAGCAAAATTATACTCGTAATTCACCGTTATAAGCTAAAGTAGCTTGATCATGAATAGTTCCATGATAAGGATGAATATTTGATGTTGGCAAAATGTTTTCTACACTAAAATATTACTAAAGAATGGAATTTGAAAGAACACCAAGTATTTGATGATGGTGATCTACTTCAAAGTGCAAGTCCAAAGTGTTGGGCCACGCAGAGATAAAACAAAAACTTTTCCTCTAACGTGGTGATCCCAAGATAGCTGAGGTAGAAGGCCACGAGGTTTACCACTAGACGCGCGGTTGCGGGTTACTGATGAAGCGCGTCAGTTGATCCAGTGTAGTCCTCACGATCCGATCGTCCTGGTGCTGATCGCACAACACCTCTACTGGTATCCACACGTACAAGGAGGAGCACCGGCGGCGAACTGCTAGGTTCGTTACGGCGGCATGACTGCTGTGGAGCTAGGGTTTCCAACACATGGAATGACCTAACCGAACAACGATTAACCTTTCTGGGTTACGGTGCTCCACTATATATAGGGAGTGAACGTGGGCTCTGCTCGCGCGACCCATTCACTAAAGCCCATATAACACTAGTCACCGTGAGTCCAACTCACTAACTCAGTCCTAATCCAGTTTAGGTCCAACCCAACCAGATTACAGGTTAAGATCCAATCCGAACATGCTCCCGCTCTTAAGTGTGTGACCCCGCAGGCTCATGGCTACTTGGACACGATTGGAGTCCGACTCTCAATCGATCAGTCGGTAGCGGCTCCTAGCAGAACGTGCCGACTCCCAAGTACCAAAGAGTCATGACGACTTGCCTTTCTAATGCGACTTACGTCCGAGTCCCTTTTGCCTCATGATATACCTTGTCAGACTATAGGCGAATATTTGTCATCCCTTAAATAGTCCGACTCTCTTCTCGATCCGAGATAAGTGATTCACCCGACTAACTCTTAGTCGATCGCCTCGGTTAACACTTAATCGAGTCGTGCATGGCCATGCTTTCCGAATCATATCTCACGAGAGGGCCCAGAGAATATCTCTCCGAGTGGAGGGGAAAAATCCCATCTTGGTTATTCACATCACGCAGCTTGATTCTCAGTCGACCCGAACCCTGCCTTTATAACTGCCCAGTTACGGATCAGCGTTTGACAGAACCTAAGTCGTTGATCCTCAACTCGGACTATGCAACAACCTCAGGTCTAAGGATTACATTGATTGAGATATACAAATGACAACTTGTTCGTTGTACCTCAATATGGGTCAATCCGACTCGCTAAACTCTTTAGCCTATTCTGTGTAAGTTGGAATAGCATCTCCATGCCCATGACAAGTGGAACCGAGTCATCAAGCCAACTTTCACATTGGTCTAAGTTGTGTGTCCAACACAACCTCAATGACCAAGGATATTTAGTACAAACAACATGAATGCATAGTTCCAGAACCGAATCACATATTCAATAATACACATCAGATGTTTATACAAGGACTACTTAATATCTTTATGAATACAATGGGAAATCTCATCATACATGATTGCCTCTAGGGCATATTCCCAACAGTCTCCCACTCGCACTAGAGTCAATCTTTCGACATCACATGTCTAAGCATCTAATGCCCATGGCTCTCAGGTGCGCGTCATGCTTCGGCTGGGGTAACGGCTTTGTCAACGGATCCGCAATATTTGCATCTGTGTGTACCTTGCATAACTTGATATGACCCTGATCCACGAACTAGCGAATCAGGTGGTACCGCATGAGTATGTGCTTGTTCTTCTAGTGCTGTCTAGGTTCCTTGGCTTGTGCAATAGCACCATTGTTGTCACAATACACGTCCAACGGATTGGACGAGCCCTGAACCACACCAAGATCCATGAGAAAATTCCTCATCCAAACAGCTTCCTTCGCTGCCTCCGAGGCGTCAATATACTCAGCCTCTGTTGTAGACGCAGACACAGTCTCTTGCTTGGAACTCTTCCAGCTCACAGCACCTCCGTTTATAATAAACACGTATCCGGATTGTGAACGAGAATCATCAGAGTCGGTAAGATAACTCGCATCCGTGTAACCCTTTACACCGAGTTCATCTTCACCACCATAAACCAAGAACATATCCTTAGTCCTTCTCAAGTACTTTAGGATATTTTTAGCCGTTGTCCAGTGGATCTCTCCAGGATCAGCCTGTTATCTGCTCACAACACTTAGAGCATAGGAAACATCCGGCCTAGTACAAATCATGGCATACATGATGGATCCGACTGCAGAAGAATATGGAATCGCACTCATCCGACTTCGCTCATCAGTTGTCGAAGGACACTGAGTCTTGCTAAGTTTTACACCATGGGACATTGGTAAGAACCCCTTCTTAGACAATTCCATGTTGAACTTCTTCAACACTTTGTCCAAATAAGTACTCTGACTCAATCCAATGAGCCTCCTTGATCTATCTCTATAGATCCGGATTCCGAGGATGTATGTTGCCTCACCCAAGTCTTTCATTGAGAAACTCCTTTCCAATGTTTCCTTGGTTTCTTGCAACATCTGGACATCATTTCCAATCAGTAATATGTCATCCACATATAAGATTAGAAAATTTACTTTGTTCCCACTAAACTTCTTGTACAAACAAGAATCATGATCACTCTTGATGAAGCCAAACGATTTGACTACCTCATCAAAGCGAATATTCCAACTCCGAGATGCTTGCTTCAACCCATAAATGGATTTCTGAAGTTTGCACACCTTGTCAGCATTAGCCGGATCGACAAAACCCTCGGGCTGTATCATATACACGTCCTTAGTTAAATTTCCGTTAAGGAAAGCCGTTTTGACATCCATCTGCCATATCTCATAGTCGAAATAGGCCGCTATAGCTAACATGATCCGAACTGATTTAAGCATCGCTACGGGCGAGAAAGTCTCGTCGTAATCAACTCCTTGAACTTGTCGGAACCCCTTCGCGACAAGGCGTGCTTTATAGACGGAAACATTCCCATCCATATCAGTTTTCTTCTTAAAGACCCATTTGCACTCGACGGGTCTTGCACCGTCTGGCAGATCAACCAAGTTCCAAACTTGATTTTCATCCATGGACTTTATCTCGGATCTCATGGCTCCAAGCCATGACTCGAAATCAGATCCCACCATCGCTTCCGAATAATCTGCCGGCTCATCACTATCTAATAGTAACACATCACGAACACTTCGTAATCTTGCCGATCTTCGTAGTACAGGTGCTGCTGCCGGCTCAGCTGCCACGACCGGCTCAACCTCCAAGGTTTTTGCCGACTCGCTACTAGCCGGTTCCTCTCGAATTTCTTCAAGCTGCACCGTGCTCCCACTTACTCCCCGACTGAGAAACTCTTTCTCAAGGAAGACACCGTTCCGAGCGACAAACACTTTGCCCTCTTCTCGGTTGTAGAAGTAGTAACCCAAGGTTTCCCTTGGATACCCCACGAAAATACATTTATCCGACTTGGCCGTAAGCTTGTCCGACTGAAGTCGCTTGACAAATGCTTAACAACCCCAAATCCTAAGAAAAGACAAACTCGGCTTTTTGCCTATCCACATCTCATGTGGTGTCTTCTCTACCGATTTTGATGGTACTCTGTTTAGTGTGAACGCCGCTGTTTCTAGACAATAACCCCAAAATGATAAAGGCAGATCTGTCCGACTCATCATTGATCGTACCATGTCTAACAAGGTCTGATTCCGCCTTTCCGAAACACCGTTCCTTTGCGGCGTTCCTGGCGGAGTAAGTTGAGGAACTATTCCACAACTTTTCAGATGGTCATCAAACTCATGGCTCATGTACTCGCCTCCTCGGTCCGACCGAAGAAACTTTATTTTCTTGCCGAGTTGATTCTGTGCTTCATTCTGGAATTCTTTGAACTTTTCAAAGGCTTCCGACTTATGTTTCATCAAGTAGATATATCCATACCTACTCAAATCATCAGTGAAGGTAATGAAGTACTCATAACCACCCCTGGCTGTCGTGCTCATTGGTTCACATACATCACTATGTACTAGTCCCAACAAGTCGGCCGCCCTTTCGCAACTCTTTGCAAAAGGTGTCTTGGTCATTTTGCCGAGTAGGCAAGATTCGCATGTCTCGAACGACTCCAAGTCGAACGAAGTTAGGAGTCCATCATCATGGATCCTTTTCATGCGTTTCCAACTTATATGACCAAGTCAACAGTGCCAAAAGTAAGTCATATTTAGATCATTTGGTTTCAACCTTTTAACATTTATGTTATAAACCGACTCACCATCAAGATTCAAAATAAATAACCCATCCTGGACGGGTGCAAAGCCGTGAAACATATCATTCAAATACAAAGAACAACCATTATTCTTGATATTCGACTCATAGCCTTGCCTCATCAAACATGAAGCAGAAATAATGTTTCGACTGAGCACTGGAACATAATAACAATTATTCAGTTCCATAATGAATCCGGAAGGTAAATGAAGTTGCATCGTGCCGACTTCCAACGCAGCAACTCTTGCTTTGTTGCCGACTCAAATACCAACCTCGCCTCTTGCTACGCTCCTAGTTCTTACTAGTCCCTGCAACGAGTTGCAGATGTGAATAACTGATCCGGTATCATATACCCAAGAACTATTAGGTGCATCAGCAAGATATATGTCTATAACATTGCAAACAAGTGTACCTGAGTTGGAAGTCATACCTCCACTCTTGGCTTTATCGGCCAAGTACTTGCTGCAGTTCCTCTTCCAGTGGCCATCCGCCATGCAGTAGAAGCAAGTGGATCCGGCTGAAGGAGATGGCTTAGTCCCTGAGGAAGCGCTTGGGACCGGGTCCGGAGCCTGCTTTCCTCCTGACTTAGCCTTCTTCTTAGTCCAAGAACTCTTCTTGAACTTAGCCTTATTCTGCACCATCAACACTTGACTGGTGCCCTTCTTGAGATCCGCCTCTGCCTGCTTGAGCATCCCATGCAATTCAGTGAGCTTCTTATCCATACCATGCATGTGGTAGTTCAAAATGAACTGCCCATATGCACTAGGAAGAGAGTTCAGAATTATATCCGTAGCAAACTCTTCGCTAATGGGGTAGCCAAGCCTCTCCAGAGACTGCACGTAACCAACCATTTTGATCACATGCGGACTCAGTGGATCACCATCCTTAAGCTTGCAACTCAGCAAAGCCTGAGAGACTTGATACCTCTCAGTCTTCGCCTAAGCCTGGAACATACTTTTGAGGCTTTTGATCATATCGTAGGCCTCAACATGCTCGAACTGCTTTTGCAAGTCCGGTTCCATGTGAGCAAGCATAAGACAGCTAATATCCGTGGACTCATCCTTAGCCCGACGGTAGGCATTGGTGGCTGTGACAGTCGCATTCTCATTCGGCTCATCTAGAAGTGGGTTGTCTAGGACATGGTCCTTCTTTTCTTGTTTGAGAACAATTCTCAGATTTCGATACCAGTTGGTAAAATTAGTGTCGTTTAGTTTATCTTTCTCAAGGATAGTTCTCAACGCAAAACCGGATATCTGAGAGTGACTACTACTTGGTGCCATGATCTACAACAGAAAATATGAAAAACACTTAAGACATGTATTCATAAAAGAGCAAGCATATTAAACATTTTAATATTTTATGCTCCCACTAGAACCAACACCCCTCCGATGGTTGCTTAGTGATTCAGGATCCTAAATAAGCAAGTCGGCTAGTGAGCTTTAGCATCACCGCTAGCCGCCAAGTGATCTAGGTAGACAACTCCTTATCAATCGCATCTCATGCGACTCCTGTTGGATGGGTGGCATCACATGCCTCGGCTCCCATCCGACTTTTCCCTGAGTCCCACAACCGTTGTGATAGACCCGTCTAGCTTACCGAGTGTTTCTGCAGTAAGAGTCCGACTCAAACCCACCTAGTCGGAAAGAATTGGCAGCACCTCAATTTTATGAGCCCACTACCAAAAATGTCCGACTTGTGATGGTGCAAACACTGGCGGGAAAACCGACTAGACCTTCTTTGAGGGATTTAAATTTTACCGACTATCTAATAGAGGTAAAACAGAGACATAACAATAACACAAAATAAAGCTATTATAATGTGAAATGGTATGGCTCTCTTCATGGCAATCTCCATCTCCACAAAGCCTGTAATCCGACCCGTGCCAACTCTTGTCACTTGCCGTCTTACTCCATGTCGCCGACATGTACAATGCCTTGCATGCCTTCCGGGTTCTCCAAACAGCTACACTAGCTTAGTAAAGTAAATTACATAGAGAATCCGACACGCAGGTCGTTATACAATAAAATGACAGCACCTAGGCTCCAGCCGGCTGACAAAAACCGTGATTCGCAGATCACGTATGGATTACACACATACATCACATGCACATGAACCATACCATTCACAACTTCCTGCAAAACAAGTTATGCATAGATACAATATCTACCGATGCTGTGAAACTCGCAACGACATCTAAGGCGCTACGATCCGAACATGGATTCCGACCATCATTCCGATTCGATCAAACTCTTTGATCTTCGATCACCGCTTCTGGATTTATGTGTCACAGTCTACCCCGATGGCGGAAGCCGACCGGTAGGGGTATGTCGTTCCACGACCTCAGCAGTATGATCACGGAAATCAGATCTACCATTCCCCGAGTACAGTTGATCCAATCAACCTCGTACAAAACCGATCTATCTCATAGATCGACCACCAAACAGCACATAGATCTCATCTACATCCTACCGCATATCACATATGCGAGATCTCGAGCCTAAAACCAGAAGCTATCGCTCTGATATCACTGTTGGGCCACGCAGAGATAAAACAAAAACTTTTCCTCTAACGTGGTGATCCCAAGATCTAGCTGAGGTAGAAGGCCACGAGGTTTACCACTAGACGCGCGGTTGCGGATTACTGATGAAGCGCGTCAGTTGATGCAGTGTAGTGCTCACGATCCGATCGTCCTGGTGCTGATCGCACAACACCTCTACTGGTATCCACACATACAAGGAGGAGCACCAGCGGCGAACTGCTAGGTTCGTTACGGCGGCAGGACTGCTGTGGAGCTAGGGTTTCCAACACATGGAATGACCTAACCGAACAACGGTTAACCTTTCTGGGTTACGGTGCTCCACTATATATAGGGAGTGAACGTGGGCTCTGCTCGCGCGACCCATTCACTAAAGCCCATATAACACTAGTCACCGTGAGTCCAACTCACTAACTCAGTCCTAATCCGGTTTAGGTCCAACCCAACCAGATTACAGGTTCAGATCCAATCCGAACATGCTCCCGCTCTTAAGTGTGTGACCCCGCAGGCTCATGGCTACTTGGACACGATTGGAGTCCGACTCTCAATCGATCAGTCGGTAGCGGCTCCTAGCAGAACGTGCCGACTCCCAAGTACCAAAGAGTCATGACGACTTTTCTTTCTAATGCGACTTACGTCCGAGTCCCTTTTGCCTCACGATATACCTTGTCAGACTATAGGCGAATATTTGTCATCCCTTAAATAGTCCGACTCTCTTCTCAATCCGAGATAAGTGATTCACCCGACTAACTCTTAGTCGATCGCCTCGGTTAACACTTAACCGAGTCGTGCATGGCCATGCTTTCCGAATCATATCTCACGAGAGGGCCCAGAGAATATCTCTCCGAGTGGAGGGGCAAAATCCCATCTTGGTTATTCACATCACGCAGCTTGATTCTCAGTCGACCCGAACCCTGCCTTTATAACTGCCCAGTTACGGATCAGCATTTGACAGAACCTAAGTCGTTGATCCTCAACTCGGACTATGCAACAACCTCAGGTCTAAGGATTACATTGATTGAGATATACAAATGACAACTTGTTCTTTGTACCTCAATATGGGTCAATCTGACTCGCTAAACTCTTTAGCCTAGTCTGTGTAAGTTGGAATAGCATCTCCATGCCCATGACAAGTGGAACCGAGTCATCAAGCCAACTTTCACATTGGTCTAAGTTGTGTGTCCAACACAACCTCAATGACCAAGGATATTTAGTACAAACAACATGAATGCATACTTCCACAACCGAATCACATATTCAATAATACACATCAGATGTTTATACAAAGACTACTTAATATCTTTATGAATACAATGGGAAATCTCATCATACATGATTGCCTCTAGGGCATATTCCCAACACAAAGACATTGGTATTTAACTATACATGCTTTGGACTATGTGTCATGTGTATGGCTCCACTATTCATGTTAATAGATTCTTTCAAACAGAAAAGAAAATACTAAAAGAGAATCTCAAAATATATGGTAGAAAAGAAAAGACTAGAATTGTTCAGCTTAGGAATATAGAGGATATATGTGTTATGGCTGTATTCTTTGCTTGTTAAACAATGTGGTTCTTAAGTATTGGATACTAAATTAGTTGGTGTGAATCGTCATACGAAACAACACAATTCATGAACTGCAATGGCCTAGGTAACTAGCAACAGAATATGTGATGATGTTCATCGAGAACAAATAAAGTATTGATGTGTTTCTCATTGACATAAAAGCTTGCCTTCAAGATTTGTTTTATCAGGTATTATGAGAACAAAAGCGTTGTTCAAATAATTGTCATAATCCATAAAAGACGGATGATTTACAAATGTCGTTGGATAAATCACATCCATAAAATAAATGCTAAAAATGTTGAAAGACAATTGATTGAAAGATCACTTAGGAAGTGACATCGCCGTTTAAATTATATTGGAAAGAAAACATGAAGAAACTCCATGTGGATAGAATTTTGGAGTCTTTTGATTTTTTATCAAATGACGCTTGTGGAACTTTTGCTAGAGATAATTAAAACTCCGTTCATAGGCCAAAAGGGAACAAATGATTAGATTATTGGAATTTGTACATATTTGATGTATGAAGTCCATTACGTGTAGTCAAGAGCGATGGATTTCAACTTCATATGCTTTCTCCGAAAATTTGAGTGAATATATGAATATTTACTTAATGAGGATGAAGTGTGAAACATTTGAAAAGTTCAAAAACTTTCAAGATGAAGTGCAAAATCAATGTAAGAAGAAAATAAAGAATTTATGATAGGATCATAAAGGAAGACATTTGAGTTACAAGTTTAGCATAATACCTTAGATTTGAGGAATCGTTCCGTGGATTTGCATTTCCCGAAACACCATAAGAGTATGGAGCGTTCGAGATATGTAATGAAACCCTGTATGACATGGTAAGATCAAAGGTGTAAATTATAAAACTGCCATTATATTTTAAAGATTAAAGCTTTAGAGACTACCGTATTTCCACTGAAAAGAGCTCCATCATAATTAGTTGAAATGACACCATATAAAGTTATGGTTTGGGATAAAACCCAAGTTGTCCTTTCTTAAACATTGGTATGCTATGCATAAGAAAGATGTTTGCAACCAAAATCGGATGAACATATCTTTATATGTTATTTTGGATAATAGTTGAGTATTCCTCCATAACACCAAAGACAAAAATGTTTGTCGCTTAGAACGTCAAGTTTCTTTGAGAAAGGATTTTTCCGTGAAAAGTTAAGTGGGAGGACAATACAACTTTGATAAGGTTAAAAGAACCTTAGCTATATGTGCAAAGTTGCGCAGCGCCGAAAAGTGTTCCGGAGGCAGCAACAATGCTCATGGCTCATGTGCCTCAAAGGTTGTTGTCACGGAGGTCTAAGTTCCTATTGAACCAAGTAGGTCGGGTAAACAATCAAATACCAATATTTCAGAGTTAAATCATTATTTGACAATAATGATCCGACTACATGGAAAGAAGCGATGATGGGCCCTGACTCCATCAAATTGTTTGAAGCCATAAAATCCATGATAGTTCCATATACGAGAGATCAAGCTTTGAACTTGAAAGACCCTCTAAAAAGGTGCAAGACCCTACAGTCGTATTTGGATCTATAAAGAAATAGACATGGATGTTTCACATCTATGAAATTATCAACATGTCGGGAAAGAGTTCACGACAATATTCAAATAGTTGACTATGACAAGATTCGATCTTTCATTAAGCGATATTTAGTCTAGACGGATTAATGTAGCAACCACTACATATAATTTTGTTATGTGGTAGATGAATAAAAACAAGTGCTTCTAATAGAATGGTTACCTAGGACGTGTGCATGACATGGTCCAAAGGGTTTTGTTAATTCAAAGGATGCTAAAAGCATATGCAAACTTCAATGGTTAAAGTAAGCATCACGGAGTTGGGATCTTCACTATGGTGAAACTGTTAAAAGAGTTTAATTTCATCGGAGACGATGAAGATGCTTGCATTTGCAAGAAATTAAGTGGGAGCGCTAAGACATGTTCCTAACACATTATGTGGAAGACATATTGTTGATTGTAAATGATGTATCTTTTTATTGACACGGGTTAAGAATTTCATCTCGATGAAAGGCTTAAGCAGAACCCGAATATTTGGCATCAATGTATATATGGATAAATTGTGACGCCAATATGGTTGTGCCAGAAGTACATAGATGAGATATTGAATGAGTTCAATATACAAACTACAAGAAAGGTTCTTGTTGCACAGGAAGGATTGAATAAATATTTAAGTATTTTTGATACTTGATAGATAAAATCACAAAGATTATTTTATCAATCATGTTGTTATGTGTACAAATCCAGATATGTCCTATGCTCTAAATGTTATGAGCGTATACCAGAATGATTCATAAGATGATTATTGGACGATAGTAAAGATATTCTTATGATATTTTAGAAGAACTAAGAATATATTATTTTGTAGAAGTGACAAATAGATGGTTAGTTCATTGTAAAAGTATTACATTGATACTAGTTTTGTCACAAAATACAAATTAAGTTTATCTCAATCTAAAATAAGGGTGGCACAATATGATGGAAAGTAAGTTCCATAATGGATTTGGATGAGTTCCAAAGTTAAGACATTGTGACAGATATTACAACAAAAGGCTAAGTATATGACTGCTATTATAGCAGCAAAAGAGGGCATTTGTGTCAAGTATTTTGTTATCAAACTAGGTGTGGTTCACAGCAGGATAGTACTATGAAGATATATTGTACGACAATATTATCAACATGTTTTAACCCCAAGGAACTAAAGGTCTCACCAAAGGACCAAATTTATACAAAGCCATCTCATTAGAGAATGAGTGATGTGTAGAGACGCAAAGACATGCAATTACACACGGACCTGAAAGTGTCGGATCCGGAGATCAGTTGACCACTAGCAATCGTGTAAATACAACACCGTAAAGCCATAGGTGTTGAATGCACAAAGGTTTGAAACTATATTATTGACTCTAGTGCAAGTGGGAGACTTTTGGAGATATGACCAAGAGGCAATAAAAAGTGGTTATTATCATATCTTCATCCTTATGATAAATGATTACATACCATCCTATAATTGTATTAACCGGAAACATTAATACTTGTGTGATTTGTAAACATAAAAGAGTCCCTAGTAAAGCCACTTGTTAAACTATCTTGTTGGTTAATATATGATCATGGTTTCCTGATCATGAACATAGAGATGTTATTAACAACTGGGTCATATCATTAGGAGAATGATGTGATGGACATACTCCTATAGTTAAGCGTAGCATAAATATCAAGTCATTTAATATAGTTCATTTGCTATAAGATTTTTGATACATAGTAACCTAATTCCTTCGACCATGAGATCATGCTAATCACCATAACCGGAAGGATGCTTTGATGACATCAAACACCACACCGTAACTGGGTGGTTATAAAGGTGGTATTGAGTGTTCGGAAAGTATGTGTTGAGGCACATGGATCAAGAGTGGGATTTGTCCATCCATATGACGGATAGATATACTCTGGGCCCTCTCAGTGGAATGTCATCCAATTAGCTTGCAAGCATGTGACTGGCTCACAAGGGATCACATATCACGGGAACTAAAAAGAGTACTTATCGGTAACAAGGTTGAACTAGGTATGCAGAGATACCGACGATCAAACCTCGGATAAGTAAACTATGGCGAGACAAAGGGAAATTGGTATCGTATGTAAGTGGTTCATTCGATCGCAAAGTAATAGTAGAAATATGTGGGAGCCATATGAATTTCCAGATTCCTCTATTGGTTATTGATCGGAGAAGTGTCTCGGTCATGTCCGCATAATTCATGAACCGTAGGGAGACACACTTAAGGATTCGATGTTGTTTAGTAGATATGGAATGTAAGTAGGGAGACCTAATGTTGTTCGGAGTCTCGGATGGGATCTGGGATATCATGAGGAGATCCGGAATGGTTCGAAGAATAAGATTCATATAAGGAAAGTCCGATTCCGGAGTTCGGGAATGATTTCGATGTTATCATCGGAGAGGTTCTAGAAGGGTCTAGAAGGTTCACCGGACTGGAAGGGGAATGATCCATGAATGTGTCATGGTTAAGTGGAATGATTGGATCATATCCTAGGTCACTTTGGTTGGGCATTTGCAAGAGAGAAATAAAGCTCTAAATTGAAAGTCAAAAGGGAGGTTTGAAAAGTCAAACTGGAACAATAGTTTCCTAGTGGAAGAAGGAAAGAGTCCTTCCTTCTATCCAACTTGGGTTTGGGTATGGATTCAAACTCCCCTCTCCCAAGCTGCCCTCCCTCTCATAAATAGAGGGGGAGGGTGATGACCCACAAGTGTAGGGGATCGCAACAGTCTTCGTGGGTAGTATTACCCAATTTATTGATTCGACACAAGGAGAGCCAAAGAATACGTGTAAGCGTTAACAACTGAGTTGTCAGTTCAGCTGCACCTGGAAATAGTTCTTGCTCACAGAAGTTTATAAGTAGCAACAGTTTGTAGTAGCAACAGCAAAGCAACAACAACAGTGAAACAGTAGCAATAGTAACAGTAACGGTAATAGTAGGATTCGAGTGCGGTAGGCATAGGGATGGATGGACGGGCGTTGCATGGACGAGTCTAAACATGTAACTTCAAAGAACTAGGGCATTGCAGATAAATAATAATAAGCATCCAAATACTAAACAATCCTAGGCATGTGCTCCAAATATAGTCATACGTGCTCGCAATGAGAACTTGCACGACATCTTCTGTCCAGCCAGCCCATGGCAGCGGGGCCTCTAGGGAACTACTGGCAATTTAAGGTGCTCATTTTAATAGAGTACCTGAGCAAAGCATTAACACTCCGTGAACACATGTGATCCTCACACCACAGCCATCCCTCCGGTTGTCCCAATTATTGTCAATTTGGGGCCTTTGGATCCGGACAATGATATGTGTACACAACTTGCAGATAAGATCATAAACAATACTATCATAATGATTCAATAATAAGTTCAGATCTGAGATCATGGCACTCGGGCCCTAGTGACAAGCATTAAACACAACAAGTTGCAAAAAAGTCAAATAGCACAAGAGATACTAGGCACTATGCCCTAACAATCTTATTCGATTACATGATAGAACTCATCCAATCCCTACCATCCCCAAGCCTACAATGGGGGATTACTCACTCATGGATGAGGGAAACATCGGTGGTTGATGGAGATGCGTTGGTGATGATGATGGTGATGATCCTCTCTAAATTCCCCGTCCCGGCAGGGTGCCAGAACAGAGTTTCTGGATCCGAATCTTGGTTTCTCGTGGCGGCGGTGGAGCAGAACTCTTTCTGGAAAACTATCAAACCCCCCTGAGTTTTTAGGTCAGAAGGCAACTTATAGACGCGGAGGGAGGACGAGAAGCTGCCTAGGTGGCCAAATCTCCCCCAGGTGCATGGTTAGTGGGCCCGCGCCTGGGGTGGGTCTGGGCCCCCCAGGCCTCCCCTCTGTCTCCCCTTCTGGCGAAATATAATTTTTGGCATATTTTCCGGGATTTTTCCTGATAGTTCATTTTCTGCACAAAAACAAGACACCAAGGTAATTCTGCTGAAAACAGCGTCAGTCCGTGTTAGTTGTATCCAAATCACATAAGTATAGAGGAAAAACAATATCAAAGTGTTCGAGAAAGTAGATACATTTTGGACGTATCAACTCCCCCCAAGCTTAGCTTATTGCTTGTCCTCAAGCAATTCAGTTGAAAACTGAGTGCGATAAAATAACTTTCACGAACACTTTGCTTCATATGATGTAAATATTCTCAGCACAGGAGTAGATTCTTAGACAATTCATAATAAGAAGTATGCAACTAAGTCTACTCAATAGTCATTGCAAGCTATGAAGAGAAACCAACTCAATAATAATAAGTAGCATGAAACATAAACATAAGCAACATTGCAATGCTCATAATAAGGTATGATAGAGTGGTATCTCGCTTGCCTTTGTTTGAAGAGCACAATATAAATGTTGAGGCACCTCTGAAGTTCAAGTGAAGACTAGAGATAAAGATATCAGAGATACAAGCATCAAAGTCATGACATAATTAACCATGTTTTGGAACAAACACAAGAATGACAACTATGCTCTCAAGAAGGTGCTTGTAGAATAAGTGGTGACTCAACAAAATTGTGAAAATGGTATTGTGAAGGTTTCAAAGGCTTCCCAATGCTGAAAGGAAGGTACTCATTAGCTTTGAGCTCTCATTGCCCCTATCATAGGCATATTCATGTGGTTAAGGTGAGAGTGAGGTCCACTCTGAGTCATATGCTTGACAGACCATAAAATGGAAATCCCAAGTCCCTTGAGTACGAGGTTTGCTCTGCATGCTACTCAACTTTGGTCACCTGAAAGTTCTTGTCATTCTAAATACATGCATATCATCGAGAACCGCCAACGGGATACCCCTTGCACATGGTACAGGAGCTTCCCATAACCAAAATGATAAGGCAAGCAGACAATGAGCATCTCGGCAATCTTTTTATTTACCATATGCATAGCTTTTTATTCAGGACGCTTCATAGATGCTCATTACAGTGATGCTGCAAGTTTCCACCATGATTAGGCATGGCTTAGGCTAGTGGCCCAGGCGTTTCTCTAACACAATGTATAAACTCCATGAACTAACAACTTCCCCTTTTATTTCACATCGTCGACATCCATAAACAAAAGAGCAAAGTATCAACTGGATAGAATTATCCAAAAAGTGTTGAAAGCGTTCCCCGTGACAGCACGGTTCTGCTGACTCCCAGTATGTAATAAGCAAGCATATAACTTTCATGGATTAGTCACAATGGTTCAATATTATTAAGTGCAAGGAATAAAGTGTGCCATCAAGTTCGTGAGAGCTTTACTAACCAACTTTCTCAAAACAGACAAACATTTTATTTTGGAAGAAAACATGGCATATAGAATATGCACTGAAATAGCAAATGATGCTAACAGGTAGATATGGTGGACACAGCTGGCAATATTGGTTTTAGAGAGTTGGAAGCTCAAGTAGAGCACGTACTCAGTGCAAGTGAAGGCTAGCAATAGAGAGGGAGCGACAAACGAGAGAGCAATAACTGTCATAATCATGCTTGCAACAAAACAGGACTAATTATGGCATAAAAGTGATACAAGAACTCTGAGACAAAATAAATCATCGAGGCTTACTGACTATTGATTAATCATATGCATGCGTGAGCATGTGCCAAGTCGATTCACATGAACAGTCAGAGGAGGATACCATAATATCATACCAAAGTATGAATAAAACAATGCAAACAAACATTCATATGACATGCTACAAACTATTAGCAAGCTGGAGCTAATCATAGACAAGCAAGAACTAATGAGCATCCATAATGACATACACCTTACACAAACAGGCTAAGCATGCTCACAATGATGAGTATATGTACAAAAATGAAACAAATAGAGTTCGTTACCAGCCTCTGTAACATCCCAAAAATACTAAATTTGGATCATCAAACTCTAATCATCAAAATTAGGGTTAACAAAAACTTTTCCAATTAAAATATAAAAGCATTCATATGAGTGTGCATTAAAATTTGGATTCTTTTGAATTTCCATGATTCTGTGTTTATTTGCTTGTAAAATGATTCTTAGGTGAAATAAACATCATCTAAACAATGCCCAAACTTTTCCCAAAGACAAACAAATCAAAACAAACAAATTAAGTGAATGGTCACTTTGGCCAATTTAACTCCCATGCCTACTTTGGCTACCTCTAACTTTCAGAACTTAACAGAAACATGTATAGATCTTTGCACCCCTTGATAGTACTCATAACAAGGTACTAAGGCCCACTTTGTGATCATCCAAAAACATTTGAATGCATAGTTTAAATCACAGTTTAAAATTGAATCTATGTCATATGGGAAGATCCCACTATTTCAAAAACCACTCAAACAAGCTCAATTTTTAAAACCCAAGCATCCACAGAATCCTCAACACATGCCTAGCACACCCAGCAAAAATCTTTTCAAAATTCAAAACTTAAGTTCATGCGGCCATTTCATCAAATAGGTTGCAGATTCAAATCAACAAAATCACAAACACTATTTTGAGCAGTGTTTTGATCCAACCTTGTTCCCTATCTGGTTACACTAGCCTCAGTAGATCATCTAGCAACCTTAACTAAGCCCTAGCACCACTGTGAACTCGCCAATATCATCAATGGTGAACAGGCCGAGAGCACCCATGTCACCCTAGTGTGGACAACAATCTAGGAGAAGAACTAGCCATGCCAACCTTGTCTGGGAGGTAGACCATGCCTCACCGCCCCCTCTCGACCAGCCCTAGCTCAAGGACAACAACCGGAACCGCCAGGAATGTCGCGCCCGCGCCACTGTCGACCATGCCGACGCGCACCGCAGAGCACGCGCCGTTCCCACGCAACCCGACCACCTTGATCCCTTGCCGCCCGCCAGCATGCACCCCACCGTCCTAGGAGACCACCAGACATGCCCATTTCACCGCCCGTGCCCCGTAGCCACCGCTCGCCGCAGAGTTCGCCGCCTCTTCGTCGCAGAGCATCGCGCGTTCCCGACCGTTTGACACCGCCGCTACAAGCGCATTTAAACCTTAGAGCATTGCCAGGAGACCAACGATCGATCGCCACCCTTGGCCATGCCTCTAGCCGCCCGTAACCGTGTCGCCTGCCCATCCCTCTCGGTCTTGCCGTCGAGCCTATAAAAGGAGGTGACCCCCAGCCGATTGAAGCACACCATTTCACTCCCCTCACCTCACTGATCGTTCCACCCCTTAGCTGGAGCAAGGCAAGGAGCGCATCACCGGAATTTGGCCGGAGCTCGCCCCTGTAGAGGAGAAGAGGAGCCGTTGATTTCGACCACCCCAGGAGCTGCCGTGACCACCCCTGAGTTCGCCATCGTCGACTTTGTTGTTTGTCTGCTGCCGTCGTCACTGGAGCCCTGGTATGCCCCGTATGCACCCCAACTGAGTCGCTAGGGTTCGAGCTCGCCGGTGACTTGTTCATCATCGACGACGACCCTCAGCCGTTGATCTCACTTCTAATCCAACGCACCACATCGCCCCGTACCGCTTCGCGTCTAATGAGACACTGACCAGTAGACCCCCTGTCAGTTGTGCCCCGCGCTGCGGAGTGACACTGGGCCGGCCCATTACCCCTTCCCGCGCAGCCCAGTCGTTTGAATTTAGCTTTTTCCATTTTAATTCAAACATAGTTCTGTACCTAGTTTCAAAAAGTCAACCCAGCTCGATTCAGTGAACCAAATTGAATGAAACCAATTTTGTTAGAAATATATTGAAATGCTTAATCCAAGCCCTTTGGATTCAAATCATTTGGACCTATAGATCAACCTTGGTAAAAATAACATGTCCGAAGCTTTTCTGCATTCAAACATTTTTCAAATTTAAACCATAATAGATTTTGAGTTGATTCCAACTCTAAAAAATCACATTAGATCATACCTTTCAGAATATATAAAAACATATGGGTTTACTTACAAAAATAATGTTCAGGTAATAAAAGAATGCCACATAGGCATTTCTAGTCACTTTAATTATTTAAAATAAAAGGTTAAACCTTATTAAATTGTGACACCAATTTAAGTCACATTCCCATGTACTGAAATATGTGGTGATGACATGTGTCAACATGATCCCGTGTTTGAGTTGGAGAATATTAAATCTTAAGTAGTTTTTCAATGAGTAGAAATTACTTTTCTAAAAATAAATAAATAAGACAAATTCTTTAATCTTGTAATGATAGTGATGATGCTAGATCATCTATAGAACCCCTTTGTGTGATGATTGAAAGTAGTTAAGTATTGTTTGGTGATTGTGTACCTCGTATTTATTCATAGACGCTAGTACCGACCAAGGATACGAGGAGGAAGGAGGATACTACGAAGAAGAAGCCGAGGAGAACTTCAACCACTACTCTACACAAGGCAAGCTAACACTTGCAGGATATTCTACTTATGCAAGCCTATACTGATACCTATGCAAGCAAATACTTGCTTGTTACCATGCTAACTATATGCCTTAAGCATATGTGATCATACCCACTTGATAACCCAATCCTATTTTTACTTGCAAGCTTTCTACTTTATTTCTTTAGCAAAGCTATTACTTAGAGTATACTTAAGTGATTGGTAGATTCTAGGAGGATAATTGAAGGTTGCATAAAGAGCATTAAATTTGGCCTAAGCTAGATAATCTTGATGTCATCCTAAGGCATGAGATTTAACTTAGCTAAACTCCACTAGTTTACCACCCCTCATTAGTACTCACCCCCACTTGTAGATGCTAGTGCTAAGCATAAAACTTGATCAACTTTAGAAGGGAATACTTGGTGGAAAATGGTTATGAAAAGCTTGGAATGATGGATCATTCTAATGAGATGTTTTGACATGTGTTTCCGAACACCAGATGATTTTAATGACGAAAATTCTGAGGCATGAGCCTTATCCCTTTATAAAACTGATGGTTGTCTGGATGGGATACCATTCCAATCTTACCGTACAACCACAATACCTGAGAATTGGGTAGGGCTTGACTGAAAACTTATATACCTTAGTATGGGTTCCCTCATGGCCAATGATTGAGCTGAGGCTACCTTGTGAAGATTGTCCACCTGTGCAGTACCCAAGATGACAGTTGGTCATGGTTGGGAGGCCAAACTCACAGGAGAGGTGCCTATACTAGGGCATGTAATTGAAAGGTTAGGATTGATTATCCGCATACTAAGTATGGTGAATTCAGGATCTGTTCCTGACGGATGTATCGAATGTTGTGGTGAAAGTGTACAATCTCTACAGAGTGTCAAACTATTCGAATAGCCGCGTCCGCGGTTATGGACAGTTGGAGCGGCCATACTGTTCCCCCGTCAGATATTTTCAAAATGACTTGTGAAATGGATTGAGAATTTGACTTGACCACAACAGAGTTGTGATATGAAATACAAGTTCCCACTTAGGTGTTATAAAATTTCAAATAGCTTTACTTGCTTCTGAACTTAGTAGAGGTAAATCTGGCTTTTTGCAAAACAACCATAGAGCTTAGTGTCCTACTACAAAAACCCCCTTCACTTGTTAGTATTAGTTTGCGAGTACTTAAAGAGTACTCATGGCTTTGTCCCTGGCTATTCCCGTGGCCAGACTATGAAGAGGAGTATCAGGATGATGGACCCTAGGAAGGTTACGACAATTAGGATCATCTCCCATCGTCAGCATTGCATGTGACCCCGAAGATGGAGCTTCGCCTACGCTACCTTTATTAATACGTATTTCTGCTGCCTGAGTTGTATTAAGAACTGGATCATGAGATCCTTATTTTTGTAAGACCTTATGTATGGTTTGTAATGGATGATGTACTATGGTATCCAATTCTCTTATGTCTCGCAAAAATGGTAATCCTGGGATTGCGATGTATGGCATAACAGGCATCTGGGATTAAAAATCTGGGTGTTGACAAGTTGGTATCAGAGCCATCCTGACCATAGGAGACCCTAGTTAGACTGGACGTTTGAATCAAAAACTTAGTTTCAAAACCAAAGGAAGCAAATATTTACAAAAACTTATTCCCATTCTTATCACCTTGACTCTTTCATAAAAATTCATGTTCCTCAAAAACTCTTGCAAAATACATAAAATTTGACACACTTGATCACTCTACTAACTTACTCATCCTATATTCTTATAGATGGACATGAAGTACAGCAAGTTTTATCAGTTGGGGAATGGAGGAGACCTTATCTTTGAGCGGGATTTGGACCAGCTTTCGGAACATCTGGAGCGTCCGCACCCCAAGTTCTTCGGAGCTCAGCTCAAAGATCAAGGAGGAGAAGATCTGCAGTGGCTAATTGTTGCAAGTCTCCGAGGAAAGATTGAACCTCCCACTGCCGAGGGAATTCAGTTCACCTTACGAGAGAACAACTGGCTCGATGGACTTGCCAGGGCCATGCAGGAAGCTCTTGCCCGTCTGTGTGGGCAGAGTATCAACCAAATCAAGGGTACCCGCTTTGAGTTTTGTCCAAGGCGTGATGCTATGGGACAGCCACTGGAAGCCCCATACTACCACGAGCTGAAGACTCAGTTGGACCACCTTAGCTTCATGATGTACGATCGTCAGCAGGAATTGGACAATTGTCGTGACTACTCCAACCACAAGTCTGCCATCATCAAGACGAAGTATCAGACCATCACCATTCTAGCGAAGGATCGCAAGTCTCGCCGCCGTCAGTTGGACAAGAAGGAGAGCGTCATTGCCCGTCTTCGCCACTGTATCTCAAATTTGGAGGAGACCATCCATGAGAGAGATATGCAGTTGGAGGAAAGGGAGAATGACGGAGAGGATCTTCGTGGAGACCCCTACTCCTATCTCAGCGATGACGATGATTTTCTGGAGGATTAGGCTATGGATTTCTTCACCGATGAGGATTATTTCGCCTTCATCGATGACGATGAGGATGATGAGGATGACGACTACACCGACTCCGAGGAGTAGTAGCACTTGAGCACTAGCGTAGTGAGTTGTATTTGGTCCCACTGTATCGTAATTTCTAGAATGGTTCTTAAAACCATCTGTTTACCTTTGTTGTGGTGTGTGTTTGTATCGTGTGCTATGAATGAATGAATGAAAAGCAAGTTGCTAGAAAATCTGAGTCAAACTTTTAAAAAAACTTTTCAAAGTCGCTGAACCATAGAAATTTCCCTCTTTTCTCATGATCTATCTCAATCTTCAGATGCCACGTGGAGGAAGTGGTTCATCCCTGGACCCGATGTTGCAGATCTTGCAAATGTTGGTTTCTGACCGCGAAGCTGAAAGAGCTGAACATCAAGCCAACCTAGACACCCTTTAGCAGATAGCTCAGCTAGCCCACAACAATCAAGGCCAAGGAAACCAGGACAACCATGGACCTAAGCTCAAGAATTTCCAGAACACCAACCCACCTGTTTTCACTAAGTCGGAAGAGCCCTTAGATGCTGACAATTGGTTGCAAACCATGGAAAATAACCTAGAAGTCGCCGGAGTTGAATCTAACGAGAAAGTTCTGTTCGCCACCCATTATCTAGCGGGAGATGCAAGAGCATGGTGGAACAGCATTCGTGCAATGAACGGAGGACAGATGATGACCTGGGAGGAATTCAAGGTCAAGTTCAGCAGAACCCATGTGCCCCGGGTTTGATCAAGAGAATGAGAGATGAGTTCAGAGAACTGAAGCAAGGACGGATGACCGTAGTGGAATACCGTGACAAATTCTTGTCATTAGCTAGGTATGCCTCGGATGAGATCGACACCGAAGCCAAGAAGAAGGAGAGATTCTTGAATGGTTTGCATGATGAGATGTAGACTGTGTTGGTCAATATCCCCTTTGCTGATATTGAAGCCCTTGTCAACTCTGCCATCTAGATGGGAGGAAAGATCAACCAAGCCAATGAGAACCGCAAGCATCGCATGATGCATCAGCCAGGAACCCATCAGACCCCAAAGTATCGCCCTAACCCATCTCCAGGATTTGCCCTGAGAACCAACAGACCCCTATGAACCGTTCGACCTATCCCAACTATGGAAACCCGAGGCCCGGAGGAAATCACAACAACCCCGGCAACTCTAACAATTTCAACCGTGCACCACCCAAGTTCAACAACAACAATACTGCCACCAACACCAACACTGCCCCAAGGACTGGAAGCAATGATGTGCCTGTTGCAGCAAAGGACAAGTCGCAAGTGACTTGTTATGAATGTTGAAATAAGGGTCACTACTCCAATGAGTGCCCCAAGAAGAATGCCGTAGCCCCCAATGCAAATGCCCCAGCTCAGCAGCAGCGTCGTGTTCAGCCTGGAAGAAGGTTTGCCCCAGGGAATTCACTCAACCGCAACGGCCGTCTTTTTCTCATGCATGCTGAAGAAGCCCAGGAAGCGCCAGACGTCGTGCTGGGTATGTTTTCTGTTAATTCAGCACTAGCTCGAGTGTTGTTTGATTCTGGTGCATCACACTCATTTGTCACCGAAGAATTTGCATGCACTAGTAAGATTCAACCATCCAAACTGAAGCATGTTATGATTGTTCAAATCCCCGGTTCAACCACCAAAGCTAGGCAAATTTGCAAGGCCGTCCCTATCCGAATCCATGGCATAGATTTTTATGCTAATCTGATAGTACTCGGAACTAAAGGTTTGGAAGTAGTACAAGGAATGGATTGCATGTCCATAACCATGACCAGTACAGCCGGTATATCAGTCGAGCATGTATCTGAAACCTTACCTCGTCAATTCAAGTGCAACAAGAGTATAGCCCAACCTACCATTGACCAAGTCCGGATAGTCTGCGAATACCCCGATGTATTTCCACATGTTTTGCCCGGTATGCCCCCAGATAGGGATATCGAGTTTATCATTGAACTAATCCCCGGAATAGGACCCATAGCCCAGAGACCATATAGTATGAACCCGTCTGAACTAGAAGAACTGAAGAAGCAACTGGATGCCATGTTGGAAATTGGATTAATTCAACCAAGTGCGTCACCATGGAGATCACATGTCTTATCGTAGACAAGAAGGATGGAGGTAACCGTTTGTGTACGGATTATCGGAAGTTGAATGATGTCACTATCAAGAACAAATACCCATTGCCCAAGATAGAAGATTTGTTTGATCAGTTGACCGGTGCCAAAGTGTTTTCTAAGATTGATCTTAGAACAGGCTATCATCAACTCAAGATTCGCGCAGAGGATATTCCCAAGACTGCCTTTACCACGAGATATGGATTATACGAGTATACTGTCATGTCTTTTGGATTAACTAATGCCCCCGCTTATTTCATGAATCTCATGAATAAGATTTTTATGGACTTCCTGGATAAGTTTGTCGTTGTTTTCATCGATGACATTCTGATTTATTACAAATCAGAAGAAGAACATGAGCTACACCTAAGGACCATTCTTGGAACCCTTAGAGAGCATCAGTTGTATGCCAAGTTTAGCAAATGTGAATTCTGGTTACAGGAGGTAGGATTCCTCGGTCACATTGTATCAGCCGGAGGAATTGCCGTTGACCCTGCAAAGGTGAAAGATGTCGAAGATTGGCAAGCCCCAACCACTCAAACCCAAGTTCGTGCATTTCTCGGATTGGCGGGATATTACCGCAAGTTCGTAGAAGGATTCTCGAGTACCGCCAGACCCATGACCCAATTGCTGAAGAAGGACAAGAAGTTTGAATGGACGGACAAATGTGAAGCGAGTTTTCAAGAACTCAAGAGAAGATTGATTTCAGCCCCAATCTTAATCATGCCAGATATCATGAAGCCCTTTGATGTGTATTGTGACGCATCCAAGATCGGTCTCGGATGTGTGCTAATGCAAGAAGGCAAAGTCATATCTTATCTATCTCGACAACTAAAACAACATGAGCAAAATTACCCAACCCATGACCTCAAACTCGCAGCCGTAGTTCTGGCCCTGAAGACATGGAGGCATTACCTGATGGGAAACCGTTGTGAGATCTATTCGGATCACAAGAGTCTGAAGTATATATTCACTCAGAAGGAGCTGAATATGAGATAGAGAAGATGGATTGAGCTAATCAAGGATTACGACCTAGAGTTTCACTATCACCCTGGTAAAGCCAATGTGGTAGCAGATTGCCGTGCCGCTTGAACTCCATGATTTTGAAGGAGAAACCAAGTTTGCACAAGGAGATGGAAGATTTTCGAATGGAATTAGTGAGTGGAGGATTTTTGGCTAGCATAGAACTTCAACCCACTTTGATCAGCCAGATCAAAGAGGCGCAGAAAGGAAATTCTAGTATCGATGGAATCAAGCGTCGCATCGGTACAGGCAAAGTACCAGGATTCACCAAAGACGAAGAAGGAGTTTTGTGGTACAAAGGACGCCTTTGTGTACCAGCAGATTCTGAGTTGAAAGAAGTTATTCTGAAGGAAGCTCATGATACTCTTTATTCTATCCACCCCGGAGGAACTAAGATGTTTCAAGATTTGAAAGAGCAATTTTGGTGGCATAAGATGAAGAGAGAAATCGGAAGCTATATCGCCAAGTGTGATATATGTCAGCGAGTCAAGGCGGGACATCAAAGACCCGCTGGATTGTTGCAACCATTGCAGATTCCGGAATGGAAATGGGATTCTGTTGGAATGGACTTTATCACCGGATTGCCTACTTCTAGTAGGGGAAATGACTCTATCTGGGTCATAGTGGACAAATTGTCCAAAGTCGCCCATTTCTTACCCGTCAAGACCACATATCAGAGTTCGAAGCTAGCGGAGTTATACATAGCTAGAATCGTCAGTTTGCATGGAGTCCCCAAGAACATCATATCGAATCGAGGAACTCAGTTTACCTCGAGATTCTGGAAGAAAGTCCAAGAAGGTTTAGGAACCCGACTAGATTTTAGCACTGCTTATCACCCTCAGACCGATGGACAAACGGAGCGAGTAAATCAAATACTCTAAGATATGTTGAGAGCATGTGTGTTAGAATATGGATCTAAGTGGGAGGACTGTCTGTCGTTTGCAGAATTTTCATACAACAATAGTTATCAAGCTAGTTTGCAAATGGCCCCATTTTAATTCATGTATGGAAGGAAGTGTCGCACCCCTTTGAACTGGTCGGAAGTAGGAGAGAGTCAGATTTTCGGACCCGACATCCTACGAGAAGCAGAAGAGAAGGCTCACAAGATTCGTGAGCACCTCAAGATAGCCCAGTCAAGACAGAAGAGTTACGCCGATAGGAGACGTCGAGACCTCGCCTTCAACATAGGAGATTTTGTGTATCTGAAAGTGTCGCCATTGAAGGGAATGCAGTGTTTCCAGCTAAAAGGAAAGTTAGCCCCCAGATATATCGGACCCTTCAAGATTCTGAACCGTCGAGGAGAAGTGTCGTATCAATTGGAACTACCCGAAGAGATGTCAGCCGTGCACAATGTGTTCCATATCTCATTACTTCGCAAGTGCCTCGAAGTTCTAGAGAAGACTGAAGTGTTCAAGAATATTGATCACCAGACCATAGAAATCAACAATGACCTGACCTATCCCGGAGTACCCATCCGTATTTTGGAGGAAGCTTTCAGAACTACCAGAACCCGAAGCATCAAGTTTCTCAAGATGCAGTGGAGCAACCACACAGAAGAGGAAGCTACCTGGGAGCGCGAAGATCACATCAGGACGGAGTTTCCCGATCTCTTCAAATCCTAGGTAATCTTTTTCATCCTTTTTCAAATCTCGGGACGAGATTTTGTTTAAGGGGGGAAGTTTTGTAACATCCCAAAAATACTAAACTTGGATCATCAAACTCTAATCATCAAAATTAGGGTTAACAAAAACTTTTCCAGTTAAAATATGAAAGCATTCATATGAGTGTGCATTAAAATTTGGATTCTTTTGAATTGCCATGATTCTGTGTTTCTTTGCTTGTAAAATGATTCTTAGGTGAAATAAACATCATCTGAACAATCCCCAAACTTTTCCCAAAGACAAAAATATAAGTGACTGGTCACTTTGGCCAATTTAACTCCCATGCCTACTTTAGCTATCTCTAACTTTCAGATCTTAACAGAAACATGTATAGATCTTTGCACCCCTTGATAGTACTCATAACAAGGTACTATGGCCCACTTTGTGATCATCCAAAAACATTTGAATGCATAGTTTAAATGACAGTTTAAAATTGAATCCATGTCATATGGGAAGATCCCACTATTTCAAAAACCACTCAAACAAGCTCAATTTTCAAAACCCAAGCATCCACAGAATCCTCAACACATGCCTAGCACACCCAGCAAAACTCTTTTCAAAATTCAAAACTTAAGTTCATGCGGCCATTTCATCAAACAGGTTGCAGATTCAAATCAACAAAATCACAAACACTATTTTGAGCAGTGTTTTGATCCAACCTTGTTCCCTATCTGGTTACACTAGCCTTAGTAGATCCTCTAGCAACCTTAACTAAGCCCTAACACCACTGTAAACTCACCAATATCATCAATGGTGAACAGGCCGAGAGCACCCATGTCACCCTAGTGTGGACAGCAAGCTAGGAGAAGAACTAGCCATGCCAACCTTGTCTGGGAGGTAGCCCATGCCTCACCGCCCCCTCTCGACCAGCCCTAGCTCAAGGAAAACGACCAGATCTGCCAGGAACGCCGCGCCCGCGCCACTGTCGACCATGGTGACGCGCACCGCAGAGCACGCGCCGTTCCCACGCAACCCGACCACCTCGAGCGCTCGCCGCCCGCCAGCATGCACCCCACCGTCCCAGGAGACCACCAGACATGCCCATTTCACCGCCCGTGCCCCGTAGCCACCGCTCGCCGCAGAGTTCGCCGCCTCTGCCTCACAGAGCATCGCGCGTTCCCGACCATTTGCCACCGCCCCTACAAGCGCATTTAAACCTTAGAGCATCGCCAGGAGACCACCGATTGATCGCCACCCTCGGCCATGCCTCTAGCCGCCCGTAGCCGTGTCTCCTGCCCATCCCTCTCGGTCTCGCCGTCGAGCCTATAAAAGGAGGCAACCCCCAGCCGATTGAAGCACACCATTTCACTCCCCTCACCTCACTGATCGTTCCACCCCTTAGCTGGAGCAAGGCGAGCAGCGCATCACCGGAATTTGGCCGGAGCTCGCCGCTGCAGAGGAGAAGAGGATCCATTGATTTTGACCACCCTAGGAGCTGCCGCGACCACCCCTGAGTTCGCCGTCATCGACTTCGTCGTTTGCCCACCTCGCCGTCGTCACTGGAGCCCCGGTATGCCCACTATGCACCCCTGCTGAGCCGCTAGGGTTCGAGCTCGCCGGTGACTTGTTCATCGTCGACGACGACCCTCAGCCGTCAATCTCACTTCTAATCTAACGCACCACATTGCCTCGTACCGCTTCGCGTTTAATGAGACACTGACCAGTAGACCCCCTGTCATTTGCGCCCCGCGCTGCGGAGTGACACTGGGCCGGCCCATTACCCCTTCTCGCGCAGCCCAGTCGTTTGTAATTAGCTTTTTCCATTTTAATTCAAACATATTTCTGTACCTAGTTTCAAAAATCAACCCAGCTCGATTTAGTGAACCAAATTGAATGAAACCATTTTTTTTAGAAAGATATTGAAATGCTTGATCCAAGCCCGTTGGATTCAAATCATTTGGACCTATAGATCAACCTTGGTAAAAATAACAAGTCAGAAGCTTCTTTGCATTCAAACATTTTTCAAATGTAAACCGTAATAGCTTTTGAGTTGATTCCAACTCTCAAAAATCACATTTGATCATACCTTTAAGAATATATAAAAACATATGGGTTTACTTACAGAAATAATGTTCAAGTAATAAAAGAATGCCACATAGGCATTTCTAGTCACTTTAATTATTTAAAATAAAAGGTTAAACCTTATTAAATTGTGACACCAATTTAAATCACATTCCCATGTACTGAAATATGTGGTGATGACATGTGTCAACATGATCCCGTGTTTGAGTTGGAGAATATTAAATCTTAAGTAGTTTTTCAATGAGTAGAAATTACTTTTCTAAAAATAAATAAATAAGACTAATTATTTAATCTTGTAATGATAGTGATGATGCTAGATCATCTATAGAACCCCTTTGTGTGATGATTGAAAGTAGTTAAGTATTGTTTGGTGATTGTGTACCTCGTATTTATTCATAAACGCTAGTACCGACCAAGGATACGAGGAGGAAGGAGGATACTACGAAGAAGAAGCCGAGGAGAACTTCAACCACTACTCTGCACAAGGCAAGCTAACACTTGCAAGATATTCTACTTATGCAAGCCTATACTGATACCTATGCAAGCAAATACTTGCTTGTTACCATGCTAACTATATGCCTTAAGCATATGTGATCATACCCACTTGATAACCCAATCTTATTTTTACTTGCAAGCTTTCTACTTTATTTCTTTATCAAAGCTATTACTTAGAGTCTACTTAAGTGGTTGGTAGATTCTAGGAGGATAATTGAAGGTTGCATAAAGAGCATTAAATTTGGCCTAAGCTAGATAATCTTGATGTCATCCTAAGGCATGAGATTGAACTTAGCTAAACTCCACTAGTTTACCACCCCTCATTAGTACTCACCCCCACTTGTAGATGCTAGTGCTAAGCATAAAACTTGATCAACTTTAGATGGGAATACTTGGTGGAAAATGGTTATGAAAACCTTGGAATGATGGATCATTCTAATGAGATGTTTTGACATGTGTTTCCGAACACCAGATGATTTTGTGATGAAAATGTTGAGGCATGAGCCTTAGCCCTTTATAAAACTGATGGTTGTCTGGATGCGATACCATTCCAATTTTACCGTACAACCACAATACCCGAGAATTGGGTAGGGCTTGACTGGAAACTTATATACCTTAGTATGGGTTCCCTCACGGCCAAGGTTTGAGCCGAGGCTACCTTGTGAAGATTTGTTCCTGACGGATGTATCGAATGTTGTGGTGAAAGTGTACAATCTCTGCAGAGTGTCAAACTATTCGAATAGCCGCGTCCGTGGTTATGGACAGTTGGAGTGGCCATACTGTTCCCCCGTCAGATGTTTTCAAAATGACTTGTGAAATGGATTGAGAATTTGACTTGACCACAACAGAGTTGTGATATGAAATACAAGTTCCCACTTAGGTGTTATAAAATTTCAAATAGCTTTTCTTGCTTCTGAACTTAGTAGAGGTAAATCTGGCTTTTTACAAAACAACCATAGAGCTTAGTGTCCTACTACAAAAACCCCTTCACTTGTTAGTATTAGTTTGCGAGTACTTAAAGAGTACTCATGGCTTTGTCCCTGGCTATTCTCGTGGCCAGACTATGAAGAGGAGTATCAGGATGATGGACCCCAGGAAGGTTACGACAACTAGGATCATCTCCCATCGTCATCATTTCCTGTGACCCCGAAGATGGAGCTTCGCCTACGCTACCTTTATTATTACGTATTTCTGTTGTCTAAGTTGTATTAAGAACTGGATCATGAGATCCTTATTTGTGTAAGACCTTATGTATGGTTTGTAATGGATGATGTATCGTGGTATCCAATTCTGTTATGTCTCACAAAAATGGTAATCCTGGTATTGCGATGTATGGCATAACAGGCACCTGGGATTAAAAATCTGGGTGTTGACAGCATCTTACCACACCTCGAGTTGTCTTAATCTTCATTATTGCCCTTCACTTGTGTGACTTGAATAATTAACATGAAAACCAATATCCACTAAGGACTGCTGAACCATGTGTTGTGGTAGTGGCATGGCAGATGCCATGGGTAGGCTATAGTATGGGGCCAATGGATGCAAGAGGGATCCGGGGAGGGAAGATGTAGTGATTCTACTCACAAATGCTCAACAAGTAAATCTCTATTCCTCTCCTCAATGAATACAAGTGCTCCAAGAGCTGTCTCATCCAGAGAGGAATAACACTACTACCCGAGCCTTAAGGCGAAGAATGAATCGATCCCTCTCTCATGAGCCAGCGTCCCCCCTTATAAAGAGGTGCCTTCGTTCCTTCTAGGGCTGACGTGGCAAGCGTATCCTTGGAATATGCTTGTCCTAGGAGCATATCCCAATATGGTAACATGTCCTCCTGCCGCCGGGTCCTTGCTTGGTCCGGCACCTTCTCCTGCCGCCTGTGCTACGGCTGTCACCATCACCTCGACGCTGCCGACGGGGCGTGATCCACGCGGATTGTTGGCAGCATTGAGGGGAGGCTCTCCTGCATCAATAACTCGGTGAGGATAAACACAGGAAGTGTTGACGCTGACGTATACCTTGTGCGTGCCCAAGTTGATGAAGACGCCGTTACGCAGAGGTGCTTTCCTCCTGAAGCTACCTGCGTTATCGCTGACATAGTCCCAGAGATCAAATCTCTGGACTAAGCCAGAAACAACCCGCTCGCCGGTGTGGATGAAGTTTCCCGTCCAGATCTTGACTCCAGCTAGCACCACTGCTGGCCCCACGGTGGGCGCCAACTGTCGTGGTGGTGGCACGGCAGATGCCATGGGTAGGCTAAAGTATGGAGCCAATGGATGCTAGAGGGATCCGGGGAGGGAATATGTAGTGATTTCTACACACAAATGCTCAACAAGTAAATCCCTATTCCTCTCCTCAATGAATACAAGTGCTCCAAGAGCTGTCTCATCCAGAGAGGAAGAACACTACTACCCGAGCCTTAAGGCAAAGAATGAATCGATCCCTCTCTCAGGAGCCAGCGTCCCCCCTTATAAAGAGGTGCCTTCGTTCCTTCTAGGGCTGACGTGGCAAGCATATCCTTGGAATATGCTTGCCCAATATGATAACTCGGCGGCCTCCTTTGCGTGTCCCCCTTCTATCGGCAACAATGTTCCAGAGACCTTCACATGCGCGCCTCAGGCTCCCTGACTGTAACCTCCATGACCTTCTTCTACCCTTCTACTGCTCTACTCCTTGTCCTTTGTGCTTGGCTCTGTTTAGATTCCTCCTAGCCAGTGACTAGGGTTTGACTATAGGCACCTCCTTCTCCTGCAAGCTTCGTGTTATTCGGCCTTGTCTCGCATAACTCGGCTCGGCCTTCACCTGCATTCAAGTTAGCCAGACTCATTCGGCCGACTTAACTCATATGTCGGCCGGATAAGGTGTTACTCATTCTACACTTGCCATGGCCCTTCTTATCTCGGTCGACTCTTATATGACCCGGCCGACACAAACAGTAACTCGGCTCACGACAAGGGAGATTCCTTTCGTCTTTCCCCTGTCTTGACCCTATCCGGGGTCACCTCCCCAACATTAGTCCCCGAAGCTGGTGTGGTCCTGCATGAAACCTCGGCCGGACCACATCAGTTTCCCAACATACTTCTCTCCTTCTTTCCGAGTTACTTTTTTCTGTTTGAGGCATTTGTGCAGCTTCCTGAACACGCCTCGTCCTACGTGTACCACTCATCATTATTCTTCTAGTTTTTTGTTCCTCTACAGTGCCCACTAACAAGCTACAGTGATTACTGCGCCCGTCGCGTTGGCGCAGTGACGCCTCGAGTACCGCATCGGTCAGGAGGCCCGATCCCCTCCTATGCCGTGTGGTCTTCGGTGTGGTTCCACTAGTTGCGAACGGTTCCTCCGCATGCGTGATTTACACGGTTATCGTGGCGCACCCACGATCCCACTACCGCTAGGACTGCGCGGTTATAAGGAGGGGAACGGGGCTAGACGATTTTACTTTCCCCCTTCGTTTCCCTTCTTCTTCCTCCTCGTGCCCGTGCCTCTGTTCGAGTGCTGGCGGCTGCGCTATTGTCGATCTCCTCGACGGCGACGCTGCAGTTCTTCTACTCCGACAACCTCACCTCCGTGCCCTTCTTCGCCGCCTCTGCTGGTGAGTTATCTACAGCACCGCTGCTAGATTTCCTCCCTAGGCAATCCCTCAGTTTCCCAGATTCCTCATGGCGGTTCTTCTTCATTGCGTCGCCGCGCTTGTTAGAACCACGACGGGGCCCTGCACTTCTAGGCCTTCCCCCGCCGTTAGATTCTCCTCTGTTGATTCCTCCGACGATCCCATGTCTAGTTCTGCCAGCGGAGCCCTCGTTGAGGAGGAGGATTTTGCCTCCAGTCCAAAACGGGGTTCTTGGCAGGGTTCCACTGTCACTCGCCGTGAGGTAGAGTGGTTAATCAAGACACGCCGGATCCCTGCCGAGGTAAGCTGTCGCTTGCCCGGCAATGAATCCTCTCCAGTGCTCAACGAGGGAGAGTACATAGTCTTCATGTCCCATTTAGCACGTGGGTTTGGCCTCCCCCTTAGCGATTTCGCTAGGGAGTTCCTCGATTACTTCGGCCTCCAGCCGCATCATCTGCCAGCCAATGCTATCGCCTCTTTGTCGGCTTTCATCTTGGCCTCGAAGGGGTACTTCGGCCTCTGGCCCTCCGTACATGTCTGGTCTAAATTCTTCCAAATCCGATCTAACGTCGTACCGGACAAATCTCTTCACCCTTCTGAGAAATCCCTTACCCAATGCGGGGCTGCGTCTATTACACCTCGGAGAAACTCCGAGTTCCCTCGCGTCGCCGGCCTCGAGTCTTGCAAGAAGTGGCATAGATCATTGTTCTATGTCAAAAATACTGGGAAAGAAGATAAGATTCGGCTCCCTGCCTTTTCAATTGGCCCCCCTTCCAAGAAGAATTGGAACTACAATCCTAGGAAGAGCCATGTTTTGGCCGAGGCATTCGAGATTAGGCTCAAGGAGTTTATTCGTGCCGGGCTCCGTGGTGAGGGCCTGATGACTGCATTCATCAGCAGCCGAATCTGCCCTTTTTAGCTTCGCTCTCACAAGCTTTGTTACATGAGTGGTCCCCTCGATCCCAACCGAGTTTCGACGGTTGAGATCGACGACTATCACATATATAAGCGTGTCCGAGCTATCTTCAAGACCGATATGCCGGAGGAGTGGGCATGGGGACTGAGGCCATTCACTCGCGGGAATCCCCCTCCTTAGGTAAATTTATGCATTGGTGTTTGCTTCCGAGTCGCCTTTGTGACTGTTCTTTTGCTAATCCTACTTTGTTTCTTCTCTCGCAGAGGTTTGCGGAGCAAAAGACTGAGGATGCAGAGGTTCTGGCTCTTCCGTGGACTGCAGATCGGAATACCCCAGACAGTGGGGAACCTGACTCGGAAGAGTTTGTCCCTAAGTCCGATGTTGCTACGGCTCGCGCCCGTGGCAAGACCTCGGCCCACGGGGATGAAGGTGACTCGGACGATGTCCAAATTCTTAAGGTAGTTGTCGCGATGCCTATCTCTTACGCATTTCTGGCTCCTACTTTCCCAGTTAATCCAGCCGGTCAGGTGCACGATGCCGAGCCTCTTGCTTCTCGAGCTCCTTCTCCCTTGAAGAAACACACCGCTCCGGCAGACCCCTCTGACGCTGCTCCCAAGAAGCGAGTGAAGAAGTCTGCCCAGCATATTTCGAGGCGTAAGACCATGCCTAGGGTTATTGGGTGAGTTTATTTTCATTTGTACTTCTTGTTTCTCTCTTTCTGTCTTTTGATTCGACTCTTTGTCTCTTGCAGAGCTCCTCTCTCTACGAAGCCAAGCGGTCCTAGTATGACCATCCATACTACTCGGCAGCCTTCTCCTCCGCCCCCGGAGGATACTCGGGCTCCTAGTCCCTCTCGTGTTGACTCTCCTCCAGCGCCGACCCATACATTGCCTCAGCGAGATGTGCCCACTGCTCCCACCGTTAATGCCGACATGACGCCTCCAGTAGATCATCCTGTTGAACCTGTTGCCCCTCTTCAGACTGTCGAGGTTTCCCCCAACGACCCTTTGATCACCACGATCCCAGCTACTACTCCCGCTCCAGCCGAAGATATCACCATATCGACCCCCTTGGAAACCATAGTTCCTCCTGCTCCTCAGGATGTGATTCCTAGTGTCGAGGTTGCTGCCCCTGCCGAAGCCTCTCCTAAAAATAGGAAGGTTGTTGTCACCAAACATTCAGCATCTCAGAAGGGGCCAGCAAGCTCTTCTCAGCCCAACATAGCTGATGCACTTCGCAAGGGGGCTTCCTCTACTAAGATTGTTGTCACCCCGGCCGCCGACACCCAACTTACTCTTCACAAGAGTCCTGCGACGATGGTAGTTACACAACGGGCCCGAGGTAAAGTGTTGACCCGTACTGAGAGCGGAAACAGCCTCGGATCTTTGGTGGAGTATGCCCATAACTGGAACGCCGCCGAACAACTTGAGGGCAATCTAAGTAGCCAACCATTTTATCTTTCCGACATCAGCAGTCGCTTGCATATGGCTGCTAAGATTGTTCTTGATAGCAACAAGATGAATGAGGTAAGTGATTTCGTTGATACTTTGTCTGTTATTCAAGTGGTACTATATATGCATTAGTCCCCAAAACTTGCAACCGGATAACTTGTTGTTCGTTTGGAAGCTTTATTAGGCTTCAATTGCATTTCTTGCTAAGTTAACCCTTTTGCGATTCGGATTACCCGTGGTTCATGCATATCCGAGTCAAGTTTCATCTGATTCGGATCTGCCTGAACTTTGAGTATCCAACCACCTAGATCCAAGTCAAGTTTTACTTGATTTGGATATGTTTTAGCTTTAAATATCCAGCCACCTAGATTTGGGTTAATTTTTGTCTGATTCGGATCTACTTTAACTTTGAATATCCAGCCACCTAGATCCGAGTCAAGTTTTACTTGATTCGGATTTTATTTTAGCTTTGAATATCCAGCCACCTAGATCCGAGTCAAGTTTTACTTGATTCGGATATGCTTTAACTTTGAATATCTAGCCACCTAGATCCGAGTCAAGTTTTACTTGATTCGGATCTGCTTTAACTTTGAATATCCAGTCTTTTAACCTTCCATTATATCTAGGTTGCCCATGATCGGCGAACGGCCGAATTTCAAAGGTTGCTCT
The DNA here is from genome assembly GCA_916181665.1 of Avena sativa. NCBI lineage: Eukaryota > Viridiplantae > Streptophyta > Magnoliopsida > Poales > Poaceae > Avena > Avena sativa. The sequence continues at coordinate 255,115,052 of OV702299.1, forward strand.
TCGCCCACAAGAAACTGCAAGAAAAGTATGAGAAGGTTGTTCCTGTGGTGAAAAAGACTGGTAATTTAACTTATCCGTGTACTGTTCCTTAAGTTCGTAATTATTCTGGCTTGTCATTCCAATTCACCCCTTGTTGGCGTGCAGCTAGTATCAACAATCTGAATACCCGCCTTACCAAGAAGGTTACCGCTCTTGAAGGTTGGTTCCTCTTTAGCCTATTAATTTTTATCCGAGATAAATATTGGGTCTCTTACAACCTTCCAGCTTTGGTATAGCCGAGCTACAAACACTTGCAGCATCGCATGAAGAATGCATACCTATGCCTGATATGATGCTGCATTTTTTAGAACAAGATGTCGCTCATTCGGCGCAACTCCAAGAGAAATACGATGAGATAACTCGGTTACGTGCCGAGGTTGAGTCTCTCAAGCTTTCCCAGAAATCTGAACTGGAAAAGGTTGATCGGGAATTTTCTGAAGAAAAGAATCGACTGAGCCTGCAGTTGCAAAAAGATAAGGAACTCCTCGACGCTGCCGAGCTGAAGAACCAGACGATGAGCGAGGAAATCATTCGCTTTGAGAATAATAAGGCCAATTGGACCCAGGATCTCCAGAAGATGTTGAGTTACATTCATCGTAAGTTTCCGACCATGGCCGAGTTATTTTCTTCTCTTTCTTATTTTTAACTGATATGTTTTCCTTTTGTGTAGATCATTTTCCGGAAGCGAAACCAGTGAGCTCTAAGGCCGTGATTTCTGCTCGCCAGCGCCGAGGTGTCCCTGCTGACTCGAGTCCAGAATACTCGATGGAAGATTTCCTGGTTGCTGTCGGTGCTGCTATTGGACCAATGAAGATTATGGGAAGAGATCTGGTGCAAGAAGCTATTCGGGCCTACCATGTTATTTGGCCGAATACTTCTGGAACGCCTGATATTGATGAAGTTAAAGTGCTTGTGGCGAGGTTAATGGCATCTCAGACCCAATTAAATCTCTGGAGGGAATCTGCTAGGAGGGCTAGTGCTGATATGGCACTTACAGCCGTTTTGTCTTGGTACAAGGATATCTCCCTCGATACTCTGATGAATTTGCGCACCGGCTCTCGTTGGGTTGAGGATCCAGAGTTCGTCGCTCGTCGCCAAGCTCGAGCCTTCCATCTTATTGAGTATGCTGATGTGCATAATTGGATCGAAGGGCCGAGTTTTCTTCCCAACTCGACGGATGATGTTGAAGCTGAAGATGCATCAGGTGATGACTCGGTTGATCAGGATGAATCAGAGGGTGATTCGGATAACTCCCGTGATTCAAACGACAACTCAGGCGGGGATGGCGACGCGCGGTCGTCCTTTAAAGGGACTGAGAACTCTCGCGCTCAGACTGATGTCCCTCAGCAGACAGAGCTTACGCCCGAGGTTACTATGGCTTCCATTGAAGCCGAAGTAACGTCGGCTGATGCGCCAACTACTTTGGAGCGCCAAGTTGCTAAAGATACCCTCCTGAAAGAGACCGAGGTCCCTCCTCCATCGTCCGAGATACTCATGTCCAATGCTCCTGACCATGCTACTGCTTATTAAGGGTTATTTGGCCTCTTCTGGTGTTTGGGCTTGAAAAAACTTCAATTTGCTTTAAGTCCCCGGCATGTCGGGCGTATGACGTTTGTGAAACAATTGTCCGTCTTTTGGTGTTGTGCGAATCTTTTTGCCTTGTGCCGCTGAGGTGTTGGTGATGGTAACTATTGTTATTTCGTCTACATTAAGCTATCTGTTTCATATCTTTGCCTTGTCCCACTTTAATTTCATAAGGTCGGATCGTATTCTCCCATGTGGTTGACCTTCGTCTGCATTTATCTTGCTTGCCCTTTGTAGATTTGATTGTATAATTGTTGTTTTCGCGATTTCTACTTGAAGTACAATGCTCTTGTAGATTGGCTTGTATCACTTATCATACCTCGACTCGCTGAGGTTGTTACTTCTTAGGAATCGTTAATTGTTTTCTCCTTGTTATTCCTTTGTCGATCAAGGCAAGCTTATGTTGTCTCTTATGAGTTATGAGTAGCATATTGGGGTAGTCCCCGAGTTTCTGTTGAAGCTATCGAGCTCTTATGGAAGAAATTAGCGGGTGGTGTAAGTCATCCCCGAGTTATCCCTTGGGTCGCTGAAGGTTTATATCTATTCAGATGATATCGAATAACATGAAACAGTCCCCGAGTTACAAACTGGGTTGTCGAAATATAATTCAATGCAGAAAATACCACGGGGCAGTCCCCGAGTCATTACTCAAGGTGCCGAAGTTTAATACAAATTTTAGACCAAGAAACAATCATGGGGGAGTCCCCGAGTCGATGCTCGAGGTACCGAGGTTTAATGCATAATCCAAAATAAGGGATAACACGGTGCAGTCCCCGAGTCACTGCTCGAGGTGCCGAAATTTAATACATAATTCAAAATAGGGAACAACACGGTGCAGTCCTTGAGTCACTGCTCGAGGTGCCGAGGTTTACTACATAGTCTTAAAAAATAGAAATAACATTGTGCAGTCCCCGAGTTGCTGCTCGAAGTCCCGAGGTTTAATATATGCTTGATACTTCAACTTGATGCGTCGCATCACGACGTACAACATGTGGCTTCTAAGTGTAGAACGGGCGAAGTAAGGCTATGTTCCATGGTCTTTTTGATTCGTCCCCGGCCTTATTTGCCTTATTCTTCTCTGGTGGCTGAGCGTCGATCAGGTAATATGCATCATTGTGCAATACTTTACTCACAATGAATGGTCCTTCCCATGGAGGTGAGAGTTTGTGCATGCCGGCTGTGCGTTGCACTAGTCGAAGAACCAAGTCTCCTTCTTTAAAAACTCTTGGATTTACTTTTTTGCTATGGTATCGTCTGAGGTTTTGCTGATAAACAGCTGATCTTGATAATGCCAATTCCCTTGCTTCCTCTAGCAGATCCACATCGTCTTGTCGTGATACTTCGTTTACTTCGGCCGTTGTGTATTGGATTACTCTTGGCAAGTCATGCATTATGTCGGCCGGAAGCACAGCTTCTGCCCCGTACGCCAGAAAGAAAGGGGTATACCCTGTCGACCTGTTTGGGGTGGTCCTGAGGCTCCATAGTACTGCTGGAAGTTCTTCAATCCAGCATCCTGCCGACCTTTGCAGTGGCTCAATAAGCCGAGGTTTTGTTCCTGACAATACCAGTCCATTTGATCTTTCTACTTGCCCGTTTGAAGCTAGGTGAGCCACCGAGGCAACATCTAGTCTTATGTGCTTTTCTTGGCAAAATCTCGCAAAGGCTCTTTCAGCAAAATTTGTGCCATTATCTGTGATAACACTGTGTGGATATCCATATCTCAAGATAATATCTTTTAGGAATTTTACCGTTGTTAGTCCATCACATTTTCTTATTGGTTTCACCACTTTGTGAACTTGTCTACCATGACTAGAATGTGAGTCATTCCGCCTCGGGCTGGTTTGAACGGTCCTACCATATCCAAACACCATACAGAAAAAGACCAAGTGATTGGTATTGTCTTTAACTTGGACGAGGGCAGATGTATCTTGCTGGCGTATCTCTGGCAACCATTGCATTTTTCCACTAACTCTTTTGCCTCCTTTAGTGTCGTCGGCCAATAAAACCCATGCCTGAATGCTTTGGCCACTAAAGCTCTGGATGAAGCGTGATGCCCACATTCTCCCTGATGTATATCCAGGAGTATTTCCTGTCCTTCTGTCGAGTCAACACATCTTTGTAGTACGTTCGTGACACTTCTCTTATATAGCTCATTGTTTATGAGTGTGTAAGCTTTTGCTCTTCTTACTATTTGTCTAGCCAGTACTTCATTACTCGGCAAGATTGCCTCCTTAAGGAACGAGAATATGGGTTGTGCCCATATCGGCGTGACTTTCTATAGGATTTTTTCACTGTCGATTTCCATATTTTCCGCCAACATAACAGCTTCGGATTTTTCTGTGTTTACTCGTGCGATGGCCGGGTCCATCTTTATAAAGTCCGGGTCGCATTATTTGTCGATTTCCATTGGCACACTTCCTTCTTTCAATTCTGCCGAGATACAAATTGACTCGGACTCTGGTGATGGTGTAATCGATGGTTTTCTCAAGTGCTCTAGGGCGATACCTGGGGGAATTGACTGTCTAGTAGATCTGAGTTTTGACAGTGTATCTGCAGCGTCATTTTCCGCCCGAGGTATATGATTAAACTCGCATCCGTCGAAGTAACCACTGATTTTTTGCACATGAAATCTATATAGGGCCATATTTGCATCTAATGCGTCCCAATTGGCTGATACTTGCTGTACTACCAGATCTGAATCCCCGTAGCATAGGATCCGACGTATACCAATCTCTTTTGCCATTTTCAACCCATGGACGAGTGCTTCATACTCGGCTACGTTGTTTGATGCGGCGAAATGTATCTGTAGCACATACTTCAGCTGATCTTTTTTCGGCGAAGTTAACACTATCCTTGTCCCCAAGCCATTTCTCAGCTTGGATCCGTCAAAATGCATTGTCCAATAATTCGGATCTGGTAATGGAGGCTCATATTGTACCTCGGCCCAATCCACAAAGAAGTCGGCCACTGCCTGAGATTTGATTGCATCTCGCCTATCGAACTGCGGAGCATAAGGTGACAACTCGATTGCCCATTTTGCTATTCGGCCACTTGCATCTTTGTTGCTCAATATCTCGGCTATGGGCACTTCACAAATCACTTTTATCGGATGCTCTTCGAAGTAATGTTTAAGTTTTTTCGCCGACATGTATACTCCATAAGCCATCTTCTGGTAGTGCGGGTAGTTCTGTTTTGAGGCTGATAGTACCTCGCTTAGGTAATATACCGGCCTTTGTATTGACTTATCCCCTTCATTCCATTCCACAACAACCACCGCACTTACCACTCTGTTAGTGGCAGCTACATAAAGTAACATAGGTTCTTTTGACAGTGGAGAAGCCAAGATCGGTGTTGTGACGAACATCTTTTTTAACTCATGAAACGCATTATCTGCCTGCAGTGTCCAGATGAATTTATCAGACTTTTTCATCAGTTGATATAGAGGTAATGCCTTTTCCTCCAGCCGACATACAAATCGACTCAGCGAAGCCAGGCAACCTGTGAATTTTTGTACATCATTGAGACATCTCGGCAGTTCCATTTTTTCAACTGCTCGGATTTTAGTTGGGTTTGCCTCTATACCTCGGCTGGACACGAGGAAACCGAGTAATTTTCCAACCGGCACAACGAAGGTACATTTTTCCGGGTTAAGCTTCATTCGGAATCTTCTCAAATTTGCGAATGTTTGCCGAATATCATTAAGGACCGTTTTGCTCTCTTTGGTTTTTATAACCACATCGTCTACATATACTTGTACATTTTTTTCCTATCTGGGCATGTAGACACTTTTGCATGCATCTTTGGTATGTTGCTCCTGCATTACGCATGCCAAATGGCATGGTGCGATAGCAATAAGCCCCGTACGGGGTAATAAACGCAGTCTTTATTTGATCGGCTGGATTTAACGGTGTCTGGTGAAAACCAGAATACACGTCTACAAATGACAACAGCTCACAACCAGCGGTCGAATCAATGACTTGGTCTATTCTAGGTAAAGGAAAAGGATCTTTGGGACACGCCTTGTTTAGGTTCGTGTAATCGATACACATTCGCCATACGACGGCTACATTTGGGTCATCCTTTTTCTTTTCCACTAACACCGGATTTGATAGCCAATCCGGATGAAGTACCTCCATGATAAACCCGGCCGCAAGGAGCCGAGCTATCTCATCCCCTATTATCTTTCTCCTGTCTTCGGCGAAGCGGCGGAGAGGTTGCTTCACCGGCCTTTCTCCTGGCCTTACATGCAAAGAGTGCTCAGCCAACTCCCTCGGCACACCTTGCAGGTCTTGAGTTGACCACGCAAAGATATCCCGATTCTCACAGAGGAAGTTGGTGAGCTCGCCTTCCTATTTGGCATCTAGGCCGGCACCAATCGTGATGGTGCGTTCTGGAAACTGCTCATCTATCTGAATTTTTTTGTCTCTTTAGTCGGCTGGAAAGAAACACTTCCATGGGGGTTGGCCAGTGCTGGCATATTCATCTGTGCCGACTGAGCCAGAGCCGCTACCTCCTGAATCCTTCTTTTTTCTCTCGCGATTACCAATGACTCGGCCAGATTAGATCCGGCCGAAGCACACTCCATTGACTTTCTGTAATCTCCAGCTACTGTTATCACCCCATGTGGCCCGGGTAACTTCATTTTCAGATAAGTGATATGACAGCTACTCATGAATTTAGCTAGCGCTGGCCATCCGAGTAAAGCATGATAGCAACTCTCTAGGTCCACCACTTCAAACTCCAAATTCTCCGCTCTACTGTTCTCCCTTGTGCCGAATAACACATCTACTCGGACTTTTCCAATGGGTTCGCATGAAAGACCCGGCACTATTCCGTGGAACGTTGTTCTTGTGGATTGTAACATATTCTGTGTTATGCCAAGTTTGTGCATTGTGTCCTTGTACATAATGTTGATACTACTCCCATTATCAATGAGCACTTTTGAGAATTTGACGTTAATACTGGGTCCGACAAACGTCGGATCTAGTACCAGTGCATACGATCCTGGGTTCGGCATTATTTTCGGGTGATCTTTAATGCTCTAGGTTATTTCCTAATCGGACCAAGGCACATATCTTGGTACTGCCGGCATGACAGCATTCACTTCCATATGCCGGTGTTGTACACTTTGTCTATCTTGTTGTTCGGTTGTGAACACACAATATGATTAATGATGCTCCCTATAATCATTACGTCCGTTGTTACCGGGGTTTGTCCTTCCATCCTGACCTTGATTTATCACTTGATGCATTGCATCCCTCCGGTCCGAGTTATCATACCTCGGAGGGGGTGGTGGTAACATTAGCTGTTGCATATTTGCTCCAGTTAGCTGTGGTTGTTGCTGCTGGTGCGCTTGATGAGGGGGTGCTTGCATGCCCGCCGGGTTCCCCATTGCATTTTTCATCCAAGCAAATTGACGAGTTGTATGATTAGCCGACTTGGCTGGGTTTGGAGTGTGGAATTTACATGGTTGATCCAGCATGGATTCAAACGTGTACTTCGGCCTCTCCTCCCATTGCTTCTTCTGTTCTGGTATCCACTGCCTTTTCCCTTCATTCATTGGCGTCCATTGCTGAGGACTGTTCTTCTGTCACTGACTGTTTCCCTGACTCGGCTGGTCTTGTACTAACGCTGCCACCTGATTGGATGCATATCTGTAATCCGGTCTTTCCTCCCTTCTTCTACATAGGAATTCATTGCGCCTTGATGATCCGGCTACATCTCTTGCATATTGATCCTGGTGCTCCCGATGCTCTGCCGACATTAATTCTGGTTCCATCGGATCCCCTAATGCATACAAGTCTGCTATCCTGATGGTCTCTGCCAAGGTGGTCGGCATATCTCTTTGCAGCCTCTGCCATAGTACGCTCCCATATCGGCAGCCCTGAGCAAACCAAGATATCGCTTGAGACTCTATGACCCCTTCGCATGAGTTTCTAAGGTTACACCATCGAGTCAAGAATTCCCTATCTGTTTCATTCGGCTTCTGTTTGCACATAGCAAGCTGTTGAGGCCTATTCGGCCTCTTATATGTACTGGTGAAATTGCTGACAAACATTTCTTCAAAATCTAGCCAACAGTTGATACTACCTGTCGGCAGATTGTTCAACCATACTCTGGCTGGTCCTTCCAGCATTTGTGGGACGTATCTCACCGCCCATCATAGGTTCCCACCAGCTATTTTTACTGCAATGGCATAGTCAATCAACCAATCTTGTGGTTTTGTGCTTCCATTGTATGTTTTTGTGCCCCTTGCCAATTGGAAATTTGGCACTGGTGGTTCGCCCATGATCCGAGGTCCGAAACATGCCGTACCTGGCGGACCCTGTTCTTCCAATAACTCGGACCGATATAATCTATCCAGTTTTAGTGTTGCATCACTTGACGGCAAGTTTCTATAAACTATTCTCTCTTGTATTCCATAATGGTTATTCCCACCATGTCCTGCATGCTCCATATCCGAGTAACCATCATTGAACCTATCATTTGCCTGATTATGGTGAGCCTGTCTCACTTCTCGCTCTTGCCGAGGCTCATACCTCGGCTGAGGATCAGGTGGAGGGTTTCTCCTTCCCTCCGCCGGGTTATTGTTCTCATGATTTCCCCTTCCGAGGTCTCTGTGCCCTTTGTTCGTATGGCCGGGGTTTCTATCTCCACTATTACCTCGACTGCCATTGCCTCTGTTATCATTGAGCTTTCCGGCTACTACTGGATCATACAGAACAATTTGCTTATTTCTTTTTCCTCAAGTTACCGCTCTATCTTTTCGCGTGTTGTTTCCGGGTGAGGATGTTGCTGCCGCAGATAGTGCGGGCGCTGCTCTAGCCGAATGAACCATATGCGAGGCTCCCGGTCTTGCCGGGCCAGCCCTAAGCATTTCCTCATTCTGCTGTTTCGCAATCCGCACCAGCTCATTCACTATTTCTTGCTGTTTCTGCCGGGCTTCGCCGGTTAATCCTTCTAGCTCCAAAGCAGCGGCATTTGCCGCCCTTAGGTTCTTTGCCGAGGTACTATACCTCGGCAAGCCTAGATCGACTGGATCAACTTCACGAGCTTCATGCTCTTTGTTGATATCGTCCATGAGGTTCTTTCCTCTCAATCTCAACTCATCTACCCACTCGGGGGCCACATCCAGCTTGTTTGCCTTAGCATATTCTCGCAGGGTCCTATTCAAGGACTACCGCAAGGCTAACACCTTTTTTTGCCTCTACTAGTACTTTCTGTCTAGTCTCTTCTAACTCCGCCTAGGCGTTAGCCGGATCAAGTATCGGCGCCACAGGCGTGGTTAGATTATCTATATTTTCCTAGAGAATATTCTCTGGTCTTTCCAGAGGCGGCCATCTTACCCTTGCTGCCTTTGGGGTTGTCTCCTGCACCTCGGCTAACTTGGCTGCTGGCAGATCTACCTCGGTGGGCTGTGGAGCTGCTTGCTTTATGGTAACATGTCCTCCTGCCGCCGGGTCCTTGCTTGGTCCGGCACCTGCTCCTGCCGCCTGTGCTGCGGCTGTCACCATCACCTCGACGCTGCCGACGGGGCGTGCTCCACGCGGACCGTTGGCAGCATTGAGGGGAGGCTCTCCTGCATCAATAACTCGGTGAGGATAAACGCAGGAAGTGTCGACGCTGACGTAGACCTTGTGCATGCCCAGGTTGATGAAGACGCCATTACGCAGAGGTGCTTTCCTCCTGAAGCTACATGCGTTATCGCTGACATAGTCCCAGAAATCAAATCTCTGGACTAAGCTAGAAACAACCCGCTCGCCGGTGACCCCAGCTACCACCGCTGCTGGCCCCACGGTGGGCGCCGACTGTCGTGGTGGTGGCACGGTAGATGCCATGGGTAGGCTAAAGTATGGGGCCAATGGATGCTAGAGGGATCTGGGGAGGGAATATGTAGTGATTTCTACACACAAATGCTCAACAAGTAAATCTCTATTCCTCTCCTCAGTGAATACAAGTGCTCCAAGAGCTGTCTCATCCAGAGAGGAAGAACACTACTACCCGAGCCTTAAGGCGAAGAATGAATCGATCCCTCTCTCAGGAGCCAGCGTCCCCCCTTATAAAGAGGTGCCTTCGTTCCTTCTAGGGCTGACGTGGCAAGCATATCCTTGGAATATGCTTGTCCCAATATGGTAACTCGGCGGCCTCCTTTCCGTGTCCCCCTTCTATCGGCGGCAATGTTCCAGAGACCTTCACATGCGCGCCTTGGGCTCCCTGACTGTCACCTCCGTGACCTTCTTCTGCCCTTCTGCTGCTCTGCTCCTTTTCCTTTGTGCTTGGCTCTGTTTAGATTCCTCCTAGCCAGTGACTAGGGTTTGACTATAGGCACCTCCTTCTCCTGCAAGCTTCGTGTTACTCAGCCTTGTCTCGCATAACTCGGCTCGGCCTTCACCTAAATTCAAGTTAGCCAGACTCATTCAGCCGACTTAACTCATATGTCGGCTGGATAAGGTGTTACTCATTCTACACTTGCCATGGCACTGCTTATCTTGGCCGACTCTTATATGACCCGGCCGACACAAATAGTAACTCGGCTCACGACAAGGGAGATTCCTTTCGTCTTTCCCCTGTCTTGACCCTATCCGGGGTCACCTCCCCAACACCCTGCGAAGAACTCACAAAACCAAAGAAGAAGAACAAATATTTTTGGTGTTTTCGATTTTTTAGAAACAAGCAAACAAAGAAAAATCAAACAAAGCAAAATCTTTTTCGATTTTTCTTTTAAGGCAAACCAAAGCAAAGAAACAAACCAAGAGAAACAACGAAAATATTTTTGGTATTTTTGGGTTTTTATAAAGAAGCAACAAAAACCAAAAAGAAAGCGAAAACAATGGGTATACAAAGAACCGACTGAACATGATATATAGATGAGTGTGTGATGTCGGTGTACCTCCCCCCAAGCTTAGGCTTTGGCCTAAGTGGGGCTCAATAGCGCGGATAATAACTCCATGCTGGTGGGTCATCATAAGAATGATCATAGTCAGGCACCTGTGATGAAGAAGAAGACGCGCCCCAATCAAATGAGGGCTGCTGGTATGAAGACTCTCCCAAGTTGGAGGGTTGAACCGAATTGTCTTCGGCATCCTCTTCAACACTCTCTTCTTGCTGGGAGAGTTCCCCAACATATGTCTCAACCTCCTCCTCCGTAAGTGACCATCCTTGCCTGTTATCAAAGTTAAACAAAGCAGGTGCAGACAAATAAACTATTTTCTCACTCCTACCTTTTCTTCGACCCTGCTGGAAAAAACATAGTTCATATGGCAAACTTCTCACATTAGCCCCCAAAGAAACAAAACCATGCTGAATCATGGATTCAATATCAAGCTTCTCTATGGAAAACTGAAAATCTGAATAATGAGGCTCTAAACCATGGAAAGTTGGCAACCTAGAAGCAATGAGACCTCCACAAATTACACCCTTCTCACGGTTGGTGGTGAGACGGTGAGCTATCAAAGCACCCAAACTGTAAGAACTATTCCTATTCAGAGCAGCTGCAATAAAAGCTAGATCAAAAGAAGACAACTTTCTAGCAGTCTTTCTAGCAAGAACACACTTGGTAATGAAATAGGAAAAGTATCTAATAACTGGGAGCTGGATGTTCCGAATTTTACCACTTTCCTTTGAGAAGTCGAAACCTTGGCAAATCTCAGCATACAAATCAACAAGTGACTTGGGCCTCTCCATGATCTTCTCACAAGATCCCCACTAAGGTACTCTAATTGCTGCACAGAAATCAGCAAAAGGCAGGTTGACAGGCATATTATATATTTTGTAATGGACCATAGTATTAGAAGTAGACCAAGTGAAACGGAAGTCCTGCACAAAATACATGGTTAGCTTAACATATTGGATTGGTTCACCTTCAACAAAGTGCTCCAACCCTGCATTTGTAACCAAAGTTTGAAAATCCGAGAATCCCTGCAGCTCTCATAAATTCATGGCATGGGTAAATGGAGGGAAAAACTGCCTCCTCACGATGAACCTTCATTGGCTCATGCACCATCAAGTCATATTCATTCAGTGAATAAGCACTCATCTTCTTTGCTGAAATTTTTAGACAACCATCAAACCAAGTGATTTTTAAGTTGATAAATGATGAGCAACTACTATAGGAACTTGCTATAGGACTACACGTGCATCAAAACAAAGTTTCTAAGCATAGAACAAGCATGCAAGCTCAAACAACATGTCACCTACGGTAGCAAAATACTCAAGATACAATCTACCAATCACAAATCTAATTGGACAAGGGAAGGAGGCACATACCAAGGAGCAATCCCTCCAAAAATCAGCAGTTGAGATGGGCTGAACAAGGAGATCGAAAATCACGTGCAAGAACAGCAATAACTCGAGCTTGAGCAAGTTTTCTAGTGTTTTTCGGGAGAGAGAAAGAAGGTGGCTTTGAGAAGGCAGCCTAGAGGGGCCCAGGTGGGTCAGACCCCCCCCCCCTAGGCACCACCAACGGTGGGCCCGCACCTACCACAGGTGTGGGGCCTAGGGGTGGCCCCTGGGTCACCACTGGTACCTCTCTGCCCCTTTTTTCGAGGAAAAATTTATTTTGAATTTTCTAGGATTTTTAGGGAAACTTTATTTTTGTCCAATTTTTAGGGTATGAAAATTGATTTTCTTGCAGAAACAGTTTTTTCAGAAGAAGCAAAAGCAAACCAAAATCCAAACTACAGGAGATCTAAAAAACTCAAACAAGCAAACAACTAACAAAACTAAAGCTAAAGCAAAGACTAGGAAGGAGAAAGGAAAAAGAAAGCAAGAATAACCACAGTAGAAACATTATTTTGTTCATTAGAATCCTTTTGTTAACAAGGTTGATCAAGTCTTGTTACCAAAACAATCTTATATGAAACAAAACTTTGCATTCCACAAGGTGATTATGTTACCTCATACTTGATAGCAATGGTCCCAATCATAATAGTTTCAAAAATTTCTTGTGGAATGGGACAATATATTTCTCCAACCTTGATGCCTTCAATATTTTCAATAGAATTCAGGCAATATCTCTTAACAACCTTCTTGGGGAAATAGACAGTGTGCTCTTTGTCATTAATATTAAATGTTACTTTTACTTGATTACAATTGATGACAGCACCTGCAGTATTAATAAAAGGTCTCCCAAGAATAATAGACATATTATCATCTTCAGGCATTTCAAGCACAAGAAAATCAGTTAAGACCATGCAATTATGAGCAACTTGAACAGGAACATCCTCACATATACCAACAGGGACAGTAGTTGACTTATTAGCCATTTGCAAAGATATATCAGTTGGTATCAACTTTTCTAGCTGGAGTCTCTTATAGATAGAAAAAGGCATAACACTAACTCCAGCTCCCAAATCACATAAGCAGTTCTAACATAATTATTCTTAATGGAGCAAGCAATAGTTGGTATACCTGGATCACCAAGTTTCTTTGGAACCTTACCATCGAAGGAATAATTAGCAAGTAGAGTAGAAATATCTTCATTAGGAATCTTCCTTTTATTAGAGACAATATCCTTCATATACTTTGAATAAGGAGGCAATTTAATAGCATCAGTCAAAGGAATTTGCAAGAATAAAGGTTTCATTCACTCACAAAACTTGTTGTAGTGTTCCTCCTCCTTTGACTTGTATTTCTTACCTGGAAAAGGCATAGGTTTCTGCACCCAAGATTCTCTCTCTTTACCATGTGTATTAGCAATAAAATCTTCCTTTGTATACCTAGTGTTCTTAGTGTGCTTTTCAGGTTCTTCCTCAACTTCCTCCTTATAAGGAGACTCATCAATATTACCACTCTCAGTTTCAGCATCAGAGACAGATATACTATTAGGATCTACAGCCGATTCAAGTGGTTCCTCAACTCTCTTATGTTTCTTTTTCTTCCTCTTACGAGGACTACCACTATCCACACCTTGTTGGGAATCCTGCTCTATTCTTTTAGGGTGTCCTTCAGGATATAAAGGATCTTGAGTAGCTGCACCACTCCTAGTTTTAATTCCATAAGCATGTTTATTTCCTGAAGCATTACCTAGCATATCCTTTTGCACCTTAGCAAGTTGATCAAGTTGGGTTTGAACCATTTGAAAGTGTTTACAAAGCATTTTAATATCATTGGAAGTTCTTTCTACAATATCTTTCAACTCATGAATAGCTCTAGAGTTTTCCAATAAATGATTCTGAACTTGTTTATTAAAATTACCTTGTTTAACAATAAAAATGTCAAGTTCCTCTAAGCATTGATCAAGAGGCTTATCATAAGGAATATCACCTTCATCAAAGTGTTGGAGAGAGTGTACCTCAATAGTAGATGAGTGGGGAATTGGCTTACATAATTCTTCTATAGGAGGTAGATTCTTCACATCTTCAGATCTAATACCTTTCTTCTTTAGACACTTTTTAGCTTCCTTCATTACTTCATCATTTAATGCAATAAATCCCCTCTTCTTTGTTGTTGGTGTTGGAATTGGTTCAGGAACAACTGGTTCAGGAGTAATAGGCTCAGGTGTATTAAGCTTAGTTGAAGTCCAATCATCATAATTCTTGCTTATCTTGTTCATTAATTCTTCAGCATCTGTAGGAGTCCTTTTCCTGAAAACACAATCAGAAAAGCTATCTAGGTAGGTCCTAGAATCATCAGTTAGTCCATTATAATAAATATCAAGCAACTCATTCGTAGGTAATGGACATCCAGGATATGCATGAATCAAGGAATAGAATCTTTTGCATGACTCAGGCAATTTCTCTTCTTCTTCCTGTTTAAAATCAAAAAGTCTTTGCAAAGCAGCATGTCTAGCACTGGGAGAAAAAAATTTATGGAAGAAAGAAGCAATCAAGCAATCATGGCTATCAATGGAACCAGGAGGTAATCTATTAAACCAAGCCCTAGCTTCTCCTTTTAGTGAAAAAGGGAAGATCTTAGCAACAAAGTACTTGTGCATCTTAAAATCGTCAGAGAACAAAGCACTCATAGTAGAAAGCTCATTCATATGAGCCACAACACTCTCATTTTAAGTACCGCAAAAAGGTTCTTTCTCAACAATATCTAAATAAGCTAAATCAAGAGAGAAATCATAATCTTTATCTTTAATATCTATGTGAGAGGTGGCAAACTTAGGATCATAGGACTTCTTAGGTATAATAGTATGTCTAGCAAGGAGACTCTTAATAGCACTAGCACCATGTGTGTTTCGGCACTCTTCAACAAATTCATTAGTGAGCTCAATGTAACCATCATTAATATCAAAACTCTCACTAGACTCAGGTGAGCTAACAGGTGTAATAGTGTCTTCACTAGGAGTTTCGGTATTTCCTAGACTAGTCATAGTAGCATCTAGAAAATGACCTAATGAACCACTCGCATCAAGCACAGTAGAAGTAACATCATGAGTATCAAAAGCAGTTTCAGATTCAGCAGTAGTAGCAGTGTGTGTAGCATGAGCATGTGGTGGTGGTGTTTAGGACTGTACCTATTCTTGTAGTGGATGGTAAAATAGGGAACTTTCCATCACGATACTTCCCCATGATGAAAGGAGTAGCAGTGAACAATAATAGATCCAAGGGAACTTACAAATAAAGCTATGCTCCTCGGCAACGGCGCCATAAAATAGTCTTGATGACCCACAAGTGTAGGGGATCACAACAGTCTCCGCGGGTAGTATTACCCAATTTATTGATTCGACACAAGGGGATCCAAAGAATACTTGCAAGCCTTAACAACTGAGTTGTCAGTTCAGCTGCACTTGGAAATAGTTCTTGCTCACAGAAGTTTATCAGTAGCAATAGCAAAGCAACAGCAACAGTGAAATAGTAGCAATAGTAACATTAACGGTAACAGTAGGATTCAAGTGCGGTAGGCATAGGGATGGATGGACGGGCGTTGCATGGACGAGTCTAAACATGTAACTTCAAAGAACTAGGGCATTGCAGATAAATAATAATAAGCATCCAAGTACTAAACAATCCTAAGCATGTGCTCCAAATATAGTCATACATGCTCGCAATGAGAACGTGCACGACATCTTCTGTCCAGCCAGCCCGTGGTAGCGGGGCCTCTAGGGAACTACTGGCAATTAAGGTGCTCCTTTTAATAGAGCACCGGAGCAAAGCATTAACACTCCGTGAACACATGTGATCCTCACACCACAGCCATCCCCTCCGGTTGTCCCAATTATTGTCACTTTGGGACCTTTGGATCCGGACAATGATATGTGAACACAACTTGCAGATAAGATCATAAACAATACTATCATAATGATTCAATAATAAGTTTAGATCTGAGATCATGGCACTCGGGCCCTAGTGACAAGCATTAAGCACAACAAGTTGCAACAAAGTCAAATAGCACAAGAGATACTAGGCACTATGCCCTAACAATATTATTCGATTACATGATAGAACTCATCCAATCCCTACCATTCCCAAACCTATAGCGGGAGATTACTCACTTATGGATGAGGGAAACATCGGTGGCTGATGGAGATGCGTTGGTGATGATGATGGCGATGATCCTCTCCAAATTCCCCGTCTCGGCAGGGTGCCAGAACGGAGTTTCTAGATCCGAATCTTGGTTTCTCGTGCCGGCGGCAGAGCGGAACTCTTTATGGAAAACTATCGAACCCCCCCCCCCCTGAGTTTTTAGGTCAGAAGGCAACTTATAGACGCGGAGGGAGGCCGAGAAGCTGCCTGGGGTGGTCAAACCTCCCTCAGGCGCGGGGTTAGTGGGTCAGCGCCTGGGTTGGGTTTGGGCCCCCTAGGCCTCCCCTCTGTCTCCCCTTCTGGCTCCGCGGATCTTCTGGTGAAATTTAATTTTTGGCATATTTTTCGGGATTTTTCCTGATAGTTCATTTTCTACACAAAAACAAGACACCAAGGTAATTCTGCTGAAAACAGCATCAGTCTGTGTTAGTTGTATCCAAATCACACAAGTATAGAGGAAAAACAATAGCAAAGTGTTCGAGAAAGTACATACGTTTTGGACGTATCACAGGGCTGCCCCAAAGCACACAACACCAACCCTCCCCGCCCGTGCGCCGCCGCCGGCGGCCCGTCGCCGTTGCCCTAGCTGCCGCCGACACCTCCTCCTCCTCTTCGGCCTTCTAAAACTAGATCGCCGGAAACCCTAGATCCACCATAACTCGCACCGGCTTAGGTGAAGCCCTGCGGGATCTTTCCTCTACTTCCGACACCACGCCGTCGTGTTGCCGGAATCGCGAGGGAGAACTACAACCTCTGCTGCCTGCTGGAACAAGGGAGAGGAAGGTCTTCATCGAGTACCGACGTGTGACTGACTGCGAAAGCGCTGCCGGAACGCAGCGCCGGATGGATCGTCTACGCGATCTTGAGATCGGCAAGTGTACGACTATATCACCCACGAGAATATGCTCTCGTTAACCACTTTGGAATCTTCGAGGGTGAGTACTCTAATCGACTCGTTGCTTCAATCTAGTAGATAGATCTTGGCTTGTTTGTATGTATGCGGTAGAAAAATTTTGTTTTCCATGCTACGAACCCCTATAGTGTATCTGTTTTAAAAATCTGTGGAGAAAAGATACAGCACCTGTTAATGTTATGGAACACCTTCCAAATTCACTCTTAGCTAACTTCCATGGATTAAGTTTCTTCTTCATTTTGTTTGTCATCCCTGATCAAGCACATGTTGTTTTTCAACATCCCAACCCCCACAGTTTTTATCATAGCTGTAGCACCCCGGTTAAAACCACTACTAGAAAACCACTGTGTTTTGTTTTGTGCATCATCATGACATCATGCTTATGTCATCTATCCACATTGCATTAAGCATCCTCATGGTTCCATTCATGTTATTTGTCTAAAACTATTTCCAAAAAACCCTATTTTGTTTTCTACAAATAACCCCCTCTTTATTAAAAATGCCAAATCCCGGTCTCTCTGAATTATTTTGTTTGTCTAAATATATTTATGAAAAGATCTTTATAAAAGAAATAAAATAGTTTTATTAAAACAGGGGGAGGCAGCCCGCCGCCAGGCCCAAAAGGCCCAGCAGCTAGCCACCTACAACCCCTCCTGGAAACCCTAACCCAAAAATCTCCAAACCCTAGCCTAACCCAGCTATTCCCTATCCCGCCGCCACACCCAGGCGCGCCTGGAACACACACCACATGCGACGCCCACGCACGCACGTACCTCCCGCCGCACAGCCCCGCTCGCTCTCTCTTTCCCTGTTTGGCCCCACTCCCAGACCCACCTCGGCCTCACCGTTCGCACACCGCGTACGACCGACACGGACCCCGTTCTCCCTTGACGCGAAGAAACCAACCCACCACCTCGCCAAAACCCGATCGATCCGCGCCTGCCTCGCGCCCTGCCCGGCCCCACCCACTTTCCCCGTGATCCCCACTCCCCCCTCTCTCGCATTCCCGAGCCCGAGAACCCTGTCCATGTTCGATCCTCTACCCGCCGCCATCGCCTCTGCTTTGCATCTCCCCGTCGCTCCCCACCTCCCCTGCTTGGTCCTGTCGCCAGGGAGTCGTCCAGCGCCCTCTGCTTCCCTGGCCGCGCGACGTAGTCGGGCTCTCGTCCTTGCCCGCAAGCCGCCGTGATTTGTCTCCTTCCCGAGCTGCGTCGCCCCGGCCTCGCCTTCCTTGGCTCGCGAGCTGCCGCCGTCTCCCTGAGCGCCGCCTCCTCGCTGGGCGCCGCCGTCGACCTCTCCTCTTGGCGCGGCCCCTTCCTCCGCCGCCGGCCACCGTCCTCTATTCTGGCCGCCCGACTCCTCTCCCCGCGGCTCCCTGTCGCCATGGTGCTACCCTCCTCCGAGAGCCACCTCCTGTCGCCAGCGTCTTTGGACGCTCGAGCCCGTTCCCGAGCCTCGCGCGCCGTGCGTCCCTGTAGCTCCGGCCGCCCTTTGTTCTGTATGTGCGCGTCACCGTGGCCGTTGTGCTGGCCCACACAGTTGCAAACACCCTTGCCACATTATCTCTTTGGTATACCTGCATCCATGTCTCGATGTTGGTCATGTTTCGGCCGTGTGCTGCTGTTTTTGTGACATGTTGCTGTTTAATCCATAACCGCTTGTTTTCGTCTCATGATCATCTTCCGCGGTCACCGTTCAAGTGCCTCCACGACAAGTCCAAGCACTAATCGGAAGATCCGGAAACCAAGTTCATGGCATTGTTGGTTTTGTTCCGCCAAGGATCCCCGGAGCCATAGTGCGTCGTCGTCATACAAGATCTTCACCAACGAAATTCGGCACCAACAACGTAACCGCGATGCCCCAAGGTCACCTTCACGGAACGTCAAGACCCTGTTCCCGGAACCCCGAGTACCCGAAGACCGAACCCTCGGTGAACCCTAAGATCGCCAAGACCTCATGTGTGACCCCTTTCTAAGACCCTATTTTTATAATATGATATTTATCACTTGTTGCATATTAATTATTCATACTCGCATGCATATTTGTGGTTTGGGGGCATTAAGCCGATTCACCTTATAATTAAATATAGAGTCCATATGCGGGCGATTCTAGTCTAATATTGGCCCCATTTAAATTTGTGTAGCAAATCGGTGATATATTTTTGCCTTGTTAATGCAACATTTAAATTGCGGGGTATCTAAACAATATGAACTTATTAATTAATTGTCGAGACCCTGGTTCCGCTTAATATGACCTAGTTGCATCACATCTTTGCCATGTCATACCTCATATGCATCATGCCGGATCTTCTACCGTAGTATTAAATAGTGCATCTGGTGTTTCTTCTAGTGTTTTGCTTCTTCGCGGATAAGGCCGTTGAGTTGATGTGAGCTTCGCCCCGATCTTCAGATGAAACTTCGGTAATGTTTTCCAGGCGAGCAATCTCCCCCTTTCTACCTATCTTACTTTCATAGTATTTATTCCCTCCTGTTGATCTATTGCTATATGTGTTGCGATGCTCTAGTTTCCGTACCCGTGATATCCCTTGCAGCCTCATATTGCCTTGAACACATCCTATTACCTGTTGTTTGGTAGATAGTTGGACTTGCGTGTCGTAGTCGCTTGCTCAAGTGTTGTTGTGTGTCGTCAAGCACCACAGTTGTTGGAAGACTGCCATATGCTTTATGTTGGAGATGATTATAACTTGAATTACAGTTTAATAACTAAAATTGAAGTAGGTAAATAATGCAGAGGCACAGGTGGGCAATAGATGTTATTTGGTTTTAACCGTCCACTTGTGTCCCGTAGGACCCCGAGTACTTGATACCTGTTCTTTGAATATTCGCACTATCCGCATGTGGGCCCATGAATCCCCTTAGCATGAGCTGGAGTCATATCTTATTTCTTGGGTCCACAAAGTAGTTTGGGGCTTTATTACTATCCTGTACTTATGCCGTGCTTTACTGCTTTATTATGATTGCGCGTGGAGTGCCTGTACTGTTTTGGAACCCCGTGCCACGTTTTCGCGGTATCGACAAGCCCAGTCACACTTTCGGGTTCCCAGTCGTTTACAGCCGTCGTCACAAACCTCTGGGTCCGTCTCGGAGCCGGCCAACTTCGTAGCGGGTAGCTTGGTGGGGTGGCCCCCTGAAATATTATATGAATCTTGCAATTTCTTTGTCGTGATGCCTCGTTGGGTTTTATTTGGTTTTTCCGAGATTGATCGTGCGTGTGTTGCTATTTGTGCCCCCTGCAGGGTAAAACTTTCTGAAAGCCGTGTCCGCGGTTATGGACGACTTGGAGCACAGTATCTCGATCATAGACAACTATAACTAAAGTAGTGCTATAAATTTGACTTTATAATGACTAGTAATCAGCTTCACTATAATGGAATGGCTAAATAAAAGTGCCAACAATTGCTTGTTTGGGTTGTCGCCTGCTACCATTGTATCTGACTAGTAAGTGTTGCAACTATAATGGAATCGCTAAATAAAAGTACCAACAACTGCTGGGTTTTGGGATATCTCATGCTATATGTATCTGACTAGTAAGTACTACAACTACAACGAAATGGTTAACTAAAACTGCCCACTGCTTATTATATCAGGATGCCTCATGCTATCTATATCTGACTAGTAATTGCCGCAACTATAAGGAAATGAATAAAACTGCCAACTGTGTGAGTTCCTCGGTTGACTTCCTCGTTTGGTCTCGAGGGGGAAATACCAGGATGGGTAAGCTTGGTGTTAGTTTCAGGTTAGATCCGAATAGGTATTTGTTATCCCTATCTGATAGCCGACAGTTGTATTGAGTCTCTATAGGTTGTTTAGTGCATGCTGCGCTGCCGCTTTAGTCCACCATACCTATGTAGGCGAGGACCGCCGAATTCTAGTCTCGCCGTGTACTGGCCTCAGTACTGACCGCTCTCTCTTTTTCCTTTGCCCTTTGTCGGCACCCTTTTGTTTAAGCAGGTTTTGAGATCGACGTTGTTAGCAGGGTTACCCTTCCGGCTTGGCCTGGGCAGGGTTATGGACGCCATTGGTTATTCTTCAGGGCTCTTAGCCCCATTTGCATCTTGTCCGTAGTCGGTCATTGTATCGTTTTCAGGGTGATTTGGATCTTTGTACTGTATATCTGTATTCTTGACTCATGGAGTCATTGTTGTATATATCTGATCTGTGGATTCCATCATGGACTATTGTGTAATGATATTACTTCGTTTTCCACCCGCACGCAAGTGCCTGGTGGGCACCTTTGAATCGTTTCTATGCGGGTTTGGCGGGAAGCGCTAAAACTTGCATAGGGCCGATTCTGAGGGTGTTACAGAGTGGTATCAGAGCTCAGCAGTTGCGATACCCCACTGGTCCATCCTGTAGGATAACCTAGCTAACAGACGTTGTAGAGTGTCAAAAATATTTTGGAAAATCGGTTGGATAGATCTGATTAGGTCTCCTTTTACTCCTTACCCCTCTGCTATTCTTTTCTTACCTTTGCGAGTTTTGAATCTACCTCTTATCTTTTCTTCGAGTCCAGGATTTCTCGTGGTTGGGATTCTGTCGTACCTTTAGGTTTTCGCTTCTTTCCTATTATCACGATGGTGCTACAAACATCTTATCTGCATCTCGTTTGGTGTACCCTTCATCCAATCTTTTTGTTGTTGAACTCTTTATCTATATGTGTACCCTGTTGGATATCCGTATCGTTGAAAAACATATGAGAAGGACGAGCATTGGTGAAGTTGGAGTATACCTTGAGCATGTGTTGTTCATGCCAATGGAACCATTGCGAAATCTAATCGTTATGTATTTTCATAAAAAATTCTTTTGTATCTTCCGGTGTTTTTCCAACGTGATGACCTCATCTACATTAGATCCAATGCAGAGCTTGCATCACCCCTTTGTTCCGAATACCGCTTATGAAGATCTTCAGTCTAAATTTCGAGAGTTGTGTTGCATGATTTTCCTATTCATGTATAGAGTTAATAGTTTGGGTATGGGATGGACTGATCACCCTACCCGACTCTTACTGTTCACTCTTGTACATCGAACTGGTGGATCAATGTAACTTTTTCCTCTTCTCATGGAAGTCAGAGGTGGCCTTATCTTTTGATACCTCTACCTTCGTCCTTTGTTTCTCCGGAGTGTTCTCTCGACGAACGTGAGCACCGACCCTTGTTGGTGGTGTCGCCAATTTCAAGATGAAGAAGGAACCCTCGTTAGTGGTGTCGCGAGGATCTACACGAAGCGCGAAGGATCAGATCGTCGGCCTTCTTCCCCGTACTAGGAGGCGGATCTCGAGGGCGAGATCCATTGTTAGTGGTGTCGAATTGTAGCAACCCGGTTAAAACCACTACTAGAAAACCACTGTGTTTTGTTTTGTGCATCATCATGACGTCATGCTTATGTCATTTGTCCACATTTCATTGAGCATCCTCATGGTTCCATTCATGTTATTTGTCTAAAACTATTTCCAAAAAACCCTATTTTGTTTTCTACAAATAACCCCCTCTTTATTTCAAATGCCAAATCCCGGTCTCTCTGAATTATTTTGTTTGTCTAAATCTATTTACGAAAAGATCTTTATAAAAGAAATAAAATAGTTTTATTAAAACCGGGGGAGGCAGCCCGCCGCCAGGCCCAAAAGGCCCAGCAGCTAGCCACCTACAACCCCTCCTGGAAACCCTAACCCAAAAATCTCCAAACCCTAGCCTAACCCAGCTATTCCCCATCCCGCCGCCACACCCAGGCGCACCTGGAACACACACCACACGCGACGCCCACGCACGCACGTACCTCCCGCCGCACATCCCCGCTCGCTCTCTCTTTCCCTGTTTGGCCCCACTCCCAGACCCACCTCGGCCTCACCGTTCGCACACCGCGTACGACCGACACGGACCCCGTTATCCCTTGACGCGAAGCAACCAACCCACCACCTCGCCAAAACCCGATCAATCCGCACCTGCCTCGCGCCCTCCCAGGAGGCGGATCTCGAGGGCGAGATCCATTGTTAGTGGTGTCGAATTGTAGCAACCCGGTTAAAACCACTACTAGAAAACCACTGTGTTTTGTTTTGTGCATCATCATGACGTCATGCTTATGTCATTTGTCCACATTGCATTGAGCATCCTCATGGTTCCATTCATGTTATTTGTCTAAAACTATTTCCAAAAAACCCTATTTTGTTTTCTACAAATAACCCCCTCTTTATTTCAAATGCCAAATCCCGGTCTCTCTGAATTATTTTGTTTGTCTAAATCTATTTACGAAAAGATCTTTATAAAAGAAATAAAATAGTTTTATTAAAACCGGGGGAGGCAGCCCGCCGCCAGGCCCAAAAGGCCCAGCAGCTAGCCACCTACAACCCCTCCTGGAAACCCTAACCCAAAAATCTCCAAACCCTAGCCTAACCCAGCTATTCCCCATCCCGCCGCCACACCCAGGCGCGCCTGGAACACACACCACACGCGACGCCCACGCACGCACGTACCTCCCGCCGCACATCCCCGCTCGCTCTCTCTTTCCCCGTTTGGCCCCACTCCCAGACCCACCTCGGCCTCACCGTTCGCACACCGCATACGACCGACGCGGACCCCGTTCTCCCTTGACGCGAAGCAACCAACCCACCAGCTCGCCAAAACCCGATCAATCCGCGCCTGCCTCGCGCCCTGCCCGGCCCCACCCACTTTCCCCGTGATACCCACTCCTCCCTCTCTCTCGCGTTCCCGAGCCCGAGAACCCTGTCCCTGTTCGATCCTCTACCCGCCGCCATCGCCTCTGCTTTGCATCTCCCCGTCGCTCCCCACCTCCCCTGCTTGGTCCTGCCGCCAGGGAGTCGTCCAGCGCCCTCTGCTTCCCTGGTCGCGCGACGTAGTCGGGCTCTCGTCCTTGCCCGCAAGCCGCCGTGATTTGTCTCCTTCCCGAGCTGCGTCGCCCCGGCCTCGCCTTCCTTGGCTCGCGAGCTGCCGCCGTCTCCCTGAGCGCCGCCTCCTCGCTGGGCGCCGCCGTCGACCCCTCCTCTTGGCGCGGCCCCTTCCTCCGCCGCCGGCCACCGTCCTCTATTCTGGCCGCCCGACTCCTCTCCCCGCGGCTCCCTGTCGCCATGGTGCTGCCCTCCTCCGAGAGCCACCTCCTCTCGCCAGCGTCTTTGGACGCTCGAGCCCGTTCCCGAGCCTCGCGCGCCGTGGGTCCCTGTAGCTCCGGCCGCCCTTTGTTCTGTATGTGCGCGTCACCGTGGCTGTTGTGCTGGCCCACACAGTTGCAAACACCCTTGCCACATTATCTCTTTGGTATGCCTGCATCCATGTCTCGATGTTGGTCATGTTTCGGTCGTGTGCTGCTGTTTTTGTGACATGTTGCTGTTTAATCCATAACCGCTTGTTGTCGTCTCATGATCATCTTCCACGGTCACCGTTCAAGTGCCTCCACGACAAGTCCAAGCACTAATCGGAAGATCCGGAAACCAAGTTCATGGCATTGTTGGTTTTGTTCCGCCAAGGATCCCCGGAGCCATAGTGTGTCGCCGTCATGCAAGATCTTCACCAACGAAATTCGGCACCAACAACGTAATCGCGATGCCCCAAGGTCACCTTCACGGAACGTCAAGACCCTGTTCCCGGAACCCCGAGTACCCGAAGACCGAACCCTCGGTGAACCCTAAGATCGCCAAGCCCTCATGTGTGACCCCTTTCTAAGACCCTATTTTTATAATATGATATTTATCACTTGTTGCATATTAATTATTCATACTCGCATGCATATTTGTGGTTTGGGGGCATTAAGCCGATTCACCTTATAATTAAATATAGAGTCCATATGCGGGCGATTCTAGTCTAATATTGGCCCCATTTAAATTTGTGTAGCAAATCGGTGATATATTTTTGCCTTGTTAATGCAACATTTAAATTGCGCGGTATCTAAACAATATGAACTTATTAATTAATTGTCGAGACCCTGGTTCCGCTTAATATGACCTAGTTGCATCACATCTTTGCCATGTCATACCTCATATGCATCATGCCGGATCTTCTACCGTAGTATTAAATAGTGCATCCGGTGTTTCTTCTAGTGTTTTGCTTCTTCGCGGATAAGGCCGTTGAGTTGATGTGAGCTTCGCCCCGATCTTCAGATGAAACTTCGGCAATGTTTTCCAGGCGAGCAATCTCCCCCTTTCTACCTATCTTACTTTCATAGTATTTATTCCCTCCTATTGATCTATTGCTATCTGTGTTGCGATGCTCTAGTTTCCGTACCCGTGATATCCCTTGCAGCCTCATATTGCCCTGAACACATCCTATTACCTGTTGTTTGGTAGATAGTTGGACTTGCGTGTCGTAGTCGCTTTCTCAAGTGTTGTTGCGTGTCGTCAAGCACCACAGTTGTTGGAAGACTACCATATGCTTTATGTTGGAGATGATTATAACTTTAATTATAGTTTAATAACTAAAATTGAAGTAGGTAAATAATGCAGACGCACAGGTGGGCAATAGATGTTATTTGGTTTTTAACCGTCCACTTGTGTCCTGTAGGACCCCGAGTACTTGACACCTGTTCTTTGAATATTCGCACTATCCGCATGTGGGCCCATGAATCTCCTTAGCATGAGCTGGAGTCATATCTTATTTCTTGGGGCCACAAAGTAGTTTGAGGCTTTATTACTATCCTGTACTTATGCCATGCTTTACTGCTTTATTATGATTGCGCGTGGAGCGCCTGTACTATTTTGGAACCCCGTGCCACGTTTTCGCGGTATCGACAAGCCCAGTCACACTTTCGGGTTCCCAGTCGTTTACAGCCATCGTCACAAACCTCTGGGTCCGTCTCGGAGCCGGCCAACATCGTAGTGGGTAGCTTGGTGGGGTGGCCGCCTGAAATATTATATGAATCTTGCCATTTCTTTGTCGTGATGTCTCGTTGGGTTTTATTTGGTTTTTCCGAGGTTGATCGTGCGTGTGTTGCTATTTGTGCCCCCTGCAGGGTAAAACTTTCTGAAAGCCGTGTCCGCGGTTATGGACGACTTGGAGCACAGTATCTCGATCATAGACAACTATAACTAAAGTAGTGCTATAAATTTGACTTTATAATGACTAGTAATCAGCTTCACTATAATGGAATGGCTAAATAAAAGTGCCAACAATTGCTTGTTTGGGTTGTCGCCTGCTACCATTGTATCTGACTAGTAAGTGTTGCAACTATAATGGAATGGCTAAATAAAAGTACCAACAATTGCTGAGTTTTGGGATATCTCATGCTATATGTATCTGACTAGTAAGTACTACAACTACAACGAAATGGTTAACTAAAACTGCCCACTGCTTATTATATCAGGATGCCTCATGCTATCTATATCTGACTAGTAATTGCCGCAACTATAACGAAATGAATAAAACTGCCAACTCTGTGAGTTTCTCGGTTGACTTCCTCGTTTGGTCTCGAGGGGGAAATACCAGGATGGGTAAGCTTGGTGTTAGTTTCAGGTTAGATCCGAATAGGTATTACTTATCCCTATCTGATAGCCGACAGTTGTATTGAGTCTCTATAGGTTGTTTAGTGCATGCTGCGCTGCCGCTTTAGTCCACCATACCTATGTAGGCGAGGACCGCCGAATTCTAGTCTCGCCGTGTACTGGCCTCAGTACTGACTGCTCTCTCTTTTTCCTTTGCCTTTTGTCGGCACCCTTTTGTTTAAACAGGTTTTGAGATCGATGTTGTTAGCAGGGTTACCCTTCCGGCTTGGCCTGGGCAGGGTTATGGACGCCATTGGTTATTCTTCAGGGCTCTTAGCCCCATTTGCATCTTGTCCGTAGTCGGTCATTGTATCGTTTTCAGGGTGATTTGGATCTTTGTACTGTATATCTGTATTCTTGACTCATGGAGTCATTGTTGTATATATCTGTTCTGTGGGTTCCATCGTGGACTATTGTGTAATGATATTACTTCGTTTTCCACTCGCACGCAAGTGCCTGGTGGGCACCTTTGAATCGTTTCTATACGGGTTTGACGGGAAGCGCTAAAACTTGCATAGGACCTATTCTGAGGGTGTTACAATAGCTAACTTCCATATATGAACAGCTTTGATGCTAACATTTTTTGGTAGTGCAACACATTTCTTATTTTCACAACAACCCAAACCATCCTAGTTGAACATACTTAACTCTCATACAAGCATAACTAGTAGAGTTTACATCAAAATGTTTACTCTATTTTTTATACCTGGAATTTTTCGTCAGAGAAGCACATGTAACCATAAATAACTTCTAATAAACTAACTTCTCAAATCCCACAAGTTTTTTGTGAGTAACACTGCTAGTTAACATTCTGTATTTTTCAAGTAGTCTAGGTGAACCCACAAAAATAGTGGTTATGAACTTTAAACACAAATAACCACAGTTAACTTCTCATAGTACTAGAACTCCTAGTGGATAATCACCGGTCCATCTCCAGCACAAAAAAGCAAATACCCTACAGAAATGCTCAACACTGCTCATTTTACCTACTGTATTCCGAGAACGGTGAGAAATGAAGAAGCAGAACTAAACTGCTTCTCCTCCCTGCGATCCCTAATTGCTATTTATAGGCAGTAGAATATTGCAAGATTAACTAAAAGTATTATGACATGGTAACTCCCAAACAATCCAGACCTGGCCCAGTGTTTCTTTGCAACTATATTAGACACCTTCAACTAACTCCCAAAAACGCACCTCAAAATTAATTCATGTAACTAACGGAATTTACGGCAGTTAACTTGCATGTTTTTGGGACACACCTCAGAATTTTGTGTGGGCACCCCATGTCCCCTCATAGGCGCCATGAATACCGGTGGTATCTCGCCGCCACCGATGCGGCCCTCACCGCTGGAATACGCGCCTCCTCCTCGCGTCTACCGCTGCCGATGCTCGCTCGCCTGCTTCGCCGCAGCCTAGAAGAAGGTCCTTAGGTCGGGAACAAGCGTGGAACTCCGATGTCTCCTCCCTCACGTCGGCCTCCACCACCGCTCGCTCGTCATCTCCAGTGCACCCCAGAAGAAGGTTCTTAGGTTGGGAACAAAGCGGGGAAGTTTGTCGCCTCCTCCCTCGCGTCGGACTCCGCCAGCGCTCGCTCGTCGACGCCGGATCAGGTAGGGTAGACTCTAGGAAATCACGGGGAGGTGTCTCCGCTCGGGGGTGGGCCTTTGACGAAGGAAGGGGCATGGTCGGGGCGTCTCTGGAATCGTGTCCGGGTCGGGACGTCCAGGGATATCCGGGTCGTGGTCGGGATGTCCGGGTCAGGGCCAGTTTCTAGATAACTATTTAGGAACCTCTTAAGGGGGTTCTGAATAGTCATATCGTATATATATAAAGGATCTAAAGAGGAACTAGTTCCTGTATAACTAAATAGGGGAGAAAGTGAACTTTGTTCGATAGCAGAGTGAACTTTCTTTTTCTTGGAAAATCACCATGTTCGAAGTGAACTTTTTTATATTTCTAGCATGTTCGAAGTAAACTTTTAAATTATAAAGCGAACTTTATTTACAGTAGAGTTAACTTCCTTTTTAATGCTTCTGAACTTTATTTTTATCGAACACGTTTTCTATAATTTTTTGCCCCGTCTGACATGAACTACCAAATATAACGAGAATCCTGGTTGCACTCGAGGTGAACTATGTTTTTCCTTGGAGTAAACTTTTTTTAAGCGCATGTGAACTTTCTTTTTTATCGAAAACCCTTCTGAAATTTTTTATTCTTGTTAAAGTGAACTATCAAATATAACTAGAATCTTCGTTGTGCCCGAAGTGAACTATATTTTACCATAGAGTGAACTTCCTTTTCAACACATGTGAACTTTCTTTTTTATCGAAAACGCTTTTAAAATTTTTATTTTTGTCCGAAGTGAACTGTCAAATATAATAACAACCCCGTCGCGTTCGAAGCGAACTATATTTTCTCACAGAGTGAACTTTATTTTTTAGCACATGTGAACTTTCTTTATTATCAAAAACCCTTCTGAAATTTTTGGTAGTTCACTTCGGGCAGACTAAACAGACTCCATCAAAATAGAAGTGAACCTTAATTTTACACGCAGTAAGTGAACTTAATCTTGATAAAAATGCGAACTACTTCTTTCTTGTACCATACCGAAGAAGCAAATTCCATTTCCTTGTATTGAACACATATGGCAGAGAACCAAGTTCACTTATTTACATGTACTCGTAATTGAATTAGTTCGAGCTGGATAAGTGAACTACCTAGTGTGGAGTGCTATTTTTTATATGTATTGAAAATTGCCTTTTTCATAAGGTATTTGATCTTTCATACTGTTCAAAGTTGGAAGAGTGAACTTCTCTATTTGCAGTCAAACATCAACATTAAATACATGTAATTTCATCGACTAGTTTGTTAATTAAGTGATAGGCAAAGAACAAAAAACATGCCAACTCTGGTAGAGGAGTAGACGTACTTTCCATTATCTTCAGGTTCGGTTTATGGAGCAGAGCCAAAACTTTAGTTCACATCTTCATGTATCGGGGAGTTTGCAGCACAACACAAAATATACTGTGTATTCTCATCGAGATGTATCAGTTTGCCAATTATACTATAGCTTAAGCGTGAAGGTGACCCAGCCAGCTGAGCATACTCCCGCCGGTGCGTTGTCAACCGTTAGATATAGGAAACAGACTCATCTGGATCGTCAAACAATGTCGGTTAGCTAAACTTTTTTACCGCGGGGTGGGGGCTTCTTCCGTCGAACAATTGGGCCCTATTGACGACCCTGGCCCGCAACACAGCAATGGATGCCAGAAAAAGGACCGCAACACGATACCCACCCCGATTTTCCTCTCTCCTCACGACTCGAACCTCCGCTTCCTCCTCGCGTTCTTTCTCTCTCCTGAGCAGACCGCCGCATCAAGTCAGGCGAGACGGCGCCAGCCCGCCTCGGTTCCCTCCGCCGGAGATGCAATCCGTCGCCTCCCGCACTGGTTCTTGGCCTAATCCAGCCGATTCCCGCACCTCCGTGGACGGCGCCGTCCCAAGCGCACTAACCGCGGGAACGGCGGCCAGCCATGATGGGTGAAGCCTGCACGGCGGATCCACCCCCTGTGGATCTGCGGCTGTAGCATCCGGCCATCTTCTCCTACCATGGAGCTTTCTTTTCGTCTCCTTATGCCCCGATGCGATGGTTACAGGGGAGGGAGAGATGGAGCTCAGTTATGTTCCTCCCCTGCGTTGTCCGTGACTAGGGGGAGCACCAAAACTCATGCGGCTCTTCTCTATCCAAGAATCTCCTCTCTTTCTCCTTCCTCCCTCTGCAGAGGAGGGCAGAGAGAAGCGGACGCCAGCAGGGAACCGGAGCTCAAATCCGCTGAGGAACCATGCGTCGACCTCATCCCCTCCGATTTCGTTTTGGGGGCGCCACCGCAGCAGGGGCAGGCATGTCACCGTTCTACCTTGCGCGCGGGGCTTCCAAGGTGCATCTGTCAGCTCGATTTGTTTTTATTTTTGGTCGGAGGATTTTGGCAGAGATTTGACTTGGGGCGCGGCTTGATTTGCAGGTGTTAAGAAGGATCACTTCTAAGACGCCGGTCGAGCTCAAGATCCTCTCCGAAAAATGGCAGCTCCTCCTCACGGGCACCGTCTTCCAGGTACCAATCTCTACTGTCTTCGCTTCTTGACAAGGAGAAATTAGCAAGATCGCATGTTCTTTCAATCTGATAAAAGGCCGTATCTAAAAAATCGATAAATGGCCGCGTCAAATGATCCTCAACAATATTATTGTAGAATTTGATCTAAGATAGACTAGAGAATAATTCCGGGACGATCCTATTGTTTATGGTATATTATGGCTCTTAGACCCATCTGTAAAACTGAAATATAGTTTGTCACAGTAACTGTAGCCAACCAAAAAAAAAAGAACGCCACGGTACACAAATGTCTCGAGCTTTACTTCAGAGACGAATGAATCGATGACACTTCCATGATGGAGCTAAAATAGCGTGGCAAGTTATAAATTGGAACAGTGAACCAAGCACTGATATAGCTTTCTCGGCCAAACTGAGACCACCAGCTAAACACCACTTATAATTAGGATTGATTCAGTTATGGCACTAAAAGGACACCAGCAGCCAATCACCTGCCAACTGAGTACTAATTTACTTTTCCATACAAACAGTACATTCATGGTTTGGCAGCATGAGGGGTCCGTTATTGCACCGGCCAGGACCCATTCTTCAAGATGTCGGTTTCATGATTCTTCCGGTATGTTCAATGCGTGTCCAATTTTTCTAACTTAGTTTTAGATTAGACAAATTACAACATCAATGCAAAATTTGAGGAAAGATGGACGATGTCCTCTCTTATCCCCTTTTGTTCACACAAATGCTGACTAACGATGGGAACTGTTGATCGCTACAAGCTAGGTGTTTAAGCTGATGGCTCATGTCACTAATGCCTTCAATTTTCTTGACTGAAACGGTCTTACTATTAAGTTGATGACTCATGTTGTGTAGTCACGGGATAGTACTTGAGAAGTCATTTATTTTGGTATATGGACATTTGTATCTAAACCATATTCATATCTGCGACAAAATTAAATAGAGTTTGAATCCCGATCTTTATTTAAAAGGTATTTAAATACTCAACTGGAACTGTCATATAGTCATGGCGAGCACTTCCGCCCAATTATGTTCCTGGTGTTGAGGTTGGACCACATGGCCATGGCTGCACATTAGGTTACTCTCCATCTTTTCCTAGTCTAAAAATATCTGGTCTAATCTGTTTATGCCTGCAACCTTTTGTTAGTCATCGTTGTTTAGGGAATATATTCCTATGACAAGTTTTGAGGGGAATATTGAAATTCTTTTATGAAGTTTGCTGGGTATACTGTCATATTGGAAATAGATACAATTTTATATTCAGAACATAATCTTGCTAATAAACAGTGCACTCTGGCTCAGCATCATTTGCTCAACAATGTTATTTCTTGTGCGGCTCTGACAATGCTCAGTCGAAGCTTTGCTTAGTCGAAGCTCGCTCACTACTGGATTCGAACTGTTTATGTGAGCCTCACCTAAGTTAGACACTGCACCAATTGCTAATGGTGATCATGTACGCCTTTATTGTGAACCCCAAGCATAGAATTCTGAATCCATATAGAAACTCACCACATGTGAACTTTACCTAAATGTGTGCGTCATTTCTTTCTTTATTTCTCCTAGATATGTTATATATGATTATATACTACATATTTCCTATATGTCTTCTCATTGATTTTATATGTTCATTGTTATACTGGATTCATTCATATTTTCTCCTAAAATTTTAGTTTATGAGATGGTGTAGCATTCAAGCCTCTCTACATTCACTCCTGGAGGTACACCATCTGATTCTCTAATTTTTCTTGATTCTATGTTCAATTGTTCTTCACAAATACTATTGGATCAATTGCTAAAAGGCTCATAGTTCCTCCAGGAAAAAGTTACCGAATGGTGTCCCATGATATCTGACTACAAGCGAGCGTGGTCCAGAATCAGGCTACAAGCTTCTTTCCTTTATTCTTAGTCTGCAAGCTTCTTTTGTTTATATTCCTAGGTAGTAGGATGATGTTATGAATCAGCTTGGGAGCAGTGCTCATTTCTTACATTTTCATGAAGATAATTTTTTCTCTTTAAATCTGTCAAATGTGACCTATTGAGAATATTACGGACAAGGTCTCTTTCGTGCACCCGTTTTGACTTAACTTGGTTTGTAGCCTTGGTCTAATGTTCAATGTCATGCACTAAAATTTATATCCCTTTTGGTCTGTTTCTGGGAATCCTACTACTACTTTTTGCTATCCCTACTACACTTCTGTAGCAGGATGTCCTGATCACTGGTCCAACCCTAGCGTGGCGGAGCGTGTTCATCCCTCTTCAGGATCCATCAAAGAATAGACAGACAACGCCGTGAGCCCACAAATGACATGTACTCCCTCCGTTTCAAAATATAAGATGTTTTAGGTTTGTAAAGAGAATGTATCTAGACTTGTTTTAGTATATAGGTTTGTTATATGTTGATCCAAATTCTACAAAATATAGGCCAACTTCTGACGAGTGGAGCGAGGCCCGTCGCCGGGGTTTCACCGATATATAAACCCCTTGTAAGCCGCCGATTGGGAGAGTTGCATCTGTGAAATCCCCGGCGTTTGTAAACACTCCTCGATATAGTGAAGTTTCGCTGGCTGGCGTCCGTGGTTTTTTCCTCTCTTTGTGGAGAGGTTTTCCACGTTAAATCTGTGTCTCCTTGCTGTGTTTTTTCGTTTTCGTTCTTCGTTATCTTCTTGTCGCGATTGTAACAAGGTTCACTCATGTTTGGAGTAAATCTAGACACTAAAACAAGTCTAGATACATTTGCTTCACAAAGCTAAAACATCTTATATTTTGAACCGGAGGGAGTACAAAACAAGCCTGTGTGCTCCACATTAGCGCCGACCAATGTGTTAGGACTAAGAACCGATGTCGACGAACACACTTGCAAACTCATCATGTCTATTCAACGATGCCCAAACGGAAATGTAGGCGGCGCGGCGAAGCGCGCTTGTCTATCTAGTACTGTTGAATCTCTAAAACAGCTCAAGCCCCACTTCATCCCATGACGGGGATGGCTCCAATAATAATTCCAGAAAAAGGTGACCTCCTTTTCTCGACAGCCTTGGCTGGTCAGTGCAGAGGCGGTGATCAGATAAAAGAGGTTCAGAGCGGTTCTCCTGGCCTATGTATAGCTTTTGCTTGGTGGGCTGCCGGGCGCTGCTAGGTAAGACAGTGAGATGCGATGCAGAGTGAGGAGGACCACTCGCCAGAGCATAGACAAGGTATGGATCGTGCGCCTGTGATGGAGGGGTCTAGGGCGGTGGCTAGGAAAGCCCAACGGAGCTGAGGAAGGCGACGGGGCCGTCAATTCAGGGACCAACATGGCCTGAGGAGGCGCGTTGGCGAACCAGTGCAGCACAAGGTGGTGCAGGGGAGCCAGGACGGCGCGCTTCTGGCTATGGAGGCAACCGAGGCGACGCTCTTCTGGCTTTGGAGGCAACCGGGGGCGGAGCACACATGCTAGTGGTAGGTGGAGATGGCTAGCTGGTGTGTGGGGAGAAGGGGACCGGAGGTGCGGGGAGTGGGGCGGCCATGGGGGAGGACAGGGAACCGCCTGTGGGGGAGGATGGGGCACCACCGGTGGGTGGAGGAAGGTGGTCGATGAGGGCAGCGGGGATCAGGTTCGGGAGGCAGGCAAAGATTTTTTTTTCCGCTCTCTGCGGGAGGTAGGTGGTGCGGCGTCGCACGTGGGGCTGTGGGTCGGTGCGTGAGTTCCTGGGGGGGCCTTTTTGAACTGGGAAATGATTAGGATCCCCGGACGATGGGTTCCCATCGCGTCCTCCTCCCCTCCGTTTATTCCCAAAATTGCCATAAATTTCTTTTTGCTGCAAAACGGTCCGTTTTTGCTATATATGTCCTCGATTTTGCTTCTAAAGCAAAAAAAAAGGTTTGTTTTAAAAATAGAACGTCTCGCCGGAGATCATGCAGCAAAAAAATCGTGCTAATGCAGCAAAACCGACTTCGCCAAAAAAAAAATTGCTGCATGGTCTCCGGCGAGGGTCATCAACGAGTTGTTTCCGACGATGTCTCCGGCGAAGTCGATTTTGCTGCATTAGCACAAATTTTTTGCTGCGAGGTCTCCGGCGAGACGTTCTATTTCTAAAACGAACCCTTTTTTTGCTGCCGAAGCAAAAACGGAGACATATGCAGCAAACGCGGGATGTTTTGCAGCAAATGGACACGTGTCAACACGGGAAGCAGGACGATGGGAGCTCCCCATCGTCCGGGGGACGCCTAGCACTTTCCTTTTGAACTTCTGTGGTGGAAGATGTAAACTTATCTATAATAGCAAGTGAATTTCTAGTGAATTTCCTATCGGAGCATCAGATTTACGTGGAAAGAGAGGGGGATGGTGGAGGTCTTTCTAAACTTCCGCTGTGGAAGATGTGAACTTCTATGTAGTACCAAGTGAACTTTCTAGCAGAGCACCAGATTCACGTGAGAAGATAGGGGGTTGAGGGGTCTTTCTGAACTTCCGTGGTGGAAGATGTGAACTTCTCTGCAGATAGCAAGTGAACTTTCTGTCGGATCACCAGATTCACGTGGGAAGAGAGGAGGAGGAGGGTGGGGTGGGGGGCTTTCTGAACTTCCGCAGTGGAAGATGTGAACTTCTCTGTAGTAGCAAGTGAACTTCCTGACGGAGCACCAGATTCACGGGGCCAAAATTTTTTGTCAACATGACGAGTAGTTCAAAATAGCAGAAAAATAAATTCAGAAGAGCAAAAAATAAGCAACCCACTATGACTCCCAGAGCGTTGGCAGGTGTGGATTTCAATGGAGAATAGAGCAGTGTTCCTTCTATCTCGGGGGCTACGTATAGATCGAACCCATGAGAGGACAGGATGGCTAGTAGGTGCAGTCCTATTCCCACCAGGGAATCCGGATTCACGTGTAGGGGAGGCGACTGGAGGGGGCACGCAGGGGAGGCGGCCGGCGATAGGGGCGCACGCAGGGAAGGCGACTGGCTTCGAGGGCACGCAGGGGAGGCGGTTGGAGACGGGCACGTGCAGTGGGGCGGCCGGTGACGGGCAAGCGTGCAGTGGAAGCGGATGGCTGCAGGGGCTCGCAGGAGAGGTGACCGGCGACGGGTACACGCATGGGGAGGCGGCCGGTGATGGGGATGGATTATTAAATGGATGGATTATTAAATGATTATTTAATCAATATAAACAACTAGATTGCATATTAGTGGATGGATTATTAAATGATTATTTAATCAATATAAATAACTAGATTGCATATATACTATTTCTATGTAGGAGTTATACTTGATATATTCCAAACGGATTTCTATTTCCGTGCCCCTAATTCGTTAGTTGTACTTAGTTTTTTCCAGCCGTTTAACTTTTCCTTACTTTTCCCCTTGCTATGTTATGAAACTCTCACAGGCGCTCGGACGAAGGGATATCGTCAGGTCAAAGGCTTGACTGTTACATGCTGACTGGTCGGACCACGTTGGGCCGGGTCATGCGTTGAGCGTTACATTACGTGGCCTCGACGGTTACATGCTGACGAGTGGGCCGTGTTGGAACGGGACCTGCATACGTGGTTAAGGGTGGGGCCGCATTGGGACGGTCTTGAATATGTGGTGAAGGGTGGGGCGCATGGAGACACGTCGTACCGGCCATTCTCGCTCACCCAAAGCATCCGCTTCCCCCGATCCTGAAACATCTCCCACACCGCCCCTCTGTTGCCCGGACGTCGTGCCCTCGTACCTTATGTCTTCCTCGGCGTAGATATGCCCCTCCCTCTAGCCACGGAGCCCACTCCACCTCCGGCTCCGCTCCCGCCCCGCTAGATCTACCCCTTTCGTGGAACAATATGTAACGCCAGCTAGTGTACCGGCCATCCGCGTCGAGCAGGGAGAAGATTGGGTAGAATCGCAGGGATCTAACGCATGGATTCCATCTGGGTAAGCATTGTTTCCCTTTGTGGATTGATTATTGGCAGTATTTGAGCGTGAATCGATGGTGCTCAACTAACTGCCTTGCTTTTCGAATTGGATTGTTCCGGTGCTGGCATTTTGGCTAACGGTTAGACTGGATCATAGCGTAATTCGTGGTTGTGAATAATATCTCTCTGGATTTTACTTCCTAGCGGTGGTTGCAACATCCATAAATCTCAGAGATTTGATAGATAAAATCTATTATAAATTCCCCTGGAGCAGTGGCGATTCAGTTGATTTGCAATATTTCAACATTAGCGAGAACAGATTGCTCCCACTAACTAGCGAAGATGATCCGGTAATGGTTTTCTTTTTGAATTCTGCTGAACATTTTGGTCGAATTCGTCTCCATGTGCAACCTAAAGTTGAGCACACGGAAAAGAGTGTTAAATCATCATCTGGTGGTCACACATCATCAAGTGGTCGGGTATCATGTGTCCCTGCTGTCTCTGCTAATAGTATGTGCCCGGCGATCCTTGTAGGTTGATACGTCGGAAACGTATCTATAATTTTTGAGGCTCCATGCTTGTTTAGTATCTATTTTGCTTTGCTTTGTCTACACTTTGAGGTGATTTTTACATGTTTTCTGGTACTAACCTATTAACAAGTTGCCACAGTGTCAGTTGCCTTTTTTTCTGCTATTTTTGGTTCCAGAAAAGTTAGTAAAGAAATATCCTCAGAATTGGACGGGACAAACATCAAAGTCAATTACTTTCCATGGGGAACAAGAAGTCCAGAGGGGAGCCGGAGAGGCAGGCCAGGGTGCCCAGACTCGCCTAGGCGCGGGTAGGCCCTGCCCCGCGCCTAGGCAGGGTGTGGGGCCCCTGGCCACCGCCTCGGCCTTTCCCTTCGCCTATAAGAAGGCCCCGATGCAGAAACCATAAGTACCCGATTAAATCTCCATGAAACCTTCTGTAGCTGCCGCCACCGTCATCCCTAGATCGGGAGGGTCTGAAGTTCTTCCCGGCACCCTGCCGGAGGGGAGATCATCCCGGAGGCCTTCTCTCCGGTATGATGCGTGAGTACTTCCACCTTGGACTATGGGTCCATGTAGTAGCTAGATGGTTGTATCTCCTCCTTTGTGCTTTCATGTATAGATCTTGTGAGCTCCGTTCATGATCAAGATCTAATCTATTTGTAATCATGCATGTTGTGTTTGCGGGGATCCGACAGAATAATGAGATTATTATGTTGGTTTGATTAATGGTTTTGTCTTTATGATTCTATCATGTCTATGTTGTTTGTGATCTTGCATGCTCTCCGTTGTTAGTACCTATCTTGGTCAAGTAGGTGCTAGTGACTCCAAGAGGGGGTATTTATGCTCGATAATGGGTTCATGCCTCTAGTTTCCAAGGGAAGTGACAAAAATCTCTTCGGTTGTAGATGTGATGTTGCCACTGGAGAGAAAACAACGGTCTCTTGTTCATGGAGCATGTGGACTGTTTACCTTACACACTTTGCTTCAAGCAGTTGTCTGTTGCTTGCAACTTAATATTAGAGGGGGTTCAGATGATAACCTGAAGGTGGACTTCTAGTCATAGATGCAGTTGGATGGCGGTCTATGTATCTTGTTATATTGCCCAATCGAATCTCATAGGATCTTTCTGACTAGTAATTGCATTGTTATGACTTGCTCAGTTCCTGTCAATTGTTGTGCTGTAATTTGTTTACCCTTCATGCCATGTTGTTTATCTAAGGAGAGCACCTCTAGTGAACTATGG
Organism: Avena sativa; assembly: GCA_916181665.1. Lineage (NCBI taxonomy): Eukaryota > Viridiplantae > Streptophyta > Magnoliopsida > Poales > Poaceae > Avena > Avena sativa. Next base: position 255,153,319 of record OV702299.1, read on the forward strand.
ACCCCGGTCCAATCTTTACCATTGATGCATCTTCCATTATTACTTGTTTACTTGCTGCAAACCACCATTACCTTCCACACCATACGTTTAATCCTTTCTTACAACAACCGGTGAGATTGACAACCTCACTGTTAGTTGGGGCAAAGTCTTGAGTTTGTGTTGTGCAGGTCTCCGCGTTGCTTGCAACACCTGTGTGACGTTTCCTTCCTCCTACTGGTTCGATAATCTCGGTTTCTTACTGAGGTAAGACTTGTTGCTGTGCTGCTTCACACCTTGCTCTTGGGGTTTCCAACAGGCTCCACACCAACTGAGCCATCAACAAGTTTTCTGGCACCGTTGTCAGGGAGGCTAAGGACGTCTTCACAAGGGGAGTCCTCCACTTCCTTTCTCTTTACTTTGTTTTTAGTTTGCTTTGTTTCTTTTGCTTGGTTTTGTTTGCCTCTTTCCAAAAAACCCCAAAAAAATTAGTCTAGTTTGGTTTGCTTGCTTTATTCAAAAATATTAGTTCCTACTCTTGTTGCCACCTCGTTCTAGCTCACCATGTTACTCCCCAAGTTCACCCTGAAGAACCTTTCTATAGGTAGTGGCTCCATAATTGGGAAAGATAATATTGAAGGATTCTTTAATTATGTTAGCAAGCGTGAGGATATTGAGGATAAATCTATAGCAGATCTTGCTCCTAATTATGAAATTGCTTCAGCTTCTTTAGTTCATATGTTGGAGGCTAGGTTTGTTAGCCTTAACCCCATGATGCAAATTTTGTTCTTAAAACTAAAATAAGAAAAGGATGCTGAAAAGAGAAATTTTATTCTTGAAACTCAAAGAGTTTCATGATGTTGCTAGGGAAGCCAAAAAGGTCTTTGAGCGTTTCAATATACTAGGCTCATGTGTAGATGTTGTGGGTACTTCAGATAAAACAAAGACTAGAGATGAATTTAAGATACCCATACCCTTTAAGCTTGTTGGGATGCATGAGGCCTTTGAAAAGAATTTTGATTGGATTGTTCCTGAAAATCCTTTTGATGAAAGTAGTAAACCAAATAGAGATGAGAAAGGATCCTCCAAAACTCATTTGGATGAGATACCTCTCATAGTTGAAGACTTTGCAAGTATTGATCTCAATTCTTCATTTGAAAATAATTGATTCTTCTTGCTTCTTGTGCCTAACTTAAAGGCGTTAAAGAAAAGTACTTGTTGGGAGATAACCCAAGAGTTTCCTTGAGTCTTGGAAGTTATTACTTCAGTAATGACCTCTCTTATCCTTTTTGTTTGCTTTTTGTGCCAAGAATGACCTCTAATGAGAGGGAAGTAAGATTTGGGGAGTTGCTATCCCGAAACAGATTTCTGTCCTCCACCAAAAAAAGTTGTGAGGAGTCTCTGTAACTCGGATTGAGATAAAAATTTACTAATAAATCCCCCAGTATGTTATCGAACTTTCGTTAGTTCAACACTTTTTGATTTGAGCAACAAAAGGTGTTCGAAAAAATCGGTTTCTACCTGCTAGTGTGTTTTGACAGATTTCTGCCATTATTTGCATTTGCTTCTTATTGATTCCTTTTTGAGTTCTCTTTAGGTGAATTGAACTTTTTGAAGGAGTTACTACAGTAGCTTGTGTTTTTAGTGAAAAGCCTTGCTGTTCCAAAGCTTTGCCAGAGGTCTAATATCTTTTGAATAAACTAATGTTGCTAATGAAGATTGTGTGAAGTTTTGTATGAAGGAAAAAATTTTAGCTGTAGAAAGAGAATGATGCAATGAGATGAAGAATGGACAAAAGCTCAAGCTTGGGGATGCCACCGTGGTGTCACCCCAAGAAATATCCAAGAGGTATAAGCGTCAAAGCTTGGGGATGCCCAAGGCATCCACTTCTTCATCAATAAAAAGCTCAGGTCTGTCTAGACACTTCGTTTTTATTATTTCATGCACAGTTGTGTTGTTCTTGGAGTGTCTTAGTTTTCGTTTACTTTGCTTAGTTTGTTTAGTTTTCTTGAGTAGTTTGGACCCCCGTTCCCGCTGTGTTGTTTTGCAAATAAGTTGCTTGGTGTTGGAAAGGAGTGTAAGTTCTAGCATGTAAGTGCAAGGGGAGCTTGTATTGACTATGACTTAGACTTTAGCATAACATGCTAGGTGTTGTTTTGACCTTATACTTAGTGATTATTGTTGTAGCATGTATTCTTCCGAACAATTGGAATTGTTTAGTGTGCCTTAAAGAAATTATGTGTTGCTTTAGCATGCAAAATCATAGTATTGTGGTATTCTCCTTTGATGCTTTGCTTGGGTTGAATTGGCACATGCTTACACCATGTTATGACTCTGACAAGTCACCATAGCCTCTATGATCATTTAGTCCTTTACTTATAGTACCACTCTATGCTTTGATTAGTAATGCTTTGTTGCACTGCATGATTATGGCCATTATTGCTCTCTTAGTTGGTTGCTCCCAGTCTTTGCTAGACTCTACTTGTATGAGTAAGCTCTACTCATGCTTCCAACTCCCAAGAAACCAAGTTATTCCAAAGTGCCCACTATAAATTCCTATGCATGGTGTGTTACAAAATTCCAAGTACATTCTTGTTTTTAGCTATCTTCCAATTAAAAATTATTTTGTTATGCGAAAACTTAGTGATTAAAGCCCTCACAAACTTGATGGCGCACTTTATATTCTTTGCCCCTAATAAACTTGAACCATTGTGTCTTCTATGTTGTATATGCTTGCACTTATATGTCGGAATTAGCAGAACTGTGCTGTCACGGGGAACGTTTTCAACATTGCACTTGTACTTTGTACTCAGTTGATATCATGCTCTTTTGTCTATGGATGTCACTGGTGTGAAATAAAGAGGGAACTTTTAAGTCCATGGAGTTTGTATCATGTGTTAGAGAAACGCCTGGGCTGCTAGCCTAATCCATGCCTAATCATGGTGGAAACTTGCAGCATCACCATAGTGACATCTATGAAGCATTCTTCTTATTAAAAAAAGAGACGCATTGAGGAAAGAGGAAAGAGAGAAAAAGCACCATATTCCCATGGTAAATAAGAAGATTGCTGATATGCTCATTGTATGCTTGCCTTGTCATTTTGGTTATGGGATAGCTCCTGTACCATGTGCAAGGGGTACCCCGTTGGCGGTTCTCAATGATATGCAAATACTTACAATGACAAGAACTTACAGATGACTAAAGTTGAGTAGCATGAGGTGTTGTCAACTTATACTTCGTCAAGCATATACTCCATCTTTGTTCACTTTAACCTTAATCACTTCAAGATGCTTATGATAGGGGCTATGAGGGCTAAAAGCCAACAAGTACCATAATTTTTGGAAGCTCTTTTTGAAACTTGAAATCTCTTCTTCCTTTATAAAAGGCCTTTCTTCCACCACTATTGAGTCTCCACCTTCTAACTTTAGGCACCATTAAGAGAGCATAGTTGTCATTCTGTGTGCAGTGTTCCAAAGCTTATTGATTGATGCATATTGTGATATTACTTGTTCTTGTGCTATTTGTTTCTAGTCACCCTTGTGAACTTTGAAGGTGTCCTATGCATCTATTTGCTACTCTATGAGGGACAAGCTAATTGCCACTATGCTATGTTTTCTGTATGTGAAACAAACAAACATTTTTCAATGCATCTTATTCATGATATTTGTTTGTAGCTTGTCATGTTGCATGCATAGTCGCTATGTCCTATTGTTAGAACTCCATCTTTCATGCACATGTTTAGAGTTCTTTGATCTCCGCTTTCAATGCTTGCAAATGGTTATATCTTTATTGTGAGGGTACATGTCGCCTCAAAAATTATTCTTTTTATCACTTACCTAATCGAGGACGAGCAGGAGTTAAGCTTGGGGATGCTTGATACGTCGGAAATGTATCTATAATTTTTGATGCTCCATTCTTGTTTAGTATCTACTTTGCTTTGCTTTGTCTACACTTTAAGGTGCTTTTTACATGTTTTCTGGTACTAACCTATTAACAAGTTGCTACAGTGCCAGTTGCCTGTTTTCTGCTGTTTTTGGTTCCAGAAAAGTTAGTAAAGAAATATTCTCGAATTAGACAGGACAAACGTCAAAGTCAATTACTTTTTGTGGGGAACAAGAAGTCCAGAGGGGAGCCGGAGAGGATGGGCCAGGGCGCCCAGCCCCCCTAGGCGCGGGTGGGCCCTGCCTCGTGCATAGGCAGGGTGTAGGGCCCCTGGCCACCGCCTCGGCCTCCCACATCGCCTATAAGAAGCCCCCCATGTAGAAACTCTAAGTACCCGATCAAATCTCCACGAAATCTTCTGTAGCCGCCGCCACCATCGTCCTTAGATCAGGGGGATCTGAAGTTCTTCCCGGCACCCTGCCAGAGGGAAGATCATCCCAGAGGCCTTCTCTCCGGTATGATGCGTGAGTAGTTCCACCTTGGACTATGGGTCCATGTAGTAGCTAGATGGTTCTTTCTCCTCCTTTGTGCTTTCATGTATAGATCTTGTGAGCTTCGTTCATGATCAAGATCTAATCTATTTGTAATCATGCATGTTGTGTTTGCGGGGATCTAATGGATAATGAGATTATTATGTTGGTTTGATTAATGGTTTTGTCTTTATGATTCTATCATGTCTGTGTTGTTTGTGATCTTGCATGCTCTCTGTTGTTAGTAGCTATCTTGGCCAAGTAGTTGCTAGTGACTCCAAGAGGGGGTATTTATGCTCGATAGTGGGTTCATGCCTCTAGTTTCCAAGGGAAGTGACAATAATCTCTTCGGTTGTAGATGTGTTGTTGCTATTAGGGCAAAAACAACGGTCTCTTTTTCATGGAACATGTGGACTGTTTACCTTACACACTTTGCTTAAAGCAGTTGTCTGTTGCTTGCAACTTAATACTGGAGGGGGTTTGGATGATAACCTGAAGGTGGACTTCTAGTCATAGATGAAGTTGGATGGTGGTCTATGTATATTGTTGTATTTCCCAATCAAATCTCATAGGATCTTTCTGACTAGTAATTGCATTGTTATGCCTTGCTCAGTTCCTGTCAATTGCCTTGCTGTAATTTGTTTACCCTTCATGCCATGTTGTTTATCTAAGGAGAGCACCTCTAGTGAACTATGGACCCCGGTCCAATCTTTACCATTGATACATCTTCCACTGTTACTTGTTTACTTGCTGCAAACCACCGTTACCTTCCACACCATATGTTTAATCCTTTGTTACAGCAACCGGTGAGATTGACAACCTCACTGTTAGTTGGGGCAAAGTCTTGAGTTTGTTTTGTACAGGTCTCCTTGTTGCTTGCAACACATGTGTGACATTTCCTTCCTCTTACTGGTTCGATAACCTCGGTTTCTTACTGAGGGAAGACTTGCTGCTGTGCTGCTTCACACATTACTCTTGGGGTTCCCAACAGGCTCCACATAAACTGCTACGAGTGTAAGCCAAACCATTCGTGTGGCCGATGTGGAGGACGAGGCATAGCCTGACGAGGGAGCGCCTCCACTAGATGATGAGGATGAGTTGATATTTCCTGAATTTGTAGATAGATTCAGTAAACAGGCACTAGAGGATCAGTACACGGATGAAATTGCCCAGGGTGCCAGATTTTATGACACTGATGACGAAGAGAACAAGGAGAACAATGACAGCCTCGTTTTAGTTGAGTACAATGGTGAGGACTTACTAGTAATTGAGTGGGACAGGGACGATCCTAAGATTTCAGAAGGCACCGTATTTGAATCAGTGCAGTACTATCGTAATGCTCTTACTACATATTGCATCCGCACCAATAATGATTATGCTGTTATTAAGAGTGAGCCAGAAAGGTTCATAGTGAAGTGCCCATACAAGAGGTGTAGGTGGAGCATTCATGCATCCACTATGCTCAGGAGCAGTTTGGTTCAGGTATTACAACCTATTGTGTATTTTAGATCATTATAGAGTTTGTTAGCTATACCTGACATTTTCATTATGTTTCAGATAAAAATTAACCAGTTCGAACATTCTTGGCCACCTCAAGGGGGACAGCCAAAGGACAAAACAAAACTAGCAAAGACTAGGTGGTTAGTAGATGCAATCATGGATTGGATGAGAGAAAACCCATCACTTGGTGCAATAGCGCTCATAAAAGATGTTTCTAAAAAGTTTAGTATTACAGTACCCTACATGAGGATGTTCTATGCAAAGGAAATGGCTCTTTTGGAATGAAAGTTTTCAGTTGCTTTACATCTTCAAAGCTGAAGTGGAGATGGCTAGTCTATGTAGTGTTGTATAGATATACAGGCATAAAGTTCAGTACAAAATAAGAGGGAAGACAATGGAGAAGGAGTGCTTTAGAAGGGCTTTTGTTTGTTTCAAAGCTTGCTGGCAAGGGTTTCTGGATGATTGCGGGCCTTATTTGGCCATGGATGCAACATCTCTTCATGGAAGATTTAAAGGACACCTAGTAGATGCTAATGCAGTTGATAGCCACAATTGGATGTTCCATGTTGCTTATGGAGTTTTGGAGATTGAGTCCGAGGAAAGTTGGACTTGGTTTCTGGAGAATTTGCATGACCTTATAGGTCATCCACCAGGACTTACTATGCACACGGACGCTTGCAAAGGTTTGGAGAAAGTTGTAGAGAAGCAGCATTCCCCGGAGTGGAGCATAGTGAATGTATGGGACACTTAATTCAGAATTTTACAAAGAACTTCAAGGGTAAAGTTTATACTGACAACCTATGGCCAGCTTCATACACATATAGTTTGAGTAAGCATCTGTATCATTTGGAAGTGTTGTATAAACAAAAACTTGTGGTGAAGGAGTACTTGGATGCACATCATGGAATGATATGGTCAAGAAGCCAACTCAATTAAATTTGCAAGGTAGACTATGTAACAAGTAACCTTGCAGAGAGTTTCAATGCAATGGTCAAGTCATTGAAAGGGCTTATGCTGTGGCAAATATTTGATAAGATTAGGCAGATGATCATGATAAAGATCAATTTGCATCAAAGAATTGCATCAACAGTATATGTTGGCCATCTCATCCTCCCATCTTTGATTAAGGCTTTGCATGCCAGGGCAAAACAATTGAAGATGAAATGCATTAGAAGAGGAATGAAGGCTGAGGTAACGTACACTGATAGTAAAGATAGGAAATGGAGGTATCTAGTGAGTTTGGTTGATAGGACATGCCATTGCAGGCAATGCCAGCTTTGTGGGAAACCCTGCATACATGCATTGTTTTTCATGGGTGTTCTAGGAGGTGAAGAGGGTGAAGTTGATCAGTACATGTCGGAGTATTTCTCCGTTGCCAAATTTAGGGCAGCATATGCTCAGAATGTTCCATCCTTGTTGGGAAAAGACCAATGGATGGAAGTGGATCCAGGCCAAGCTATACCCTCCAGTTTTTACTAGACCAGTAGGTAGGCCAAGGAAGAATAGGATGAGAGCCACTGCAGAGGGTAGTGCACCACCACGATGACGTAAGTGCAAACGTTGTGGGATCCTAGGTCACATTGGTAGGCTTTGTAAAAATATAGTGGACGCAGCTTATGGAATGGATGATTAGGCGGGAGCAGCAAATGCGGATGAGAATGAAGTGTTTGAACGATAGGAGAATGAAGCAATGGATACATTGCTGATTGAACCAACGGATCGAGAGCAGATGCAAGGGAGATTGAACCAATGGATCAAGAGGAGATTGAAGCAGAGTTCAAACGTAAAGGAATTACACGAGCGGATATTGACAAAATGGAGGCAAAGATTTTTGGAGCGTATGAACCAGAGGATCGAAACGTGATTGAACCAATTGTACGACAGATTGAAGCACTTGATTCATTGTATGCAGAGAAAAATAACAAAGGAAAAAGGAAGAAGATGATGGTGGACTCCAAGAATATTCCAACTAGGATCACCAGGAGCAAGGGGGGAACCCAGCGAAAAACATTAGGAGCAAGAAAAAAATGATTTGAATTATTAATTTAAATTTATATGATAAATTTGAAATACTGCCAATGTTTGTATTGAATTCGAACTAGTGTGGCGCTCCAAAGTTTGTATGTTGGATAATCCCATAATATATGTGTTATTGCAAGTTTATATGGTCATGCACCTAGTTGCTTAGCACTGCTCAGTTTTGTGCTCGACATGGGGTTTAGCTAGTTCATGGCTTAAACGTTGACCAATTGATCCAAAATTTGGCACAATTTTGTATCTTGAATTGATTTACCATATGAAATTGGAAATTTTGGATTAACTTGTAATCAGCCACATTTTTTCTAAGTGATTAAATTCAAAAAAATGGTTTTAGGGTTAGTTTAATTCAAAAAAGTCAAAACATAGTGCAACCTTCAAATGGAGTCTTGTTATCTTGCCCACAACCTAGCATGAATAATAAAGGAAAGGAAATAAAGAGAAATGGACTTATCCCCTAAACCATTTCTTAAACCCTTCTTGGAATGAGCTACTAGCTATGAAGATGCATGGCTTTTTGCTCGATCGACCTCCAAAATAACCCATTCCAAAACATACTTTGTTTAAATGAGGCCAAATTTGGAACACTTGTGTATCTTTGAGTTGCAAACAATATAATGGCAGCCAAGATAAATTATTTTGTTCAAATAACACATTTTCCATTTTTTATGCCAAAAGCTTGAATTTCGCTTACTCATTTTTTATCTAAGTGCCCTTGTTTTCCTTAGCTCTACTCAGTTTTTCCATCCCTCTAAAGTTTTCCTCACTTTTCCTCTCTCGCTAAATTTTTCCTCACTTTTCCCCTCTCTCGTGACTCAAACCCTCACAACAGCTCAACTTGCGCTCAGTTTGGCTGCTGCGCTCTGATTGATTGAGATGTATGTCACACGGATCTTGGCAAACCACCGTTGGATACATCATGATCCGACGGGCTGGAGGTCTCTCTCCCAATGGGCACACCTACCTTGTACGGAGATGAGAGCCCGACAGGCTGGGTGTCTCTCCCTCCCTTTCCCTGTCGCACATATACCAGCCGCATCAGTTTGGCGGCGCTCTAATTGATCGAGATGTATGTCACACGGATCTTGGTCAACCACCATTGGATACATCATGATCCGACGGGCTGGAGGTGTCTCTCTTCCGATGAGCACACCTACCTTGTACACGGAGGAGAGCCCGACGGGATGGATGTCTCTCCCTCCCTTTCTCTATCGCACGTATACCAGTTGCATCTTCCTCCCCTCCTATCGACGTACGGCGGCGCGGCAGTCCGAACAGCATGCAGTGCCGCGATTCTAAGCGTGGCAGTCCGAACGGCGTGCGGCGGCACAGACCTAAGCCAGGCGGTCAGAACGGCGTGCGGCGGTGCGGACCTAAGCGTGGGGGTCGGAACGGCGTGCGGTGGCACGGATCTAAGCCTGGCGGTCGGAACGACATGCGGCGGTGCAGACCTAAGAGTGGGAGTCGGAACGGCTTGCGGTGGTGCGGATCCAAGCATGGCGGCTGGAACAGCGTGCGGCAGTGAGGATCTAAGCGTATGAAATTTTTGTCTTTGTCCGTCTCACTCTTGTTCACCTCCTCAGATCCATTGCTGATGAAAGACACCGAGGCGGCGACGGTGCTGACAGTGGTCATTGATGCAACAATGATTGAAGCCATCATCCGCAACATCACCACGACGACGCAGATCAATCCCTCGTGAACCGATGTTGTGGGAGGCAGGTCGCGACTAGCACGTCGAGGTGCACATCAACGGTGAAGGCCGGATGTACCTCGTGGCCAGATGGATGTGGCGGGGAGGGCGTCTAGCTCACCGTCCACTTAATATTGGTACAAATTTGAGACCAATTTGCACCAAAATTCTGCGACTTAAAATATATGTATGATTTGAATAAATTTGATACTCCCTCCGACCCATATTAGTTGACTTAGATTCATCTAGATATGAACGTATCTAGTCAAGTTTCTTCGATGGACTTATATAAATTTGATTGAAATATGTATCATTTGAATCAAAATTGATACTCTCTCTAATTCATACTACTTGTCGTTAAAATGGATGTATCTAGCACTAAAACATTTATAGATACATCCATTTCAGTGACAAGTAGTAATATGGATTGGAGGCATATGCTCTAAAGTTGATTCATAAGTAGTATGCCCTTTGACCCAAATTAGTTGATTTAGATTTTTCTAGATTCGATTGTATCTAGAAATTAATTAGTATTAGATTCATCAGTATCTTGACGAATTTGAGTCAACTAATTTGGATCGGAGGGAGTAGTACTTTCTTTGATAGATCGCCTCTCTGGAGAAGAAGAATGCAGCGTCAAGAAGAACAGAGAATGGATGCTGCCGTCAATGCTGCAAGTCTATATGGTAGCCACGATGGCAGCAACACAACGGTCATAACTAATAGGGTCCCCAACTTGACCCTCTAGGCATTTGACACGCCAATTATGGGCAGCTAGATCCAATGGCAAGCAATTTGGGCCCCTCAATGCATTCTCTTGATAACTTTGGGACTTGACTTAATTAGCAGGAACTCACAATCATCCATTAAATAAAAATTCTCCTCCCTAAATTTGCTATCAATTCAACTAATCATTACACGTGTCACCTTCACTATAACCCCATACTGCAACTATTAGGACGAGGATGGCAACTACTAAAACTTCCCACATGAATCTACTATTCTCCTCCCCCTTCACTTGAAATTCATGTTTTAGATTTTTGACCACTTGATCAGATACGTCAAGATCAGCCTCAAGTGTCAACTTCTCTTTACGAATAAGCTCTGAGTTCTTCTTTTCTTCCTCGACAGTATGCTTCAGCTCTAATATCAACAGGTTTTTACGGGTCAATTCATCACCTAAATTAGCAACCATCTCCTCCAAATCCATCCTCTGGCTAGACCACTGAGTTGATTCATCTTGGTATACAATGTACCATGGATCATCAGCCTGCATAGCACACTGTAACAATCCCAAAACAAACCAAAATAAAATCAGTACGACAGGCCATGGCGGCACTTCAAATTCAACGGTAGTACGAAGAGAAGGAGCTACCTACACTTCCGACATGGTAGGAGAAGGAGAATGTGGCCACGACATGATCGAATCCCTACCCTCGCCGGTGTACCCTCTATGACCAGACTTTGAAGACTAATTTACCCCTGCAATATCGAGGAAATTAGGGGAACCGAATAGATTAGGATGGGCAGAGCAGGAGCGAAGGTCTTTCCAAGCACAACTAGCAATTGCTGCGACCGTGCGTCGAGCTATGGCAGTGGAACAAAATTCCGGTCGTCGTGGGCGGCGGACCTGCCTGTGGTCGGTACTACTTCAACGTATAATGTGTGCGGACGAAATAGGTGTTGGTGCCGTGGTTGAGGTGCAGCGCGGCAGTCCATCTGATGCCACCCTAGGACGGAGCCGCCGACGTGCCAAAGATGGCTGCTATGTCCGCTGGTGGGATAGGAGCTGCTTGGAGCTAGGGGCTGGGAGAGGATGAGAGAGAGATCCGACCTCACGTATGTCATACACGACCCCACCTGTCAATGTTTGGGGGAATAGCCGCTCCAGGATTTTTGCATATTTGCCAATTTAGCATATCTGCCAAACTTTTTCTTTAAAATTTGCATATTTGGCACATGACCACCACATGTCAGTGACACACAAAATGGAAAATATGCAAGTTGTAACATAAAACGTAAATATGCAAATCCCCCCTCCAGCCCCACATCACGGCTCTATCGGTCATTGGCTTCGATGGCCCCACATGACGGCCCCATCGTTCATTGGCTTCGATGGCCCCACAAAACGAACTTTTTTTTTAAAATTTGCATATTTTCCAGATGACCACCACATGTCAGTGACACACAAAATGGCAAATATGCAAGTTGCAACGTAAAACATGAAAAATATGCAAATCCCCCCTCCAGCTCCACATCATGGCCCCATCGATCATTGGCTTCGACGGCCCCATATGACGACCCCATCGTTCATTGGCTTCGTTGGCCCGACAGAACGGCCCCATTTGTCATTGGCTGCACCGGCCACCCAATCAGGAAAAAAGCGGCCCACAAGTTAGCGAGAGATGGATGACGGGTCCGACGTGTATCCTGGCCCCACTCGTTAGCACGTATCGGCCACGACAGGATCCGCCCCAACGCGGTATGTAACGGTCGAGGCCACGTAACATAACGCTTAACGCATGACCCGGCCCAACGTAGTCCCACCAGTCAGCATGTAACGGTCAAGCCTTTGACCTGACGGCATCCCTCCATCCGAGCACCTGCGGGGGTTTCATAATATAGCGAGGGGGAAAGTGGGAAAATTTAAGCTACTGGGGAAAACTGAGTACAACTAACAAACCAAGGGCATGAAAATAAAAATCCCTATTCCAAATTATTCACTGGTTATAAAAATATAAAAGAGAAGGTATGGCTATAAATTTCCACGAATCTTTACATAAAAGCAAGATCTAATATGTAATGTAGTTTGATAATTTTTATACATCAAAATGAAAATTAGAACTTATGAATTTTTTTTGGACCCACTTAGTCGATGGAACCCGCTTGTTCATTAATCATAGAGCATACTCCAAGTGAAGGGCACTGAAATTTTTGTTAACTCGTATAGAAATTATAGAACAACGTAGAACATGATCAATTTACACAAGCATCTCATATATTCTCGAAATATGCTAATATATCCAATAGCAAATTCATTTGTAGAGCTAAGAGGGACCATAATCAGTCTATTCTGCTTTGTTTCAGGAATACATGCATGTTAATTGTTGAAGTGACATGAAATATGTTCGTTTCTTTCAAGTGACGGCAATTTCTCGCCCCGTTAATGCTCCATGCTTGTCGTTTAGCGATTCTTCCATTAGGTTACCGTAGATTTTGGGTTCTGGCCAATCATCGGTATATGCCACATCATCGCAGGCCTCAGAAGCCTAATCCTTTTAAATTTCTTTTCTTTTGGCATATGTCCCTGATTTTTACAGTCAAAAGCAGTGAGGATGATGTGACATCTTCACGTAGTCCCGCCTAGGAGCGTCTCTACCCGCGTCGCCCCTTTCCCTCACCCTCACTATCCCACGTGCTCACCTCCTCCTTATCTTCCTCACCCCCAGCAAAGCGTGGCGGCGGACGGGTGTGTGAGGTCGGGGGCGATATTAAATCGGTAGTAAGAAGGTTTGAGGCAGGAAAGCAGAGGCGACCGACGCTGGATGCGGGAGATGGATGGGAGGCGGTAGCCTCATGAGTGGAGGGGCAGAGGGGCGACACATGTTGCTGGGGGAGACGAAGGAGGGGCTGGGATGGGCGGGAGATCGGGTGGAGGGGAACGGGATCGATATGGGGTGGGGTGGTGATGGGAGGGACCTAACTCCTAAAACTTCGGTCAACACCTGAAATTGCACGGTTGAAATGACTCAGAGTGAAGCACGTGTCGTGGTATTGCCGACGAGTACGCCATGGAGGGGTCCTCACAGTGCGTGTTTAGAGACGTGGGGGAAGGCGGACGGTTGACGGGTATGAGGTAACACAGCTTACCCAGGTTCAGATCCCACAACGGTGGCGGAATCCTACTCCTACTATAAATCACTATAAGGGCAATACGCCGAGTTATAGAGATTGGTTCGCTGTGCGAGGTTGTATGAATCGATACTAGGTTGTCTGAAGTTGTGCCCTAAAGGCTCCCATATGCTTGACTTATATAGTCGCCAGGTCCTAGGGTTACAGGGAAAAGTCCTAGCCGGACAGGTTATAGAGTCCTACACCGTCTATTACTAGTCTTGTGTATCTTGCACTCCAAGGCTCCGGGTACGTCGGTGACTCCAACCGTAGCCTTCCATTATCCGGCATGGGCCTCCCTTCTGGATCCATCTAACTGGGGCACCCAGCAGGCCATGGGCCATGCTACCAACTGTGGGCCACCCGGGTTATCCGGATAGGAGACATGCTATGAGGATACCCATATAGCATATCCCCAATAGTAGCCCCCGGAGAACTCCAAGATCTTGCGCCGTCTTGCCTCTTCGTGTGGAATGCTCCGTCTAGATGGATGTCAGCAAATCGTCAAGAAATATCTTGTAGTCCTTCCAAAGAACCCTGCAAGGCTTTCTCCGTCTTCAATATGTAAGTCGGAGAAATGCTGAATCTTCCATCGTACTCTTCCTTAGTCGGATTGGATTCGTCCATGCCGGAATCTTCCGATGTGACGGCTCATCTACCTATGTCAGCTAGGACGATGTAGGCTTAGGTCAGCGACGTCTCATAACTCACACATGCAGAGAACGCAATCATGTCCGATTTCCCCGCGTGAGCGATACGAACCGTTGGTGGCGGTTCTTGGAGACGTGGAAAAATTTCCGCGCACGTTCGCGAACACGTCGTCTACGCCGCAACCGTCCGATCAAGCTGCACGAATCTTGACGCTGGAGATGATAAATAGTAACCGTGGTGGAATTTCCACTTTTTACCTCATTCTCTCCCCGCATCATCTTCTTCCTCCAGCGCGTGCCTCCTCGAGCTCTCCGTGCCGAACTCGCGAAAAACCCTAACCTCAATCCGCACCAGTCACATCCAACCTCCCCCCATGGCTAGCAGCAGCACCTCCCCTTCCATGGCGACGTCGAGCGAAGCCGCGGCGAAGCCGGCGAGCTCCATTGTCGTGCCTCCAGAAGGCTTGGTCATCCCCGCCTCGGCGGTGATTGAGTCCACCGGCGGCGACCACAATTGGCAGCACTGGAGCCGTTGGAGGAGGAGCTAGATTCGCACAAGGGCGACTGACGCGGCTCATATATCACCGAACGTGACATCCAAGAGCTGATCATCGAGGGCTACCTCCCTGCGACGGAGGGGCTCGCCTGGCGGGCAGCGCCGGCTGGCGAGGTGACACCTTCTCCCCAAGACGGAGAAAAGGTGTACCTCAAATCCCAACTGGTACGCGGCGTCTCCCTGCCCATCTCCAACTTCTTCCTCTCCATCTTAAACCACTACAGAGTCCAGCCCCAGAATCTTTCTCCCAACAGTATCTTAGCGCTTAGCAACTACGCGGCACTCTGCGAGGGATACTTAGGGATAAAGCCTAGGCTAGACCTCTTCGTGTACTTCTTCACCATCAAACGTGAAGCCGGAGCTAGTAAGGAAGAACTTAGGAACTGTGGCACGATAAGCTTCAAGATTCGACCTGGCCGGCGGTTCCCCGACATCGTCGGCCATGAGTCCTGCAAAAATTGGCAACGGACATACTTCTACGGCCCAGACATTCCTTTGGCTGGCCGACAAGTAACGTACCTAGACTTCGTTGATGGAGCCGCCGCTGAAGCCTCGTCATGGAGATCCCAGGCCTCCCTTCCCTCCGACCTCGATGCTTCCTGCGCCATAAGGCGGATAGAATGGTTCATAGAGACGGGTTTGACCGGCTTGGACCTAGCCATGTGCTGGTTCATCAGGCGAATCCAACCTCTGCAGCACCGTGCGAAGCTCATGCACGAGTATACCAGTGATAGAAGGGATAGCCTTCGCATCTCCGTGGACAACTTCTCGAGCGACTCCGTCAAGCTCCGCCTTGAGGACATCGTCAAGGTGAAGGACAAGAAGCGTGGCTTCACCATCACCTACGACATGTTCGTAGACGGCAAGTGCCCAAAGGTAGGTATTTATTTTCCGTGTACGACATATACTCCAGTTCTTACGTCTTGCAAATGTCATCTCATCTAACACGGTGACTTCTCACTTAACAGCTTAGCGATCTAGAGGAGGACATCCTGGCTGCCCAAATCTACGATCCAAAGATGAAGGAAGTCACGGTCGTGTCCGACGACGATGCTCCATTGGCGCGAAAGCGGAAGAGCTCCACCTTTGACGCTGCTGACGGAGGCAAGAAGAAGAAGACGGAGGGTGGAGCCTCCAAGAAGACTACCGCCGCCCTGGAGGCAGAAAAGAGAAAAGTTACTGGGATCCCCTTTGCCAAAGCAGCCCCACTTGTGTAAGCTTCTCTTCCTCCGACATTGTCTATTTATCTATCTTGCTCCTGTACTTATGCATTTTGCACGTTTCAGGAAGAAAACCACGACTAGCCTCAAGAAGACCTCCAAACTGGGGGCTTCTAGAACCATCAAGGACATGATGCATCGCGACGCATCTCCCGCCATTGCCCCTACCACTCCCTCCGTCAAGCCTTCGTCCGCCCCGACAAGCTCACAAGCTAAGGAGGCATCTGGCCCTTCCGCCATGGAAGTGGACTCAGGTGCCTCTACCGAGGTTGTTGTCGTCGGCGAGCAGGCGACGCAGGAGAGTGCTGCCCACCAAATGGCTGAAGCTCCGGCTAAGGATGCCATCGGTGGCGGTAAAGCGGTGGTGGAAGCAGGTACCTCTGTCGTTGGCGGCGCCCCCGCACCCAAGAAAACCATAGCCTATCCAAAGATAGTCTATCCGGTACTTACACCGGGTAGCACTGCTTTGGTCCCTGGTGCGGCACCGACATCTCCGACGTGCGGTCTAGAGGAGCTCCGTCGACAAGCAGAAATCTTGCAAGGAAACAGCGAATCCTTTGGCAAGCTACTGGCCGAGAGTGCTACAAACCTCAAGATCATTGCACTTTTAAGTTTTATTTGCCTTCCACATTTCATATGAGTATCCCACTGTAGCCCCCGAGGATGTAGACGGAAAAACCATCGGTTTTTGCATATATATGCTCTAAGAGTGACTAAGTTAGAAAACCTCTCACTGTAGCCCCCAAGCATGTAGTTGGAATGAAATGTTCTGACTAGATGCTTTAAGAGTAGAATACGCAGTGTTTATAAATTTCCATACTGTAGCCCCCAAGCCTCTAGTTGTAACTGAATTAGTTCCGACTAGATGCTTAAAGAAAAGCTAAGCATATATCCGAGTTAAAAACTTTATACTGTAGCCCCCAAGCCTCTAATCGAGAACTGAATTAGTTCCGACTAGATGCTTAAAGAAAAGCTAAGCATATTACTAAGTCAAAAACTCTCGATGTAGCCCCCGAGCGTCTAGGTGGAAAATTTCCGGCTAGATGCTCCAAGCAGACCAAACAACGTTTTAACTTTGACCTTTTTTCCACAGAACGAGAGTGCTCGGAGGGGCATGGCCAATGACAAGTACCAGAAGATGCGCGTAGACCTGGAAGCTGAAAAGGGTAAAACTGCCTTCTTGGAGGAACAGATCACCAAGAGCAAGCGTTTGTTTTCTTTTTCGCATTCCGACCTGGTACTGTGCCCATATTCTCCGAGTACTCACTGTGTACTTTGCTTTCTCCGACTTAGAGAAACCATCGCCAAGGCCAAGAATATTGTCGAGCAATCCAAGCACATTCAAGAGCTGGATAGCGAGAACAAAATTCTTAAGCAGGAGAGGAAGGACATGCTGAAAATGCATGAGGAGTCGATGAAGGTCCTCCAGGACTCCGCCACCGAGGAAATCAATCGCTTGAAGGAGGAGATTGCGATCTTAAAAGATCCGAAGCAAGCTGCCGATGAGCAAAATCAACGCCATAGCGAGGCATATAAGCTCCTCCAACAAGAGAAAGAATCCTTGGCAGATACCCTCTGGCAAGCTGAGGCCAGCATCTTCAGTAAGTTTTCTCCGTCTTGGATTTCTGTAGTCTGGGTACTTTGAATTGTTGAACTCACGCGCTCCTTGTCGAAATTTGTAGCTCCTATGGGTTTAACCTGATCGCCTCCTCCAGCCAAGGAATGCATGGTTCTTGCCGGCAACTTTATCAACACCGCCATCACGCAAGCCAAGGAGATCGCCAAACCCCTCCAAATAAATATCAAGGCATCGGACTCCATGGTGAAGTACTCGGAGATTCTGCGCCGAGCCCCCGAGCGTATCACAAGCTGGAAAGCTTCATGTGCACGGGATGGCGCAAGGATGGCGCTGTCAATGGTGAAGTCACACTACGAAGATGCCGACATCGACACGGTGACCTCTGGCATTCCCGACGTAGACGACGATGGCAAAGAGATTAACCATGAATCCATCTTGTCGTCGCTCGCGGGCTATGACGCCAGAGTTGCCGAGTTGGTAGACGTCAACGTCTTTGTGCCAATGAACACCATCGACAGCGGCAACCAAGGTTCCTCTGAGGCCCACCACAATGCCGACTTTGAGGGTGGTTCTCCGGCTGGTGATGATGCTGCTTCCAAGTCACCTGCGCCAAAGGAATGAAGAACAACTTTGTAATATTTGTTTCACCTTTGGTGCATATGCGGGAAAAACTTGTGTATGTAACTTAAGGCGGAAAACAATGGTTGTTATTTCCTGCTGCTCAAGGACTAGTTTCCAACATGTATATATTTTTAAGCAAGTGCTGGCTTATCCATTACTTTGGTTCTTATGCTTGACTTTTCGTGAGTCAGAAGACTCGTTGTCGGAACCATGCACTCAGGTGATGATGCCCAATGGCACCGTCAATAACCTAAGCACAAAATCACCGACAATAAGTGCTGAATGTCACTACTCCAGAATCCACATAAAAACAACAAAGAACATGTAGACCAAAAAACTTAAGCTAACGCCCATAGGTGGAATTTTCACAAGTGCAATCGCAAAGCTTGTGCATAAAAGGTTTTACATGATCCAAAAATGAATACTAAAGGAGGTAAAAGACTCAGAAATATGAGTGAACCAAAGAGCTTTACTTCATTGATCATATAAGATGTACACAATTAAATAGAAATGCTAAGTATAAAAAGGACGTAGCTATGTTATGTTCCATGGTCGATCAAGCTCCAAGTAGTCATCATCCGGGTCACGTCGCTTACGCTTATGATCCTCGTTGGGTCTATCCTTCAGTTCACGATTGTCAACAAGGTAGTAAGACCCATTGAGTAGCGCCTTGCTTATGATGAACGGTCCTTCCCATGGCGGGGATAATTTGTGTGACTTCTTCTGCTTAAGCCGGAGCACCAGATCCCCCTATTTAAACGAGCGATGCCGAACGCGGCGACTATGGTAGCTGCGTAGCTTCTGCTGGTAGATGGCGGATCTTTGGCATGCCAAAACGCGCTCCTCCTCGAGAAGGTCCACATCTAGGCGTCTGGATTCTTCAGCATCATCTTCGTCGTAGGCGGCAACTCTTGGTGCATCGTGGAGGATGTCGGAAGGTAGGATGGCTTCTGCTCCATATACCATGAAGTAAGGGGTGTAGCCGGTGGATCTGTTGGGTGTAGTTTGTAAACTCCACAGCACAGATGGCAATTCTTCCTCCCAGGCTCCAGCTGCTCTATGTAGCGGTGCCTCAAGACGTGGCTTGATTCCCTGCAGAATTAATCCATTAGCTTGATCAACCTGACCATTGGACTGTGGGTGTGCCACAGATGCAAGGTCAAGTCGGATGCCTTTCTCCCAACAATAAGCCTCCACTTCTCCGAGTGACAAGTTACTGCCGTTGTCGGTGATAATGCTATGTGGGAGACCAAATCTCACCACTAGATCCCGGACAAACCTGAGGGCAGTTGCCCCATCAAGCTTTCTAATGGGTTTAGCTTCTATCCATTTAGTGAATTTATCAACTGCTACAAGCATATGCATAAACCCACAAGGTTCCGTCTGTAACGGTCCCACCATGTCTAGCCCCCAGACTGCAAACGGCCAAGTTATTGGTATTGTTCGCAATTCTTCAGCAGGAACATGTGGTTGTCGAGCATAATACTGGCATCCCATACATGTCTCAACCAACTTGTCGGCGTCCGCCTTCGCGGTCAGCCAATAGAATCCTTGTCGGAAGGCTTTCGCGACCAACGATCGAGGAGCGGCATGATGCCCGCAATCTCTGAGATGGATTTCGCGTAGGATTTCCATGCCTTCTAGTTGGGAAACACACTTTAGGTATACACCAGTAGTGATCCTTTTGTAGAGTTGCCCATTGATTATGGTATAACCCTTTGCTCATCGTACTATTTGCCGTCTTTTGACTTCGTCGTTGGGCAAAGTTTCGTGTTCGAGATATTCCATGAACGGTTTTGTCCAAGCCGGAGGGATCTTGGTCACTATGTTGACAAAAGAGTCAACTATGTCCAGGTTGTCGATGTTGGCTCCCTTCACAGATGGTGTGCGCTAGTGCTCTAGGAAAACTCCTGGCGGAATTTTCTTGCGCCCTGATCCAAGCTAAGACAGCAGATCAGCCGCCTCATTTTGTTCCCTAGGCACATACTTGACTTCGTAGCCCAAGAAGCACTTGGCTATCTCGTCCACTTCATCTCGATATTCCGCCATCATAGGGTTCCGCGCATTCCAGGTGCCAGCCACCTGCTGGGAAACCAAGTCAGAATCTCCACAGCAAACTATGCGCTTGATGCCAATATCCTTGGCTACACGTAGCCCGTGAATGAGTGCTTCATACTCCGCCATGTTGTTTGTAGCCTCGAAGTGGATCTGCAGAACGTAGTGTAGCTTGTCTCCTATTGGTGACTGTAGCAATACACCAGCCCCCGAGCCGTTGAGCAGCTTTGATCCGTCAAAGTGCATCACCCAGTACTCTGGCTCCGGCAACGGAGTAGCATCTGGCATCTCCGTCCAATCTGCAACAAAATCCGCCATGGTTTGTGACTTGATAGCGTCGCGTCTCTTGTAAGTGATCTCGAAGGCGGCAAGTTCTATGCCCCACTTTGCGACCCTTCCTATAGCGTCGCTGTTGTTGATTATGTCGGACAGTGGAGTCTTGCTCACCACTGTGATTGGGTGCTCCTGAAAGTAATGCCTCAGCTTCCGAGAAGCAAGAAATACTCCATAAGCTATCTTCTGGTAGTGCGGGTAACGCTGCTTGGACTCCGTCAAGTCCTCGCTCACATAGTAAACTGGTCGTTGAACTCCGTGCTCATAGCCTGGTTCCTTCCGCTCTACTACGACGATGATGCTGATTACCCGGTTGGTTGCCGCCATGTAGATTAACAGGGGCTCACCAGGCTCGGGTGCTGCCAGGATAGGCGCTGAGGAAAGAATCTCCTTGAGCTGCTTCAATGTTGCATCTGCTTCGTCCGTCCACGTGAATTTGTCCGCCTTCTTCAGCAACTTGTACAGCGGCAGAGCCTTCTCACCAAGTCGGCTGACGAACCAACTAACTACTGCAACATAACCTGTTAGTCGTTGAATGTCCTTTAGGCACGTCGGACGGTTTATGTTTAAGATGGCCTTGATTTTCTCCGGGTTGACCTCGATTCCACGATGGGAAACGATGAAACCCAACAATTTGCCGGCTGAAACCCCGAAGACGCATTTCTTAGGGTTAAGCATCATGTTGTATTTCCGGAGATTATCAAAGGTTTCTTTTAAGTCGGAGATTAAGTCGTTTGACTTTTTGGACATCACCGCGATATCATCCACATAGGCGTGAACGTTCCGACCAACTTGGTCGTGAAGGCAACGTTGCATTGTCCGCTGGTACGTAGCACCTGCGTTTTTCAGGCCAAAGGGCATTGTAACATAGCAAAACGTGCTGTATGGAGTAGTGAACGAAGTGGCCAATTGGTCTGACTTCCTCATCTTGATCTGGTGGTATCCTGAGTATGCATCAAGAAAACACAAAAGTTCCGAGCCAGCCGTCGAGTCAATGAATTGGTCAATGCGAGGCAAAGCTAACGCATCTTTGGGACATGCTTTGTTCAATCTGGTGTAATCAACACACATTCTTAATTTATTGGTTCCCTTTTTGGGGAAAAGTACAGGATTGGCCACCCATTGGGTGTGAAGGACTTCTCGGATAAATCTAGCCTTAAGTAACCTAGCTATCTCTTTGCCAATGACGCGTCACTTCTCATCTCCAAAGCGTCGTAGAGGTTGTTTCACTGGTTTGGATTTTGGATGAATGTTTAGGCTGTGCTCGGCAAGTTCCCTAGGTACACCTTTCATATCGGCAGGTTGCCAGGCAAAGATGTCTCTATGCTCACGGAGGAACTCGATGAGCGCTCTTTCCTATTTGGGATCCAGGTTCGTCCCAATGGCGGTGACCTTGGAGGCATCGCCTACCACAAGTTCCACCGGCTTGGTCTCGATGGCGGCCTTGAACGCAGGAGCGGAGTCGGAGATCTGCTTCTTCAACGCGGGCATCTCTGAGTCATTGACCTTGCTCTGAATCTCTTTGAATTCTTCGCTGTAGAGGACAGCTTCTGCAATGGCTACTTCATTGATCTCGCAGTCCCTTGCCTTGGTAAAGCTTCCGGATACGATGATGACACCGTTTGGTCCGGGTATCTTGAGTTTGTTGTAGACGAAGCATGGCTTGGCCATGAACGTGTGGAATATGTCGCGGCCGAATATGACGTGGTACACGCTCTTGAAGGGGGCCACCTCAAAGGTCATGCGCTCTTGGCGGTAATTGTTAACATCGCCAAAGGCAACCTGAAGTGTAATGCACCCAAGGGACCGAGCCTCCCGACCAGGAACTACGCCGTGGAAGATGGTGTTGGTCTGCCTTAGGTTTGCCTCCGTCAAGTTCATCTTCTGTAGTGTATCCAGGTACATGATGTTGATGCTGCTTCCACTATCCACCATACACTTGGTGAACTCTACGCCATCAATCAACGGGTTGATGACCATGGCGTACTGGTTCTCCGTGGGTATAAGGTCTAGGTGGTCCGTCCTGTCCCAAGTGATTGGAACCTCCGACCAGCGTAGGTACTGGGGAACTGGGGGAGAGTAGCCATCAGGATCCTCAGAGAGGTATTCTGTTGTCGGACAGTGGGGGTGCCAAGAAAAGTGTGGTAGACTGGAGCCTTCTTCCCGAAGGGGTTCTTTCCCTTGTCGTCGCTCTTGGCGGCGTGCTTGGGGTCACCTTCCTCATCCATGTCACTTGAATCCTTGGACACCTCCTCCTTCTTCTTCCCCTTGCCCTTGCCTCGCGGTCTGTTCTTTCGACTTTGTTTATAGCCGGACTCTGGGTCTTACTTGAGGTCGTTGACGAACTTGCAGTGTCGAATGGTATGGGTGGCTTTACCGTTGACGCCGAGGTGTACGAGGCACGACATATCGCGGTACTCTTCGTAGGTTTGGGGAACGCGGAGCGGCGCTGAGGCAGTTTCGCTTCCTCGTTGCTGCCCACGACCAGCTCCTCTTCCTCGGCCACGTTGTCCGCCATCGCCTCGTCCTGCAAAAGTCATAGCGACCATGTCAGTAGATTGCTTTTCTTCTGGAGCGGTTTTCCGCTTTGTACTGCTGTTCCTCCGAGCTTGAGTTGGGACGGCCGTTGCCAGCAAGGATCCGCGAGCATCGTCGTCGGCGGCTGCGAACTAACTAGCCAATTGAATAATCTGGTTCAAGTCGAGCTGGTGATTGTCTTGCAAGCGCTTTAGCTTATGTCGGAGCAACGTGCCCCTGTCCAACCCATCGATGAAGGCGGCCATGGCAGTCTGAGCGTGCACTCCTACGCAGGAATTCTTCATGTCCAGCCAGCGGGAGAGGTAGGCGTGAGATGTCTCGTCTTTCTCTTGCACGACCGTTGTAGATCGCCCACAGTGCAGGGACGTTTGTATGTACCCTCAAAGTTCTTGGTGAACGCTTCTTGCATGTCCAACCAGTTGTAGATAGATTTCTCTGGCAAGTCGTCGATCCATTGACGGGTCGTGCCCGCCAACATTAATGGGAGGTACTTGACAGCGACGTTGGGGTTGCCTCCGGCAATCTCCGCCGCGTTGCCGTAGTCCTGCAACCATGTGGCTGGCTTGGCGGTGCCGTCATAGGGCTTGATGGTCTTGTAAATCCGGAAACCTTTGGGGTAAGTTGCGGACCGTATTGCAGGTCTAAAGCAACGTGGTCCCAGGTATGGTCCTTGTCGGGCCTCGTGGATCTTATCGATCCGCGAACGTGCATCGTACGGCTCCGGGTTTTTCTTCTTCTTGTCAACAGGGGATGGGCTGCGTGAACGACGTGGGCCCCCTCCGCCATGGTGACTGCTTGGTGGTGACGGAGGTGGAGGTGGCGGTGGGTTAGCATTCTTGTTGTTACCCTCCTGCGATGCCTCACGCCTGTCAAGGTTGCTTGTCGGACGCGGGGGGTCATGGTGTGACCTGCTCCTGTGTCGTTGGTTGCGCTCTCCGTCATGATGGGTCTGCTCCGCGTTGTCGCGGATGACGATGCCGCACTGCTTTGGTGGGGGCATATCCGTACGGTGGTGAGCCTTGTAATCTTCGCGATGTCGGGGGGACCGGGGCGGTGGCGATGGGCGACGAGGTCGGGCCTTTTCTCCGTGGTCGGAGGATATGGGGATGGCATCCTTCCTGTTGCGTGCATCCCTCCGTCTTCGTTCTGATGAACCCGTCTGGGACCCGACATCAAGAGGAGATCTGTCCCTTGGCGGCTTATACTGGCTAGACTGACAAAGCGCTGAGTCGGACTCAAGCCTTTGAGAGGTAGCCTTTTCCTGCTGCTTCACCACCTTGGCCACTAGGTCATAGACCTGTTCCACTGCCTCGGGCGATCTATCCTGCTCCAGAAGGGTCTTGGCGACGGCGAGGTTAAGGAGTGAGGGTGGGCATCACCTGCTTGCCTTCACTTTTAATGTATGGCTTGGCTTGTGCCGGCTTCGAGGGAGCCCATCCTAGGTTGCGCCGTACGCCAGGATCGTTGATGACGCGATCCGGAGCTTTCTTGGCCTTCTGCTGCTGCAGCAAAGTCTTGTACTCGGCCTCCATTGCTCTAGCTTTCTCTATGGACTTCTGCGCGTTGACCAGATCTCGATCTAGCTTAGCGCCTTGCTCCGCGATGGCCTGCGCTTCCTCCAGCAGCTGCTGGCGCTTCTCGTCAAGCTGGGTCACGTTCCGGATATGAGCAACGGTCAGTGGCTCGACGTGGAGATTGTCGTACATTACTCTATCAGCTGGAGTAACTTGGACTGCTGCAGACGTAGATGCTGGAGGCGGCAAGTTTGCGGTGTTGTTGTTGCTCGGGCCGGTGCCGAGTTCCTGCGGCTGCTGCACTGGGTTAGGCAGAGGAGGCATGACCTTTGCGCGATCATCGTCAGCAGCAATAAGTGGCCCCTTCCCCTTTTCCAGCGCCGTAGGCGGAGCTCGTCCGGGTTGATCTTCATCCATCGCCGTCCCAATGGTGACGAACACCCCTCGAGACGTGACGGCATTGTTGGCTTGCTCGTCGCGCGTGTACTCCTCCTCCATCTCCTGCATAGCGGAGTCTAGCTCTTCTGGACTGAAATCTATCTCCTCTGAATCTGCACTGAAGTCAGCATAAAGCGCGTCAATGATAGAGTCGAAGGGTGCCAGGACTTCTTCGATGACAGGCGGTGGAGGTGCAACAGCAGCGACGATGACTGGATGTGGCGGTGCAGCTGCGACGATGACGGCTGGAGGCGGTGGCTGAATCGGAGGTTCTCCGTCGATGAGCGCAAGCGCTTTCTGGGCTGCTGCGTCAGCCTTCGCGTAGTTGTTGACGGTGCTCACCATCTCTTCAAGGGTAAGGCGTCCTGTTGCCTGCTGTCGTCTTAAAGGATGTCGGAGGAGCGTTCCACGGTCCAGTCCTTCCATGAAGTGATACAAAGCGTTATCATCGGGGTAGTGGGCCAAATCGGCTCGTATATGGAGCCACCTGGCCAGGTAATCGCGGGGGTTTTCGCCTTCTCTCTGAACACAGCGCGCCAGATCGAAGATGGTAACCACTCCGACGAACTTGGATCTCCGCTGTCCAGACGCACGGGCGAAGCCGGTAGATTTGCAGTGATCTTCCACCTTTATATCCTACACAGGGGCGGTTTGCGTGGGCCTTGAATTTTTTCGATCTTTGCCGGCAAACTCCGAAGAGAGATCCGACATCGACCCTTCCGCGAACGTATCCTGCCCGTAGGCGGTCCGTGCGGGCCTTGATGCTCCTCCGGCTCCCAGGGAACTAGTGCCCGAGTCGGTTTCGCCAATGAAGAGGTGGATGTCTCCGATAGGAACGATCGAACACCGCGTAGGGTTCGTCTTTGCCGGGATCCAGAACTTGTCGGGAGGGACGATCGGAACGTTGCCGGAGAAGAGAACGCGACCGATGGCTACAGTTTCGCCCATTCCCGCGAAGATCTTGGTCCTCGCCCGCTGGAGAGCCTGAAGCGCCCCTTGCTCCACGGCGCCAACTGTCGTGGTATTGCCGACGAGTAAGCCATGGAGGGGTCCTCACAGTGCGTGTTTAGAGACGTGGGGAAATGCGGACGATTGACGGGTACGAGGTAACACAGCTTACCTAGGTTCAGATCCCATAACGGTGGCAGAATCCTACTCCTACTATAAATCACTATAAGGGCAATACGCCGAGTTACAGAGATTGGTTCGCTGTGCAAGGTTGTATGAATCGATACTAGGTTGTCTGAAGTTGTGCCCTAAAGGCTCCCATAGGCCCGACTTATATAGTCGCCAGGTCCTAGGATTACAGGGAAAAGTCCTAGCCGAACAGGTTACAGAGTCCTACACTGTCTATTACTAGTCTTGTGTATCTTGCACTCCAAGGCTCCAGGTACGTCGGTGACTCCAACCGTAGCCTTCCTTTATCTGGCATGGGCCTCCCTTCTGGATCCATCTAACTGGGCCGCCCAACAGGCCATGAGCCATGCTACCAACCGTGGCCCACCCGGATTATCCGGATAGGAGACATGCTATGAGGATACCCATATAGCATATCCCTAACAGCACGGGTAGATGGCCTCAGATGGCTTGCTTTTGCTCAGGCTTAAGCCATAGTATAATGCTTCACTATTACAAAGTAAATCTAAAATTTAAGGTAAGATCATACATTACCTTCATCCACGGAATTATAATATAACTGCAAAACCAACTGCCATGACAACCCTCCCATGTATGCAACAACGTCCAAACTATGCAACACACCATCTCTACATGTTTGAGGACTATTAGAAAAGCCAAACTAAATTAAAACGGATAAAAACCATAAAGAAACATTTGTAGGATATAACTTATAACTACCTCTTTCACTTTTTAACTGTTTCTGGCTCAGTGCTCAGTTCAATTATGAATCTCGTTTTCACAAGCTTTCATGGTGCTGGGATGATTTAACCAGTAGCAGTTACGTTCCTGGACTTCAAGATAGAAAATGGTCTTTGGTAACTGCTTTCACAAATGGTTCACTAGGGTGAGGAAAACCAATCCTCTTTCACCATTAGTTTAGTGAACAATACTGGCAGCTTTTAAACATGACTTGATAAACTCTTATTCAGCTCACAGTTAGTATTGTATATACAATTAATGGCTATTTACAGGAAGATTCACTAGGAAAGCAAAAGATATACTTCTGGTAGTTGGGTTACTTGAGAGCAACAATGTCAACATTTTCAAACTGGACTCACTACATTTGCATACAATTCACAGTTAGTCACGGATGTGTCATATTCAATTGCTATTCCTTGATTTGACATATCCTTCCTCAGAGCTTCTACCTTAGATTCATCCCCACATTTCACATATGCCTCAACCATGATATCATATATGTCATTGCAAGGAACAACATTCTTGTCCAGCATTTCCTTATACAGATTTTCCATCTCTTGTACTCTTCTTGCACCACCTAATGCACTAAAAATCATATGATATGTTCTCGGTGAGGGTTTGATGCCACAAATGCACATTTCTTTCCGAAGCTCCAAAGCTCTATCAGTGTTGCTCCTGTAGCAGCATGCTGATATTAGAGTATTATAGCTGACAACATCAGGAGTTAACCCATGGTTTCCTAAACTGTAAATTAGTTCCTCTGCTTCACATATACGAGACTGCTTGCAAAGGCCTTTTATCAACAAATTGTATGTGACTATACTTGGAGGTACCCCACTGGTCTTCATCTTCTCAGCTAGAATAAAAGCCAGTTCGGTGGCATCACATTCAATATATGCGTCTATGATAGTGTTGTACACCTGTGCACTTGGTAAAACATCTTTATGGAACATATCATCCAAAATAGCTACTGCTTCCGGGATTTTTCCATTCTTGCAAAAAGCATTGACAATTGAACCATAGGAAACAACACTTGGCTTTATCCCCTTTTCCTGCATATCAGAAAGTATAATCAAACATTTCTCAAGTTGCCCGTCCCTTCCATACGAACAAATCAGCGTATTGAAAGTTTCCACAGTGGGATACACTCCATTCTTCTCCATCTCTATGACCAAATCATGTGCTTCAGTGACCCTTTCAGCCTTACCCAAACCATTTATTAGTGCATTATACGTGATATGATCTGGCCTAATGAGGCATGATTTCATCTGCTGAAAGATCGAAAAGGCCCCTTCAAGCTCTCCAATCTGACAATACCCATTGATTAGAGTGTTATAGATAACCCTTGTTGGGGGTAGTCCTGCATTTACCAACGTCTGCAATACCTCTTCTGCCTTTGAAATCTTTCCATCCTTGCAAAGACCATTCAGCAAGATACTACATGTGTACGCCCCAATCTTCACACCCTTCTTCACAGAGTCTTCAAACAAGGAAAGCATTGCCTGTCTCCGGCTCTAGAATGACCATCGAACAAAATGCTATATGTGAAACCATCCAGCACCATCTTTCGTGATACCATTTCATCCAACACAGAGGCCGTCTCACCTATCCTGCCAGCACGGCACAGCCCTGACAGGAGTACATTGTAAGTGATCATATTCGGCTTCAGGCCATGGCACAACATCCGATCCCGTAGCCTGAAACCAGCCTCCAGGTTCCCTCTCTTGATGTGCCCATCAATCATCGTATTGTACGTGATATGATTCGGCAGCACAGACCTCTCCGCCATTTCATCAAACATCTTGACGGCGTCACTTGCCCTCCCTGCCCTCCACAGTCCAGAGATGACCACATTGTATGAGAACGCGTTTGGAGCAGGGGTGCCTTCGCCTTCACAGCCCATCCGACGAAGCATCCGGACAGCCTCGTCGAGGTCACCCGCCACGACGCACGCCTGGACGGCCTTGTTCCATGCGAAAGTGTCCGGGCGCGCTCCAGCGGCGACTAGGAGGTCGAAAGCGCTGCGAACGTCGGCGTGGCGGCCGAGTGAGAGGAGAGACTCGAGGAGCAGGTTGCAGGAGGAGAGGGACGGCAGCGGGGCGCGGGCGTCGGTGAGGAGGGACAGCATCCGGAGAGCCCCGTCGGGGAGGCGGATCCGCGCAGCCGCGACGGTGAGCGCGGAGGCCGCGTCACAGAGGAAGGAGGGGCGCTGCGGGTCGCCCTGGGAGGCGGTAGTGTTCGAGGCGAGGGCGTGGTAGAGGTCGGGGAGGGAGGCGGCTGGTGGCTTGGAGGAAAGGAGGAGTGATTTGGCCACGCCGACGGAGGCGTGGAAGCGACCGGCGGCGAGGAGGGTTGCGAGCTCGCGGACGAAATCTGCGCCGGCGGCGGGAGTGGTGGAGGAGGAGGAGAGGAGGAAACGGCGAAGGATTAAGCGAGGCATGTGAGAGTTGTCTTCTCCGTCGTTCGACGACGCCCATCCCTACTTTGTATGTTTCGAGCGGTTTAGACTTATCGTGTGTTTGGTAGACCGGGCCACTTCAGATTCACGCTCCCACTTGAAATATGTGAGCATATACATGCTGGTCCAAGATTTATGGTGTGTTTGGTTTAGACGGTTGAGTTGAGATATCTGAACTCATACGCTGTTTGGTAGCTCATATAGGCTGAGATTGGCCCAAAAACTGAAAAACACAGAACAGTCCAAAGTTTTACATAGAGGCCCAAAACAGAAAAAGGAAAAGCAATCAAGCCCTCGTCTTCACCACAGCGCGTGCTAGGAGCTGTTCGCCGCCGGTGGCGAGCGGTGGGGCGCCGAAGGTGGGTGCTGAGAGGTGTGACGACGCGGTGGTAGGAGGCGCACGTGGTGGTGGGCGGCGCGACCTGCTGCGGCTCACGGCGGCGCGAGGAGCTCGGGTCCGAGGCGGCGCGATGAGGATCTCGGGGTTGGGGCGGCGCGATGAGGAGCTCGGGGACGCCGGCGGGAGCGGAGGAGGGCGACGCCGGGGCGGCCAGGTGGTCTGCGGCGTCGGGGCCGACTCTGCCTGGGCGCATCGAGGCGGCGGGGTGGTTGGCGACGGCGATGCGTCGGTGCAAACGGGAAAAAATGAGGCTGAGGAGAGAGGGTTGGGGTCGGGTGCGGTAGGGCCCACGGCTGCTGCGGGATGGACTCAGCCCGGGCGAGTTGCGAAGCTCGATTCGAGCTTCTCTCCTCAGCCCGGCTGGGAGCCCTTTTCGGGATGAGTTGGGCAGTGTCCGCTTGAGAGAACCGGACTAACAAACAGCTAAATGTTTAGAAATCTTGGTTGAGATGAGAATTGTTGGTTTGGCCCGACCTAACAAACACACCCTTAGAGTATCTACGCCAAACCTGGCCATCGGGCCGTGCCGGGCCAGCCCACGACACGCAAAAAAAGCCTGGCCCAAGCACGGCCCGATACGTGGCTTAACGGGTCGTGCCTGGCCCGTGGCGCCTTCTCGACACGCGGGCTGGCCCGGCACGGCTCGTTAGCAGCAGCCGCGGCGATATTTTGAATAAACTTATAAAAATAGGTGCCGTCGGGGGTTGAACCTCAGACCTCCTGGTCTCTCGCGCCGCACTCTACCACGGAAACAATGAAATCTAGCTGCTATAGTTCAGGTTAGGACATTTTTAAGGATAAATTTTGACGGGCCTGCAGAAAAAGGCCATGGCCCAGCGTGCTTGACGTGCCGCGGGCCGGCTCGTTTAGCCCAGATGCCGGGCTCGGGCCGCCAGGAGGGGCACGTGTGTCGGCCCGACACGACACGTGGCTTGGCGGGCCATGACGGGCCGTGCCGCGTGCCGGCCCGTTTGGCATGTGTCGGGCCTAGGCCATGCCAGGCCGGCCCGTTGGCCAGATTTGATCTACGCACTACTTGTAAAAGCATCTTTTGCTCGTTCGGTATGAGTACTACTTAGTGTCAGACTAATAAACATCGGTCGACTTTTCAATCATAATCCAACCCTAAGTTCGCGGGTTCTGCCAAAATTTAACAAAACATGTCGAAATTTAGATTAATTCAGACGATTACATTAAAATATAGACAAGTTCGTACATATTATGTCAAATTCATACATATACCTAAATTTTGACTTCTGCCGCCGCCGGTCGATGAAGTACCGCTCCCAGTAGGTGTGGTTGCCCGGGTCCTCGACGAACTCAAGGTCGTCCATGGCAGCAATGACCGCCTGGATGTCGTCGAACCTTTCGGGTCCCTCCGGCACCGGCGGCATGAGCACGCCGCCAGCGCTTAGCTTCCACGTCGACGGGCACCGAAAGTCGGTCCGCATAGCCGGCGTCGTGGAGGATCTGGGCCTCCCACAGCTGGAGGGAGCGGAGGCCGAAGCCGTTCACCGCCGCTGGGTCGCCTAGGAATCTCTCCGCCATAGCTTAGCCATCGAGCTTTCTTGGTCGTTTAGGGAGAGGAGGTGGAGGACTGGTGCCGAAGACGGTGAAGCTTGCTGGCTTTTATAGCCAATTGGGAAAGGTGCATATATGGTGGGAGGGGTGTAGCTGCGAGGACGGGAAACAGGGAAACGGTGGGAAGCTGGGCGGGCTATTGGGGGTATACTAAATGGATATCACCATTGCATGTCTCTAATCCGAATAACCCGGGTGGCCCACAGTTGGTAATAAGCCCTATGGCCTGCTGGGCGGCCCAGTTAGATGGATCCAGAAGGGAGGCCCATGCCGGGTGAAGGAAGGCTATGATGGAGTCATCGGCGTGCCCGGAGCCTTAGAGTGCAAGACACGTTAGACTAGCTGTATACTGTGTAGGACTCTGTAACCTGTCCGGCTAGGACTTTTCCTTTAACCCTAGAATCTGACGTCTATATAAGTCGGACCTAGAGGAGCCTTTAGGTCAACAATCAGATAACTCAACTCATATCGCGCATAGCGAACCGATCCTTGTAACCCGACATATTGTCGTTATAGTGATTTATAACAGGAATAGGATTCCGCCACCGTCATGGGATTTGAAACTGGGTAAGCTGTTTCACCTTGTACCCGCCAACCTTTCGCCTTACCCGACGTCTCTAAACATGCTTTGTGAGGACCCCTCCATGGCGTACTCATCAGCAATACCACGACAGTTGTTGCCCACCGTGGGGCAAGAGGCGCTTCAGGCTCTACAACGGGCAAGGTCAAATCTCTTCGCAGGAATCGGCGAAACCGTAACCGTTGGTCGCGTTCTCTTCTCCGGCAACGTTCCGATCGTCCCTCCCGACAAGTTCTGGATCCCGGTGAAGACAAACCCCACCCACTGCACGATTGTCCCAATCAAGTATATCCACCTCTTCATCGATGAAACCGACTCGGGCATTAGTTCCCTGGAAGCCGGAGGATCGTCAAGTCCCGCACGGAACGCCTAAGGGCTGGATACGTTCGCAGAAGGATCGAAGTCGGATCTCTCTCCGGAGTTTGCCGACTTAGATCAGAAAATTCAAGGCCCACCCAAACCGCCCCTGAGCAGGAAATAATGGTGGAAGATCGCTGCAAATCCGCCGGCTTCGCCCGTGCGTCTGGAAAGCAGAGATCACACTTCGTCGGCATGGTGACTATCTTCGATATGGCGTGATGCGTTTAGAGAGAGGGGGAAAACCCCCGCGATTACCTCGCCAGATGGCTTCGGATACGGGCTGACCTGGAAACACTACCCTAGTGATGATGCTATCTATCACTTTCTGGAAGGACTGGACCGCGGTACACTTCTCGGCATATGCTAAGAAGGCAACTGGCTGCGGGCCTCCTCACCTTTGAGAACATGATCGGCACCGTCAATAGTTACGCGGCCCTTGATGCAGCTCCTTAGGCCGAGATCGCTGCTATACCCGGGCCACCGCCGCCACCACCTCCAGTCAATATCCGTGCTGCCTCAGCATCATCCTCTGTCATCGAGGAAGCCCCCGCACCCTCCGACTCCGTTCTGGACGTGCTCTACACCGACATCAGTGTGGACTCGGAGGAGATGGATATCAACCCGGAGGAGCTTGACTCAGCTATGCAAGAGATGGAGGAAGATATCAAGCGTGAGGAGTAGGCCGATAAGGCCGTCACATCCCGAGAGGTGTTCGTTGCCATTGGGAGCGTGATGGAGGAAGACCAACCCAGACAAGCTCTGCCTAAGCCACTGGACAAGGGGAAGGGACCAACCGATGCTACGTACAATGATCGCGCAAAGGCCATGCCCCTTCCGCCTAACCCAGCGCAACAGCCACAGGAACTCAACATCGGTCGGAATAACACCAACACCGCAAATCCGCCGCCACCAACATCTACGTCTGCGGCCGCTCAAGTCACTCCAGCTGATAGAGTGATGTACGGCAATTTGCTCATCGAGCCCATGATGGTGGCCCATATACGGAATGTAGTCCAGCTCGATGAGAAGCTCCAGTAGCTACTGGAGTATGACATGCCATCACGGAGCAAGGAGCAAAGTTAGATCGAGATCTGGCAAGGTGCAAAAATCAATCGAGGCAGCTAGAGCCATGGAGGCCGAGTATAAGACTTTTCTCAAGCAGCAGAAGGCTAGGAAAGCTCCGGCCCACGTTGTCAACGACCCTGGCGTATGGCGCAACCTAGGATGGGCTCCCTCGAAGCCGCCACAGGCTAAGCCATACATTGACAGTGAGGACAGATAGGTCATGCCCACACATATCCTCAACTTAGCCGTCGCCAAGACCCTACTAGAGCAGGATAGATCACTCGCAGATATGGAACAGGTCTATGACCTTGTAGCCAAGGCTGTCAAATAGCAGGAAAAGGCTATCTCCCAGAGGCTTGAGTCTAATCCATCATATTGCCAGTCTAGCAATCCTAAGCCTCCAAGGGAGAGATCTCCTCATGATGTCGGGTCCCAGACGGGTTCTTCAGAACAAAGACAGAGGGACGCGCGCAACATGAAGGACGTATCCCCATATCCTCCGACCATGGAGGCAAAGCTCATCCTCGTCGCCTGTCTCCACTGCCCCGATCCCCCCGACATCACGAAGACCCAAGAGCTCACCATCGTACAAGCATGCCTCCGCTAAGATGCCCTCAAGGTGGCATCGTCATTCGCGACAACACGGAGCAGCCTCGTCATGGCGGGGAGCGCAATGGCAATCAAGGACATAAGAGCAGGTCACACCATGACCCTCCGCGTCCGACAAGCAATCGCGACAGACGTGAGGAATCGCAGGAGGGTAACAGTAAGAAGGCTAACCCACCTCCACCTCCGCCTCCATCACCACCTAGCAGCCACCATGGGGGAGGAGGGCCATGTCGCTCACGCAGCCCTTCCCCTGACGGCAAGAAAAAAGCAAGCCCGGAGCCATATGACGCACGTTCACGCTTGGATAAGATTCACCGGGACCGGGAAGGACAGTACCTGGGACCACGTTGCTTTGGACCTGTGATACGGACCACAACTTACCCCAAAGGTTTTCGGATAGGCAAGATGATCAAGACCTATGATGGCACCACCAAGCCAGCTAAGTGGTTGCAGGATTACGGCAACACAGTGGAGATCGTCTAGGGAAACCCCAACGTTGTCATCAAGTACCTCCCACTGATGTTGACAGACATGGCCTGCCAATTGATCGACGACTTGACAGAGAAGTCCATATGAAATTGGTTGGACATGCAAGAAGCGTTCACCAAGAACTTTGAGGATACGTACAAACGTCCACGAACTGTTGGCGATCTATAGCGGTGCGTGCAAGAGAAAGACTAGACATCTCGGGCCTACCTCTCCCGCTGGCTGGATATGAAAAACTCCTGCGCAAGAGTACACGATCAGACCTCTATGGCCGCCTATATAGATGGCTTGGAAAAGGGTACGTTGCTCCGGCATAAATTGAAGAGCCTATAGGACAATCACATGTTAGATCTCAATCAGATGATCTCATTGGTTAGTGAGTTTGCGGCTGCCGACGACGACGCTCGCGGCTCCTTGCCAACAATTTCCATTCCAACCCAAGCTAAGAGGAACAACAACACCAAGAGGAAGAGTCCACCAGAAGAAAAGCCAACCTCTGACATGGCCGCAATGACGTTTGCAGGAAGAGGTGATGGCGGACAGTGTGGCCAAGGACGGGGGGCTGGTCACGGGCAGCAGCGCGATAGTGAAACTACCCTGGTAGCGCCCCGTGTTCCCCAAACATATGAGGAATACCATGATATGCCATGCCTTGTACACCTCGATGCCAATGGCAAAGCCACCCACACCAATCGCCATTGCAATTTCGTCAACAATCTCAAAGAAGACCCGGAGTCCAGCTACAAACGAAGCCGGAAGAACCGACCACGAGGCAAGGTCAAAGGGAAGAAGAAGGAAGAGGAGTCCAAGGATTCAAGCGACATGGACGAGGACGTTGACCCCAAGCATGTCGACAAGGGCGATGGAAAAAGGAAAGAAACCCTTCGAGAAGAAGGCCCTCGTCTACAACTCTTTCCTTGGCACCCCAACTGTTAGGGCACATAAAACCTCACTGGGGATACTGATGGGCACCCTACCCCCAGTTCCCCAATACCTGCACTGGTTGGAAGTT
Source organism: Avena sativa (assembly GCA_916181665.1). Classification (NCBI taxonomy): domain Eukaryota; kingdom Viridiplantae; phylum Streptophyta; class Magnoliopsida; order Poales; family Poaceae; genus Avena; species Avena sativa. The sequence goes on from OV702299.1 coordinate 255,188,761, forward strand.
CCAATCACTTGGGACAGGAAGGATCACCCAGACCTCGTTCCAACGGAGAACCAATATGCAATGGTCATCAACCCTTTGATTGACGGAAATGAGTTCACCAAATGCAAGGTGGATAGTGGAAGCACCATCAATATTTTGTACCTGGATACACTGCACAAGATGAACTTGACGGAGACCAACCTAAGGCGGATTGTTAGAGTATTGTACGTATACAGTTGTTATGGTAGTTTAGGATAGTTAGGACTCTAGCCTAACTTGACTTGTACTCCAAGATGATCCATGTATGTCTATATATACTCGCCCATGAGGCTCAATAATACATCCAACATATTACGCCAATCTCATACTTTTACATGGTATCAGCCTAAACCGATCCAAAACCCTAGACGCCGTCGGCACGCTTCCGCCGCGCCGCCCCTGGGGAGGTCGATCTCCATGATCTCTGTTGGGGGCCGCGCAACCCGTACATAGGGTTCGTCCGTCGATCCCCGTTTTCGGCTGCCCTGCAAGTCTTTTTTTCCGATCTCTTGATCGGTTTTATTTTTTGGTTTACCGATCTTAGATCGGATTGTGTCGCCCTCCATCGCCGTCGTCATCGCCGCGCCTCTACTCTGACCATCGGCACCGACGATCTACACCGCGCTTGTGCACCTGCCCTCTCCGTTGCCGTGCCTGCCTCGACAGGCTGTTGCGGCCTCACGGTAGGCTGCCGCGCATGGAGGACGGCCACTACGCCTTCCTTGGAAGGCTGCCGTGGCTGCCCCCCTTGGATCGTCTTTGTCGTCATCGTCCGGGACTTCACCGACAATGCCACCATCGACTCCGATCTACGCGTCGTCCACGCCATGGCGCATATGGCTCACTCTCGGTCTGATCAACCGATCCTGCGCCTGTCTACGCCAAGCGCATCCCCGAGCACGCGCCTACCACCGATCGAGCTACGGCTTCCGCTATGTTGCCCGAGGTTTGGTCCATGCTACCGGCTTCCAACGCGCCTTCCTTAGCGTGTACGTCGCTGGTGGTCTCCCAGCCGCTGCACCGACTTGCGCCCTACTGCCGCCCCTCGGGCCATAGTATCGTTGCACGTAGTCTACTTCGCCGCCCCAGTGCATCAACGTCCTCGGCTTTTACCGCGCCTACTCCTACAGGAGTGGATCGCTGGCGTCTGCATGTGGTCCTTGTCACGTCGTCGGGTTCTTCTTCGCCTACTTCGAGTATCGCCGCCGCGCCTCTCTAGGCTTCCAGCATGACCACTTCAGGTCGCCGTTGGTTTCGCCGCCTTCTATGTCTTCTCCACATCGAACTCATTAGCATTGTCATACAATACTAGCGCACAGATTCATAATGGAAACTACCCCTGCACGCCTGGTACTGGCAACACTGGTGCGTGCCTTCGTCCCAGACGCGGTCCTGAGTCTGGCAAACTCGCGCCAGACGCCTCGTCTTCGTCGATATGATAATGTCTTCTTCGGCATCGTCACCTTCCTCTTCGACTGCCTCGACCGCATCAGCGACACATTCTTCTTGGCATACTAGGTTCTAGCAGAACCAAAGATGTGCCTTCGTCCCCGACTTGCGCCTAGTTATAACACAAACTAGCACCATATTCCATGGCGTAGTTCCTGGTCGGGAGGCTCGGTCCCTTGGGTGAATCACGCTTCCGGTTGCTTTTGGCAATGTTAACAATTACCGCCAAGAAAGCATGACCTTTGAAGTGGTCCCCTTCAAGAGCGTGTACCACGTCATATTCAGACGCGACATCTTCCACTCCTTCATGGCCAAGCCATGCTTCGTCTACAACAAGCTCAAGATACCCAGACCAAACAGTGTCATCACCGTATCCGGAAGCTTTTCAAACTCAAGGGACTGCGAGATTGGAGAAGCAGCCTTTGTAGAAGCTATCATCTTCATCAAAGAATTCAAGGAGATCTAGAGCAAGGTCGACGCTTCGGAGATGCCGACATTGAAGAAGAAGATTTATGACTCTGATCCCGCCTTCAAGGCCGCCATTGAAACCAAGTTGGTGGAACTTGTGGTAGGCGATGCCTCCAAGGTCACCGCCATTGGGACGAACCTGGACCCTAAATAGGAAAGCGCGCTCGTCGAGTTCCTCCATGATAATAGAGACATCTTTGCCTGGCAACCTGTCGACATGAAAGGTGTACCTAGGGAACTTGCCGAGCACATCTTGAATATTGATCCAAAATGCAAACCGGTGAAACAACCTCTATGATTCTTCGGAGACGAGAAGAGACGCACCATAGGCAAAGAGATAGCTAGGTTACTTAAGGCTAGTTTTATCCGAGAAGTCCTTCACATCCGATGGGTGGCCAATCCTGTACTTGTCCCCCAAAAGGGAACCAAAGAATTAAGAATGTGCGTTGATTACACCGGCTTGAACAAAGCATGTCCAAAGGATCCGTTTTCTTTGCCACGCATTGACTAGGTCATTTACTCGGCGGCTGGCTCGGAACTTCTGTGTTTTCTAGATGCATACTCGGGATACCACCAGATAAAGATGAGGAAGTCGGACCAGTTGGCCACTTCGTTCACCACACCTTACGACACGTTTTGCTATGTCACAATGCCCTTTGGGCTAAAAACGCAGGTGCTACATACCAGCGGACTATGCAACATTTCCTACACGACCAAATTGGTCGAAACGTTCACGCCTATGTGGGCGATATCACGGTGATGTGTAAGAAATCAAATGACTTAATCTCCGACTTAAAGGAAATGTTAGGGGTGACCCCTTGGGGAGGCCCGATCTTTCACAAATCCCATGGAAATCGAGGAGGAAGTGAGGGGGTGAGGTGAGGGATGAAATACATGAACTCACACGCGAAGAACTCAATGAACACACACACACGAAAAAGCAATACAAGCCGATAGCTCACGTCGGTGGGAAATGGTCCAACACAATCCCTAGGATCGGTGTCGGGCAAGACACTCTCCCATGGACAACAACGGGGGTGAGAGGCTTGATTAGATCTTGACTACTTGGAGACGGGACACCGAACTCCAAGGACTTGTACAACTTGAACGCATGAGGCAAAATCCAAGAGGTGGTGGATAATTGGTGCTCCTTGTCAAGGAGCATGAGACTAGCAATTGATAGATCCTCAAGGGGTGTCTTCAATTACAATTATCCAAGTCTAGGGTTTACAATAGAGGGGTAGGGCTATCTATAGGCCAGCCACATAAACAGGGGTAGTTTGGGGATAAAACTGGAAGTTGGGGCGAATCTGGGGGTTACATGGGCCAGGCCCAAAAGGCCTTTACATGCATGTTGTCGCGCAGGCCGGAGACTCCAGTCAGGGACGGAGACTCTGGTCAATCTCCGGTCCTGTCTCCGGAGGGGCATTTTGAATGTCCTCGGGTCAGTTTCTGGGGTCGATCCGGTGGTTGGTCCGGAGACTCCGGTGGGCAAGGCCGGAGACTCCGGTTTTGGCTGGAGATTCCGGTGTGATGAGGTCCAGCAGCGGCTTCTCCTTGTTCTTCTTCCTTGGGGGCTTGTGTAACATCCCAAAAATATAACACAAGGATCATCAAACTCTAAGCACTAAAATTAGGGTTAACAAAAACTTTGATTAATTTAAAATCATATGAATGCATGTGTGAATGAGATGATTTGATAAATGCATGAATGAACTTGTGTCTTTAACCTAAATAGCAAGAAATGGTTTAAAGATGAAAATAACATCATCTAAAACATTACCATGCAGAAACAAAACAAGATAAAATCAGAAACAAATAAAATAAAGCAAATGGTCATTTTTGCCAATCTTGCTCAGTAGGTCACTTTGAGTGTTTCTAGTTCAAGATTTCAAAGAGAAACTTTTCCAACTCTTTTCACCCCTTGCTAGAACAAGTAAAAGTAAATCAAAGCCCACCTTTCAAGCTTGCAGAAACATTTGGCAATCTCATTCAAATCACAATTCAAAATTGAATCTTTATCATATGTGAAGATCACCCATTTTCAAAACCCAACCAAACAAGTGCCCCTTGACTAATCCAACTAATCGGACACTTCCTAGTATGTGCCTACCAAACCCACCAAGTTTGAATCCAAAATTCAAATTCAAAGTTCTTTGGCCATTTCATCAAACACCTTGCTGGCATCAAACAAACAAACAACAAACACTATTTGTAGCAGTAAAATTGGCCAACCTTGTTCCCTCTCTGGTTGCAACCAGCTCTTAGTAGATCATCTAGCCTCTTTAACAATCTTTAGCACCATTGTGAGCAAGCCTAGCCATTAATGGCAAGCAGGCCGAGCCTCACCTTGCCACCCCTTTGTCGAAAGCAAGCTACGAGCAACACTAAGCCTATCCAGCATGTCTAGCAAGCACCCCACCATCCACCGCCACTCTCTATACTAGCCCCGAGCAATGCCAGCCCCTGGACCACACGACACGCCTATGCCAAACCTCTCTGTGCACGAGCCGAGAGCGCGCCAGTGCGCCATGCTCGACCAGCACCCACAGACCGCACGCCGCCCCACCGCTTGCAGGGATGGTCGCTAGCACCCCAGCAACCCCGCAGACATGCCCGTTTGCCGCCGCACGGACCACGCGCACTGTGCAACATTAAAATCGCTGTCGGACCCGCTCAGAGCACCGCGACGTTCCGACCGATCAGCACCGCCCCACGCCGCAAGACCACGCCGTTGCACTGCCCCTACCGTCGCCCATGCCAGTAGCTGCCTGTACCATCGCCTCCGACGACCTCATCCCACGCCGTGCTTCCCCTCTCGCTCGCCTATAAAAGGAGCCCTCCCCAGCACGAATTCACCACACCAGTTCACTCCCCTCTCACCCAGAACCACCCCACCTCACTCCCGGAGTGACGCGAGCAGCGCATCACCGGAATTTGGCTGGAGCCCGCCGCTACTGGAGAAGAAGGGAGCCGTCGATTGGAGCCGCCCCAGGAGAAACTGCCGGTACCAGGAGAACCGCCGTCGTCGACTTCGTCGTTCGCCCCTGTCACCGACCCTCGCCTGAGCACCGGTGAGCCTTCCACGATCCCCACCTGCCACGTTAGGGTTCTGTCTCGCCGGCGCTGCCCGACATGGACGATGAACCGTAGCCGTTCGATTAGAACCAGATCCCACGGTCCACAATGCCCCGTACCGCTTCGCCCCTCCCCGTCTCACTGACGCGTGGGGACAACCACTTAACCAGCCCGCATATGGGCTGTGTGTAGTGGGCCGGCCCAGTAAACCATCCCGCGCGACCCAACAATTCAAATTAAGTTTTATTCATTTAAATTCAAACACAGTTCTGTACCTAGATTCAAAAATCAACCCAGCTCGATTCACTAAACCAAAATGCATGAAACCAATTTTGTTAGAAAGTTACCGAAATGCTTAATCCAAGCCCGTTGGATTCAAATCATTTGGAGTTATAGATCAACCATGGTAAAAATAACAATGCAGAAGCTTTTATGCATTCAAACATTTTTCAAAATTCAACCATAAGAGCTTTTGAGTTGATTCCAACTCTCAAAAATCACATTTGATCATAGCTTTCAGAATATATAAAAACATATGGGTTTACTTACAGAGATAATGTTCAAGTAATAAAAGAATGCTACACAGGCATTTCTAGTCACTTTATTTATTTAAAATAAAAAGGTTAAACCTTATTAAATTGTGACACCACTTTAAATCACATTCTTATGTACTGAAATATGTGGTGATGACATGTGTCAACATGATCCCATGTTTGATTTGGAGGATATTAAATCTTAAATAGTTTTCAATGAGTAGAAATTACTTTTCTCAAATAAAATAAATAAGACAAGTGCTTTAATCCTTTTGATAATAGTGATGATGCTAGATCATCTAGTGTGACTTTTTGTGTGATGATTAAAAATAGTTAAGTAATGTTTGGTGATTGTGTACCTCGTACTTATTTATAGACGCTAGTACCGACCAAGGATACGAGGAGGAAGGAGGATACTACGAGGAAGAAGCAGAGGAGAACTTTAACCACTGCTCTGCACAAGGCAAGCCAATACTTGAAACTTAGCAAGCTAACCCTTGCACTTATGCAAGCTAATACTTGCTTGTTACTATGCCAACTATATGCCTTAAGCATATGTGATCATACCCACTCGATAACCCAATCCTAGTTTTACTTGCAAGCTTAATACTTTATTTTCTATATCAAGGATTTCTCTTAGAGTTTACATGGTGACTTGTAGATTCTAGAAAGATAACTAAAGGTAGCATAAAGAGCATAAAATTTGTCCTAAGTTAGATAATCTTGATGTCATCCTAAGGCATGAGATTGAACTTAGCAAATCCCCACTTGTTTACCACCCCTCATTAGTATTTACCCCCACTTGTAGATGCTAGTGCTAAGTATAAAACTTGATCAACTTTAGATGGGAATAATTGGTGAAAATGGTTATGAAAACCTTAGAATGATGAGTCATTCTACTGAAATGTTTTGACATGTGTTTCCGAACACCAGATGATTTTGATGATGAAAATGTTGAGGCATGAGCCTTAGCCCTTTATAAGACTGATGGTTGTCTCGATGCGATACCAATCCAATTTTATCGTACAACCGCAATACCCGAAAATTGGGTAGGGCTTGACTGGAAATTTATATACCTTAGTACGGGTTCCCTCGCAGCCAAGGTCTGAGCTGAGGCTACCTTGTGAAGATTGTCCACCTGTGCAGTACCCAAGATGATAGTTGGTCATGGTTGGGAGGCCAAACTCACAGGAGAGGTACCTATACTAGGGCGTGTAATTGAAAGGTTAGGATTGATTATCTGCATACTGGTTGTGGTGAATTCAGGATTGTTCCTGACGGATGTATCGAATATTGTGGTGAAAGTGTACAATCTCTGCAGAGTGTCAAACTATTCGAATAGCCGCGTCCGCGGTTATGGACTGTTGGAGTGGCCATACTGTTCCCCCGTCAGATGTTTTCAAAATGACTTGTGAAATGTATTGTGACTTTGAGTTGACCACAACAGAGTTGTGATATGAAATTCAAATTCCCACTTAGGTGTTATAAAACTTTCAACTAGTTTTATTTGCTTCTGAACTAAGTAGAGGTAAATCTGGCTTTTTGCCAAAACAACCATATAGCCTAGTGTCCTACTACAAAAACCCCCTTAACTTGTTAGTATTAGTTTGCGAGTACTTAAAGAGTACTCATGGCTTTGTCCCTAGCTATTCCCGTGGCTAGACTATGAAGAGGAGTATCAGGATGATGGATCACAGGAAGGTTACGACAACTAGGATCATCTCCCATCGTCAGCATTGCCTGTGACCCCGAAGATGGAGCTTTGCCTACGCTATCATTATCTTTACGTTATTCCGTTGATTGAGTTCTATTAAGAACTGGATCATGAGATCCTTATTTGTGTAAGACCTTATGTATGGTTTGTAATTGATGTTGTACTGTGATATCCAAATCTGTTATGTCTCGCAAAAATGGTAATGCTGGGATTGCGAGGTATGGCATAACAGGTATCTGGGAATAAAAATCCGGGTGACAGAAATCTCTTCGGTTGTAGATGTGTTGTTGCCACTAGGGAGAAAACAACGGTCTCTTGTTCATGGAACATGTGAACTGTTTACCTTACACACTTTGCTTCAAGCAGTTGTCTGTTGCTTGCAACTTAATACTGGAGGGTGTTCGGATGATAACCTGAAGGTGGACTTCTAGTCATAGATGCAGTTGGATGGCGGTCTATGTATCTTGTTGTATTTCCCAATCGAATCTCATAGGATCTTTCTGACTAGTAATTGCATTGTTATGCCTTGCTCAGTTCCTATCAATTGCTGTGTTGTAATTTGTTTACCCTTCATGCCATGTTGTTTATCTAAGGAGAGCACCTCTAGTGAACTATGGACCCCGGTCCAATCTTACCATTGATACATCTTCCACTGTTACATGTTTACTTGCTGCAAACCACGATTACCTTCCACACCATACATTTAATCCTTTGTTACAGCAAACCGGTGAGCTTGACAACCTCACTGATTCGTTGGGACAAAGTCTTGAGTTTGTGTTGTGCAGGTCTCCATGTTGTTTGAAACACCTGTGTGAAGTTTCCTTCCTCCTTCTGGTTCGATAACCTCGGTCTCAACTGAGCGAAAACTTGCTGCTGTGCTCTTCACACCCTACGCCTGGGGTTACCAACAAAGTGCCATGTAGAGCACCATCAAGTCTTTCTGGCACCGTTGCCGGGGAGGCTAAGTACGTCTTCACTAGGGGAGTCCTTCACTCCCTTTCTATTTACATTGTTTTTAGTTTGCTTTCTTTCTTTTGCTTGGTTTTGTTTGCGTCTTTTCAAAAAACCCAAAAAAATTAGTTGTCAACACACGGATTTTTAATCCCAGATGCCTGTTATGCCATACATCGCAATCCCAGGATTACCATTTTTGCGAGACATAACAGATTATCATAGTACATCATCCATTACAAACCATACATAGGGTCTTACACAAATAGGGATCTCATGATCCAGTTCTTAATACAACTCAAGCAGCGGAATAACGTAATAGTAATAATAGCGTAGGCAAAGCTCCATCTTTAGGGTCACAAGCAATGCTGATGATGGGAGATGATCCTAGTTGTCGTAACCTTCCTGCGGTCCGTCACCCTGATACTCCTCTTCATAGTCTAGCCACGGGAATAGCCAGTGACAAAGCCATGAGTACTCTTTAAGTACTCGCAAACTAATACTAACAGGTTAAGCGTTTTTTTAGTAGGACACTAGGCTCTAAGGTTGTTTTGCAAAAAGCCAGATTTACCTCTACTAAGTTTAGAAGCAAACAAAACTAGTTGAAAGTTTTATAACACTTAAGTGGGAATTTGAATTTCATATCACAACTCTGTTGTGGTCAAGTCAAAGTCATAAATCATTTCACAAGGCATTTTGAAAACATCTGACGGGGGAACAGTATGGCCACTCCAACTGTCCATAACCGCGGACGCGGCTATTCGAATAGTTTGACACTCTGCAGAGATTGTACACTTTCACCACAACATTTGATACATACGCCAGGAACAATCCTGAATTCACCATAGTCAGTATGCGGATAATCAATCCTAACCTTTCAATTACACGCCCTAGTATAGGCACCTCTCCTGTGAGTTTGACCTCCCAACCATGACCAACTGTCATCTTGGCTACTGCACAGGTGGACAATCTTCACAAGGTCGCCTCAGCTTAGACCTTGGCCGCGAGGGAACCCATACTAAGGTATATAAATTTCCAGTCAAGCCCCACCCAAATTTTAGGTATTGTGGTTGTACGATAAAATTGGAATGGTATCACATCCAGACAACCATCAGTTTTATAAAGGGCTAAGGCTCACGCCTCATCTGGTGTTCGGAAACACATGTCAAAACATTTCAGTAGAATGACTCATCATTCTAAGGTTTTCATAACCATTTTCACCAAGTATTCCCATCTAAACTTGATCAAGTTTTATACTTAGCACTAGCATCTACAAGTGGTGGTAAATACTAATGAGGGGTGGTAAACAAGTGGGGATTTTCTAAGTTCAATCTCATGCCTTAGGATGACATCAAGATTATCTAACTTAGGCCAAATTTTATGCTCTTTATGCTAGCTTTAGTTATCTTTGTAGAATCTACAAGTCACTATGCAAACTCTAAGAGAAAGCCTTGATAAAGAAAATAAAGTATTAAGCTTGCAAGTAAAACTAGGATTGGGTTCATCAAATGTATCTAACCAAGCATGCTTAATGCAATGCATAGGTTCTCTAACTTTTATAGTTGCAAGGGTTAGCTTGCAAGCTTTCAAGTATTGGCTTGCCTTGTGCAGAGTAGTGGTTGAAGTTCTTCTCGGCTTCTTCTTTTTGTAGTAACCTCCTTCCTCCTCGTATCCTTGGTCGGTACTAGCGTCTATAAATAAGTACGAGCTACACAATCACCAAACAATACTTAACTATTTTTAATCATCACACAAAAAGTCACACTAGATGATCTAGCATCATCACTATTATCACAAGGATTAAAGCACTTGTGTTATTTATTTTATTTGAGAAAAGTAATTTCTACTCATTGAAAAACTATTTAAGATTTAATATTCTCTAACTCAAACATGGGATCATGTTGACACATGTCATCACCACATATTTCAGTACACGAGAATGTGATTTAAAGTGGTGTCACAATTTAATAAGGTTTAACATTTTTATTTTAAATAAATAAAGTGACTAGAAATGCCTATGTAGCAATCTTTTATTACTTGAACAGTATTTCTGCAAGTAAACCCATATGTTTTTATATATTCTGAAAGGTATGATCAAATGTGATTTTTGAGAGTTGGAATCAACTCAAAATCTCTTATGGTTGAATTTTGAAAAATGTTTGAATGAAGAAAATCTTCTGCCTTGTTAGTTTTTCCATGGTTGATCTATAACTCCAAATGATTTGAATCCAACAGGCTTGGATTAAGCATTTCAGTACCTTTCTAACAAAATTGGTTTCATGCATTTTGGTTTAGTGCATCGAGCTGGGTTGATTTTTGAATCTAGGTACAGAACTATGTTTGAAATTAAATGAATAAAGCTTAATTTGAATTGTTGGGTCACACGGGATGTTTTACTGGGCCGGCCCACTACACACAGCGCGTACGCGGGCTGGTTAAGTGGCTGTCCCCACGCGTCAGTGAGACGGGGAGGGGCGAAGCGGTACGGGGCATTGTGGACCGTGGGATCTGATTCTAATCGAACGACTACGGTTCATTGTCCACGTCGGGCAGCGCCAGCGAGACAGAAACCTAGCGCGGTAGGTGGGGGTCGTGGGAGGCTCACCGGGGCTCAGGCGAGGGTCAGCGACGGGGGCGAATGACGAAGTCGACGATGGCGGTTCTCCTGGTACCGGCAGCTTCTCCTAGGGCGGCTCCAATCGACGGCTCCCTTCTTCTCCAGAAGTGGCGGGCTCCGGCCAAATTCCGGCGATGCGTTGCTCGCCTTGCTCCAAGAGTGGGGTGGGGTGGTTCTGGGTGAGAGGGGAGTGAACTGGTGTGGCGAATTCATGATAGGGAGGGCTCCTTTTATAGGCGAGCGAGAGAGGCAGCATGGCGTGGGTTGAGGTCATCGGAGGCGACGGTACAGGCGTCTACTGGCATGGGCGATGGTAGGGGGCGGTGCGGTGCTACCTGGCGAAGCTCAACGGCGTGGTCTTGCGGCGTGGGGCGGTGCTGATCAGTCGAAACGTCGCGGTGCTCTGAGTGGGTCCGACGGCAATTTTAATGTCGCACAACACGCGTGGTCTGTGCGGCGGCGAACGGGCTTGTCTGCGGGGTTGCTGGGGTGCTGGTGTTCATCCCTGCAAGCGGCGAGGGCGGCGCGCGGTCTGTGGGTGCTAGTCAAGGGGGACGTTCTGGCGCGCTCTCGACTCGCGCACAAAGAGGTTTGGCATGGGCGTGTCGTGTGGTCCAGGGGCTGGCATTGCTCGAGGCTGGGACAGAGAGTGGCGGTGGACGGTGGGGTGCCTGCTAGACATGCTCGCTAGGCTTAGTGTTGCTCCTAGCTTGCTGTCGACAATGGGGTGGCAAGGTGAGGCTCGGCCTGCTTGCCATTAATGGCATGGTCTTGCTTACAGTGAGTTAGAGGGGTTAAACTAGTTAGATGATCTACTGAGGGTGTAGTGTGAGCTAGATAGGGAACAAGTTAGGCCAAATTTACTGCACACTATAGTGTTTGAGGTTTGTTTGATTTGTATCTGCAAGGTGTTTGATGAAATGGCCGCAAGAACTTTAAATTTGAATTTTGGATTCAAACTTGGTGGGTTTGCTAGGCACATACTAGGGAGTGTCTGGTTAGTTGGATTAGTCAAGGGGCACTAGTTTGGTTAGGTTTTGAAAATGGGTGATCTTCACATATGATAAAGATTCAATTTTGAATTGTGATTTGAATGAGGTTGCCAAATGTTTCTGCAAGTTTGAAAGGTGGGCTTTGATTTACTTTTACTTGTTCTAGCAAGGGGTGAAAAGAGTTGGAAAAGTTTCTGTTTGAATTCTTGAACTAGAAACACTCAAAGTGACCTAGTGAGCAAGATTGGCAAAAATGACCATTTGCTTTATTTTATTTGTTTTTGATTTTCTCTTGTTTTGTTTCTGCATGGAAATGTTTTATATGATGTCAGTTTCATCTTTAAACCATTTCTTGCTATTTAGGTTAATCACACAAGTTCATTCATGCGTTTATCAAATCATCTCATTCACACATGCATTCATATGATTTTAAATTAATCAAAGTTTTTGTTAACCCTAATTTTAGTGATTAGAGTTTGAGGATCCTTGTGTTATATTTTTGGGATGTTACATTAGTCTAGTTTGGTTTGCTTTCTTTATTGAAAAAAACAAAAAATTAGTTCCTACTCTAGTTGCCACCTTGCTCTAGCTCACCATGTTGCTCCCCAAGTTCACCCTGAAGGACCTTTCTATAGGTAGAGGCTCCATAATTGGGAAAGATAATATTGAAGAATTCTTTAATCATGTTAGCAAGCATGAGGATATTGAGGATAAATCTATAGCAGAGTTTGCTCCTAATTATGAGATTGCTGCAGCTTCTTTAGTTCATATGTTGGAGGCTAGGTTCGTTAGCCTTAACCCCTTCATACAATTCTTGTTCCTAAAACTAAAAGAAGAAAAGGATGCTGAAAAGAGAGAATTTATCCTTGAAAATTTACTAAAATAATTCCATGATGTTGCTAGGGAAGCCAAAAATGTCTTTGAGCGTTTCAATATGCTAAGCTCAAGTGTAGAAGTTGTGGGTACTTCTGATAATACTAAGCCTAGAGAGGAATTTAAGATACCCATACCCTTTAAGCTTGTTGGAATGCATGATGCCTTTGAAAAGAATTTTGATTGGATTGCTCCTGAAAATATTTTTGATGAAATTAGTAGACCAAAGAGAGATGAGAAGGGATCCTCCAAAACCCATTTGGATGAGATACCTTTTATAGTTGAAGACTTTGCAAGTATTGATGTTAATGCTTCCTCATTTGAAAATACTTGATTCTTCTTGCTTCTTGTGCCTAACTTAAAGGCGTTAAAGAAAAGTACTTGTTGGGAGATAACCCAAGAGTTTCCTTGAGTCTTGGAAGTTATTACTTCAGTAATGACCTCTCCTTATCCTTTTTGTTTGGTTTTTGTGCCAAGAATGACCTCTAATGAGAGGGAAGTAAGATTTGGGGAGTTGCTGTCCCGAGACAGATTTCTATCCTCCACCATAAAAATTCATGAGGAGTCTCTATAACTCGTATTGGGCTCAAGATTTACTAATAAATCCCCCAGTATGTTAGATAACTTTCGTTAGTTCAACACTATTTGATTTGAGCAACAGAAGATTTTCGAAAAGATCGGTTTCTACCTGCTGGTCTGTTTTGATAGATTTCTGCCATTATTTGCATTTGCTTCTTGTTGATTCCCTTTTGAGTTCTCTTTTGAGGAATTGAGCTTTTTGAAGGAGTTGGTACAATAGCTTGTGTTTTTAATGAAAAGCCTTGCTGTTCCAAAGCTTTGCCAGAGGTCTAATATCTTTTGAATAAACCAATGTTGCTAATGAAGATTGTGTGAAGTTTTGTATGAAGGAAAAATTTCAGGTGTAGAGAGAGAATGATGCAATGAGATGAAGAATGCACAAAATCTCATGCTTGGGGATGCCACCATGGTGTCACCCCAAGAAATATCCAAGAGGTACAAGCGTCAAAGCTTGGGGATGCCCAAGGCATCCCCTTCTTCATCAATAAAAAGCTCAGGTCTGTCTAGACACTTCGTTTTTATTGTTTCATGCACTGTTCTGTTGTTCTTGGAGCGTCTTAGTTTTTGTTTTCTTTGCTTAGGTTGTTTAGTTTGCTTGAATAAAGTATTTTGGACCCCCGCTCTCCCTGTGTTGTTTTGCAAATAAGTTGCTTGGTGTTGGAAAGGAGTAGTAAGTTCTTGCTTGCAAGTGCAAGAGGAGCTTGCATTGACTGTGACTTAGACTTTAGCATGACATGCTAGGTGTTGTTTTGACCTTATGCTTAGTGATTATTGTTGTATCATGTCTTGTTCCAAACAATTGGGATTGCTTAGTGTGCCTTGAAGAAATTATGCGTTGTTTCAGCATGCAAAAAGCATAGTATTGTAGTATTCTCCTTTGATGCTTTGTTTGGGTTGACTTGGCACATGCTCACACCATGTTATGACTCTCACAAGTTACCAATATCCTCTATGATCATTTAGTCCTTGACTTGTAGTACCACTCTATGCTTTGATTAGTAATGCTTTGTTTCTCTACATGATTATGGCCATTATTGCTCTCTTAGTTGGTTGCTCCCAGTCTTTTGCTAGCCTCTACTTGTATGAGTAAGATCTACTCATGCTTCCAACTCCCAAGAAACCAAGTTATTCCAAAGTGTCCACTATAAACTTCTATGCATGGCGTGTTACACCATTCCAAGTATATTCTTGTTTTCAGCTATCTTCCAATTAAAAACTATTTTGTTATGTAAAAACTTAGTGATTAAAGCCCTCACAAACTTGATGGCACACTTTATATTCTTTGCCCCTAATAAACTTGAACCATTGTGTCATCTATGTTGTATATGCTTGCACTTATACATTGGAATTAGCAGAACCGTGCTGTCACGGGGAACGTTTTCAACATTGCACTTGTACTTTGTACTCAGTTGATATCATGCTCTTTTGTCTATGGATGTCACCGGTGTGAAATAAAGGGGGAACTTGTAAGTCCACGGAGTTTGTATTTTGTGTTAGAGAAACGCCTAGGCCACGAGCCTAAGCCATGCCTAATCATGGTGGAAACTTGTAGCATCACCATAGTGATCTATCTATGAAGCATCCTCAATAAAAGCTATGCGTATGGTAAATAAAAAGATCGCTGAGATGCTCATTGTCTGCTTGCCTTGTCATTTTGGTTATGGGAAAGCTCCTGTACCATGTGCAAGGGGTACCCCGTTGGCGGTTCTCTATGATATGCAAATACTTACAATGACAAGAACTTACAGGTGATTGAAGTTGAGTAGCATGAGGTGTGTCCCTCGTATTCAAGGGACTTGAGATTGCCAACTTATATTTTGTCAAGCATATACTCCATCTTTGTTCACTTTAACCTTAATCACTTCAAGATAGTTATGATAGGGGCAATGAGGGCTGAAAGCTAACAAGTACCATAATTTTTGGAAGATCTTTTTGAAACTTGAAATCCCTGCTTCCCTTTGTGAAGGGCCTTTCTTCCACCATTATTTGAGTCTCCACCTTCTACCTTTAGGCACCATTAAGAGAGCATAGTTGTCATTCTGTGTGCAGTGTCCCAAAGCTTATTGATTGATGCATATTGCGATATTACTTGTTCTTGTGCTATTTGTTTCTAGTCACCCTTGTGAACTTTGAAGGTGTCTTATGCATCTATTTTCTACTCTATGAGGGACAAGCTGATTTCCACTATGCCATGTTTTCTGTATGTGAAACAAACAAACATTTTTCAATGCATGTTATTCATGATCTTTGTTTGTATCTTGCCATGCTGCAACATTAGTTACTATGTCCTATTGTTAGAACTCCATCTTTCATGATCATGTTTAGAGTTCTTTGATCCCAGCTTTCAATGCTTGCAAATGGTTAGATTTTTATTGTGAGGGTCCATGTTACCTCAAAAATTATTCTTTTTATCACTTACCTACTCGAGGACGAGCAAGAGTTAAGCTTGGGGATGCTTGAGACGTCGGAAACGTATCTATAATTTTTGATGTTCCATGCTTGTTTAATATCTACTTTGCTTTACTTTGTCCACACTTTGAGGTGCTTTTTACATGTTTTCTGGTACTAACCTATTAACAAGTTCCCATAGTGCTAGTTGCTTGTTTTCTGCTGTTTTTGGTTCTAGAAAAGATAGTGAGGAAATATTCTCGGAATTGGACGGGACAAACATCAAAGTCAATAACTTTCCGTGGGGAACAAGAAGTCCAGAGGGGAGACGGAGAAGCGGGCCAGGGCGCCCAGACCCCCTAGGCGCGGGTGGGCCCTGCCCCGCGCCTAGGCAGGGTGTGGGGCCCCTAGCCGCTCCTCGGCCTCCCCCTTCGCCTATAAGAAGCCCCCGATGCAGAAACCCTAAGCACCCGATCAATATTCCATGAAATCTTCGGTAGCCACCGCCACCATCGTCCCTAGATCGGGGGATCTGAAGTTTTTCCCGGCACCCTGCCGAAGGGGAGATCATCCCGGAGGCATTCTCTCTGGTATGATGCGTGAGTAGTTCCACCTTGGACTATGGGTCCACGTATTAGCTAGATGGTTGTATCTCCTCCTTGTTCTTTCATGTATAGATCTTGTGATCTCCGTTCATGATCAAGATCTAATCTATTTGTAATCATGCATGTTGTGTTTGCGGGGATCCGATGGATATTGAGATTATTATGTTGGTTTGATTAATGGTTTTGTCTTTATGATTCTATCATGTCTGTGTTGTTTGTGATCTTGCATGCTCTCCGTTGTTAGTAGCTATCTTGGCCAAGTAGTTGCTAGTGACTCCAAGAGGGAGTATTTATGCTCGATAATGGGTTCATGCCTCTAGTTTCCAAGGGAAGTGACAAAAATCTCTTCGGTTGTAGATGTGCTGTTGCCACTAGGGAGAAAACAACGGTCTCTTGTTCATGGAACATGTGGACTGTTTACCTTACACACTTTGCTTCAAGCAGTTGTCTGTTGCTTGCAACTTAATACTAGAGGGGGTTCAGATGATAACCTGAAGGTGGACTTCTAGTCATAGATGCAGTTGGATGGCGGTCTATGTATCTTGTTATATTGCCCAATCGAATCTCATAGGATCTTTCTGACTAGTAATTGCATTGTTATGCCTTGCTCAGTTCCTGTCAATTGCCATGCTGTAATTTGTTTACCCTTCATGCCATGTTGTTTATCTAAGGAGAGCACCTCTAGTGAACTATGGACCCCGGTCCAATCTTTACCATTGATACATCTTCCGTTGTTACTTGTTTACTTGCGGCAAACCATCATTACCTTCCACACCATACGTTTAATCCTTTGTTACAACAAACCGGTGAGCTTGACAACCTCACTGATTCGTTGGGACAAAGTCTTGAGTTTGTGTTGTGCAGGTCTCCACGTTGTTTGCAACACCTGTGTGACGTTTCCTTCCTCCTTCTGGTTCAATAACCTCAGTCTCAACTAAGGTAAAACTTGCTGTTGTGCTCTTCACACCCTGCACTTGGGGTTACCAACAAAGTGCCATGTCGAGCACCATTAGTGTTCCAAGGCTTCGGTTCACAACCTCGGTTTGTCCATCAGTTTGGGGATGTGATGCGGACGAGAATAGTAGCTTTATGCCGAGCTTGTCCATGAGTGTCTTCCAAAAGTAGCTCATGAACTTGACATCGCGGTCGAAAACGATTGTTCTTGGTACACCATGAACACGGACTATTTCCCTGAAAAACAAATTTGTGACATGTGAAGCATCATCGGTCTTATGGCACAAAATGAAGTGTGCCATTTTGGAAAAAACGATCCACTACAATAATTATAGAATCATGGCCATGTCTAGACCTAGGAAAGCCTAACACAAAGTCCATGCTAATGTCCGACCAAAGTGCATGAGGAATAGGCAATGGCATATAAAGACCAAAAGGGTTAGACTCAGACTTAGCTTGGACACATGTAGTGCATCGTTGGACGTGGCGCTCCATGTTGCGCTTCATCTTGGGCCAATAGTAGTGAGTGGAGAGCATGTCATATGTCTTGTCATAGCCAAAGTGACCCATAAGGCCTCCACCATGGGACTCTTGAAGAAGCAAAATTTGGAGAGACGACTTCGGAATGCAAAGCTTGTTTTGTTTGAATAGAAAACCCTTATGCAAATAGAAATCATCAACCCCTTTGTCTATTGAACACTTTGCGAAGATTGATCCAAAGAATGGGTCAGAAGAATACAAAGATTTGATGTTATCAAGTCCCAAGACATTTACTTCAAGGCACGTAAGAAGGCTTGTATTTTTGCGGGACAAGGTGTCCGCCACTACATTTTATTTGCCCTTCTTGTACTTGACAATGTAAGGAAAATAATCCATGAACTCAACCCACTTGGCATGCCGTTTACTCAAATTAGCTTGACCCTTAAGATATTTCAACGACTCATGGTCGGAGTGTATGATAAATTCTTTGGGCCAAAGGTAGTGTTTCCACACTTGAAGGACACGAACCAAGGCAAAAAGCTCTTTGTCATAAATCAGGTAGTTAAGGCGTGCTCCATCAAGTTTCTCGCTATGGTATGCAATAGGACGCCCATTTTTCATAAGGACGCCTCCAATGCCAATACCACTAGCATCACATTCGATCTCAAAAGTTTTTGTGAAATCCGGTAAAGCAAGGAGTGGTGCTTCGATGAGCCTCTTTTTGAGCTCATCAAATGCCTTTTGTTGTGCTTTGCCCCAAACGAATGTGAAATTTTTCTTGGTCAACTCGTTTAGAGGGAAAGCAATGGTAAAAAATTCTTTCACAAAGCGACGGTAGAAACCGGCCAACCCATGAAAACTACGAAGTTCACTAACATTGGTAGGGATGGGCCAATCTCGTATGTCCTTAACTTTTGAGACATCAACCTCAATGCCAGTAGAAGAAACAACAAATCCAAGGAAATCAGTTTATCTTTTGCAAAAGTGCACTTTGGGAGATTAGCATAGAGCTTTTCATGCCGAAGGATTTGGAGAACCTCCTTAACATGAGTAACATGCTCCTCTAGTGACTTGCTATAGACAAGATTATCATCAAATGAAACAACTACACTCTTTCCAATGAGAGATCTCAAAATATGGTTCATAAGGCGCATGAAGGTGGATGGGGCATTAGATAAGCCAAAAGGGATAACCAACCATTAATAGAGACCAAGTTTGGTCTTGAAGGAGGTTTTCCACTCATCACCCTCGGCCATGCGTATTTGATGGTAACCACTATGAAGATCAATTTTCGAAAATATAGTGGCTCCACACAAATCATCAAGAATGTCATCAAGACGCGGTATAGGATGTCGATAACGCATGGTGATAGCATTGATTGGACGGCAGTCCATGCATAACCGCAACGTATCATCCGTCTTTGGGACAAGAATCACGGGTACCGCGCTTAGTCTAGTGCTTACTTGGATCAACCCTTTGGAGACGAGTTGGTTGATTTGTCGTTCTATCTCCTTCGTCTTTTCCGGGTTCGTGTGGTATGTGGCAAGGTTTGGGAGAGGTGCGCCGGGTATGAGGTCGATGCGGTGCTCGATTCCACGAAGAGGGGGTAGGCCAAGAGGAAGCTCTTCCTGAAACACATCTTGAAATTCCTACAAAATATCCATCAAAGAGGGAGGAACATTTGTCAAGTCATTAGTTCCTTGTGCTAGTCCCTTACATATAAGGACATAGTGCAAGATGGATGGGTTGTTTCGCACTTCTCTCATCTCACTTTTGGTGGCAAGAAGAACACTCTTAGTTTTTCCACTCGAGTTTGGCATGTGGCTCTCACTCATTATATGGTGGTTCTCTCGCTCACCGCTCTTCTCACAAGATGGTGTTGTGCTTTGCGCCCTCGCTAAATCCTTTGCATTGTCCGCAATTATTTGGCTAGGAGTCATTGGTTGCAAAACACAAGTCTTGTAAAGCCATGTGAAGGTATAAGAGTTTGTGTGACCATCATGCAAAACACGCTTGTCATATTGCCAAGGCCTACCTAGCAACATATGGCAAACCGTCATCGGAACCACATCACACTCCACCGTGTCCTTGTATGGTTCAATTGAGCATGTTACCGAGACGGTGTGCTTGATCTTGACAGACCCTTGGTCACTTAGATATTGTAAAAGGTAGGGGTGCTTGTGAGGATGTAGGGTGAGGTTAAGCTTATCACACAACTCCGTGCTTGCAAGATTATGGCAACTCCCTCCATCGATGACAACTTTGATGGATTTCCCATTTATACCGGCACGTGTTTGAAATATGTTTGATCTTTGGTCTTCATGCTCATGGACTTGAGTAGTTAAGACCCTTGTGACAACAAGCGATGGACTTGCGTCATGGTCACACACAAGTAGTTCTTGGTCATCTTCCAAGTGTTGCCTTGCCAAAGCTTCCTTGACTCTTGCATCAAACTCATATTCACTCAAGTATTCTTCGTCCCCATTGTCATGGATAAACAAAACTTTCTAGTTTCCACATGTGGCCGACTTGTGTCCTTTGCCTCGACGCTTGTAGCATTCACCATTGAATGGTTGATCATCCTTTGTGTATTTGCCACTTGGGGGCGGTTTTCCTTGAGGGAGTGTTGTCTTGAAGGGAAGCTTGTTGGTACTTGATGAGCTGCCAATTAGGGTTGTTGATGTAGTGGTTGGCGCTTGCTTGTAGGTGAAGTACGTCTTTGGCTTGTTGTACTTGATGTCCTCTTGCACTTGACGTTCGGCCTTTGTTGCTATGTGTACAAGCTCAACCATGTTGTTGTACTTTTGGAACACGGTGATGCGCTTGATTGGGTGGTTCAAGCCATTAAGGAAGCGTGCCATTGTTTGTTCTTCTCGCTCTTCAATGTTGGCACACATCATGTTGAGCTCCATTTGCTTGAAATACTCTTCCGCGGTCTTTGTTCCTTGACTAAGCGTTTGGAGCTTGTTGAAGAGGTCACGGGTGTAGTGCGAAGGAACAAAGCGGGATCTCATATGAGACTTCATATCTTGCCAAGTGGTGATTGGAGGCTCTTGTTTTGCTTCACGAGCTAGTTGGATTTGTTCCCACCAAAGATTGGCATAATCATCAAACTCTAGGGACGCCATGGCCATCATCTTCTCATTGCTATAGTTGTGCATGCGGAAGATCTTGTCAACCTTGATTTCCCACGAGAGATATTCTTTGGGTTCATTGGAACTAGAGAACTTGGGCATGGTTAATTTGAGCTTGCCAAAAGTTTCCTCTTCATTGCGGTTTCGGCGTCGGCGGTTGCCATGATGTTGGTGGACATCTTCATCATCCGATCTCTCACGTCTTGCTTGGTGATGGTGGCGTTGCCCTTGCGGTTGTTGTGGTTCCGCATTTGGTGCAGGAACTTGCTCCTCACGATGATCTTGGGGAGCTTGCTCTTGTTCTTGGCGCGGTTGTTGACGAGGAGGAGGCACTTGATCCTCACGAGGTTGGTTCAGTCTTTGGCCATCATTACGATGAGCATTGTCTTGAGCCATGTGGCAAGGAGGACGACGTGCCGCATGTGTAATGGACCGCTCCCTTTCTTCATGATGCGTAGGAGGCTCGTCATGGTGATCATGTTGTCGATGTTGACGTTCATGTCAAAGATGATGCCTTGGTGGGTCTTGGAGTGCTTCACGTTGACGGCGATCTTGTTCATCCAATTTAGAGGCTTCACTTATTGTTGAAGGAATGTGTCGGTGACGATGTGCTTGGGGATCCACTTGAGGTTGCTCTTGTTGGATCACTAGTGCTCTTGGTTGTGGACGGTGCGGTTCACGTCTTGGAGGTCTTGCGGAGAGGTCACCATCATAGATTGACGTTGCGGCGTGGCGTGGAGTTGGGACCGCTTGAGAAGAACTCATGGAGTGAAGGACGAGTCCATCATTGTGCCTTGAAGCGTGATGGCGTGAAGAGCTTGATTCACTTGAGGAGTGCCGTGACGAGCTTGATGCGCGAGATCGCAGCCTTGCTAGCCCATCAATGAGGCATTGAAGCTTGTCATCCGTTGCGGTGAGGGCACGATGAAGAGCTTCATTTTGGTGGCCGAGGTTGTGTTGCATGGCATGCATTTGTCCTTGGACCTCCTCGAAGCGGTTGTCAATGCTCTTTAACTCCACTCGGGTTTCACTAAATTGTTCGTCTTGGCGCTGCTCAAGGGCATCACAACGGTAATTGAATTCTCCCCGGATCTTCCAATGATCCAACCTTGCCATGTATTGTGCGTCTCCCTCTTGAGGTGGCGTTGGTTGGGATGACTCATCGTTCTTGTCCATGATGCAAAGACAACAAGGGTTGTATATGGAGGAGAATACGTGGGGAGTTATCCTTTTACCTCACCTTGGAGATTGTATCAAACCAATTGCCACACAAGAGAACTAAGATCTTGCAAAGTGAAATCGCAAAGAAACTCACACACAAGAAAACTACAACTCTCAAAAGCTTTTGGTGGAAGGTGGGTATGGTGGAAAGCCAAAGAACCAACCAAACGAAAAGGATAGTCAATAGTGGATAAGATCCAACAAAACCCAAGTCAAAAGGAGATGGTGACTCGAAATGTGACGAGAACCTACGACTACACACACGCGTGGAGAAAAATGGGGTTAGCACGACTATGAAAATGAGCACAAAATGTCCTAACAAAGACTACGCTTGGTTGTCATGCCAACGCAAGGAGAGACCACAACTCGTTCGCCAAAAGAGGATAATCAACGAATTTGTGCACTTGCCTTGGTTGCGCTTTCTTTTCTCTCTTTTCCTTACAAGCTTGATACTCTCTTTGTATTGGGAGACCGTGTATCTTTCTATTTTTCTTTTGTTTTTCCTCTTCTTTTTTTTGATTATTTTCTCCCTTTCTATACTACTAAGTTATCTTTTGTCTTTGCTTCCACACAATCACTTTCCAAGGACATGTGCACAATGCTTATGCAAACACAAAAGGAGTTGCTCTCATAGGATAGGTACACACAAAGGAAGATATGGGCTACAAGGGTTGACACAAGTTATACCTTAGTTGTTGATGATGAGCTTGTGTCGATGGAGCGGGGAGGAGTTTGGGGTCCGTGGTGTCGAAGAGTGCAGGTGATGTTGCGGAAGCCTTCTGTTAGTTGATGACACACACAGACACAAACAACAAACAGATAAATTAGCCAATGTGGAATAAGAGGTAGAAGACAAAACTGGCGTCCAGGGCTGGAGACTCCGGTCGTGGCCGGATACTCCGGTCAGGGGCCGGAGACTCCGGTGTGGGGAAAAACAGCTCGTGTTCTTGAGCGAAAATCCATGCCGAGAGTCCTCAAATCCGCAAAAATTTGGCCAAAATTGGGCTGGGAAATGAAGGCAAAAGCTGGACCAACACCTTAGACAAGATTTGGTCGGATCAAAACCACAAATAACACTCCAAAACGAGAGATCGATCCAAAGGCAAATTGGGTCTCTTTTTTGGGAATTTTTCGAATTTATGGTGTATAGAAGAAAAAAAATGAGGGGAAATTCGTGATCAACCTTTCTCTTGATAACAATATGTTAGGGGTGACCCCTTGGGGAGGCCCGATCTTTCACGAATCCCGTGGAAATCGAGGAGGAAGTGAGGGGGGATGACGTGAGGGATGAAATCCATGAACTCACACGCGAAGAACTCGATGAACACACACACACACACACACGAAAACACGATACAAGCCGATAGCTCACACTGGTGGCAACCGGTCCAACACAATCCCTAGGATCAACGTCGAGCAAGACACTCTCCCACGGCCAACAACGGGAGTGAGAGGCTTGATGAGATCTTGACTACTTGGAGACGGGACACCGAACTCCAAGGACTTGTACAACTTGAACGCACGAGGCAAAATCCAAGAGGTGGGGGATAATTGGTGCTCCTTGTCAAGGAGCATGAGACTAGCAACTGATAGATCCTCAAGGGTTGTCTTCAATTACAATTATCCAAGTCTAGGGTTTACAATAGAGGGGTGGGGATATCTATAGGCCAGACACATAAACAGGGGTAGTTTGGGGATAAAACTGGAAGTTGGGGTGAATCTGGGGGTTACATGGGCCAGGCCCAAAAGGCCTTTACATGCCTGTTGTCACGTAGGCCTGAGACTCTGGTGGGGTGGTACGGAGACTCCGGTCAGGGCCGGATATTCTGGTCAATCTCCGGTCCCGTCTCCGGAGGGGCATTCTGAATGTCCTTGGGTCGGTTTCTGGGGTCGGTCCGAAGGTCGGTTCGGAGACTCTGGTAGGCAGGGTCGGAGACCCTGGTTTTTTCCAGAGATTCCGGTGTGATGAGCTCCGGCAGCAGCTTATCCTTATTCTTCTTCCTTGGGGGCTTGGTTAGGTACTGGTGCTTCATAGCTGAGGATACAGAGCATAGTTGCATGAAGTAGCAAGCCATCCAAAGGCATATCAAAGTCACACGAGGAAAGGCGCGAGTTAACCTTAGCTTGTAGGAGCTTGGATCGGGCACGAGTCATTGGTCCACTTGGGGGACTAGGTGGTGTAGATGGACGGACGTCCGTAGGACGGGCTGCATCAGGAAACCTTCGATAACCTCTGGAAATACAACATGATGCTTAACCCAAAGAAGTGCGTCTTCGGGGTTCCAAACGGCAAATTGTTGGGCTTCATCGTTTCCCAGCGCGGAATCGAGGTCAACCGGGAGAAGATCAATGCCATCCTAAACATTAACCGTCCGACTTGCCTGAAGGACATCCAACGGCTCACAGGATGCGTTGCAGCAGTAAGCCGGTTCGTCAGCTGACTTGGAGAGAAGGCTCTACCGCTATACAAGTTGCTGAAGAAGGCGGACAAATTTGTATGGACGGACGAAGAAGATGTTGCACTTAAAGAGCTAAAAGGGATACTTTCTTCAGCTCTGTACTCGCAGCACCCAAGCCAATGGATCCTATGTTGATTTACATTGTGGCCACCAACCGGGTTATCAGCATCATCGGCGTGGTGGAGCGGAAAGAACCAACACATGAGTACGGAGTATAACGACCAGTTTACTATGTAAGTGAGGTCTTGACAGAGTCCAAGCAGCAGTACCCGTACTACCAAAAGATAGCTTATGGAGTGTTGCTTGCTTCTCGGAAGCTAAGGCACTACTTCTAGGGGAACCCTATCACAGTAGTGAGAAAGGCTCCACTGTCCGACATCATCAACAATAGCGATGCCACGGGATGGGTCTGGGGCACTGAGCTTGACACCTTCGAGATCACCTACAAGAGACGCGACGCTATCAAATCACAAGTCTTGGCGGATTTCATTGCAGATTGGACGGAGATGCCAGATTCTACCCATGTACCAGAGCTAGAATATTGGGTGATGCACTTTGATGGATCAAAGCCACTCAACGGCTCTGGGTCTGGTGTGCTATTGCAGTCACCAACAAGGGAAAAACTGCACTACATTTTGCAGATCCACTTTGAGACTACAAATAACATGGCGGAATATGATGCACCCATTCACAGACTTCGCGTAGCCAAGGATATTGGCATCAAGCACATAGTTTTTTGTGGAGATTCCGACTTGGTTGCCCAGCAGTTGGCTGACACCTGGAACGCGTGGAACCCTATGATGGCGGCATATCGAGACGAAGTGGATGAGATAGCCAAGTGCTTCGAAGGCTATGAAGTCAAGTATGTCAAGAGGGAGGAAAATCAGGCGGCTGATCTACTGTCAAAGCTTGGATCAGGATGTAAACCAATTCCTCCTGGCGTTTTTGGAGCATCTACGAACCCCATCCGTGAAGGGAGCATACCCTGAGAACCCGGATAGAGTATACTCATTTGTTCATACAGTAACAAAAGTCCCTCCGGCTTGGACAAAACCGTTCATGGAATATCTCGTACACGAAACCTTGCCCATCGATGAGGTCGAAAGTCGGCAAATAGTATGTCAAGCAAAGGGCTATACCATAATCAATGGGCAGCTCTACAAAAGAAGTACCACTTGTGTATACCTGAAGTGTGTCTCCCAACAAGAAGGTATTGAAATCCTTCATGAGATCCATCTCGGATATTGCGGGCATCACGCGGCTCCCGGTCGTTGGTCTCAAAATCCTTTCGGCAAGGATTCTACTGGCTGACCACAAAGGCGGACACCGACAAGCTGGTTGAGACATGCATGGGATGCCAGTACTATGCCCGACAACCACATGTACCAGCTCAAGAATTGCAAACCATACCAATAACTTGGTCGTTTGCAGTCCGTGGTCTTGACATGGTTGGTCCATTATAGCCGACACCTTGTGGGTTTACGCATCTACTAGTAGTAGTTGATAAATTCACAAAATGGATAGAAGCTAAACCCATTAGAAAGCTTGACGGGGCAACTGCCCTTAGGTTTGTCTGGGATCTAGTGGTGAGATTTGGTCTCCCACATAGCATTATCACCGACAATGGCAGCAACTTGTCATTGGGAGAAGTGGAAGCTTATTGTTGGGAGAAGGGCATCCGACTTGATTTGGAATCTGTGGCACATCCACATCCAATGGACAAGTTGAGCGAGCCAATGGATTAATTCTGTAGGGAATTAAACCACATCTAGAAGCACCGCTACATAGAGCAGCTGGAGCTTGGGCGGAGGAATTGCCATCTGTTTTGCGGAGTTTACGAACTACCCCCAACAGATCCACCGGTTACACCCATTATTTCATGGTATATGGAGCAGAAGCAATTCTATCCTCCGACATCCTCCACGATTCACCAAGAGTTGCCGCCTACGACGAAGATGATGATTCTCGACGAAGAGTGCATATTGGCATGCCAAAAATCCGCCATCTACCAGTAGAAGCTGATGCGGCTCAGATCACTATAGAGATTCGTTGGGAAACCCCAAGAGGAGGGTATGATGAGTACGCCAATAAGTTTTCACTTAGTATGAAACCAAGGTTATCAAACCAGTAGGAGGAAGGAAATGACTCAAAGGTGTTTCTAACAACTTGGAAACCTGCAAAACACAAACTCAAGACTTTTCCCCAACAAACAATGAGGTTGTCAATCTCACCGGTTTGCTGAAAACAAAGGATTAAACGTATGGTGTTGAAGGTAATGGTGGCTTGCAGAAAGTAAATAGTAAAAGTGGAAGATGTATCAATGGCAAAGATTGGACCGGGATCCACAGTTCACTAGAGGTGTTCTCCTTAAGATAAACAAAATAACATGCTGGGTAAACAAATTACAGTGGGGCAATTGACAGGACAGAGCAAGGCATAACAATGCAATACTGACATTCATGATTCTATGAGATTCGATTGGGCATTACAATAATATACATAGACCGCCATCCAACTGCATCTATGACTAGTAATCCACCTTCAGGTTATCATCCGAACCCCCTCCAATATTAAGTTGCAAGCAAAGGATAACTGCTTTAAGCAATGTGTGTAAAGTAAACAATACAATTGTTCCATGAACAAAATATTGTTGTTTTATCCCTTGTAGCAAAAACACATCTACAACCTTAGAGATTTCTGGCACTTCCCCAGATTAAATAGAGGCATGAACCCACTATCGAGTATAAATACTCCCTCTTGAAGTCACTAGCATGTACTTGGCCAAGATAGCTACTAGAAATAGAGAGCATGCAAGATCTCAAACAACACAAACATGATAGAATCAATAAGATAAAACCATTAATCAATCTGACATAGTAATCTCAATATTCATCGGATCCCCGCAAACACAACATGCATGATTACAAATAGATGATCTTGATCATGAACGGAGGTCACCACATCTAAACATGGTAGCACAAAGGAGGAGAAACAACCATCTAGCTACTGTATGGACCCATAGTCCAAGGTGGAACTACTCAGGCATCATACCGGAGGCTGTCATGGTGATGAAGAAGGCCTCCAGGATGATCTCTCCCCTCCGGCAGGGTTCTAGGAAGAGCTTCAGTTCCCCTAATCTAGGGACGACGGTGGCGGAGGCTACGGACTGTTTCATGGAGATCTGATCGGGTACTTAGGGTTTTGGCATCTAGGGCTTCTTATAGGCGAAGGGGGAGACCGAGGGGGTGCCCGAGGCGGCCGCACCCCCCTCCTAGGTGTGGGCCAGGCCTAGCCGCGCGACCAGGGGGTGTGAGCCCCTCATGGCCCTCCTCTGTCTCGTCTTGTGGCTCCGTGTTCTCCTCGGTGAAATATTGACTTTGTCTTTTGTCCCGTCCAATTCCGAGACTATTTATTTTCTAGCTTTTCTGGAACCAAAAACAGCAGAAAACAGGCAACTGGCACCGTGGCATCTTGTTAATAGGTTAGTCCCAGAAAATGTATAAAAATACCTCAAAGTGTAGACAAAGCAAAGCAAAGTGGATATTAAACAAGCATGGAACATCAAAAATTATAGATATGTTTACGACGTATCAAGCATCCCCAAGTTTAACTCCCTCTTGTCCTCGAGTAGGTAAGTGATAAAAAGAATTTTTTTTGAGGTGACATGCACCATCACAATCTAGATCAAACCATTTGCAAGCATTCAAAGCTGGGATCAAAGTACTCTAAAAATAAGCATGAAAGATGAAGTTCAAACAATAAGACAAAGCAACTATGCTACAACATGAAAGGATACAAACAAAGATTCATGAATAACAATGCATTGAAAGATGTTTGTTTGTTTCACATATAGAAAACATAGCATAGTGTCATTTAGCTTGTCCCTCATGGAGTAGCAAAACATAAATACATAGGAAACATTCGAAGTTCATAAGGGTGACTAGATATAAATTGTTCAAGAACAAGCAATATCAACAATATGAATCAATCAATAAGTTTTGGGACAATGCACATAGAACTAAGAATGGCAACTATGCTCTCTTAATTGGTGCCTAAGGATAGAAGGTGGAGACTCAATATAATAGTGGAAGAAAGGCCCTTAATAAAGGGAAGCAGGGATTTCAAGTTTCATAAAGAGCTTCCAAAAATTATGGTACTTGTTACCTTTCAGCTCTCATTGCCCCTATCATAAGCATCTTGAAGTGATTAAGGTTAAAGTGAACAAAATATGGAGTATATTCTTGACAAAGTATAAGTTGGAAATCTCATGTCCCTTGAGTACGAGGGCTGCTCCTCATGCTACTCAACTTTAGTTACCGGTAAGTTCTTGTCATAGTAAGTACATGTGTATCATAGAGAACCGCCAACGGGGTACCCCTTGCCCTATGATACAGGAGCTATCCCATATCAAAATGACAAGGCAAGCAGACAATGAGCATCTCAGCAATCTTCTTATTTACCATGGGAAAATGGTGCTTTTTTCTCTCTTTCCTCTTTTCTCATCTCTTTTTTTTCTTTTTCTCAATCTCTTTTTTTCTATTCTCTTTTTTATAAGAAGAATGCTTCATAGATTGCTCACTATGGTGAAGTTGCAAGTTTCCACCATGATTAGGCATGGCTTAGGCTAGCGGCCCAGGTGTTTCTCTAACACATATACATACCTCCATGGACTTACAAGCTCCCCTTTCCTTTCACATCGATGACATCCATAAACAAAAGAGCATGATATCAACTGGGTAGATATTTACAGGTGTTGAAAGCGTTCCTCGTGAAAACACAGTTCTGCTAATCCCAACTTATTAGTGTAAGCATAAACAACATAGATGACACAATGGTTCAAGTTTATTAGGGGCAAGAAAATAAAGTGTGCCATCAAGTTTGTCAGAGCTTTAATCACTAACTTTCACATAACAAGTTTAATTTGGAAGATAGATAAAACAAGAATATACTTGGAATGGTGTAACACACCATGCATAGGAATTTATAGTGGACTCTTTTGAATAACTTGGTTTCTTGGGAGTTGGATGCATGAGTAGAGCTTACTCAACACAAGTGGAGGCTAGCAAAAGACTGGGAGCGACCAACTAAGAGAGCAATAATGGCCATAATGATGCAGACGACAAAACATTATCAGTCAAAGCATAAAGTGGTACCACAAGTCAAAAACTAAATGATCATAGAGGCTAAGGTGTCTGGTTAATAGTCATAACATGGTGTAAGCATGTGCCAAGTCAACCCAAACAAAGCATCAAAGGAGAATACCACAATACTATGATTTTGTATGCTAAAACAACGCATGATTCTTTCAACGCACATTAAGCAATCTCAATTGTTTGGAACAAGTCATGCTACAGAAATAATCACTAAGCATAAGGTCAAAACAACTTCTAGCATGACATGATAAAGTCTAAGTCACAGTCAAAACAAGCTCCCTTTTGTACTACTAAAGCAAGAACTTCCTACTCCTTTCCAACACCAATCAACTTATTTGAAACAACACAGCGAAAACGGGGGTCCAACTAGTTTATTCAAGCAAACTAAGCAAACCAAAAACCAAAAACGAAAACTAAGACGCTCCAAGAACAACACAACAGTGCATGAAACAATAAAAACGAAGTGTCTAGAAAGACCTAAGATTTTTATTGATGAAGAAGGGAATGCCTTGGGCATCCCCAAGCTTTGACGCTTGTACCTCTTGAATATTTCTTGGGGTGACACGGGGTGGCATCCCAAGCTTGAGATTTTGTCCATTCTTCATCTCATTACATCATTCTTTCCTTACACCTGAAAATTTTCCTTCATACAAAACTTCACACAATCTTCATTAGCAACATTAGTGCATTCAAAAGATAATAGACCTTTGGGTACAAAACAACAAAACTGTCATTAAAGACACAATCTACTATAGCAATTCCCTCAAAAATCTCAATTTCCCAAAGATAACCCAAAAAGGAATCAATAAAGAGGCTAATGCAAATAATGGCAGAAATCTGTGAAAACAAACCAGCAGGTGAAAACCGATTTTTTCGAAGACCTTCTGTTGCTCAAATCAAAAAGTGTTACACTAACAAAAGTTAGTAAAAACCTGGGGGATTTATTTAGAAAATTACAGCTCAATCCAACTTACAGAGATTGTTCAAGAATTTTTAAAGTGGAGCATAAAAATCTATTTCGGGACAGCACTTCCCCAAATCTTACTTCCCTCTCATTAGAGGTTTTTCTTGGCACAAAAAAATCAAATAAAAAGGATAAGGAGAGGTTATTACAGAAGTAGTAACTTCCAAGACTCAAGAATACTATTGAGTTATCTCCCAAGAAGTACTTTTCTTTAACGCCTTTAAGTTAGGCACAAGAAGCAAGAAGTCAAGTATTTTCAAATTAAGAAGCACTAAGATCAATACTCGAAATTTCTTCAACTAGGAAAGGTATATCATCCAAATGAGTTTTAGAGGATCCTTTCTCATATCTCTTGGGTTCACTACTTTCATCAAACGGGTTTTCAGGAACAATCCAATCAAAGTTATTTTCTAGGGCTTCATGCATTCCTACAAGTTTAAAAGGTATGGGCGTTTTCATTTCCTCTCCATTGGGTTTGGTCTTATCCAACTTTTCTAATGTACCCATAACATCTACACATGAGCCTAGCATATTAAAAGAATCAAAGACCTTTTTGGCTTCTTGGCAATTGAACTCTTTTAGCAAAGTTTATAGGATAAAATCTCTCTTTTCAGCATCCTCATTTTCTTTTACTTTAAGATACATTATTTGCATCATGGGGTCAAGGTTAAAAAACCTAACCTCCAACATGTGAACTAAAGAAGCTGCAGCAATTTCATAATTAGGAGCAAGTTCAGCTAAGGATCTATCCTCAATATCCTCATGTTTGCTAATATGATTGAAGAATTCTTCAAAATTTATTTCCCAATTATAGAGCCACTACCTATTGAAAGGTATTTTAGGGTGAACTTAGGGATCAACATGGTGAGATAGAGCAAGGTGACAGCTATAGGAAGAACTAATTTTTTTTGTGTTTTTGATAAAAAAAGGCAAACCAAATGAAACTAATCTTTTTTGGAGTTTTTGATAAAAAGAAGCAAACAAAACAAGGTAAAAGAAACTAAGCAAAACAAAAACAAAGTAAATAGAAAGGTTGTGAAGGACTCCCCTTGTGAAGCCATCCTTAGCCTCCCCGGCAACGGCGCCAGAAAACATCTTGATGCGGCTCAGATCACTATAGATCTTCATTGGGAAACCCCAAGAAAGGTATGATGAGTATAGCAATAAGTTTTACCTCGGTATGAAACCAAGGTTATCGAACCAGTAGGAGGAAGGAAACGACTCAAAGGTGTTGCTAACAACTTGGAAACCTGCACAACATAAACTCAAAACTTTTCCCCAACAAAAAGTGAGGTTGTCAATCTCACCGGTTTGCTGAAAAAAGGACTAAACGTAAGGTGTGGAAGGTAATGGTGGCTTGCAGAAAGTAAACAGTAATAGTGGAAGATGTATCAATGGTTTAGATTGGACCGGTCCACAGTTCACTAGAGGTGTTCTCCTTAAGATAAACAACATAACATGCTGGGTAAACAAATTACAGCATGGCAATTGACAGGACAGAGCAAGGAATAACAATGCAATACTAGACATTCATGATCCTATGAGATTCGATTGTCCATTACAACAATATACATAGACCGCCATCCAACCACATCTATGAATAGTAATCCACCTTCAGGTTATCATCTGAACCCCCTCCAGTATTAAGTTGCAAGCAACGGATAATTGCTTTAAGCAATGTGTGTAAACTAAACAATAAAATTGTTCCATGAACAAAAGATCGTTGTTTTGTCCCTAGTAGCAACAACACATCTACAACCTTAGAGATTTCTGTCACTTCCCCAGATTCAATAGAGGCATGAACCCCCTATCGAGCATAAATACTCCCTCTTGGAGTCACTAGCATCTACTTGGCCAAGATAGCTACTAGAAACAGAGAGCATGCAAGATCTCAAACAACACAGACATGATAGAATCAATAAGATAAAACCATTAATCAATCTGACATAGTAATCTCAATATCCATCGGATCCCCGCAAACACAACATGCATGATTACAAATAGATGATCTTGATCATGAACGGATCTCACAAGATCTGAACATGGTAGCACAAAGGAGGAGAAAACCATCTAGCTACTGTATGGACCCATAGTCCAAGGTGGAACTACTCAGGCATCATACCGGAGGCTGGCATGGTGATGAAGAAGGCCTCCAGGATGATCTCTCCCCTCCGGCAGGGTGCCGGTAAGAGCTTCAGATCCCCTCGATCTAGGGATGATGGTGGCGGTGGCTACAGACTGTTTCGTGGAGATCTGATTGGGTACTTAGGGTTTTCGCATCAGGGGCTTCTTATAGGCGAAGGGGGAGACCGAGGGGGTGCCTGAGGTGGTTGCACCCCCTAGGCGCGGGCCAGGCCTAGCCATGCAGCGAGGGATTGGGCCCCTCGTGGCCCTCCTCCGTCTCGTCTTCTGGCTCCGTGTTATCCTCGGTGAAATATTGACTTTGGCTTTTTTCCCGTCCAATTTCGAGAATATTTATTTTCTGGATTTTCTGGAACCAAAAACAGCAGAAAATAGGAAACTATCACTGTGGCATCTTGTTAATAGGTTAGTCCCAGAAAACGTATAAAAATACCTCAAAGTGTAGACAAAGCAAAGCAAAGTGGATATTAAACAAGCATGGAACATCAAAAATTATAGATACGTTTACGACGTATCAGAAGCTACGCAGCTACCATAGTCCCCATGTTCGGCATCGCTCATTTAAAGAGGGGGACCTGGTACTCCGACTTAAGGAAAAGAAGTCACACAAACTATCCCTGCCATGGGAAGTACCGTTCATCACAAGCATGGTGCTACTCAATGGTTCCTATTACCTTGTTGACAATCGTGAACTAGAGGATAGGCCAAACGAGGATCATAAGCATAAGCAACGTGACCCGGATGATGACTACCCGGAGCTTGATCGACCATGGAGCATAGCACAGCTACATCCTTTCTACACTTAGCATATTTTACTATCTACTGTGTATCTCTTATATGATCAATAAAATAAAGCTCTTTGGTGCACTCATATGCTTGAGTCTTTTACCTCCTTTAGTGTTCATTTTTGGATCATATAAAACCTTTATGCGCAAGTTTTGCATTTGCACTTGTGAAAATTCCGCCTACGGGCGTTAGCTTAAGTTTTCTGGTCTACACGTTCTTTGTTGTTTCATGCGGATTATGGAGTAGCGACTTTTGGCACTTGAAGTCAGGGATTTTGTGCTTAGGTTCTTGACGGTGCCATTGGGTATCATCACCTAAACGCATAGTTCTGACTCACAAAAAGTCAAGCATAAAAACTAGAGTAATGGATAAGCCATCACTTGCTTAAAAAATATACATGCTAGAATTAGTTCTTAAGTAGCAGGAAGCTTATAGCCATAGATTTCCGCCTTAAGATAAAATCATTGTTTTCCGCATACATACAACATCCAGAGGTGACAAATATTGCATAGTGTTTTTTCACTCCTCTGGTGCAGGATACTTTGAGGTAGCGTTGTCGGCCGCAGGAGAACGATCTTGCCCATCAACAAAGTCGGCAGTTTTGAGGGACTCGGAGGAGCTAGCTTGGTCGGCATAGATTACCTCAAGAGGCACGAAGGTGTTCACATCAACCAACTGGGAGACCCTGGTGTCATAACCAGCAAGAAAAGACCAGATAGCACCATGATCGATCTTCTGTCCATCTTCTACGTCCGACAAGCCAGAGGTCACCGTGTCAATATCATCTTCGTCGTAATGAGCCTTGACCATGGCTAGAGCCATCCTCGCGCCAGCCCGGGTACATGAAGCCTTCCAGCTTACGATACGCTCGGGGGCTCAGCGCAGGATCTCCGAGTTCTTCATGACAGAGTCCACTGCCTTAATATTGATGTCCAAGGGCTTGGCGATCTCTTTCGCTCAGGTGATGGCGGTGCTGATGAAGTTGCCGGCAAGAACCATGCATTCCTTTGGCAGAGGAGGATTATTGGTCAAACCAATAGGAGCTGCATTTCCGACTAAAATGTTTGAGTACATGAGTTCAACACAATAAGTTCAGAGTACCTGGTTTCCAGCAGTACAAGACATAGAATGCTTACCAAAGATGCTATCCTCAGCTTGCTGGAGAATCTCCGTCATGGAATCCCGTTCCTTCTAGAGGGTTTTGTAAGCCTCAAGGTTGCGAGTGTTTTGCTCGTTGGCAGCTTTTTTCTGCTCCTTGAGGATTGCAATTTCCTTTGTAAGGCGGTTGATCTCCATGTTTGCAAATTCTTGCACGGCAGCTAGTGCATCTTCAACGAGTCAGCCCTCTCCTGCTTCAGGATCTTGTTTTTGCCATCCAGCTCTTGTATGTTCTTGGATTGCTCAACAATGTCCTTGGCCTTGGCGATAGCTTCTGCAAGTAGGAGAAATGACATAGCACAATGAGTAGTCAGAAATTAACGATGCAAGGACAAGTTGAGCGTGAAATTGAAAATAAAACAGACTGTTGCCCTTGGTGATATGTTCCTTCAAGAAGGCGGTTTTACCCTTTTCAGCATCGAGGTCCGCACACATCTTGTGGAACTTTTCATTGGCGACAGTCCTCCAAGTATTCTCATTCTGCAAAAAGAGCAAAGTTACTTAGTCTACTTGGAGCATCTAGCCAGATAAAAATCCTCCTAGAGGCTTGGGGGCTATAGTACGAGTTTTCAATTCAAAGCTATGCTTAGTCTTTCTTTAAACATCTAGTCGGAACTAATTATGTTTCAACTAGAAAATTGGGGGCTACAATATTGAAATTTACAAACACTATGTATGCTAGTCTAAAAGTATCTAGTCAGAATAATTTATCAAACTAAATACTTGGGGGATACAGTGCAAATTTCTAGCTTAGTCACTCTTAGAGCATTTAGACCCAAAGACCTATGGTTTTCCGTCTAAATCCTCGGGGGATACAGTGGGATACTACATATGAAATGCAAAAGGCATGTAAAACTTACAAGTGCGATGATCTTGAGGTTGCTGGCGCTCTCAGAAAATATCTTGCTAAAGGAAAGTGTGTTTACACAGACAATCTCCGCTTGTTTGAGCAGCTCCTTAAGGCCGCACGTAGGAGAAGTTGGCGCTGCACCAGGAGCCAGAGTTGAGTTACTCGGTGTGAGCACCGGGTAGACAATCTTGGGCAGCTCAGTTGGTGTCTTGGGTGCAATGGGTCCACCTTCAGTAGAAGTTCCGCCTTCCACCACCGCCTTACCGCTACTACTGGCATCCTTAGCCGAAGCTTCAGCCACTTTGGAAGATGTGCTCTCCTACGTCACCTGTTCGCCGACAATGTGGGGCTCCGCGGTAGCGTCTGGGACCTTCTGAGAAGGAGTTGGGTCCACTTCCATGGTGGAAGGTTCAGATGCTACCTTTGCCGGAGAACCAGCAGGTGCGGCAGAAGGTTGGATGCTCGGAGTAAGAGGGGCGATGGTGGGAGACGCTTGGACAAACATTTCTTTGATGTTTTTAGAAGCCCCCGATGTTTTGGAGGTCTTCTTCAAACTCACACTAGCCTTCTTCCTGAAACATACAAAAGTATAAGTATATGAAGGAGATAAGCAAAACACGATGTCGGATGATAAGAAGCTTACACAACGGTTGGTGCCTTGGTCAACAAGATATCAATCATTCTTCTTTTCTTCACCTCCAGGGAGGCGGTGGATCTCTTGGAGGCTCCACCCTCTGTCTTCTTTTTCTTGCCTCCATCGGCAGTGTCAGAGGTGGAGCTCCTCCGCTTTCGCGCGAACGGGACCTCGTTGTCGGACATGACAGTGATGTCCTTCATCTTGGGCTCATAGACTTGGGGAGCCATGGTACCTTCGTCCAGATTCCCCAGCTGTTAAGTGAATCCTAAGTGTTAGATGCCAAGGTATGTGCAAGACGGAAGAACTGGAGTATATGTCATACACGGAAAATAAACGAGTACCTCTGGGCACTTGCCGCCCTCGAACATGTCATAGGTGATGGTGAAGCCACGCTTCCGATCTTTCACATTGACTACGTCCTTGAGATGAAGCTCGACGGAGTCACTAGAGAAGTTGTCCTCGGAGATCCGGAGGCTATCTTTCCTATCCTTGGTATACTGGTGCATAAGATTCGCGCGGTTCTGCAGAGGCTGGATCCTCCTGATGAACCAGCACATGGTTAGGTCCAAGCCGGTCAGACCCATCTCTACAAACCATTCAATCCGCCTTACGGTGCGAGAGGCTTCTTCGTCGGAGGGGAGGAGGGCTTGGGATCTCCATGGCGGGGCTTCAGCAGCGGCCCCATCGACAAAGTCTGGGTACATCGTTTCTCGGCCAACCAGAGGGATATCTGAGCCACAGAAATATGTCCTCTGCCAGTTTTTACAGGACTCATGTCCTACAATATCGGGAAACTGCCGGCCAGGCCGGATCTTGAAGCTAATTGTACCGCAGTTCCTGAGCTCCACTTTGCTCACTCCGGCTTCCCTCTTCATGGTGAAGAAATAAATGAACAGATCTAACCTATGCCTAATTACTAGGTAACCCTCGCACAACACCGCAAAGTTGCTAAGCACGAGGATGCTGTTTGGGGAAAGGCTCTGAGGTTGAACCCGGAAGTGGCTAAGGACTTCTATGAAGAAGTCAGAGATTGGGAGGGATACACCACACACAAACTGAGCCTTGAGGTATACCTTTTCTCCGAATAGGGGAGAAGGGACGACCTCGCTGGCCGGTGCCACCCGCCAGACCAGGCCCGCCATTGCGGGGAGGTACCCTTTGAAAGAACATTTCA
Organism: Avena sativa; assembly: GCA_916181665.1. Taxonomy (NCBI): domain Eukaryota; kingdom Viridiplantae; phylum Streptophyta; class Magnoliopsida; order Poales; family Poaceae; genus Avena; species Avena sativa. The sequence continues at coordinate 255,226,138 of OV702299.1, forward strand.
TGATCCCTAGTGTTTTTTGTGTTAGATAACAATACCAAGGATTATTTAATGTGAGTTGAAGTGATGCATATCTTTACCTTGAAAATGAGATTTAAAGTGATTTTGGGGGGAGTATAATCCGCCCCTACCAGGGGCCGGATAATTCGCCCCTCCCCATTCTCAAAAGGACGCAAGGGCGTGACCTACTATATGGGGGCCGGAATATCTTCCGGATTTTCTGGCCAGGGTCGTAGTTTTTTCCTAGGCCGGCTAATCCGCCCCTCAGGGGGTCCGAATAGTTCACCCCACAGGAATTTTACAAAGGTCGTTAAGGCGCATCAATCTGTATGGGGATGGAATATCTGCCGGACTTTCCATCTCTGGGGTGGATTTTTCCCTAGGGGCGGATAGTTCGCCCCTTGAGGGGGGCAGATTATCCACCCCCTCAAGGATCTTCACAAAATCCAGCTCGGTCTGACCCACTATGTGGGGGGGGGGGGGCGGATTTCCCCCCGGTCTTTCTATCTAGGGGGCGGATCTTTTTCCTAGGGCAGATAGTCTGCCCCTAGTTGGGGGCGGATTATCCGCCCCCAAACTTCTCCAACGGCCAGTTCTGGGCAGGGGTATTTAAACCTATCATCCCCCTCCTGCCAGAACTCTTGGTTCATTCAAAAAAGACAAGATATGCTCCTCAAGTTCCATCCAAGAGATCTCCACCTTCATCCACCCAAAGGCCCCGTTCCTTGGGGAATCGAAGGAGGAGGACTCGATCTTCATCAACAGCAATCAAGCGCTTCATCTCCTCTCCATTCATTTGGAGAATCTTCGATCTAGTATTTGTTGCAATATCTAGATCCTTGTTTTGATTATATTGATAATTCTTGTTCTTGTGATAGCTTGTTTTCATCACGGAGACTCCAATTCAGTTATGGATGTGTGCCCCTCTAGAGTTGTAAAGGCACCGGTTCCTGCCTTGAAGGGTACCAATAGTGGAGAAGGTGGACCAGGCCTTTCGTGGCAAGATCCATCGGAATATAAGGTGGGGCCTATTTTGGCGTGGTGGTATTAGAACCTCCCACCCCTCCAACGTAGATGTACTTTCCTTAACAAGTAAGGAACCGCGGTAAAACAAATCCCCGTGTCTCCGTGTGCTCCACTACAGTTTCCTCGCTCCTCGCTTTACGTGTTTAGTAGATAGGTTTGCATATAGGGAAATTCTCGTAGATGCGTATCTAGATAATTTACTTTGTGTCAAGCCTAAAATTGAAAAAGAACTAAAAATTGAGTAGCACCTATTCGCCCCACCCTCTAGGTGCCCATATGATCCATTTCAATTGGTATCAGAGCTCTGGCTCTTAATTCCGGCTTAACCGCCTAAGAGAAGTATGGGTTCCAAGGGAGAAGGGAGTGATTCTCTAGAGGTAGTCACCATGAACAATCTCAAGACATTGGAAACAACCTTTATTAGTTCCATGGAGGCTAAGATGGAAGAGATGCGTCAAATGATAATGTGTCTCTCCCCATCCGCAACATCACCTCCATCTGCCTCTCAGGCTACCACTCCGCAATCCAAGGAAATGGATAAAACCGATTCCAAAGAGAACGAGGTGGTTGGTGATGGCACTAGCAAGAGCTCCTCCTCAAAAAAGGATAGTGGTAAGGAAGGATACAATGAGGTTTCCCATGTTTATTCACCTAATCCACCTATCCCACACCCTCATATACATAATAGGGGTGATCCACCCAAACTTTTAGCATCTACTTTTAATCAATGGCAATTTTTGATGAAGTCTCATGTGTGCAGCTCCTCCATTGAGTTGTGGAAAATCATAGAGAATGGTATTCATGTTGGAGATCCAAACAACCTAACAAGAAGAGAGGTTGTAGACAGTTAACTCAATGCAATGGCTCTACACATGATTCAGCTTGGTGTGGGTACCAAAGACATGCCACACATAGAGCATCTCAACACAGCTAACGAAGCTTGGGATGCCCTCACCGAGCTCTTCATTGGAAATGAAAGGATGAAAAGAAATAGGTATGATGCTTTGAGAAATCAAGCTAAAGGGTTCTATATGTTGGATGGAGAAGACCACGAGGACATGTATAGGTGTGTCAATTCAATAGCCACCACTTTCAGAAATCATGGTGCCTCTCATGTTGATGATGCTTGGATCAAGCGCAAGTATGTTAATGCTCTTATGCCTTATGATCCCACATATTTGAAGAGTCTCCAAGGAAGGCATAACTACCACCTAATGACATCCAATGAGGTAATGCAAGAAATGTCATCTTTCAAAGTGGCTGCCAAGAATGCCGAAGATGCACGTGCACGAGCCATTGGGATGCAAAAGGGGGTCAACATGGCCTTGAAGACAAGTGTGGCTGATCAATATGAAGATGACATAGAAGATATGGACTGTCCCGAGGATGCAAAAAGAGATCATGGAAAATACATGGCCTTCTATGCTAGAAACTTTTGGAAGGATCCAGCCAAAGCCAAATCTGAACTAGAACGCAAGAGTGGAGCAAATGGAAGAAGGGAGAACGGTCCCAAGCTAAGAACATGTTTCAATTGTGGAGACCGGTTGCACTTTGTAGCTGAGTGTCCTTATCAAAGTAGAGAAGATAATGGAGGAAGACTCATTCTCAAAGAGAAGTCAAAGGCTCCACGAAAGAAGCAATTTGTGAAGAAGAATGCTCCTTTCAAGAAGCAACCAAAGATAGTCTTAGTGCCTCAAGAGGAGTATACTTTGGGAAGTGAAGATGAAGACGAGGATGATAGCTCTCGAGAGGTGGCTGCTATAGTCACCACATCTACACCAACATCTCTCTTCGACTCTCTGACGAAAACATCATCAACAAGAACGCTACTTGTCTCATGGCAAGAGGTTCCGAGGTATCATCTTCTAACACTTCTTTTCCTAAGGCTATGATTGACATGGATGATCCTACTAGTCTAAAGGTTAAAGAAGAAATTATTGCTTTGGACTATTTTATGACTAACTTGCAAGGTGAGCACAAAATATATTTTTAGGCTCTCATGGACCAGCTGGCCCAAAATGAAGTGCTTCTTGAAGAAAAGGGCAGGATTGAAAGGGAGGATGCAATGGAAATTGCATCCTAAAAAATGCTCTAGAAGAAGAGGAAGAGGGTCGTGTTTCTCTTGAAGAGAGACTTGAGTCCACTGAAGAGTCACATGAAGAAGTGGTGACAAAGATTGTTAAGGAACGTGACAATGCAGTAGCCAACGCAAAGAAACTAAAGAAAGAAAAGGTTGACTTTGGGGCTGCTCATGCTAGACTCTCTGAGGAATTGGAGAAACTTGACATTGCTCATAAGGCTTTGAAAAGTGAATTCTCTATTCTCAATGAGTCGCATGAGCAGCTCCAAATTCGATTGGCCAAATATGATGTTCCTAGCACATCTAAATCAACATATATTCACAAGGAAAATGCTAGGGTGGAAGATGAGCTTGTCAAAGACTCCACTCCCAAAGGTAAGGGTGTTCTTGATGATATTCTTGGGAAGCAAAGATCAAATCTTGGAAAAGAGGGACTTGGCTATGTTTCCAAGTCCAACAAGAAGAAGAACAAGAAGAAGAATACCAAGAGTGAACAAGCAAAGACAAGCACCATTGAAAAGAACATCACAAAAGACAAAATTGACCATATTGGTTTTGCAGGGTCTAACAATACTAATTATGAACTATTTTGTGATTACTATGGTGATGTTTATGCAAATTATGTTGGTCCTTTTTATGAATATGTTGCTTGGTTTATTTGAGTCCCAAAGACCCTTTTTACTAACATGAGAGGACCCACTGAAAAATGGGTACCTAAAACCAAGAAGTAATTCTCTTGCAGGGCTATGCTTCCGGTGGGTCAAAATGGGTGTTGGACAGTGGGTGCACTAGTCATATGACCGGAAGCAAAGAGATCATCACAGATATGAGACCCAATCATGATCATATTACAGTCTCCTATGGTGATAAGTCTGAATCTGAGGTATTGGGTCTTGGCAAGGTTATGGTTGCCCATGATATCTCTCTCATGGACGTCATGCTTGTTGAGACCCTCGGTTACAATTTACTTTTTGTTTGTGCCCTTGGTAAGATGGGCTTTTCTATTTTAATTGACGGTGATTTAGTGGTACTCTTGTGGAGCAAGTCTCTAAAGGTCTCTTTCGTTGGGTACGTCGAAAATGACCTGTATGTGGTGGACTTTTTGGGGAAAACCACTGTGGGTCCGATGTGCTTATTTGGAAAGGCCGACGTGGGCTGGTTATGGCATCGCCGTCTAGCCCATGTCAACATGAGAACTTTGCAAAGTCTTCACAAGGGTGGCCACATCCTTGGACTAAAAGACAATGTTTCCTTTGCCAAAGATCGTGTTTGCAATGCTTGTATTGAAGGAAAGATGTACGACTCTTCCCACAAGAGGAAAACTATTGTTTCCTCAAAGAGGATCTTGGAATTAATTCATGTGGACTTTATTTGGTCCTCCATCTCATGCTAGCCTCGGTGGTAAGAAATATTGCTTGGTGATAGTCGATCATTACTCAAGATACACTTGGGTCAATTTCTTCAAGCTAAAGAGTGAGACTCAACAAACTACCATTGACTTTGCCAATGAGGTTCAGCGTCAACACAATGTTCCCATTTTGGCAATAATAAGTGACAACGGCTCCGAGTTCAAGAACTACACATTAAATGAATTTTTAAGTGAAGAGGGGATAAGGCATCAATATTCCGCTGCGTACACCCCTCAACAAAATGGTGTAGTCAAGAGGAAGAACCGCACTTTGATGGATATGGCTAGATCAATGTTGGCAGAATTCAAGTCACCATACAACTTTTGGGCTGAAGCCATATCTACCGCTTGTCATTCATCAAATCGGCTCTACCTCTGCAAGATATTGGACAAAACACCTTATGAAATACTTACCTTTAACAAGACCAACATATCATATTTCTGGGTATTTGGTTGTAAGTGTTTCTTTCTCATCAAAGGAGTTCATTTGTCTAAATTTGAGTCTAAGGCTTTAGAAGGTATTTTTGTTGGTTACGGTGCCGAATCCCACACTTATAGAGTCTACAACAGGCTCTACTCAAGTGGAGCCCCTTGTGGTGGATCGGGAAGGAAAATGCTCCACTCAAGTGGAGCCCTCATCTACACAAGATCAACAAGCCCCTACTGCTAGAGAATCCTCTACACCAATACCACAACCTCCTGAAGATCATCTGTCTTCTGGGAAAATGGTAGTCCCAGGCCGGACTATCCGCCCCCTCCAAGGGGCGGACTATTCTCCCCTGCCACTCGAACTCGCTCCAGGGGAAATCAAGAAGGACATGAAAGTTCAGAAAATCCTAGGCCGGATTATCCGGCCCTGGCACTCCAAGTCATGTCAGGGACAATCAGGAAGAAGAAATTGTGAGCGCATCTCCCAGGCCGGATAGTCCGGCCCCACCTATGGGCAGATTGTCCGGCCCTGAAGATCCAGAATAGCAACAGTCTCTCGTTATAAGTTTATATCAAGATCAAGGACAAGGTAGTGGCCAAGACAAGGATCCAAATGTTGAATCAACTCCTTCAAGAAACAATAAGGAAATTGAAGCTCGTCGCAAAGCTCGCGCTGATCGGAACCTTGAGTTAAGGGGCCACACTCTTGACAAGGTTGTAGGTGATCTAAGAAGAAGAGTGTCTACTAGAAGATAACTTGCTAGCTTCTATGATCATCAAGCACATATATCAATGGTTAAACCAAAAAAGGTCTTTGATGCTCTTGAAGATCTTGATTGGGTGGTTTCAATGCACGAAGAACTGAATAACTTCGAATGCAACAAATTTTGGAAGCTCGTAGAGAAACCCAAAGAGTGTCGCAATGTTATCGGCACAATGTGGATTTTAAAGAACAAACAAGATGAAAATGGCATTGTTGTAAGGAATAAGGCAAGGCTGGTGGATCAAGGATTCTCTAAAGTGGAAGGCATTAATTTCGGAAAAACCTATGCTCCTATGGCTCGCCTTGAGTCCATCCATATCCTTCTTTCTTATGCTGCTCATAATAATTTTAAATTACAGCAAATGGATGTTAAGAGTGCTTTTCTTAATGGTCCTCTACATGAGTTGGTATACGTCAAGCAACCCCCCGGATTTGAGGATCCCAAATTTCCGAACCATGTCTACAAACTTGATAAGGCGCTCTATGGCCTTAAACAAGCCCCACGTGCGTGGTATGAGCACCTTAAAGAGCTTTTGTTAAACCGTGGATTTGAAGTTGGGCAAATCGATCCCACTCTTTTTACTAAGAAGGTTGGGGAGCTTTTTGTATGCCAACTATGTGTAGACGATATTATTTGTGGCTCTATTAACCAAGCTTTTAATGATGAATTTTCAAAGCTTATGACATGAGAGGTTTGAGATGTCTATGATGGGAGAATTAAGGTTCTTTCTTGGATTCGAGATCAAGAAACTTAGAGAGGGAACCTTCATTAATCAAGCTAAATACATCCAAGACATGGTCAAGAGGTTCAAGATGACGGATCTCAATGGCATTGCTACTCCAATGCAAACTAAATGTCATCTTGAGCTGAATCCAAAGGGTAAATGTCAACACCCGAATTTTTAATCACAGATGCCTGTTATGCCATACATCACAATCCCAGGATTACCATTTTTGCGAGACATAACAGATTGGATATCATAGTACATCATCCATTACAAACCATACATAAGGTCTTAAAAAATAAGGATCTCATGATCCAGTTCTTAATGCAATTCAAGAAGCAGAATAACGTAATAGTAACGAAAGCACGGGGGAAGCTCCATCTTCATGGTCACAGGCAATGCTGACGTTGGAAGATGATCCTAGTGGTCGTAACCTTCCTGCTGTCCTTCTTCCTGATACTCCTCTTCATAGTCTGGCCACGGGAATAGCCAGGGACAAAGCCATGAGTACTTTTTAAGTACTCGCAAACTAATACTAACAAGTGAAGTGGTTTTGGAATAGGAAGTACTAAGCTCTATGGTTGTTTTTCAAAAAGCCAGATTTACCTTAACTAAGTTCAGAATCAAAGAAAACAAGTTGAAAGTTTTATAACACCTAAGGGGGAAACTTGAATTTCATACCACAACCCTGTTGTGGTCAAGTCAAAGTCATGAATCATTTCACAAGTCATTTTGAAAACATCTGACGACGGAACAGTATGGCCACTCCAACTGTCCATAACCGCAGACACGGCTATTCGAATAGTTTGACAGTCTTCAGAGATTGTACACTATCACCACAACATTCGATACATCTGTCAGGAACAATCCTAAATTCACCATACTCAGTATGCGGATAATCAATCCTAACCTTTCAATTACACACCCTAGTATAGGCACCTCTCCTATAAGTTTGGCCTCCCAACCATGACCAACTGTCATCTTGGATACTGCACAGGTGGACAATCTTCACAAGGTAGCCTTAGCTTAGACCTTGTCCGCAAGGGAACCCATACTAAGGTATATAAATTTCCAGTCAAGCCCTACAAAATTTTCGGGTATTGTGGTTGTTCAGTAAAATTGGAATGGTATCGCATCCAGACAACCATCAGTTTTATAAAGGGCTAAGGCTCATAGCCTTAACATTTTCATTATCAAAAATCATTTGGTGTTTAAGAACACATGTCAAAACATTTCAGTAGAATGATTCATCATTCTAAGGTTTTCATAACCATTTTTTTCTAAGTATTCCCATGTAAGGTTGATCAAGTTTTATGCTTAGCACTAGCATCTATAAGTGGGGGTAAATACTAATGAGGGGTGGTAAACAAGTGTATCTTATCTAGGTTCTATCTCATGCCTCAGGATGACATCGAGATTTTCTAACTTGGGGCAAGTTTTATGCTCTTTATGCTACCTTCAAATATCATTCTATTATCTACAAGTTACTAAGTAAACTCTAAGAGAAAGCTTTGATAAAGAAATAAAGTATTAAGCTTTGCAACTGAAACTAGGATTGGGTATAAGTTTGCAAGTAGAGCTTGTAAGTGGTATCTTGCTTAATGAGTAGCTTGCAAGTATTGGCTTGCCTTCTGCAGAGCAGTGGTTGAAGTTCTTATCGGCTTCTTCCTCGTAGCATCCTCCTTCCTCCTCGTATCCTTAGTCGGTACTAGCGTCTATAAATAAATACGAGGTACACAATCACCACACAATACTTAATTACTTCTATTTATCACACAAAGGTTCACACTAGATGATATAGCATCATCACTATTATCACAAAGATTAAAGCACCTATCTTATTTATTTTATTTTAGAACAGTAATTTCTACTCATTGAAAAACTACTCAAGATTTAATATTCTCTAACTCAAACATGGGATCATATTGACACATGTCATCACCACATATTTCAGTACATGGGAATGTGATTTAAAGTGGTGTAACAATTTAATAAGGTTCAACCTTTTTTATTTTAATTAATTAAAGTGACTAGAAATGCCTATGATGCATTCTTTTATTACTGGATCATTATTTATGCAAGTAACCCTATATATTTTTATATATTCTGAAAGGTAGGGTGAAATGTGATTTTTGAGAGTTGGAATCAACTCAAAAGATTTCATGGTTGAATTTTGAAAAATGTTTGAATGCATAAAATCTTCTACCTTGTTATTTTTACCATGGGTGATCTACAATTCTAAATGGTTTGAATCCAATGGGCTTGGATTAAGCATTCCAGTACCTTTCTAAAAAAATTGGTTTCATGCATTTTGGTTTAGTGAATCAAGCTGGGTTGATTTTTGAATCTAGGTACAGAACTGGGTTTGAAATTAAATGAATAAATCTAAATTTGAATTAGTGGGTCACGTGGGGTGTTTAACTGGACCGGCCCACTATGCACAGCGCGCGCGGGCTAGTTAAGTGAGCGAGCCCACTCGTCAGTGAGCCAACAAGGGGCGAAGCGGTATGGGGCGATTAGGATCGTAGGATCTAACTCTAATCGAACGACTCTGGTTCATCGTCCATGTCGGGCAGCACCGGCGAGACAGAACCCTAGCGCGACCAGTGGGGGTCGTGGGAGGCTCACCGGGGATCCGGCGATGGTCGGCGATGGGGGCGAACGACAAAGTCGACGACGGCGATTCTCCTGGTTCTGGAAGCTCCTTCTGGGGCGGCTCCAATCGACGGCGCCTCTCCTCCTCTGCAGCAGCGAACTCCGGTGAAATTCCGGTGACCTCCTGCTCGCCTTGTTCCGGGGGTGAGTGTGTGTGATCTGTGAGAGGTGGGGAGTGAACTGGTGTGAAAAAAACGTGCAGGGGAGGCCTCCTTTTATAGTGGCTGAAGGGGACCGGATGGCTCGAGTGGAGCTCGTCGGTGTCGACGGCACAGAGTGCTACAGGCATGGGCGATGATAGGGGGCGGTGTTGTGCTCCCTGGCGAAGCTAAACGACGTGGTCTTGCGGCGTGGGGCTGTGCTGAACGATCGGAACGTCGCTGCGCTCTGGGCGTGTCCGACGACAATTTTAATGGCGCACCACGTGCATGGTCCGCGTGGCGGCGAACGGGGTTGTCTGGCGGGGTGCTGGGATGCTGGCGAGCACGTTTGCAAGCGGCGAGGGCGGTGCACGGTATGTGGGCTGATGTTGCTGACGGCGCACTGGCGCGCTCTTGGCTCGCACGCAGAGAGACTGGGCGCGTTCTTGGCGGGTGGCCTAGGGGCTGGCTGTGCTCGGGGCTTGGATAGGGAGTGGCGGTGGACGGTGCTGCGTGTCCCAGACAAGGTTGGCGAGGGTAGTGCTTCCTCTAGCTCGCTGGCGACATGGGGGTGGCAATGGTGCTCTCGGCATGGTCACCATTAATGGCTAGGCTTGCTCATAGTGGTGCTAAGGATTGTTAAAGAGGCTAGATGATCTACTAAGAGCTTGTTGCAACCAAAGAGGGAACAAGGTTGGCCAAATTTACTACTGCAAATAGTGTTTCATGTTTGTTTGTTTGCTGCTGACAAGGTGTTTGATGAAATGGCCGAAAGAAATTTAAATTTGAATTTTGAATTCAAACTTGGTGGGTTTGCTAGGCACATACTAGGGAGTATCTTGTTAGTTGTATTGGTCAAGGGGCACTGGTTTGGTTGGGTTTTGAAAAGGTGTGATATTCACATATGTTAAAGATTCAATTTTGAATTGTCCTTTGAATGGGGTTGCCAAATGTTTCTGCAAGTTTGAAAGGTGGGCTTTGATTCACTTTTACTTGGTCTAGCAAGGGGTGAAAATAATTCGAAAAGTTTCTGTTTGAAATCTTGGACTAGAAACACTCAAAGTGACCTAGTGAGCAAGATTGGCAAAAATGACCATTTTCTTTATTTGAATTGTTTGTGATTTTCTCTTGATTTGTTTCTGCTTGGAAATGTTTTAGATGATGTTATATTCATCTTTGAACCATTCCTTACTATTTATTTGAATCACACATGTCCATTCATTCATTTATCAAATCATCACATACACACATGCATTCATTTGGTTTTTATTTAATCAAAGTTTTTGTTAACCCTAATTTTAGTGATTAGAGTTTGATGATCATTGATTAATATTTTTGATGTTACAAACCTTCCCTCCTTAATCGAAATCTCGTCCCGAGATTTTAATAAGAAGAAAAAAGATTACCTAGGATTTAAAGAGATCGGGAAACTCCATCCTGATGTGATCTTCTCGCTCCCAGGTAGCTTCTTCTTCAGTGTGGTTGCTCCACTGAATCTTGAGAAACTTGATGCTTCGGGTTCTGGTGGTTCTAAAAGCTTCCTCCAAAATACGGATGGGTCCTTCGGGATATGTCAGGTCATCGTTGATCTCTATGGTCCGGTGATCGATGTTCTTGAAAACTTCAGTCTTCTCTGGAACTCCAAGGCATTTGCGAAGTAACGATATATGGAACACATTGTGCATGGCTGACATTTCCTCTGGCAGTTCCAATTGATATGATACTTCTCCTCGACGATTCAGAATCTTTAAGGATCCAATATATCTGGGGGCTAACTTTCCTTTGAGCTAGAAACGCTGCATTCCCTTCAAAGGCGACACTTTGAGATGCACAAAATCTCCGATATTGAAAGCGAGGTCTCGGCGTCTCTTGTCGACATAACTCTTCTGTCTGGATTGGGCGGTCTTAAGGTGCGCACGAATCTTGTGAACTTCCTCTTCTGCTTCTCGTCGGATGTCGGGTCCGAAAATCTGACTCTCTCCTACTTTCGACCAATTCAAAGGGGTGCGACACTTCCTTCCATACATGAATTCAAATGGGGCCATTTGCAAACTAGCTTGATAACTGTTGTTGTATGAAAATTCTACGAAAGGCAGACAATCTTCCCATTTAGATCCATACTCTAGCACACATGCTCTCAACATATCTTCGAGTATTTGATTTACTCGCTCCGTTTGTCCATCGGTCTGAGGGTGATAAGCTGTGCTGAAATCCAGTCGGGTTCCTAAACCTTCTTGGACTTTCTTCTAGAATCTCGAGGTAAACTGAGTCCCTCGATCTGATACGATGTTCTTGGGGACTCCGTGCAAACTGTCGATTCTAGTGATGTACAACTCTGCTAGCTTCGAACTATGGTATGTGGTCTTGACTAGTAAGAAATGGGCTACTTTGGACAATCTATCAACTATGACCCAAATAGAGTCATTTCCCCTACTCGAAGTAGGTAATCCGGTGATAAAGTCCATTCCAACTGAATCCTATTTTCATTCCGGAATCTGTAATGGTTGCAACAGTCCTGTAGGTCTTTGATGTCCCGCCTTGACTCTCTAGAAAATATCACACTTGGCGATATAGCTTCCGATTTCTCTCTTCATTTTATGCCACCAAAATTGCTCCTTCAAATCCTGATACATCTTCGTTCCTCCGGGGTGGATAGAATAAAGAGTATCATAGGCCTCTTTCAAAATAACTTCTTTCAACTCTAAATCTGCTGGTACACAGAGACGTCCTTTGTACCACAAAACTCCTTCTTCATCCTCGGTGAATCCGGGTACTTTGCCTGTACCGATATGATGTTTGATTCCGTCGATACTAGCATTTCCTTTCTGCGCCTCCTTGATCTGACTAATCAAAGTGGGTTGAAGTTCTATGCTAGAAAAAATCCTTCACTCACTAATTCCATTCGGAAATCTTCCATCTCTTTGTGCAAACTGGGTTTCTCCTTCAAAATCATGGAGTTCAAGCGGCACAGAAATATTCTAAGGGCATCTGCTACCACATTGGCTTTACCGTGGTGATAGTGAATGTCCAGATCATAGTCCTTGATTAACTAAATTCATCTTCTCTGCCTCATATTCAGCTCCTTCTGAGTGAATATATACTCCAGGCTCTTGTGATCCAAGTAAATCTCACAACGGTTTCCCATGAGATAATTCCTCCATGTCTTTAGGGCTAGAACTATGGCTGCTAGTTCAAGGTCATGGGTTGGATAATTATGTTCATCCTGTTTCATTTGTCAGGATAGATAAGTATAACCTTGACTTCTTGCATTAGCACACATCCGAGACCGATCTTGGATGCGTCACAATACACACCAAAGGGTTTCGTGATATCCGGCATGATCAAGATTGGGGCTGAAATCAATCTCGTCTTGAGTTCCTGAAAACTCGCTTCACATTTGTCTGTCCATTCAAACTTCTTGTCATTCTTCAGTAATTGGGTCATGGGTATTGCAATACTCGAGAATCCTTCTACAAACTTGCGGTAGTATCCCGCTAATCCGAGAAATGCACGAACTTGGGTTTGAGTGGTTGGGGCTTGCCAATCTTCAACATCCTTCACCTTCGTAGGGTCAACGGCAATTCCTATGTCTGATACAATATGTCCGAGGAATCCTACCTCCTGTAACCAGAATACACATTTGCTAAACTTGGCATACAACTGGTGCTCTCTAAGGGTTCCAAGAATGGTCCTTAGGTGTAGCTCATGTTCGTCTTCTGATTTGGAATAAATCAGAATGTCATCGATGAAGACAACGACAAACTTATCCAGGAAGTCCATACAAATCTTATTCATGAGGTTCATGAAGTAAGCGGGGGCATTGGTTAACCCAAAATACATGACCGTATACTCATATAATCCATATCAGGTGGTAAAGGCAGTCTTTGGAATATCCTCTGCGCGAATCTTGAGTTGATGATAGCCAGTTCTAAGATCAATCTTAGAAAACACTTTGGCACCGGTCAACTGGTCAAACAGGTCTTCTACTTTTGGCAACGGGTACTTGTTCTTAATGGTGACGTCATTCAACTTCTGATAATCCGTACACAAATGGTTACCTCCATCTTTCTTGTCCACAAACAAAACAAGTGATCTCCATGGTGACACACTTGGTTGAATCAATCCAATTTCTAGCATGGCATCCAAATGCTTCTTCAGTTCCACTAGTTCCGACGGATTCATACTATATGGTCTCTGGGCTATGGGTCCGGTTCCAGGTATTAGTTCAATGATAAACTCGATATCCCGATCTGGGGGCATACCGGGCAAAACATCTGGAAATACATCGGGGTATTCATAGACTATCCAGACTTGGTCATTGGTTGGCTGGGCTATACTCTTGTTGCACTTGAATTGGAGGGGCAAGGTTTCAGATACATTATCTACTGATATTCCGGCTGTACTGGTCATGGTTATGGCTTTCTTGGCACATTCAATTAATCCTTTGTGTTTGGATATCCAATCCATTCCTAGTACTACTTCCAAACCTTTAGTTCCGAGTACTATTAGATTAGCATAAAAATCTATGCCATGTATTCGGATAGGTACGGCTTTGCAAATTTGCCTAGCTTTGGTGGTTGAACCAGGTATTTGAACAATCATAACATGCTTCAATTTGGTTTGTTGAATCCTACTAGTGCATGCAAATTCTTCAGTAACAAATGAGTGTGATGCTCCAGAATCAAACAACACTCTTGCAAGTACTAAGTTAACAGAAAACATACCCACCATGACATCTGGCGCTTCCTGGCCTTCTTCAGCATGCATGAGAAAGAGACGGCCGTTGCGGTTGAGTGAGTTCCCTGGGGCAAACCTTCTTCCAGGCTGAACACGATGCTGCTGCTGAGCTGGGGCATTTGCATTGGGGGTTGTGGCAATCTTCTTGGGGTACTCATTGGAATAGTGACCCTTGGTTCCACATTCATAACAAGTCACTTGGGACTTGTCCTTTGCTGCAACAGGCACAACATTGCTTCCAGTCCTTGGGGCAGTGTTGGTGTTGGTGGCAGCATTTATGTTGTTGAACTTGGGTGGTGCACGGTGGAAATTGCTGGGGTTGCCTGGGTTGTTGTGACTTCCTCCGGGCCTTGGGTTTCCACGGTTGGGATAGGTCAGACGGTTCATCGGGGGTCTGTTGGTTCTTGGGGAAAATCCTGGAGATGGGTTGGGGCGGTACTTTGGTGTATGATTGGTTCCGGGTTGATGTATCATGCGACGCTTGTGGTTCTCGTTAGCTTGGTTGATCTTTCCTTCCATCTGAATGGCAGAGTCAACTAAGGCTTCAATATCAGCAAAGGGAATATTGACTAACACTGTCTGCATCTCATCGTGCAGACCATTCAGGAATCTCTCCTTCTTCTTGGCTTCAGTGTCTATCTCATCTGGTGCATACCTAGCCAATGACAAGAATTTGTCACAATATTCCACTACTGTCATCCTTCCTTGCTTTAGTTCCCTGAATTTAGCTCTCATCCTCTTGATCAAACCCGGTGGCATATGGGTTCTGCTGAACTTGACTTTGAACTCTTCCCAAGTCATCAGCTGACTTCCTGTCATTGTGCGTACGTTGTTCCACCATGCTCTTGCATCTCCGGCCAGATAGTGGGATGCAAACAGAACTTTCTCGTTGCCTTCCACTCCTGCAACTTCCAGATTGTTCTCCATGGTTTACAACCAATCATCTGCATCTAGGGGCTCTTCTGACTTATTGAAAACGGGTGGATTGGTGTTCTGGAAATTCTTGAGCATAGATCCATGGTTGTCCTGATTTCCATGGCCTTGATTGTTGTTGTCCATCTAAGCTATCTGTTGAAGGGTGGCTAAGTTGTCTTGATGTTCGGCTCTTTCAGCTTCGCGGTCAGAAACCAACATTTGCAAGAGTTGCAACATCGGGTCCGGGGCTGAAGTGCTTCCTCAGCGAGGCATCTGAAGATTGAGATAGATCATGAGAAAAGAGGGAAATTTCTAAGGTTCAGGGGTTTTGAAAAGTTTTCCAAGTTTGACTCAGATTTTTCTAGCAACTTGCTTTTCATTCATTCAAAGCACATGATACAAACACACACCCCAACCAAGGAAAAGAGATGGTTTTAGGAACCATTCTGTAAAGCTACGATACAGTGGGACCGAATACAACTCACTAATGCTAGTTCTCAAGTGCTACTACTCCTCGGAGTCAGGGTCCTCATCATCGATGAAAGCGAAGTCATCCTCAACAGTGAAGAAGTCCATGGCCTGATCCTCCAAAAAGTCATCGTCATCGCTGAGATAGGAGTACGGGTCTCCACGAAGGTATTCCCCTGTATTCTCCCTCTCCTCCAACTGCATGTCTCTCTCGTGGATGGTCTCCTCCAAATCCGTGATCCGGTGGCGAAGACGGGAAATGATGTGCTCCTTCTTGTCGAGCTGACGGTGACGAGACTTGCGATCCTTCCCTGGCATGGCAATGGTCTAATCCTTCTTGGCAGCGATGGCGTACTTGTGGTTGGCGTAGGAATGTGCATTGTCCAACTCCTTCTGACGGTCATACATCATGAAGCTGAGGTGGTCCAACTGACTCTTCAGCTCGTCGTGATATGGGGCCTCCAGTGGCTATCCCATAAGATCACGCCTTGGGTAGAACTCAAAGTGGGTACCCTTGATTTGATTGATACTCTGCCCACACAAACGGGCAAGAGCTTCATGCATGGCCCTGGCAAGTCCATCGAGCCACTTGTTCTCTCTTAAGGTGAACTGAATTCCCTCTGCAGTGGGAGGTTCAACCTTTCCTCGGAGACTTGCAACAACTAACCACTGTAGATCTTCTCCTTCTTGATCATTGAGCTGAGCTTCGAAGAAGTCGGGGTGCGGACGCTCCAGCATCTCCGACAGCTGGTCCAATTCACGCTCAAAGATGAGGTCTCCTCCATTCCCCTACTGATAAAACTTGCTATACTTCACTTCCATCTATAAGAATATAGGATGAGTAAGTTAATAGAGTGATCAAGTGTGTCAATTTTTATGTAAATTTGCAAGAATTTTTTAGGAACATGAATTTTCATGAAAGAATCTAAGTGATAAGAATAAGAATAAGTTTTCATAAATAATCACTTCTTTGGTCTTGAAATTAAGTTTTTGATTCAAACGTCCATTCTAAACTAGGGTCTCCTATGGTCATCCTGGCTCTGATAGAAATTTGTCAACACCCGGATTTTTAATCATAGATGCCTGTTATGCCATACATCGCAATCCCAGGATTACCATTTTTGCGAGACATAACAGATTGGATATCACAGTACATCATCCATTACAAACCATACATAAGGTCTTACACAAGTAAGGATCTCATGATCTAGTTCTTAATACAATTCAAGAAGCAGAATAACGTAATAGTAATGATAGCGTGGGCGAAGCTCCATCTTCATGGTCACAGGCAATGCTGATGATGGGAGATGATCCTAGTGGTCGTAACCTTCATGCTGTCCTTCTTCCTGATACTCCTCTTCATAGTCTGGCCACGGGAATAGCCAGGGACACAGCCATGAGTACTTTTTAAGTACTCGCAAACTAATACTAACAAGTGAAGTGGTTTTGGAATAGGAAGTACTAAGCTCTATGGTTGTTTCGCAAAAAGCCAGATTTACCTTAACTAAGTTCAGAAGCAAAGAAGACGAGTTGAAAGTTTTATAAACCTAAAGGGGAAACTTGAATTTCATACCACAACCCTGTTGTGGTCAAGTCAAAGTCATGAATCATTTCACAAGTCATTTTGAAAACATCTGACCACAAAACAGTATGGGCACTCCAACTGTCCATAACCGCGGACGCGGCTATTCGAATAGTTTGACACTCTTCATAGATTGTACACTTTCACCACAACATTCGATACATCTGTTAGGAACAATCCTGAATTCACCATACTTAGTATGCGGATAATCAATCCTAACCTTTCAATTACACACCCTAGTATAGGCACCTCTCCTGTGAGTTTGGCCTCCCAACCATGACCAACTATCATCTTGGGTACTGCACAGGTGGACAATCTTCACAAGGTAGCCTCAACTTAGACCTTGGCCGCAAGGGAACCCATACTAAGGTATATAAATTTCTAATCAAGCCCTACCCAATTTTCGGGTATTGTGGTTGTACGGTAAAATTGGAATGGTATCGAATGTAGACAACCATCAATTTTATAAAGGGCTAAGGCTCATGCCTTGACATTTTCATTATAAAAAATCATTTGGTGTTCAAGAACACATGTCAAAACATTTCAGTAGAATGATTCATCATTCTAAGGTTTTCATAACCATTTTCTCTAAGTATTCCCATCTAAAGTTGATCAAGTTTTATGCTTAGCACTAGCATCTGTAAGTGGGGGTAAATACTAATGAGGGGTGGTAAACAAGTGTATCTTATCTAAGTTCAATCTCATCCCTCAAGATGACATCAAGATTTTCTAACTTAGGCCAAGTTTTATGCTCTTTATGCTACCTTCCAATATCCTTCTATTATCTACAAGTTACTAAGTAAACTCTAAGAGAAAGCTTTGATAAAGAAATAAAGTATTAAGCTTTGCAAGGAAAAATAGGATTGGGTATCAACAAATGGGTATAAGTTTGCAAGTAGAGCTTGCAAGTGGTAGCTTGCTTAATGAGTAGGTTGCAAGTATTGGCTTACCTTGTCCAGAGCAGTGGTTGAAGTTCTCCTCGGCTTCTTCCTCGTAGTATCCTCCTTCCTCCTCGTATGCGTCTATAAATAAATACGAGGTACACAATCACCACAATACTTAATTACTTCTATTTATCAAAAAAGGTTCAAACTAGATGATCTAGCATCATCACTATTATCACAAAGATTAAAGCACCTATCTTATTTATTTTATTTTAGAACAGTGATTTCTACTCATTGAAAAACTACTCAAGATTTAATATTCTCCAACTCAAACATGGGATCATGTTGACACATGTCATCACCACATATATCAGTACATGGTAATGTGATTTAAAGTGGTGTCACAATTTAATAAGGTTAAAACTTTTTATTTTAATTAATTAAAGTGACTAGAAATGCCTATGAGGCATTCTTTTATTACTGGATCATTATTTCTGCAAGTAACCTTATATATTTTTATATATTCTGAAAGGTAGGGTGAAATGTGATTTTTGAGAGTTGGAATCAACTCAAAAGCTTTCATGGTTGAATTTTGAAAAATGTTTGAATGAAGAAAAGCTTCTGCCTTGTTATTTTTACCATGGGTGATCTACAATTCTAAATGGTCTGAATCCAACGGGCTTGGTACATTTCTAACAAAATTGGTTTCATGCATTTTGGTTTAGTGAATCGAGCTGGGTTGATTTTTGAATCTAGGTACATAACTGGGTTTGAAATTAAATGAATAAATCTAAATTTGAATTAGTCGGTCACGCGGGGTGTTTAACTGGGCCGTCCCACTACGCATAGCGCGTGTGGGCTGGTTAAGTGAGCGACCCACTCATCAGTGAGACAACGAGGGGTGAAGAGGTATGGGGCGATTAGGATCGTAGGATCTAACTCTAATTGAATGGCTCTGGTTCATCGTCCATGTTGGGCAGCGCCGGCGAGACAGAACCCTAGAACGGCCAGTGGGGTCGTGGGAGGCTCACCGGGGCTCTGGAAATGTTCGGTGATGGGGGCGAACGACGAAGTCGACGAAGACGATTCTCCTGGTACCGGCAGCTCCTCCTGGGGCAGCTCCAATTGACGGCGCCTCTCCTCCTCTGTAGTGGCGAACTCCGGTGAAATTCCGGCGACCTGCTGCTCGCCTTGCTCCGGGTGTTAGTATGTGTCATCAGTGAGAGGTGGGGAGTGAACTAATGTGAAGAAAACAAGTGGGGGAGGCCTCGTTTTATAGTGGCTGAAGGGGACCGGATGGCACGGGTGGAGCTCATCGGTGTCGACGGCACAGAGTACTACTGGCATGGGTGACGATAGGGGGCGGTGTTGTGCTCCCTGGGGAATCTAAAAGGCCTGGTCTTGCGGCATGGGGCGGTGCTGAACGGTCGGAACATCGCGTCGCTCTGGGCGGGTTCGACGGAAATTTTAATGGCGCACAACGTGCGTGGTCCGCGCAGCGGCGAACGGGGTTGTCTGGCAGGGTGCTGGGATGCTGGCGAGCACGTCTGCAAGCGGAGAGGGCGGCACGTGGTCTATAGCCTGATGTTGCTTACGGCGCACTGGCGCGCTCTCAGCTCGCACACAAAGAGACTGGGCGCATGCTTGGCGGGTGGTCTAGGGGCTGGCTGCGCTCGGGGCTTGAACATGGAGTGGCGGTGGACGGTGATGGGTGTCCCAAACAAGGTTGGCGGGGCTAGTGCTTCCTCTAGCTCGCTGGCGACATGGGGGTGGCAATGGTGCTCTCGGCATGGTCACCATTAATGGCTAGGCTTGCTCATAGTGGTGCTAAGGATTGTTAAAGAGGCTAGATGATCTACTAAGAGCTTGTTGCAACCATAGAGGGAACAAGGTTGGCCAAATTTACTGCTGCAAATAGTGTTTGATGTTTGTTTGTTTGCTGCTGACAAGGTGTTTGATGAAATGGCCGAAAGAAATTTAAATTTAAATTTTGGATTCAAACTTGGTGGGTTTGCTAGGCACATACTAGGAAGTATCTGGTTAGTTGGATTGGTCAAGGGGCACTGGTTTGGTTGGGTTTTGAAAAGGTGTGATCTTCACATATGTTAAAGATTCAATTTTGAATTGTCCTTTGAATGGGGTTGCCAAATGTTTCTGCAAGTTTGAAAGGTGGGTTTTGATTCACTTTTACTTGGTCTAGCAAGGGGTGAAAAGAATTCGAAAAGTTTCTGTTTGAAATCTTGGACTAGAAACACTCAAAGTGACCTAGTGAGCAAGATTGGCAAAAATGACCATTTTCTTTATTTGAATTGTTTGTGATTTTCTCTTGATTTGTTTCTACTTGGAAATGTTTTAGATGATGTTATATTCATCTTTGAACCATTCCTTACTATTTAGTTGAATCACACAAGTCCATTCATGCATTTATCAAATCATCACATACACACATGCATTCATTTGGTTTTTATTTAATCAAAGTTTTTGTTAACCCTAATTTTAGTGATTAGAGTTTGATGATCATTGTTTCATATTTTTGGGATGTTACAGTAAAGATGTGGACCAAAAGGTATACTGATCCATGATCCGCTCTCTCCTTTACCTTTGGGCATCTAGACCCGATATTGTGTTGAGTGTAGGAGTGTGTACAAGGTACCAAGCCACTCCTAAAGAAAGCCACTTAGTTGTGGTCAAAAAAATCTTCAGATATTTGGTTCATTCCCCAAATTTTGGTTTATGGTGCCCCAAAGGCTCTAGTTTCTCTCTATGTGGTTACACTGATTCAAATTGGGCTCGTGACAAGGATGATTGAAAATCAACTTCTGGTGCATGTCAATTCTTGGGCAGGTCTCTAGTGTGTTGGACTTCGAAGAAACAAAATTGCATATCACTCTCAACCGCCGAGGCTGAATATGTTGCTGCTGCAAGTGCTTGTACACAATTATTATGGATGAGGCAAACTTTAAAGGAATATGGTGTCAATTGTGACAAAGTGCCTCTTTTATGTGACAATGAAAGTGCTATTAAAATTGCTTACAATCCGGTGCAACATACAAGGACAAAACATATTGAGACTCGCAATCATTTCATTCGGGATCATGTTGCTCGTGGCGATATTGCGCTATCTTTTGTGAGCATGAAGAACCAACTTGCTGATATTTTCACGAAGCCACTTGATGAAGCAAGGTTTTGTTATTTGAGGAATGAGCTAAATATCATAGATTCAAGGAGCTTGGCTTGACTACCATTGCATACTCACTTGCACTTCCTCATGTATTTGGTTTAGATGCGAACATAGACATAGGGGGAGTGTGGTCCTAATTGATTGGGCTAACCCTCCCCCATAATGCTGAAAGCAAGAAAAATCATTTCTCTTAATATCATTTTGTGATATGTGGGTCATCGATGAGTATTAGTTTTGAACTCAAGATACATCTTCGCGGTGTCATGCCATGCTCCAACATGGTGGCTTCGGCCACCGCCCTCTTCCTTGAGAAGAGTTGGTTTCTATTGGCTCTTTTTGTATTTTCTTGCATATCTCTTGTTCTTATGGAAAACACACCCAATCTTGGCTTTTAGTTGATTTGTTCTTGCAATTTTGGGTGTGTAGTACCATCTCCGTTTGTTGCTCTAAACCCAAGCCTTTTCCCTCCTTGAACCATCTATTCTTGCACAAAAGTCCTTTGTATACTTGCGAGGGGTTTTGCAAGGGGTGCTCCGGCCTGATTCTATGATAACAGAAAATTTAGAGGGGGGTGGACTATCTGCCCCGAGTGAGGGCCGGATAATCCGCCTCGGGCGAATCAGTCCTTTAAGGACTGGGCTCGGGGAGGAAGGGCTCCACAGAGCAGCCAGTCCTCCCCCAACCTGTGTCCTACCCCAAACCGCCGCCGGAGCCTCCACCCCTCCCCGGAGTCGATTCGACCACCGGATTATCCAGGCTCCCCCGGTTCTTCTTCCTCGCGCCTCCGGGTACCTTCTCCTCCATGCTTTTTCTCCAATGAGTGAGGGTAACTCCCACATCCATCTCCTTTGTATGGAAATCATTGTTGTTGGGGGAAACTCATTGTAGAAGATACTATGTGTTTCCTTGCTTGTTAGATTCCGTAGTATTGCAAACCTAGTGCCCAATCTGTATTGCTATGGTGAATCTGGGACGAAAAAGAAATTTTTTGCGGGGGGCGGATTATCCGCCCCTGCCAGGGATGGATAATCCGGCTTGGAGGTTCACTTCCTGTTCTGGTTTGTCTTAGATTTTCCTAGTGCGCATCATTTGGACCATGTATTGTTTTTCTACGGTATCTAATATTTCTCTTGGACTTGTGTGTGTGCTTATCCCCGTGCTACCTATCCCTTTCTTTTCACAGGTGGTTCCAGTGCTCCTAAGACCTACAAACGTCGTCCCCATGCCCGTTATCTCAGTTCCAACGTAGAGGGTAAGCTTGTTGACAAGACTGAAATCCGTAGGTTAACAAGAGAGTTTGAACGGATGGCCGAGGCAGCAAGGAAATCCAAGAGGGTTACTCCTCGCAAGGGAAAGGGTAAGAAGTCTCGGCCCAACTACAAGACCATGGACAGAATTGAGTACTCCTCCATTCGCCACATCGATTATTATGCCGAGGCTGACAGTGATGGTCCTCAGGAGGATCCCATGTTTTGGTGCTCTCACTTTTGGTCCATTCATGATGATGTTTAAGCTACTCTCAAGATACGCCCTATGCATCCTCTGAATTTGACTGAGGCTCAAAATAAGGCAAGACTTCGTGAGGCCTTGGATGTGACTGGTAAGATGGGGCTGCATCACCTGATGACAATTTAGTGCCACTATGATTCCTCTGTCGTGAAGCAGTTTTTCTCTACCCTTGTGATTTGTGGAGATGAGCTTCACACCATGAAGTGGATGACCGGGAACACTATGATTCAGTCAGACTTCCGTACTTTTGGTTAGGTCCTTGGGTATGCCTTTCATGGGCGTGACACATCTTCTAGCCACCGCATCATTTCTCCTACCAAGCCATCCAAGGACAGTGTTCTTGATCCTTTCCTGACGTCTGATGGTGTTGCCGGTACCTTTGCTGGTTTTTCTCCTTTGTATGCTGATCTTGTTGGATTGTTCTAGAACATCATCTCTCCAAGAGGGGGAAACAATGATAATATCCGTGGTCACCTGTTTCCTTTGCTTGCTTTTGCACATGAGTGTTCCACCAATTCTGGATCAGCTACAGGGTACTTGTTTGATGCCATTGATTATATTTTTCATGAAATGACTGATGCTATGTTCAACCGGCTCTCCATCCCATATGCTCCCTACATTATGTAGCTCATCAAGCACATGCTGCCACATGAGGATTTTGGTAATGGTTTGGATGGTGTCCACAAGCCCAAGAAGATCTACAATAAGGCACAGAAGACCTCTCACCCTCCTTCATGCGTGATGTCAGACAACTCAACTGGTTTCAGCGGCATATCCTTTGCATGGGCGTCGACACTCACAAGGGCCAGTATGATGGCTACAAGAGGAGCCATGAGATGGCCCAACCCAGCAGCTCATTCTCCACCATGTGTCTGGGGCGTCTGGCCATCCACCAGCTCCTACAGCTCCGGAACCGTATGCTCAGTGGAACACCTTTGCGATCAATTATGGCGAGCTTGAGAGTCACCTATTTCCTGCATCACCTAGGGCGCATACTCGTTCAGTTGATGATGATGATGAGTACGATGAAGAGGAAGGGGACGGGGACGGGGATGACTACGACGAGGATGAGGATGAGGAGGAGGAGTGATCTTCTGGTGCACTAGCATAGCTCTTCTTCCTTTTTGGTGTTTCGATGCCAAAGGGAGAGAAGTAGTTCTATTAGGTCTCGGATTTGCATGGGTCGGGTGCAAGCATTTGCTTCTTTATCATTCGTTTTCTCCATAGGTTGCTTGTGCCCTTTTAGTGTTGAACTCATTTGTGCTTGGTTTGTATGGGACTATGTCGTATGTGGTACTATTTGTGCACTTGTGTGGAATTCTAGATTTATCTTGTGGAACTATCCGCATGGAATTCTGAATTTATCTATGGAGTATGGAATTTGCTTGATGCCATATGGAATTATGGAGTTATCTATTGATTGCATAAATATGGTGGGATGTATTCGAGGCCTATTGTTCTCATTTTTCACATTGGCTATTTCACATCCTAGTGGTATGACTTATGTTTCCTAACTCATCCTTGTCATAGTTGTCAATGTTATGAAATTGGCTTGCTCTTTAGTGTGCAAATTATCATTCGTTTTCTCCATCGGTTGCTTGTGCCCTTTTAGTGTTGAACTCATGTGTTCTTGGTTTGTATGAGACTATGTCGTGTGTGGTACTATTTGTGCACTTGTGTGGAATTCTGGATTTATCTTGTGGAATTATCTATATGGAATTCTGGATTTATCTATGGAGTATGTAATTTTCTTGATGTCATATGGAATTATGGAGTTATCTATTGATTGCATCAATATGGTGGGATGTGTTCGAGGCCTAATATTCTCATTGTTCACATTGGCTATTTCACATCCCGATGGTATGACTTATTTTTCCTAACTCATCCTTGTTATAGTTGTCAATGTTATGAATTTGGCTTGCTATTTAGTGTGTGCATTTGTATTCAAATGCAAATTAATAATACGCACACATTTATGGGGAGCCTCTTTCATTTCTTGAAGATGTTGTTAGTAGGTTTCATTGCAAATCCTAGTATTGTCATCTAACGCCAAAAAGGGGGAGATTGAAAGAACATTTCAAGATCCCTAGTGTTTTATGTGTTATATAACAATACCAAGAATTATTTAATGTGTGTTGAAGTGCTGCAGATCTTTACCTTGAAAATGAGCTTTAAAGTGATTTTGGGGGGCGTATAATCCGCCCCTACAGGGGCCGGACAATCCGCCCCTCCCCATTCTCAAAAGGAAGCAAGGGCGCGACCTACTGTATGGGGGGCAGAATATCTCCCATATTTTCCGGCCAGGGCGGAGGTTTTTCCTAGGCCGAATAATCCGCCCCTCAGGGGGGCCGGAGTCCACCCCCATAGGAATTTTACAAAGGTCGTCAAGGCGCGTCAATCTCTATGGGGGGCGGAATATCCGCTCGACTTTCCGTCTCTCGGGCGGATTTTTCCCCAGGGGCAGATAGTCCGCCCCTTGAAGGGGGCGGATTATCCACCCCCTCAAGGATCTTCACAAAATCCAGCTCGGCGCGACCCACTGTGTGGGGGCGGATTTCCACCGGACTTTCCGTCCAGGGGGCGGATCTTTTCCCCAGGGCGGATAGTCGGCCCCTAGTGGGGGGCGGATAATCCGCCCCCAAACTTCTCCAACGGCCAGTTCTGGGCAGGGGTATTTAAACCCATCATCCCCCTCCTGCCAGAACTCTTGGTTCATTTGAAAAATACAAGATCTGCTCCTCAAGTTCCATCCAAGAGATCTCCACCTTCATCCACCCAAAGGCCCCGTTCCTTGGGGAATCGAAGGAGGAGGACTCGATCTTCATCAACAACAATCAAGCGCTTCATCTCCTCTCCATTCATTTGGAGAATCTTCGATCTAGTATTTCATGAAAATATCTAGATCCTTGTTTTGATTATATTGATAATTCTTGTTATTGTGAAAGATTGTTGTCATCACGGGAGCCTCCAATTCAGTTGTGGATGTATGCCCCGCTAGAGTTGTAAAGGCACCGGTTCCCGCCTCGAAGGGTACCAATAGTGGAGAAGGTGGATCAGGCCTTTTGTGGTGAGATCCATCGGAGAATAGGGTGAGACCTATAGTGGCGTGGTGTTCTTAGAACCACCCACACCTCCAACACCGATGTACTTCCCTTAACAAGGAAGGAACCGCGGTAAACAAATCCCTGTGTCTTTGCGTGTTCCACTACGGTTTCCTCGCTCCTCGCTTTATGTGTTTAGTAGATAGGTTTACATATAGGGAAATTCTCGTAGTTGCATATCTAGAGAATTTACTTTGTGTCAAGCCTAAAATTGAAAAAGAACTAAAAATTGAGTAGCACCTATTCACCACCCTTTAGGTGCCCATACGATCCATTTAACCCTTCGGCGAGCATCTCCTTGATATCGCTCTTGGATATGTCCAAGCCGCGCCACTCCCCTCTGTGGGAGTGAGCTTCCTCCTCCAGCGGTTCCAGCCCTGCTGGAATTTGGACACCGCCGGTGGATTCAACCATCACAGAACGCGACACCACCATCCGGCCGGATGTGAACAGAGCCATATGTCTTGGCCGTGGCCTCGCCTGACGCCGCCATCGATGGGGCACTGCTGCTGCTGCTGGCCATTGGGATGGATGGAAGGTGACTGAAGATTGGAAAGAGGCTAGGGTTTTCTCTATGCGTGCGAGGAGCTCGAGGAGAGGATTGGCTAGAGGAAGAAGATGACACGAGGAAGAATGAGGTGAAAAGATAAAATGTCACCGAAGTTATAATATATAGTACTCAGCGTCAAGATTCGTGCAAGTCGATCCAACAGTTAATGCATGGACAGCGTGTGCACGAGCGTGCGTGGAAATTTCGCCATGTTCCCACCGTCGCCGCCAATGTTTCATATCCTTCACGTGGTAAAAACGGCTATGATTACGTTCTCTGCATGTGTGAGTTATGAGGCACCGCTGACTTATGGTCCACGGCACTCTACTGACACAGGCAAGTGAACAATCCCATCTGAAGATTCCGGCATGGACAGATCCCGTCCGGCTACAAGAAGAGTACGATGGAAAGCTCAGTGATTCTCTGGCTTACATATCAAAGACGGAGAACATCGCAGGGTTCTTGGGAGGACTACAAGATGTTGCTTGAAGATTTGCTGACATTCATCTACATGGAGCATTCAACTTGAAGAGGCAAGATGGCGCAAGATCTCGGAGTACTCCGGGGGGGGGGGGGTACTGTTGGGGGTATGCTAAATGGGTATCACCATTGCATGTCTCTAATACAGATAACCCGGGTGGCACACAGTTGGTAGTAAGGCCTATGGCCTGCTGGGCGGCCCAGTTAGATGGATCCAGAAGGAAGGCCCATGCCGGATGAAGGAAGGCTATGATGGAGTCATCGTCGTGCTCGAAGCCTTAGAGTGCAAGACACGTTAGACTAGTTGTGCACCATGTAGGACTCTATAACCTGTCCGACTAGGACTTTCTCTGTAACCCTAGGATCTGGCGTCCATATAAGACGGATCTAGAGGAGCCTTTAGGGAAACAATCATATAACTCAACTCATATCGTGCACAGCGAACCGATCCCTGTAACCCAGCGTATTGCCGTTATAGTGATTTATAATATGAGTAGGATTCCACCACCGTCATGGGATCTGAACCTAGTTAAGCTGTGTCACCTCGTACCCGCCAACCTTCCACCTTACCCCACGTCTCTAAACACGCTCTGTGAGGACACCTCCATGGCGTACTAGTCGGCAATACCACGACACGGGCGATGGCGACGCGTGTGCGAGTGGATATGCGGTATTTTCCCTACGGTCCGACGTGGGAGTTAGGTGATTGGATAAGGACGGATCACTTCAGTCATTGATAGGGTTGGGCCATCATCGTGGATTTTTCCCTGTTGATTCAGCTTCATCAGGCATTCCCAAGACACACCCGGCGCATCGGGTTCGGCTTGGGAACGTCAGATGTAATTTGGACCAAATCCGTCGAATACTAGACTCCTGGGAACACGACTGGGCGAATTTTTACCCCTAGATAAAAAAATCAGCCTAGGAAGGCCCTCCTGGAAATGCAAGTGGAGATGCGCTAAAGACACTAAACTAGTACTAGTCCGACGAGTTAACGGGTCCAGGCCCAGACTACCCAGCTAGCTGTCCTCGTAAACCAGCCCAACCCGTAAAAATCTTTTCCCGTGGCCTGTACTCGTGCGAGCCTGGCCGGTACAAATACCGACCGGATAGGTGGGTGTGGGTCTAAACCCTCACTTCCCCCACCATGAAACCCTAGCTCCTCGCCAGCTCCTCCACGTAGATCCTCTACTCCGGCGAGCAATTCCTCCAGCTCCACGGGCGGATCCGGCGATGTCTCACCGGCATAGTCTATTTGGGGTCGGCGGTGGCCGCAGTGGTGGTGGAGAAGATGGAGGAGGCCCCCAAGATGCTTCGCACCGACGAACCCGAGCACGGAGGAGCTCGCGAAGATACTCCACCGCTCGGAGGGTGCGTGGAAGTGATCAGCACGGCGCTATACGAATCGCGACCTGACACCGCCACCGTCACTCGCGCTCTACGCCCCCACGTCGCACTGCACACCACCGCAGGAGCTCCCTCCTTTGGGTCCATCTTCTCGCGTCCGACTCCTCCCTCTTCCCCTCTCTCCGACTTTGACTCTAACATCGGCACATGGAGCTTGTCGTTCCCTCCTTGCTCCTTCGTTGTCGGCTGCACCGACTATGCTAGGGACATGGACGAGGAGGACATTGCCCTCGACATGATGCGGGAGGAGTCCTTTCATGAGCCCAAAGCGGAGATCCTCTATGAGCAGGCAGAG
This sequence comes from Avena sativa, assembly GCA_916181665.1. Taxonomy (NCBI): domain Eukaryota; kingdom Viridiplantae; phylum Streptophyta; class Magnoliopsida; order Poales; family Poaceae; genus Avena; species Avena sativa. Next base: position 255,254,470 of record OV702299.1, read on the forward strand.
AGGCACATAGCCGTGGCGCTCATCGAGGCACACCAGGCGAGGAAGAGGGCAGAGCGCGCGGCACGCTCCGGCGTCATCATGATCGAGGTGTCTGAGCTCATCGACCTCACCAAGTAGACGCATTGTCGTAGCTGCCCTGGCTCTCCTATTAGCTCTTCAGAGCTCAATTTTGGTAGATTGAGAGCGGTGGCGACCTCTAGTAGAGGTCGCTACCTCCAGTAGCTACGTGCAATCTTTGATCTGCTGCTACTATATGTAAAATGTTGTAATCTGAACCCGTTCATCGAATATAATGTTGTGTTGTTGTCTGAATATCGCTGGGAGTGCAAAGTTTAAATATTAATTTTTATGTATACAGTGACTGATATTTGCGAGCGATTCATAACCTATATTTAATGTTTTTGGTAGACTAAACTTTGTGTTTATATGTACCGCTAAATTCTGCGCCTCCAGCCTGGTTTGGGCTGGGCAGGTTCTGTTCGATCGTGTTTGACATCCATGAGAAGTCCACTCAAAAGTTGGGACGATTGGATGTTGTTCGGCTTCCGTTTGGGGTCGCACGAGCTCTTAAAGCATTCTCATGCATGCTCGCTAGGAACTCCTGATTTGGTCGTTTATAGTGAGTCATCCTCGTTGTGCACCGTGCAGGTGAAAAAGAGAGATTCTCTACATGAGTTCGGCCACACATGGAGATGGCAGGAGCATGCACGCCACACCGGAGAGGGAAAAGGTGGTGCTAGAAGGATTTTGTCACCACCTGCTTAAATCCTTCCTCCATGTGTACTCTTCATTTTCTGCCTACCCCTTGTGCTCCGTTTTCGAGTTGGAGAGCAGATCAGGAGTGCACTCATATCTAGTTGGCCGCAGAGGCTTCGGCGGTAGAGATGACAACACTTATACTTCCTCTTTGTCGAGTTCTCCTCCGCACATCCTACGATGTTTGTAAGTAACCACCCCTCCACATTGTGTAATTTCCCCAATTCCTTTCTAGTATTAGGGTTTGCTTCTAGTTTGGGATTATCGGATTTTCCATAGTTTGAACTCGAATTCGTTCCAATTTCATGTTTGTTAGGACCTCACTGTTGGGGTATGAGGACAGAAAACAAAAAATTCCTACGATCAAAACCCTAATGCTAGGATCTATCTACGAGTAATGGAGTAACGGGAGGAGATAAGGTATTCATACCTTTTAAGACCGAGCGCGGTTAACGTACCGCAAGGAACATGGTTGAAGAATATGCCCCAACACTGACCTCGAGTTCACGAAGTCCTGTGGCTCCAACAACTCCTAGTGTCGTGTAGTGACCCAGCATACCGCTACATGATGTAGTATACTATAGTCGTTGATATAACACCAATGAAACACCGTTCACTAGTATTACATCCCTCAGAGTGGTACAACAGAAACACAACAGGTCCAAGACATAACTATAGGTTACAACTCGACTCTTTACAAAAGATCTAGAGAACACTCTAGGTTAAAGTGAGAGAAAGAAACTTCTTACAAGGAAGAACCAGAATTATTAACTCATAACTATCATGCTAATGAGATTAGCATCTAACTATTTGGCTTCCATTGCTGCTATTGCACTATTCTACAGAAGTAGGTTCTATGGCTAGAGAGTATACTCCTATCTAATCAGCAACTTCGTCTTCACTTTAGTTGACATATATGTTGATTTCCTTGACTACATTAAAGAACTTGAGCTTTTGGTGAAGATTCCCTTGATCATAAGTTGATGTAGACGTCGTCTATATTGGATTTAAATTTAGCAAGAGTTAAGAAGATACGTTGAGTATGAGCGTACTCAGCATGTTCACTAAAAATGAGTGTTTGATGTACTAGTTACAGCCACAGATAGTAGGTCGCAGGTTATGCAGGTTTTATAAAACATTTCTTAAAAGGTTGTTTTTATTCTAAAAAGCTATGTCCATTAGCCTTCACAGGTTTACCAGAACTTTCATGGAGTTCCTTTCCTGCTGCATTCGTAGTTCCTTCCTAAAACAGGGAGTAACAAGTTACAGTTCTTACACTCTGCAGAGGTGCATTAGTTTAACCATGAGATATCTTAGCTTTGTTGCACATCTGAGCGTCCAACCTGTTCATACTTCCTTGGTATGAGGCCCAAACTAAGATCCAAGCTAATCACTGCCCTTCTCCACGACCCCACATGGAATACGACTCCTCAAGCAGAAATACTTCTGTTAAACCCCATATAGGCAGATATAACCCTGGCAAACCCTTGGAGACTCCAGTGAGCAGATCATGTCCCTAGAAACACTCGCCGAAGTGGCAGATCTACCTCCGACATCCCCTCATGGATAATCTAGACACCAATATCGCAGGGACATAAGGGTTCCCAACCATGCCGAGTCCTTGTAGGGAATCTACAGCTTCACGATAAGGTCACCCGTTCATGTCAAAGGAACAAGATCTAGATGACTTCTCCGTCCCATTCCAAATCTCATGGTTAATGTGTGATATACGGCGCAAGAATCATTGGCGACATTGGTTGTTAAGTCCTATATAATATGTTCCTTTACCACTAGAAATTTCGTAGTAGGTTATTAACTCTATGTAAATAACCCATAATCATATTATTATGAAAATAGTGTTTTCTGACCTTTTTTAAATGCAAGTGATGACAACACTGGATTTGTAAAATAGTTTATACAAAATAACCAAAGGACATCAGCAAGTGTGAACTTGCCTTTTGTGATTACAAGATTGTGCACTCATGGTCTTCGAGACAATAGAAGATCCAATTTCTGAAAACAGCATCATTGGTATGGTAAGGACTAATGTTTAAAGAAGCAAGATGCTATTATGCATAAGAAATGTAATGCATTTTATAAAACCTCGAGATAATTCCCCAATAACATGAATGAGTTAAATTTAGGTGGTTCTATTAATATCTGGTTATTTTCAAGTTTACTTCCCAAGCAATTATATGTTTAAAGCATTTGGGAGTTTAGCATGCAAAGTAGATACATGAATTATAATGGCATTCTAAGATTGAGGTGAATCTATATCTGGCAATTATAATGAGAGTTAATGTGTTATGTTGTTAAGTTTTGAAGAACTTATTATGAGATTTTTGTTTAAAGTGCCAAAAAGAATAACATTTGAAGAAATTAGTGATTAGGTTAGGTTAATCGATCTTGAAAGTTACTAGGGTTTACATTAGGGTTTTTAATGGTTACAAATGATGTGAAGTTATTATGTTTTAATTGGTTGTATAAGTGGCGAAAGTTAATTATAAAAACATGAATAAACTTCAAATAAGATGTTCATGATTGTTTAGACTAAAGTTAACTATAAAACTAGAAGTGAATCTTAAGGTGGAGTGAGTTTAGAACATTATTAAGTTTTAGGGTTTTGACAAATATAACTATGGATGTGGGATCATTCACTTTCAATTTAAGTGAAACATGAGTTTAATCACATGTAACTTATTAATGGGAGCACAATTAGATGATCTTAGTAATTTGTTAGGATTTGAAGTCATGTGAATAATTATTAGGAGATAAAGATTTTTCACCATATTACATATGGGATATTCACAATATTTATTTATAAGGGGTTTTATTTTGAATTTATGAATTTAAAAGAGTATTTAAAGTTAATAGTTACTTAAGCTTGATTATGAATTCAAGTTATGGTTTTGGAATTAGTACTTAGATATATAGTATTTAAGGTTTTATATAAAATTATGATTATTTCATATTTAAGAATTTTTTTTAATGAATTTATAAAATAGGTAATAGATAAGGATTTATTACTTTAAAATCTTAAAAACATTTCAAATAATATATTTAATATTATTCTAGTATAATATATTTATTCAAGATCTGAAAAATGGTTTTTATTTATTTTTAAGTTTTATTCTTATGGTTATAAAATTCCATAAAGGATCAGATGTCTTTGAATACTTACTTCAAATTTTATTTATAAAATAATTAAGTTAGTATTTTTATAAAATAGTAGATTTATTTTTATACACAAAAATGATTTTTATTGATTTTTAGGACTTTTCCTTATTTTATTAAATTTCACTTAGTATTTAATAGTGTTAATATTTATTTGCAGTTTATTTTTCTTCCATACAATCCCCCCAGGAAGAGGGATCGGGTTCCATTATCATCAGACAACGGAACAACAACCACACACACATCAACGTAGTACTGACCTACCTAGGGGGTCAACAAAGATTCAAGAGGTCCAAATTACACACCAAGCAAACTAAACATATAAAAAGAAGGAGGCTGGAGACGCAAGAACACCGCCCTCAGGCTAGTGGGGAACAGTACTAACAAACATAATCAAGAAGCTAACAGACCAAAACGAAGAAGGCCACGTGAGATGCCAACACCGTCTTCTCGCAGACCAGTCCTTTTTCAAGTTCTCCTTCTTTTCTCCCGCCCCTTTCCAGTTCTGGAGCTTCATGAGCATGACCTCCAGGGATTGCAGGCAGTCCCAGAAAAGGAACAGGAGCCACATCCATAGCTGCCGCATCAGCCAGCGCATTCTGTTGCAAAGTATCCGCTCCAGCTTGCAACACCGCCCGGTCATTCTCCCCATGCAGCCCTGCCCAATAACGAATGAACACACAAGCATATATAACCAAATCAACAGGCGAGTTAATGAGTTTTTTTCAAAACAAGCCCTATTCCTGAGCTTCCAAATAGCCCAGCAGATTGCCGCCACCACCGTAATCTGCACATTCCTGCTAACACCCACATACTGCGAAGCCCACCAAAAGTATTGAGAAAAGGACCCAGGTCTATTCGTGGCACCAATAGCTCTGGCAACCACCCCCCCAAACGTATCTAGCTGCCACACAAGAAAAGAACAAGTGCCCAATGCTCTCATCCTCATTACAAAACCTGCAAGTAAAATCTCCTACCCAATTCCTCCTCCTCATATTGTCTTTGGTGAGAATAGCATTGTGCCAGATGAGCCACAGCCAAATTTTAATCTTCAGGGGAATTTTAGCTTTCCACAGATGCTTAAAACTTCTATCAATCCCTACATTCGACAGATGTGTGTACATTGACTTAACAGAGAACTTGCCAGATTTATTCCACATCCACACTGGCCTGTCTTTTTCCTGATTCAAACTCACCCCAGACAACAACTTTCTCATTTGTTCCTGATGATTCAACCCATCAGTATCCAGCCATCTCCTAAAAGAACATCTCCACCCTTTTCTTGCCATATCAGCCACAGTGATCATTTGATTCTGGCAAATATCAAATAAATCAGGGAACCTATCCTTGAAAGGCGTGTCCAGGCACCAAGCATCATGCCAGAAGTCAGTTAACTCCCCATTACCAATCCTCATTCTCCTACCAGCCAAATAAAGATCCCTAATCTTAATCAAATCATGCCAACATGGAGAATCATTCTGTCTGTGTTTCATAGTACTGATCCCACCTTTTTTAAATATTTCTCTCTCACAAAAACTTGCCATGGACCTTCCTCAGCTTCGAGGCGCCACCACCACTTACACAACAAGCAAATGCTAAAAAGCCTAATGTTTTTAATCCCCAGTCCACCCTTTTTCCTGGGCCTACACACATATTTCCATTTAACCAGATGATATTTCTTTTTCCCCACCTTCCCATACCAAAAGAAAGCTCTAGTCTGTTTCTCAATTTCTTCCACATTTGACTTATGTAGAAGAAACATAGTCATGGGGTAAACAGCCACACTAGAGACACAAGCAGTGATTTTAACATGTTTCCCTCCCAGGGATAAAGCCCCCCATCCAACCATCTAACTTTTTCTTCAACCCGTCACCAATAAAGCTCATCTCAGCCACTGTGCATCTCCTGCTACAAACCGACAACCCCAAATATTTGATTGGCCAACTACCCTTCTGAAAGTTGAACATTTCAGCATAATTGGAAAGTTTCTCCTCATCATCCAACACCATCATCACCTCACTCTTCTCAAAGTTAATCTTGAGACCAGACATGGATTTAAACAAATACAGCAACAATTTCAAGTTTCTAGCCCCCTCAGGATCATCTTTAATAAACAGGATGGTATCATCAGCATATTGCAAAATAGAAATCCCTTTATCAAACAAATTATCAACCAATCCTGTAAACAACCCACCAGCCTGTGCATTAAGCACCATCTTAGCCAAACATTCCCCTGCCAAATTGAATAAAAAAGGAGAAAAAGGGTCTCCTTGCCTAACCCCTTTATAGCTGCCAAAATAAGGACCAGTTTCCCCATTCACCTTAACACTGAGAGTACCCTGAGTCACAGCACTTTTTAACCAAATCATCCAATCTTCACTAAAACCTTTCTGCCTACAACAGTAAAACAAAAAGTCCCAGTTGACCTTGTCATAAGCTTTCTCAAAGTCAATTTTTAAAACCACACCCTGTTGCTTCTGGCTTTTCGATTCTTTCAAGATCTCATGTAACAAAGTCACCCCATCTGCAATAAACCTTCCTTTAATAAAAGTAGTCTGGCAAGTGTCAATTAATTTCCCCATTACAGGCTCAGTTCTAACCGTCAGAGTCTTAGTAAAAATCTTAAACAGCACCTGGAGCAGACAAATAGGTCTATACTTCTGGATCCTATCAGCATCATCACCCTTGGACAGCAGAGTAATCACACCATAATTAATACTCCTCAAATCAATATTATGAGCAAAAAAATAATCAAACACAGCCATAACATCTGTTTTTATAATCGCCCAACAATGCTGATAGAATTCAATAGGAATCCCATCAGGACCAGCAGCTTTATTTTTCTCCATCTGATCAATAACCTCTTTAACCTCTTTCTCAGTAAAAGGCACCCCCATCTTTTCCCTATCCTCATCATTAAGCTTCTCCCAGTCCTGCCAATTGTCATCTGCAAGCCTAATAGAGAACCCACCAGCAGGACCAAACAAGGATTTATAATAACTAGTAGCATGCTGCAAGAGATCATGAGTCCCCTGAATCTCATTCTCCCCATCTTTCATTGAAAAGATCATTTTCTTTCTCCTCACCCCATTAGCAATCCTATGAAAATATTCAGTATTATTATCACCTCTAAGCAACCAATTGTCCCTCGATCTCTGCTGCCAAAATCTCTCCTCATTCTCATACACCTCTAGCAACTCCTTCTGAATAACTGCTTTTCTTTTAAGTTGTTCAGCAGTAAGCAAAATCAACTCCTCAATATTTTCAAGCTCCTGAAGCTCCTCCACCAACCTCTTCTTCCTTTTTTTATCCTCACCCCTTAAGTGAGCACCCCATCCTTTCAAATCATTTCTGACATTCTTAAGTTTTTTCTGCAGCCTATCAAGACTGTTCTTACCATTCACATGTTTTTTCCAAAGTTTTTCCACCCTGGTCAAAAAATCATCACACTGTAACCAACTTTTTTCAAATCTGAATTCCCTGCCACCTGTTTCCTGCCCTTCCATAGTATCCAGAATCAAAGGACTATGATCAGAAACTTCTCTAGACAACTTGTGCACTGTAGTAAGAGGAAACAACTTTTCCCATTCTTTACAAACTAAGATTCTATCCAACTTCTCCAAAGTCGGATTTTTCTGGTTGTTGGACCAAGTAAACTGCCCTCCAGACATGAGGATCTCCCTTAAGCCATAAGCATTAATAATCGAATTAAACATGTGCCCCCACCTATTCAAAGAATGACCCTTGTTTTTCTCAGAAGCACACCTAATCACATTAAAATCGCCACCCACCAACAAAGGAGTAGTTTGATCCTGACAAACCTCAGCTAATTCTAACAAAAACTCCTCTTTATTCTCCTCTTGATCAGCCCCATACACTATCACCAAATGCCACTGAATTTGTTTCAAAACATCAAACACCTTCATCTTAACATGAAATTTGCCCACAGACACATCAAGTTGAGTCAATTTAGAGGAACGTAGGCCCCCCAAAATGCCTCCAGACCTTCCCACAGAAGGCAGCCAACTCCAAGAGAATTGATTCATAGGATCAATCCTCCTGAAAAAAGCATCAGAATAGTCTTTCTTAATAGTTTCTTGTAAACCAATAAAATCCACCCTCTCCTGTCTCAGCAGATTGTTCAAATAAGCACTTGCACCCTTCTTCCCCACACCTCTAATATTCAAAATAACACCTATCATAATATAGATTTTCTCTCTCTTGTTCCAGTCACAACACCACTCACAGGGTGATAGTTGTGAACCTTCACAGCAGCAGCCTTTAACTTTCTCTCCCTCATAACAGAACCAGTTCTCAACTTTTTCTTTTGTTTCCTAGAAACCACAGGAGTAAATTCCTCCTCATCATTACTAGCATCCTTCTAGTCCAGAAACAAAACCTTCTCATTCAAATCAGCCTCACATTCATTCTCTACCTGTCTCCTATCCTGTAAACTATGTCTAGCAATTTCTAACTCTTTCAAAGAATTAATATGTTCCAAAGATATAGAAGAAGCATCTACCCCCATCTCCAACGCTCTATGCATAATGATATCATCATCCAAAGCAGCAAAAGAATTATGCAAAGTTAAGTTTGTACCTGATAAATCTCTAGGAGGTTGCTGAGCCAAATGCCCTTCAGCCATGTTTCTAGCACCACCTTGATCAGCCACCCTTGAACTTCTTCTTATACCTTGCTCTTCCACACTAGCCACCTGTTCAGATTGAGAACGCACACTTTCCTGAGTAGAACCATCAGGTTGAGACAGGTCAACAACCACCACTTCTTGGTCTTGATTGACAACCTCCATGTCTTGAGCACCCTCCATCACAGACCCCCCATCAATCCTTTTTTTTCCACTATCAGAGGAAGAACCAAAAGAAGTATCAGTAGATACACTATCATCTTTTGCCTGGGCACCCTCATCTTGTTCATCCCCCTCTTCCAGCAAATGGCCATACTGCTTCATAAGCTCATAATGTTTGTCACTGCTCCTATCTTTCAACAGACCCCTGATAAAATCATCAAACCTCTGAGGGCCAGGAACAATCTCAGTACTGGAATCTTTAACCACAATAGATGACAAGTTCTGTAAAACTTCCATGTGAACACCACCCAACCCAGCACCATCAGACATAGCTTCCTGAGCACCAACTTGCAGTCCCACATCAGCTGTTCTGGTTTGAGTACCTGTCCCACCACCACCACCATTATCACCTGCTATATTTTCTCTGATAACAATCCCCCTTGAACGACCATCACCTCCAGAGCTAGCCTAGATGTTAGCCATTTTAGTCCCAAAAGAAATCCCCCAGAATCCTCCTGCTCCACCACAACCTGTTTACCTTTGTCCAACCCGGCTTCACTAGTACCATCACCACCATGTTGACGACCCCCAGCACCCCCACCACTACCTGCACCAGGAAAAGTTCTTTGCCCACTATCAGCATCAGGCCTCCTATGCTCAGCTCCACCCTCATTCTCCTTATCCAGCCTATCATCACCATCCTGTCCATCAATCCCCATAGCAGAAGGCAAGGTGGACACATCATCAGGAGCAAAAATCTCCCTAGTGTATTTGAATTCATAAATTCCACCCTGCATCTCCCCCCTTTTGGTATTAGGAACCAGAGAAACATCCAGACAAGCAATCTTCACCCTTACATAGGCCAAGTTCCTCAAACTGTTCCTGTCCAGGGCCACAGGCTTGCCCACCAAAGAAGCAACATAGAAGACAGTTAATTTCTCCCTGTATTTCATAGGGATACCAACAATTCTAAACCAGGCCTCCTCCAACCAGTCAACAGGTTGAAGGTCCCCATTCCACTTAGATAATTGGATAACAGCATCAGGGATTGTTTTCATGAATATCTTCCCAAAGTGGAAATCATCAATGGATCTGGCAGAAGGAAATCTCATCAAAAATTCTACATCATTAATAGACCTAGCATTAAACCTCCATCCAGATCCCAAAGCATCAGCCCACATTTGAAATTCCTTCTCCAAATATTTTCTAGTAACATCACCTCTAACCACACTTATATGAGCATAATGCAGCTGCTCCATAGACTGAACATTTGATTCCACCACAGGAATAGAATGAAAACCCTGCTCAAAATCAGTACTGCCAAAGAAAAGAGGAACATACTCCCAAGGTTTCCTCTCTTGACAGACCAAAATGCTATGATCCTTCCCACAGTTATCACACACAACTTCCTCCTGAATCACATCTAGCAACTGCACATCACCAGGACCTCCAGCCACATTACCATATCTCGGCATACTCACTACTGGTGGTGGTACAGAGGACCCCACCAGAGTAGTAGCAACAGCATCAGACTGAGTAACTGACAAAATCGGAGACAAATTCACAGGGCGAGCCCCCAGCAGGCATATTAACAGAGGTAGACGCCGAAGTGTTCAAACCAGAAATAGATCGAGTCACAGGGACAGAAGTGTTCATCACAACCCTAGGGATATTAACCAGCTCAATTGTACGAGCAAAAACCGGCTCCCCTCTCCTAGGGTTCGAATCAGAATTACCTGATCTGCCTGGGAACAATGAAGCAGTGGCATCTGACCCAGATCCTTGCTGCATCTCCGGACGGTGACTCCAACGGCCCCGATTGCGAGCCTGCTCCGCTTCACGACGGCGAGCCTCCGACAGCGCCCTTTCCCGCGCCATGGCCTCCCTACGTTGATCCTCCAACCTGGCCTCAGTCTCCGCCTGCCTCAACTCATCCCTGTGCCTCGCATCCTGACGCCGTGCTTCCTCGCGACGCCGCTCCTGCTCGCGGATCCAGCCACTTTCCCTATGATCCTCTTCCAATCCCCTACGATCGACAGGGAAACGACCTTGTCCATACCCAGATCCGAATCTGCTCGCACAGGGACCAGATCGGACTGGAGGACGAGATGGGGAACCACTCCCACCGCGGAACCGCCGATCCATATCAGATTCCGCAGCCACAACCTAAGCAAACGATCTGCAATCCCCCGAAGCAACTCCGCTCCACTTCACCGGAGAAACAACACGCGGCGACGATGGGTGGAGAACTGGAGGCTCCCGGACGAACACCACACCACACACACCGCGAGATCTGGAAATGGCGAGAGGGGAAACGGCTCCCGATCTAGGGTTAGAGAAAACGCGATGTGGAGACAAAAATGACTGGAGATCATGCTCCTACGTACTAGTACCCCGCACCTCTCCTGGCAGGTGGCCCTCCTCCAACGATGCCCCACCGTCAGCGCCCGCAGCTCTCCTGAAACCACCGAGACGTATCACCCGGCACGTACGCGCATAGGGCGACGCACCGGCGACACCGCGAGGAACCGCCCCCTGCACCACCACCGTTGGACCCACGAGAACATGCCAACCCTCGTGTACCAGACGTGCCCCATACGAAATTTCCACCAACGAACACCAACTCGCCAGGATCTGCCCCGAGACATCACGTAGCGACACCTGTCCCGAAATCTCCCTCGAGATCAGGCCCCGTCGGCAAGGACTGATCAAAGCCCCAGCCACCTCTCTGATTATGGCTCTCCAACTCCCGATCAAACCACGTTGATCACCGGAAGAAACCGCCGCCGTGGAAGTAGGAAGGAAAGGAGAGGAGGAGAGAGAAGCCATCTACCCATTTGCAGTTTATTTAACTTAAACAAGTAAGGTCCTATTTTTAGTAGGTAGAGATTTTTTTGATCCTTTTGATATAATATAAGTATTTTTTATAAATTTTATAGAAATACATATATATTTAGATTTTTTTAATATTTATAAATGCTTGTTTGTATTTCCCTAAATTTAAGCATTTCCATTCTATTTATTTTACAACTGAGGCTGGCCTGTGGTCAGCCCTGTACAACTCAAAGGCCCACAGGACCCAATTACACAACATACTAGGCTCGGGGTCAACACTGACCTCGGCTCACTCCTCTCTCTCTCGCAAAAAACACACATGCACGATTCTCACCCCTCTCGTTCCTCTCTGGTTCCAGTTGTCGTCACCGTCCGTCGATTCCGGCTATTAATACGTCGTAAATGTATCTATAATTTTTGATGTTCCATGCTTGTTTAGTATCAACTTTGATATGCTTTGTCTACACTTTGTGGTATTTTTATAAATTTTATGGGACTAACCTATTAACATGATGCCACAGTCTAGTTGTCTGTTTTCTGCTGTTTTTGGTTTCAGCAAAGCTAGTAAGGAAATATTCTCGGAATTGGATGGGACAAAAGCCAAAGTCAATATTTTACTGGAACGAACACAAATACCAAAGGGAAATTGAAGGAGGGCCACGAGGCCACCACACCCTAGGGTGGAGCGCGCCCCCTAGGGCGTCGCCACCTGGTGTGGGTATCTCAGGTGCCCCCTGCCTTGCCTCTTCATCTATAAAAGCCCCCCGATGCAGAAACCCTAAGCACCCGATCAGATCTCCACGAAACAGTCCGGAGCCGCCACCACCATCATCCCTAGATCGAGGGGGGATCTGAAGCTCTTCCCTGCACCCTGCTGGAGGGGAGAGATCATCCTGGAGGCCTTCTTCATCACCCTGCCAGCCTCCGGTATGATGCGCCAGTAGTTCACCCTCGGACTATGGGTCCATACGATAGCTATATGGTTGTTTCTCCTCCATTGTGCTATCATGTTTAGATCTTGTGAGCTCCGTTCATGATCAAGATCATCTATTTGTAATCATGCATGTTGTGTTTGCGGGGATCCGATGGATATTTAGATACTATGGCAGATTGATTATTGATTCTATCATGTCTTATTGATTATTGATTCTATCATGTCTGTGTTGTTTGTGATCTTGCATGCTCTCTGTTGCTAGTAGCTATCTTGGCCAAGTAGATGCTAGTGACTCCAAGAGGGAGTATTTATGCTCGATAGTGGGTTCATGCCTCTAGTAGTCTAGGGAAGTGACAGGAATCTCTAAGGTTATAGATGTGTTGTTGACACTAGGGAGAAAACAACAATCTTTTGTTCATGGAACAATTGTATTGTTTACTTTACACACATTGCTTAATGCAGTTATCCGTTGCTTGCAACTTAATACTGTAGGCGGTTCTGATGATAACCTAAAGGTGGATTATTAGTCATAGATGCAGTTGGATGGCGGTCTATGTATATTGTTGTAATGCCCAATAAAATCTCATAAAAATCATGAAGTCTAGTATTTGCATTGTTATGCCTTGCTTAGTCCTATCAATTGTCCCGCTGTAATTTGTTCACCCAACATGTTATGGTATTTATCTTAAGGAGAACACCTCTAGTGAACTGTGGACCCCGGTCCAATCTTTACCATTGTTACATCATCTACTGTTACCGTTTACTTTCTACAAGGAACCATTACCTTGCACACTATACGTTTAATCCTTTGTTTTCAGCAAACCAGTGAGATTGACAACCTCAGTATAAGTTGTGGCAAAGTCTTGAGTTTGTGTTGTGCAAGATTCCAAGTTGCTAGCAACACCTTGGAGTTGTTTCCTTGCTCCTACTGGTTCAATAACCTTGGATTCATAACTGAGGGAAAATTTGCCGATGTGCTCATCATACCTTCCTCTTGGGGTCTCCCAACGAAGCTCTACAACTGAACCACGTCAAGATATTTTCTGGCGCCGTTGCCGGGGAGTTAAGGACAACCTTACAAGGGGAGTCTTTCACAACCATTCTCTTTAATTTGTTTTTGTTTTTCTTAGTTTGTTTTGCTTTGTTTTTCTTGCTTCTTTCTTTCAAAAATCACAAAAAATTACTTTTGTTTGGTTTGCTTTTTCCTATCAAAAACACAAAAAAATTAGTTCCTACTTTAGTTGCTATCATGTCTAGTGTTGCTCCAATCACTATGTAACCTATGGAAATGATCTTTACTTTAAAACATGGAAGTGAAGAGAGTTTCAAAGAAGCTTGGTCTAGAATTTCTGATTCACATGGAAAAAGAGCCTAAAATGACTCTAGGCTTAGTTATTAGCAGTTTCTACCATGGTTTTACTCTTTGTTATAGATATGCTTCGGATGCTGTAGCTGGAAGAGATTTTATCCAATGTAAATCGGATGAAGGTTTGAATGCCATAAAGAAGTTGATTAAAATTTATAATTTTCCTAGCAAATCTGATTCTTCCTTTATAAACATCTATGCTAGGTTGGACACTCTTGAGACCAGTATAGCTAGTTTAAAAGATTGCTATAACATGCTTAGAGAGCATCATGATTATGTTCTAATAAATTCTAAGCCTTCAAAATGGTTTCCTACAATAAAAAATGCTATAAACAATGAAATGTTTGATGCTCGTTGTGATATCATGTCTGAATTTTGTCTTATGCCTAAAGATATCTATGAATCTTTGAATCTTTGGGGACTTTCTGAAGGAGGAGAAGAAATATCTGTTACCAATAATGCAACTATATTACCCATTGGAATAGCTAAAGGAGTGTTTACAAAGATATTAGGGAAAGTGGTGTCTACTGATTATCTTGTTATTGAATGTGTAGGAAAAGGACAAATTACACTTGGAAGATCCCTACTGAAACTCCTTGGAGAATAATAAACATGGGAAAAGGCATTATGCATTTTTCTACTCCAACCAGCAATCATACATTCCCTCAAGATAAGAGTAAAGGTAAGAAAGGTAGGGGCAAGAAATTTGATGTTAATGCTTCTTCATTTGAAAATACTTTCGTTAGTTCAACACTTTTCGATTTGAGCAACAGAAGGTCTTCGAAAAAATCGGTTTTTACCTGCTGGTCTGTTTTGACAGATTTCTGCCTTTATTTGCATTTGCCTCTTATAGATTTCTTTTTGAGTTCTCTTTGGTAAATTGAGATTTTTACAAGAATTGCTACAATAGCTTTTGTTTTTAATGAAAGTTTCAATGTGTTGAAACTAAACCCAAAGGTTTATTATCTTGAATGCACTAATGTTGCTAATGAAGATTGTGTGAAGTTTTGTATGAATGAATTTTTCAAGTGTAGGGGAATAATGATATAATGAGATGAAGAATGGACAAAAGCTCAAGTTTGGGGATACTAACCCAGGTTACCCCAATAAACATTCAACATGTACAAGCGTCAAAGCTTGGGGATTCCCAAGGCATCCCCTTCTTCATCAATAAAAATCTCAGGTCTCTTTCTACACACTTCGTTTTTATTGTTTCATGCACTGTTGTGTTGTTCTTGGAGCATCTTAGTTTTCGTTTTTGGTTTTCGTTTGCTTAGTTTTCTTGCATAAATTAGTTTGACCCCCGCTTTTGCTGTGTTGTTTCAAATAAGTTGATTGGTGTTGGAAAAGTGTAGAAAGTTTCATGCTTATAGTGATACAAAAGGGAGCTTGTTTTGACTGTGACTTAGACTTTATCATGTCATGCTAGATGTTGGTTCGACCTTATTCTTAGTGATTATTGCTATAGCATGACTTTTTCCAAACAATTGAGATTGCTTAATGTGCCTTGAAAGAATCATGTGTTGTTTTAGCACACAAAAGCATAATATTGTGGTATTCTCCTTTGATGCTTTGTTTGGGTTGACTTGGCACATGCTTACACCATGTTATGACTATGAACCAGTCACCTTAGCCTCTATTTATTTTTTGACTAGTGGTACCACTTTATGCTTTGATTAATAATGTTTTGTCGCTCTGCATGATTATGACCATTATTACTCTCTTAGTTGGTCGCTCCCAGTATTTTGCTAGCCTCCACTTGTATTTAGTAAGCTATACTCATGCATTCAACTCCCAAGAAACCAAGTTATTCCAAAGAGTCCACTATAAATTCCTATGCATGTGTGTTAGACCATTCCAAGTATATTCTTGTTTTATCTATCTTCCAAATTAAACTCGTTATGTGAAAATTAGTGATTAAATCTCTCACAAACTTGATGGCACACTTTATTTTTCTTGCCCCTAATAAACTTGAACCATTGTGTCATCTATGTTGTATATGCTTGCACTTATAAGTTGGGAATTAGCAGAACCATGCTGTCACGGGGAACGCTTTCAACACCTGTAAATATCTACCTAGTTCATATCATGCTCTTTTGTTTATGGATGTTGGCGGTGTGAAATAAAAGGGGAGCATGTAAGTCCACGGAGTTATGTATATGTGTTAGAGAAACACCTGGGCCGCTAGCCTAATGCATGCCTAATCATGGTGGAAACTTGCAGCATCATCATAGTGAGCAATCCATGAAGCATCCTCAGAAAAAATATACAGAAAAAAAGAGAGAAAAAAATGCACCATGCTCATGGTAAATAAAAGGATTGCTGAGATGCTCACTGTCTGTTGCCTTGTCATTTTGATATGGGATAGCTCCTATGTCATGGGGAAAGGGGTACCCCGTTGGCGGTTCTCTATGATACACATATACTTACAATGACAAGAACTTACCGGTAAATAAAATTGAGTAGCATGAGGAACGACCCTCGTACTCAAGGGACATGAGATTGCCAACTTATGATTTGTCAAGCATATACTCCATACTTTGCTCAATTTAACCTTAATCACTTCAAGATGCTTATGATAGGGGCAATGAGAGCTAAAATCTAACAAGTACCATAATTTTTGGAAGCTCTTTATGAAACTTGAAATCCCTGCTTCCCATGAAGGGCCTTTCTTCCTACTTTTATATTTAGTCTCCACCTTCTATCCTTAGACACCAATTAAGAGAGCATAGTTGTCATTCTTAGTTCTATGTGCATTGTCCCAAAACTTATTGATTGATTCCTAATGTTGATATTGCTTGTTCTTGAACTATTTGTATCTAGTCACCCTTATGAACTTTTAAGGTGTCCTATGCATTTCTGTTTTGCTACTCCATGAAGGACAAGCTGAATACCACTATACTATGTTTTCTATATGTGAAACAAACAAACATCTTTTTAATGCATTGTTATTCATGATCTTTGTTTGTAACCTTTCATGTTGCAACATAGTTACTATTTCTTATTGTTAGAACTTCATCTTTCATGCTCATGTTTAGAGTACTTTGATCCTAGCTTTCAATGCTTTGCAAATGGTTTGATCAAAATTGTGATGGTGCATGTCACCTCAAAAATTATTCTTTTTATCACTTACCTACTCGAGGACGAGCAAGAGTTAAGCTTGGGGATGCTTGATACGTTGTAAACGTATCTATAATTTTTGATGTTCCATGCTTGTTTAGTATTAATTTTGCTATGCTTTGTCTACACTTTGAGGTATTTTTATACATTTTCTAGGACTAACCTATTAACAAGATGCCATAGTGCCAGTTGCCTGTTTTCTGTTGTTTTTTGGTTTCAGAAAATCTAGTAAGGAAATATTCCCGTAATTGGACGAGACAAAAGCTAAAGTCAATATTTTACCGGAATGAACACAAAGACCGAAGGGGAACCGAAGAAGGTCCACGAGGCCACCACACCCTATGGTGGCACGAGCCCCCCTAGGGTACGTCGCCACCTGGTGTGGGCGCCGCGGGTGCCCCCTGCCTCGCCTCTTCGCCTATAAAAGCCCCGCAATGCAGAAACCCTAAGCACCCGATTAGATCACCACGGAACAGTCCGTAGCCGCCACCATCGTCCCTAGAATAGGGGGATCTGAAGCTCTTCCTGGCACCCTTCGTGAGGGGAGAGATCATCCCGGAGGCCTTCTTCATCACCATGCCAGCCTCTAGTATGATGCGTGAGTAGTTCACCCTTGCACTATGGGTCCATACAGTAGCTAGATGGTTGTTTCTCCTCCTTTGTTCTATCATGTTTAGATCTTGTGAGCTCCATTCATGATCAAGATCATCTATTTGTAATCATGCATGTTGTGTTTACGGGGATCCGATGGATATTGAGATACTATGTCAGATTGGTTATTGATTCTATCATGTCTTATTGATTATTGATTCTATCATGTCTGTGTTGTTTGTGATCTTGCATGCTCTCTGTTGCTAGTAGCTGTCTTGGCCAAGTAGGTGCTAGTGACTCCAAGAGGGATTATTTATGCTCGATAGTGGGTTCATGTCTCTAGTAATCTGGGGAAGTGACAGGAATCTCTAAGGTTGTAGATGTGCTATTGCCACTAGGGAGAAATCAACAATCTTTTGTTCATGGAAAAATTGTATTGTTTACTTTACACACATTGCTTAATGCAGTTATCCGTTGCTTGCAACTTAATACTGGAGGGGGGTCGAATGATAACCTGATGGTGGATTATTAGTCATAGATGCAGTTCGATGGCGGTCTATGTGTATTGTTGTAGTGCCCAATCAAATCTCATAGGAAGCATGAAGTCTAGTATTTTCATTGTTATGCCTTGCTCAGTCTTGTCAATTGCCCCACTGTAATTTGTTCACCCAGCATGTTATGTTATTTTTCTTAAGGAGAACACCTCTAGTGAACTGTGGACCCCGGTCCAATCTTTACCATTGTTACATCATCTACTGTTACCGTTTACTTTCTACAAGGAACCATTACCTTGCACACTATACGTTTAATCCTTTGTTTTCAGCAAACCAGTGAGATTGACAACCTCAGTATAAGTTGTGGCAAAGTCTTGAGTTTGTGTTGTGCAGGATTCCAAGTTGCTAGCAACACCTTGGAGTTGTTTCCTTGCTCCTACTGGTTCAATAACCTTGGATTCATAACTGAGGGAAAATTTGCCGATGTGCTCATCATACCTTCCTCTTGGGGTCTCCCAACGAAGCTCTACAACTGAACCACGTCAAGATATTTTCTGGCGCCGTTGCCGGGGAGTTAAGGACAGCCTTACAAGGGGAGTCTTTCACAACCATTCTCTTTAATTTGTTTTTGTTTTTCTTAGTTTGTTTTGCTTTGTTTTTCTTGCTTCTTTCTTTCAAAAATCACAAAAAATTACTTTTGTTTGGTTTGCTTTTTCCTATCAAAAACACAAAAAAATTAGTTCCTACTTTAGTTGCTATCATGTCTAGTGTTGCTCCAATCACTATGTAACCTGTGGAAATGATCTTTACTTTAAAACATGGAAGTGAAGAGAGTTTCAAAGAAGCTTGGTCTAGAATTTCTGATTCACATGGAAAAAGAGCCTAAAATGACTCTAGGCTTAGTTATTAGCAGTTTCTACCATGGTTTTGCTCTTTGTTATAGATATGCTTTGGATGCTGTAGCTGGAAGAGATTTTATCCAATGTAAATCGGATGAAGGTTTAATCCTTTGTTTTCAGCAAACCAGTGAGATTGACAACCTCACTATAAGTTGGGGTAAAGTCTTGAGTTTGTGTTGTGAATGATTCCAAGTTGCTAGCAACACCTTGGAGTTGTTTCTTTGCTCCTACTGGTTCGATAACCTTGGTTTCATAATTGAGGGAAAATTTGTCGTTGTGCTCATCATACCTTCCTCTTGGGGTCTCCCAACGAAGCTCTACAACTGAGTCGTGTCAGCTATACCAACCGTTGTGGTCGCTGCTGTTGGTCGTGTAAGCTCTGCCACTCCAAGGCCTACTTACTCACCCCAATCGATTTGCTTCTTAAGATCTATAGAGAAACTTCCCCTTTGATTACCCTGGCTAGGGTTCGAGGCGGTGGCGTCGCTGTTGCCGCCGCTGGTCGTGACTGGGTGCAGGTGCAGCACCTGGTGCCCCTGTGTTGCCGTGCCATGGTCTCTTCCTTCGACCGCCACCGTCTACCTCACCACCAACATTGGCTACTTCTTCGGCGAGCCATTTTCTCCTCAGGTATGTGTTTTTCTCCCCTCTTTTACCCTCTTCTCGCTCTAAAGCTTTCTCAGGACCTCATGACTGACCATGTGCAGGAAATAAGAATTGTTTCTGGGCCTATACTATGATTTCTAATTCCATTTAAAACTGGATTGAACCTGGTCAATTTCTATGCTCCATGTAGTATTTTATTTGACTACAGCCTCATATAAAAGTATATTTGCTAGGCGATTGAGCATTGAGTTCTTTATTCAGTATTGACCTAAGTATATGCTGCTAGTATAGTAGAAAGAAATTAATGATGAAATGATTCCTAAGATTTTGAGGAAAATGATTAATTGATTATAGCTACTTTCTTGGGAACATTTGCTTGGTAACTTCCTTTGGTTAATGTCCAACTGCTGTCAGTAAGACAGAGGATACATGATTCTTAGTTGTTTGTGACTAGAAAAATGATGATTTTATGTTGTAGGATTGTTTTGATGTGGATCCTAAGTGACCCCAAATGATCTCCTAGAATTTATCTAGTTGCAGAATAGTTTGGATCTAGTTGCTAGTTTACTTATTCAAAGCTTTAATGGATACTACTAACTTATAAATCATGTACGTACATGATCTTGGGTAGATTACTGTTGGTTTGTTTCCTATGCTTACCTTAATTGGTATTGGACTGAATATTGGCTTAGTAAACTGCTTATTGGACTTGTTTCTGTCAATATTGACAGTGAACAAGTTTGAGGTGATTCCTATTTTTGATTTTCTTGGAAAAATGGCTTGGATTGGTCTAGTCCCTATTAACACTACCAGTGAGAACTAGATATGAATCTTGATTCCTATAATCTTTACTAGGAAAATGATATGACTGTTTTTAGAAGATTTTCTTTATGATGTCTCTTGGAATTTCTTCTATCAACATGGCAATGGAATTCAAATGTTTCCTGGTTATGAAACTAGGGAAATGATTTATTTAACCTCATTTGCTTACTAGCAGCAAACTAGCTGTTCTTGTAATGGGTAGTAGCTCATGTGCTACATATAGTGAAGCCTGCACCCTTATTTATATGACTGAGATACTAGCAGATTCCTATTAATAATTCCTGAACATAGTATTTAGGGATATGATTAACTGTTGGATAAACAGTCATTGAGTGTTTCACATACCCTTGATTCCTAAAGTTTGGATTAGGAAGATGACAGAATTCTATCCTAATGTAGGGATTGTTCATCTTTGCAAACATAGCTCTTGTGGTGGAATATACCACTGTGGTGCCTTCATAAGGATGTGTGCATAGTGGTGACCATGGAACAACAAGATCTGTGGTTGAGCATCCTTGGACTTGATATTACCACTTGTCAATGATGCCAAGGCTGAGACTTATCTTCTTAGTTTGTGGCTTATTTAATCTGTTGGATCCCTTTTGGATAAGCTTGAACTTGTTCTTCTTGCAATTTAGTGATGTCTGCTATTTTCTAGTTCCATCATAGTGGTGCCTCTCTAGAGTGTGCACAGTGGTCATACTAGGGTAGCATGATTTGCTGCTATAGATTATTTGAGAATACCTAAGGCCTGTGATTCATAGGCTGAGGCATATCTTTATAAAATAACAATAGATACCACTCTTTGTGTCAAGAAACATAAACTCTATGATGATACTAGCATACCACTTGTATGCAGATTGAGAGCACCTCCCAACCACAAAAATATACCCTTACTAAGTCCGATAAGAATAGATGGTAAGCAATCTATTTAATGATCTACCCGTGGTTGCTGAGTAGACCAATAGCTTGTAATCGAGGCTGGTGATGATCTTGTGGTGATTTTGATATTGCTTTAGATCATCTTCGGTAACTTGCTCTTGTGACCTATCACTCCTAGCTCCAGCTCCTCTTGGCTGTTGCATGATTTTATCATTCTGGCTCTTGTCTTGGTTCTCTTCTTCTTATCCTTAAGTAAGTATGTAACTGTGTAATGCTTGGTATCTGTTGAGTATGCTTTGGTGGTAACCTAAGAAGAACTAGTGATGTTCTTGATATACTAGAAATAGTGTTCTTTACACACTTTTACTATTGAGACAGAGAGAAGTGTGGTTTTAGTTGGAATGGTTGGATATGTGAGAAAAGTTCCTGGAAGTCCCCTACTTATACCTTTGCACTGCTGTACTAGTCGTTGTGGTGGTGAAAACACATGCCATGTATGTTTTGTGTGAGCTACTTTCCTGCTTCATCCAGCATGTAGATGAGATCAAGTAAAACTATATCTTTTGCTTGGTATTACTGCTTTGCCTTTTACCTTTTACTAGATTGGGAAACTTGCCCAGTTATTATCAATTATGTTGGAATGAGACAACTAGATAAGAACAAATGCTCTATTTGTGAAACTTTCCCCTTATTCCTTTCTAGCTAAATGATGACTATCAACAGTGCATTTCACTATTAAGACTAAGAGCACTAAACCAAACTAACCCCCTTTATTACTTGTTTTCCATTCTTTTGTTTTTGTAGGTATCAGGATCAACAAGAAGATTCATACTATTATAAGCTCTATACTGTAGATAGGAAAGTAGTATATGACTTTCTATTTTCTTTAACATTTTATTGTAAAGAACAATGTAACCTAGTATTATCTAATAAAGATATTCCTTAACATTTATTGGATTCTTTCTTTTAGTTTGCTCCATTTCTAGATTGTAATATTCAATAATTGGTATAAGGTATTCTTTGAAAATATAGTTACTTGTATTATTAAGTATAATTCATGTTATAATCTTCTTTATTGCACTAGTAGTTTGTACCATTTAATAATTGTTTTAAATCTTTCATATTTGTAAAGTTTCATTCTTGTAGATTATTTCTTTATTGTAATATTATATTTGCGTATAAATATTTTTAAAGACAATGGAATACTATTATAAAATTAAATTTCCTTCCTTTTGTGATTTAGGTGTACTAAATATTTATATCTTATTTGTAAATAATAATTCAATTTCAATTTTTTATTGTGATTCATTTATTCACTTATAATTCAATTTCAAATTTCTTTTGAATTCAAATATATTATTTGAATCTTCAAATTTGAATTGCTTCCACCCTAATGCAAATGATTCAACCAAGTTCATGTCAAAATCCTGTGCACTAGCCTTGACATTTCCATCAGAACAACAGAGATCTCAGCTCTTTTAGTTTTGCACTGAAATTCTCCGGATTTTCTTATGCATGAATGAAATGCACACACATGTGTCCTCTATATTTCTAGGTGCTAATACTAGGATGTTACAGTCCCTCCCACTTAATCTCAACTTTGTCCCCGAAGTTTGTACTCTCTTACGTTTCAGAAGATAGGACTGACCTCTTTAGACTATAGTGGCTCTCCAAATCCATAATGAAGACAATTGATATATCTTCATTCAAACTTTTCCTTGAATCTACTTTTGATTTGGAATGACCAACTGCTAATCCCATTTGATACATAGATTTCTTTTGAATCCAACACTCTTGCTCTGATTAGGTCCTTTCGAGTGTCTATGATTAGGACATCTATTCGAGAAGTGTCTGGGTTTTTAGAAAGTCTCACTAGAGTAAGATTTTGGTTTAGAGTTTGACCAGCTATAACCTTGGATCTAATATTTCCCTATTTATGGTATACTTAGACCTTATGGCTTAGTTACTAAGAATATTTTGGAAGTCATTTAGTCCAACCAATCATAGCTTCCTATTTCTTACTACATGTTTGTTTTGGTACTCTATATCCAAAATTAAGAGTATTTTTATTCTTGTTTACCTTCTATTTGGGTTCTTAAGGCTAAACTACCTTATATTTATCGAGCTTTTAATCTTATCAAGATTCCTTAGTTTCTTTAACAATCTTCTTTATTACTTCCCCAACTTCCTTTTGTTGCTAAGATGAAGGTCTTCCTCTTACTATATTTAGGTATAAATCTCGATTTGCACTTTGTCATAATCTCGGGGTTCCTATTAACCTTATGAAAATAAAGTCTAGCTGAATTATAGTTTAGGGTTTCTCCAAATATTGAACCTCGATACTTCTTCATTGTTCACTCTCCCCCTTAGGGTTTTCTAACACCTTCCAATTCCTGATATACCGCCATTTAGTTTCTATGGTTCAGACATTGGTCTATTTGCAAGCCCAGCTTCGCGGAGTGTTTTGGAAGACGATTGCTTTAATTTCATACTTATTTAGATCTTATTTAACTTAGGCCAAGTTTTATGCTCTTTATGGCATAATAAGATGATCTGGTTAACTAAATTAACCAAATACAAAATGCGGACCAACCTATGGTGTATGGATTACCCTACAGTTTTTCGACGTACTACTTGCATTCTCTCTGAATTGTTAGAGATTGAATACCACTTTGGTTCCAAGACTAATTATTTGCACCTATTCATGATACTTCCATGATTGAGTCATTACTGCTTCATCAACTTCTTAGCAACATCACCTACTTTGGGTTAACTTAAGTTCATCACTTATTGTTGCTCCATAGATTTTCTACACTAATCTTCCATAATATTGCTGACTAATAATGATCTATACTTGATCCATCCTTCAAATTGTGTTGATACTCCTTATACGTGGCTTCATTCTTAATGTAAGTCTTCATCTTGATCTTTGGAACTCGTCACTCCCTTACACGAATTCCCTTTTCTATCTAGTTCTATAACATCAAGTAATAACTTGATAATGCAACATGCATTTGCACACCAAGTCAAATTTCATGTACAAATCTAGTCAATCAAGAGGATCCAAGAAAAACCAAGAAATCCAAATGTGGTACATATAACACACATTATTCTAATCCCATAATATAGTAGTTGATTATAACATCTCTAGAATTTAGGCTTAATTGTATAGTATATGACACCTCCTAGTATCTGTTTACATTCTAATACTTAGCACTTAGGTTTCAACCTACTATTTGTCTCAATATTTACCCAAACCGCACTTTTGCAAGTGAATAATTTTGAGCAAAGTAGTATCAAATTGGTTTTAACTAACTCATTACCTCCTTTTTGGGACTATTAATGACCACTGACCTTCAATTTTCATGGTAAACTATCCTCACAAGATCTCTTTAAATGGCTAACCAAATATTGTTTACTACCTTAAACCAAAGATTATTGAACACTGGTGACATCTATGTCTCCTATCATAGTTCTATTCTATTCTTTTCTTACTTGTACTTCAATATAGTTTACTAAGTACTCGACATATTTATTCTTATATCATGATTTCAGAGCTAATCTCACCACGACCTTGTTATGTTTTACCCATTCATTATGATTTAAGACCTAATCTTACCATGATGAATCTACTTGTCATGTTGCTATTATTGATTCTTGTCATAATCTACTCCATCACATAGAATTCTCAAGTGTATCCCACATGATTTACTACCCATGACATCCATACATGCTATACTGATCTTCATTATATTGCCTACCTAACATGGATTCTATTGATAGACTTCACCTTTTATATGACTTCAATTGATATCCTAAACTTTATTCAACTCTATGCGACCAATTATATTTCTTAAGGTATCTTTGTGAATTATATCTCCTTTAGAAGACACTAAATATCACTTTAGTGAGAGAAGATATATAACTACTCCTAAGAAAGATACCTAAATACATCCTTCTTAAGGGTGACAAGGTTATCCTCAAGTGGATACTCATCACAATTCATAAGAATATTTGGTTTAGATAAGATGGCTTCCTATAGTTACTATCCAACCTACAGATCTCCTAGAAGGGTTTTAATCCTAAGGTCAACGCACATGCTCTGATACCAGCTGTGGTGACCCAACATAACACTGCATGATGTAGTTTACTATAGTAGTTAACATAACACCAATGAAACACCGTTCACTAGTATTACATCCCTCAGAGTGGTACAACAGAAACACAACAGGTCCAAGACATAATTATAGGTTACAACTCGACTCTTTACAAAAGATCCAGAGAACACTCTAGGTTAAAGAGAGATAAAGAAACTTCTTATAAGGAAGAACCAGAATTATCAACTCATAACTATCATGCTAATGAGATTAGAATCTAACTATTTGGCTTGCATTGCTGCTATTGCACTACTGTACAGAAGTAGGTTCTATGGCTAGATAGTATACTCCTATGTAATCAACAACTTCGTCTTCACTTTAGTTAATGTATATGTTGACTTCCTTGACTTCATTGAAGAACTTCAGCTTTTGGTGATGATTCCCTTGATCATAAGTTGATGCAGACGTCGTCTGTATTGGCTTCAGAATCTAGCAAGGGTTAAGAAGATATGTTGACTATGAGCATACTCAGCAAGTTCACTAAAAAGGAGTGTTTGATGTACTAGCTACATCCACAGACTGTAGGTTATAGGCTATGAATGTTTTCGAAAAAGTTCTTCACAAGTTGCTATTATTCTGAAAAGCTATGTCCATCAGCCTTCATAAGTTTACCAGGACTTTCATGGAGTTCCTTTCCTTCCGCGTTCATAGCTTCTTCCTAAAACAGGGAGTAACAAGTTATAGTTCTTACACTCTGTAGAGGTGCGTTACTTTACCCATGAGAGATCTTAGCTTTGTTGCACATCCGAGCAGCCAACCCATTCATACTTTGTTGGTATGAGGCTCAGACTAAGATCCAAGCCAATCATTGCCCTTCTCCATGACCCCACATGGAACACGACTCCCCAATCAGGAATACCTCCATTAACCCCCATATAGGCAGATATAACCCTGGAAACCCCTTGGAGACTCTAGTGAGCAGATCATGTCCCTGCCAACCCACATCGAAGTGGAAGATCAACCTCCGACAATCCCTCATGGATAATCTAGACACCAATATCGCGGGGACATAAGGGTTCCCACCCATGCTGAGTCCTCGTAGGGAATCTACAGCTTCACGATAAGGTCATCCATTCATGTCAAAGGAAGAAGATCTAGCTGACTTCTCCTTCCCATTCCAAATCTCATGGTTAATGTGTGATATATGGTGCAAGAATCACTGGCGACATTGGTTGTTAAGTCCTAGATAATATGTTCCTTTACCACTATAACTTTCATAGTAGGTTATTAACTCTTGGTAAATAACCCATAATCATATTATTATGGAAATAGTGTTTTCTGACCATTTTTAAATGCAAGTGATGACTACACTAGATTTTCAAAATATTTTATAGAAAATAACCAAAGGACAT
Organism: Avena sativa; assembly: GCA_916181665.1. Taxonomy (NCBI): domain Eukaryota; kingdom Viridiplantae; phylum Streptophyta; class Magnoliopsida; order Poales; family Poaceae; genus Avena; species Avena sativa. The sequence continues at coordinate 255,281,265 of OV702299.1, forward strand.
GAGCAAGTGTGAACTTGCCTTTTGTGAGATTATGCACTCATGATCTTCGAGACAATAGAAGATCCAATATCTGAAAACAACATCATTGGTCCGGTAAGGACTAATGTTTAAAGAACCAAGATGCTATTATGCATAAGTAATGTAATGCATTTTATAAACCTCGAGGTAATTCCCCAATAACATGAATGAGTTAAATTTAGGTGGTGCTATTAAGATATGGTTATTTTCAAGTTTACTTCCCAAGAAATTATATCTTTAAAGCATTTGGGAGTTTATCATGCAAAATAGATACATGAAGTATAATAACATTCTAAGATTGAGGTGAATCTCTATCTGGCAATTAGAATGAGAGTTAATGTGTTAAGTTGTTAAGTGTTGAAGAACTTATTATGAGATTGTTGTTTGAAGTGGCAAAATGAATAACATTTGAAGAAATTAGTGATTAGGTTAGGTTAATCGATCTTGAAGGTTACTAGGGTTTACATTAGGGTTTTTGATGGTTACAAATGATGTGAAGTTATTATGTTTTAATTGGTTGTGTAAGTGACCAAAGTTAACTATAAAAACATGAATAAACTTCAAATAAGATGTTTATGATTGTTTAGACCAAAGTTAACTATAAAAATAGAAGTGAATCTTAAGGTGGAGTGAGTTTAGAACATTATCAAGTTTTAGGGTTTTGACAGATATAACTATGGATGTGGGACCATTCACTTTCAATTTAAGTGAAACATGAGTTTAATCCCACATAACTTATTAATGGGCGCACAATTGGATGATCTTAGTAATTTGTTAGGATTTGAAGTCATGTGAATAATTATTAGGAGATCAAGAATATTCACCATATTATATATGGGAAACTCACAATATTTATTTATAAGGGGTTTAATTTGAATTTAATATTTTAAAAGAGTATTTAAAGTTAAGACTTATACTTAAGCTTGATTATGAATTCAAGTTATGGTTTTGGAATTAGTACTTAGATATATAGTATTTAAGGTTTTATATACAATTGTGATTATTTCATATTTATGAAATGCTTTTAAAGAATTTATAAAATAGGTAATAGATAAGGATTTATTACTTTAAAATCTTAAAAACATTTCTAATAATATATTAAATATCATTCTAGTGTAATATATTTATTAAATATCTTAAAAATGGTTTTTATTTATTTTTAATTGTTATTCTTATATTTATAAAATTTCATAACAGATCAAATGTCTTTGAATACTTACTTCAAATTTTATTTATAAAAGAATTAAGTTAGTATTTTTATAAAATAGTAGATTTTTTTATACACAATTATTGATTTTTAGGACATTTACTTATTTTTATGAAATTTCACTTAGTATTTAATAGTGTTAATATTTATTTGCATTTTGTTTAACTTAAACAAGTAAGGTTATATTTTTATTAGGTAGAGATTATTTTTGTGATACTTTAGATAATATTATGTATTTTTTATGAATTTTATAGAAATACATATATATTTTTAGATTTTTTTCAATATTTATAAAGGCCTTTTTGTATTTCCCTAAATTTAAGCATTTCCATTCTATTTATTTTATAACTGGGCCTGGCCTATGGTTATCCCAGTCGAACTCAAAGGCCCACGAGGCCCCATTACATGCCTACTAGGCTCAGGGTCAGCACTGACCCCGACCCACTCCTCTCTCTCGCACAAACGCACGCACGCACAATTCTCGCCCCTCTCGTTTCTCTCTGGTTCTAGTTGCCGTCGCCTTCCGTCAATTCCGGCTATACCGACCATTGTGGTCGCTGCTCTTGGTCATCGCAGCTCCGCCACTCCAAGGCCTTCTTCCTCGCCCACTCGATTTACTTCTTAAGCTCTATAGATCAACTTCCCCTTTGATTACCCTGGCTAGGGTTTGAGGCGGTGGCGTAGTTGTTGCCACCGCTGGTCGTGGATGGGTGCAGGTGCAGCACCTGGTGCCCCTATGCCGTTGTGCTGTGGTCTCTTCCTTCAACCACCACTGTCTGCCTCACCACCAACATTGGCTACCTCTTTGGCGAGCCATTCTCGCCTCAGGTAGGTATTTTTCTTACCTCTGTTGCTCTCTTCTCGCTCTAAAGCTTCTCAGCACCTCATGACTGACCATGTTTAGGAAATAAGAATTGTTTCTGGGCCTATACTAGGATTTCTAATTCCATCTAAAACTGGATTGAACCTGGTAAATTTCTATGCTCCCTGTAGTATTTATTTGACTACAACCTCATATAAAAGTATATTTGCTAGGCGATTGAGCATTGAGTTCTTTATTTAGTATGGACCTAAGTATATGCTTCTAGTATAGTAGAAAAAAAATTAATGATGAAATGATTCCTAAGATTTCTAGGAAGATGATTAATTGATTATACTACTTTCTCGGGAACATTTGCTTGGTAACTGCTTTGTTTAATATCCAACTGTTGTTAGTAAGATAGAGGATACATGATTCTTAGCTGTAGGATTATGCTGATGTGGATCAGAAGTGACTCCAAATGATCTCCTAGAATTTATCTAGTTGCATAATAGTTTGGATCTGGTTGCTAGGCTACTTATTCAAAGCTTTAATGGTTACTCCTAACTTATAAATCATGTACATACATAATCTTGGGTAGCTTACTATTGGTTTGTTTCCTATGGTTACCTTAATTGCTATTGGACTGAATATTGGCTTAGTAAACTGCTTATTGGACTTGTTTCTATCAATCTTGATAGTGAAGAAGTTTGAGGTGATTCCTATTTTCGATTTTCCTGGAAAAATGGCTTGGATTGATCTAGTTCATGTTAACACTACTAATGAGAACTAGATATGAATCTTTATTCATATAATCTTTACTAGGAAAATGATATGACTGTTTTTAGAAGATTTTTTTATGATGTCTCTTGGAATTTCTTCTATCAACATGACACCGGAAGATTCAAATGATTCCTGGTTATTGAAACTAGGGAAATGATTTATTTAACCTCATGTGCTTACTAGCAGCAAACTAGATGTTCTTGTAATGAGTGGTAGCTCACGTGCTACAGATAGTGAAGCATTCACCCATATTTATATGAATGAGATACTACCAGATTCCTATTAATGATTCCTGAACATAATATTTAGGGATATGATTAACTGTTGGATAAACAGTCATTGAGTGTTTCACATATCCTTGATTCCTAAAGTTTGGATTAGGAAGATGATAGAATTTCTATCCTAATATAGGGATTGTTCATCTTTGCAAACATAGCTCTTGTGGTGGAATATACCATTGTGGTTCCTTCATAAGGATGTGTGCATAGTGGTGACTATGGAACAACAAGATCTGTGGTTGAGGATCCTTGGACTTGATATTACCACTTGCCAATGATGCCAAGGCTGAGACTTATCTTCTTAGTTTGTGGCTTATTTAATCTCTTGGAACCCTTTTGGATAAGCTTGAACTTGTGCTTCTTGCAATTTAATGATTTTTGCTAATTTGTAGTTCCATCACTGTGGTGCCTCTCTAGAGTGTGCACAGTGGTCATACTAGGGTAGCATGATTTGCTGCTACAGATTATTGGAGAATACCTAAGGCATATGATGTAGAGGATAAGGCATATCTTTGTAAAATAAGAACAGATACCACTCTTTGTGTCAAGAAACATAAGCTCTATGATGATACTAGCATACCACTTTTACGCATATTGAGAGCACATCCCAATCACAAAATATATCCTTACTAAGTCTGATAAGAATAGATGTTAAGGAATCTATTTAATGATCAACTTGTGGTTGCTGAGTAGACCAATATGCTTGTACTCGAGGCTGGTGATGATCTTGTGGTGATTTTGATATTGATTTAGATCATCTTCGGTAACTTTCTCTTGTAACCTCTCACTCCTAGTTCCAGCTCCTCTTGGATGCTACATGACTTTCTCCTTCTGGCTCCTGTCTTGGTTCTCTTCTTCTTATCCTTAAGTAAGTATGTAACTGTGTAATGCTTGGTATCTATTGAGGATGCTTTGGTGGTAACCTGAAAAGAACTAGTGATGTTCTTGATATACTAGAAATATTGTTCTTGACACACTTTTACTATTGAGAGAGAGAAGTGTGGTTTCAGCTGGAATGGTTGGATATGTTAGAAAATTTCCTAGAAGTCCCCTACTTCTACCTTTGCACTGCTGTACTGGTCACTATGGTGGCGACAACACATGCCATGCATGTGTTGTGTGAGCTACTTGTCTGCTTCATCCATCATGTAGATCAGATCAATTAAAACTAGATCTTTTCTCGAATATTACTGCTTTGCCTTTTACTAGATTGGTGAAACTTGCCCTAGTTATTGTCAATGATGTTGGAATGAGACAAGTATATAAGAATATATGCTCTATTTTTTGAAACTTGCCCCTTATTCCTTCCTAGCTCAATGGTGACTATCAATAGTGCATTTCATTGTTAAGACTGAGAGCAGTAAACCAAACTAACCCCCTTTATTACTTGTTTTCCATTCTTTTGTTTTTGCAGGGATCAGGATCAAGAAGAAGCTCACTAATTTTAAAAGCTCTGTACTGTAGATAGGAAAGTAGTATAGGACTTTCTATATTCTTTAACATTTTATTGTAAAGAACAATGTAACCTATTATTATCTAATAAAGATATTCCTTAATATTTATTGGATTCTTTCTTTTAGTTTGCTCCATTCGTAGACTATAATATTCAATAATTGGTATTAGTATTCATTGAAAATACAATTACTTGTATTATTAAATATAATTCATGATATAATCTTATTTTATTGCACTAGTAGTTTGTACCATTTAATAATTGTTTTAAATCTTTCATATTTGTAATGTTTCATTCTTGTATATTATTTCTTTATTGTAATATTATATTTGTGTATAAATCTTGATAAAGACAATGTAGTACTATTATAAAATTAATTTTCCTTCCTTTTGTGATATAAATATAGAAAATATTTATATATTTTTTGTAAATAAGAATTCAATTTCAATTTTTTATTGTGATTCATTTATCCACTTATAATTCAATTTAAAATTTCTTTTGAATTCAAATATATTATTTGAATCTTTAAATTTGAATTGCTTCCACCCTAATGCAAAGGATTCAACCAAGGTCATGTTGAAATCTAGAGCACTAGCCCTGACATTTCCATTAGAACAATAGAGATCCCGATCCCTCTATAGCTCTTTTAGTTTTACGCAAAAATTCTCTGGATTTTCTTATGCATGAATGCAATGGACATACATGTGTACTCTATATTTCTAGGTGACACGTCGAAAGCACGTCACCGCCAGAGGGAGTTACACACGTCCGATGCCTGACAATTACTCCCGCTTCACCCTGATCCAGCCGAGATTGCAGAAGTAGATCTCTTGGCTCCGAATCCCGCATAATGACGACACTCCGTAGTGAAGAACTCCTTACTCGCACAACCCTAACAAGGTGGACGCGGTCGCAAGAGAGAGAGAGAAGAGATATGCTACATAGGCTTTTTCTGTATTTCCTGGTGGATTTTGGTGTGTTTTAATCCTCCTATGGGCACCCCTTTATATAGGCGGAGGGAGGGGCTCCATTCACCTTAAGTGCCCCATGTGGGAATAAAAAAAGAAATAGGGAAAAATTCCCGCATCCAGCTGAGTGGGCCGAAACCCCACCCGCGCATGGACCGGGTGGAAGCAGCATCATGAGACTGTGGGTGAGCCCCTGCACGCACCCTAGCTCGCGAGGTAGACAGCGGCGGCAGCTAGCGCTGGCCCGGGTGGGCTAGCCTCCTGCATCCTAGCAGCAACAACATGGCGACCGATGGCCTGCAACGCTTGCCGCCCTGTGTGGCACACACTGTGTGTCGCCCACGTGGGCTATTCAAAACAGTCCTTCTTTGCTATTTCCTTTTGCCTTTTTTGTCCATTTCTTTTTAGGTAAAATCTCTCCTGGGTTTTTCCTAATAAGTAAGACACCTTTATAAATATTTATTTAAAATATATTAATTCATAATTAACATATAATAAATATATATTTAAATCATCATTTATCCGAAACTCCTTTTGGTCCCTTTTCATTTATACTTTCTCTGAACACCTTCGGATCTCTCCAGAAATTTTCTGTTTTCTCTCTTCTTATTTCTTCAATGATTCCGAACAAGCCATTAAGAATCTCTAAGCTTCGTCAAACCCTTAAGCATGCTACCCAACAGTTCAAGAATACTCCAGACATGGTTAAGACTCCTCTATAACCAATGATCAACAACGGGACCTGGATGCCCATGACGACCACCTGTGTATTCCACGAAATTTGTCGTTGAACTATAAACGCTTTATCTTATTCTTTTTGCTCTGTGATACTGTATTGTCTGAGGTTTCATCAAATGAAATCACCATGTCGAGTTCAACCTTATTACCGATAATACCTTCTTTACTCGATCCAATAAGTGATATCCCTCGTGACCTAGTCACATGCTGTGCAGCTTATGGATATAACTTATTCGAGTGGTCCTAGAGTATCTCCCGTCACGTGGATGGAAAAATCCCGCTCTTGACACATACGCCTCAACCTATTCCTCCGAATACCCAATGAAACCCTTATGATCACCGTTCCACCGAGTGATGTTAAGTGCCATCAAAGTATCCTCGGGAGAAAGTGATTAGATATGGTCTCACGGTCTAAGGAAAGAGTCACTATGTTTCCTAATCATTGTAACCTGAACTCTATGACATGATCACGATATGATGCTATATATTGGGTATATTCACCATCTCATTCTCTAATGAAATGACTCCATTGTCAATTGGGGTCGAGGCACCAACATGATCAGGAAACCTTTGATCATTTGTCGACCAATGAACGAGTGACTAGAGTTTCATTGGGAACTACTAGTTGTTTCTATATCACACGTGTATTGATGTTTCCTAATCAGTACTGTTAGCAGGATATAAAAGTTAATCACAAACTTTATGAAATATGCCAATAATCAATATTATTATTTGTCTCTAGGGCATATTCCCTTTAGTCTCCCACTTGCACTAGAGTACAAATAAACTAGCTTCATTTGTTATCCAATCATGAGTACCATACAACTTGGCACTTATGATTATGCTTCCTCATGGAAAAGTTCTATGTCTAGGAAATGAACATTTCATTCCTTATAAATCCTTTGCAACTTATTAATGTCATACTATACAACACTAATACCTCTTATCATCTATATGATAACTTCTTCTATATGTATAATGTCTTGGCAACAGAATGAGGTCTCGGGTTTCGGGCACCAAAAGTGACTTTAGATAGGTCTCAGGGACTTCCTCATGGGCACTAAGTATTAGAACACACTCTGTGAGAAAAATTTCTGAAAGCTTAAATATTTATACAAAACATCATAGTATTCATATACTTTATTATAAATGTATATTTCAAATTCAAAATGTACTATGTGCAATTTTGAATTTTGCCACCACGCTTTAATTGCAGCTTAGTTAACCTCTAATGCAGAGATTTCCGATCTTCTTAAATTCAACATACAATCTTACCAGTATAACACTTTATAATTTAGGTATGTCGTCTTCCCAGATCCGGAAACATGTCTATAGATCTCACTAGATACTATGGAGAATCTCAACTCATTGTTCAATGATTTAAACTTAATCATTTCTGAACTTGTTCTTCTTACTAAGTGAAAGTACTAACTTTGGTCGACTAGAGGGGTGAATAGGAGACTACCATTTTTTTATCTTGTTATTCAATTTTAGGCTTTGCAATAAGTAAAGTTCTCTAGATATTCAACTAGGTGAGCAATCCTATATGCTAGAGAACATGCAACGAGCGATAGAACGGTAAAGGACAAGAGTAAAGGTCAGGAGCGAGTAAACCGGAGAGGAGATGAGGAGATGTAATTCCCGTAGTTCACTTCCAAGGAAGCTACGTCTATGTTTGAGAGGTGTTGGGGCTACACAAGATCACCCGAGCGCCACAAAGGCATCACCTTCTTCTCCGGTGAGCACCCCCACAAAGGAGGCCTTACAATCCACTAATCGGTGACCTTGAAGGCGCCAACGAAAACCTTTACAACAAGGTTGAGGGGGAAGCTCCACAACTCAATTGGAGGCCCTCAATGACTCCATGGATCTTTGCAATGTATGCCCTTAGCTCCGAGGAAGTCCTACATCGTCAAGGGTTCCAAGAACCCAATAGCAACAAGATCCACAAATGATGGGTGGGGGAATAAAATCTTCTTTGGTGGAATTGTAGATATAGGTCAACTCTCCCATTCCTCAAAAGATCGGGAGGTTTGAGTGGGTAGGGAGAGAGATCTAGGGATGTGAAGCTCTGGTATTAATGGAGGAGAGAGGAATTGAAGAGATGAGCTGGGAGGAAGAAGAAGCATGCCTTAAATAGGCTTCCTTCGAAAGGAGCCGTTTGTTCGCCACTCGACCGGAACTTCCGGTCAGCGAGCCTCCAATGGCTCGAAAGCTGTCAGTGGATGCTCCAAAGTTCGACCGGAAATTCTGGTCAGCTCGATCGGAAATTCCGATGGAACTTCCAGAACAAGTTCCGGGCCAAGTACCGTCAAATACGACGCTTCCATACAGAAGCATACAGTACGTGAGTGGATCTTGGAGCGGAACTTGGAGTGGAAATTTCTGGGTCACAAACCACCTGACCGGAATTTCTGGCGTCCGGGCGGAAGTACTTCTCAGGCACTTAGCGGGAGAAGCAAGGAAAGTTCCAGTTGCAGGATCCTGTCAGGCTTGACTAGGTCCACGGACCGGAATTTCCAGTGCTACTTCTGGTGGAAGTTCCGTCAAATAGGACACTTCTATATAGAAGTATCCAGTACGTGGGCGGAACTTCTGCCAGAAGTTGGGTCGGAAATAGAGATGGACCCAGCCCCGTAGAGACCCCTGAGCGGAACTTCCGGCCCTTGACTGGAACTTCCGGTCAGGAAAAAAACATCCCAAACGACTCAAAAGATCACTCTCTCTAATGGATAGGATGGCTGTGGCGGTGCAAGTATGGTTTGTGCATGAAAAAGTGATTCCCCACAACCTTCCAAGGTGGACCCCCTCTTGATAGTACGGCGACCTAAAACTATAAAAAGAGAGAAAGGAAAAAACAAAGGCTACAATCTTCGCGAGTCTCCAAGAGAGGCATCCACAAACTCCATAAGCTCCATAAATAACAAATAACCTGAAACTCAAGAACACAATTAGATCACAAGTGGGATTGTCATCATCACTAAAATACCAAGGGAAAACATAGTCCTTTCACTAAGAACATGGATCATATTATGTTAAGTAATCATCATAATTTCAAAGATATAATCCTATGTCCAAAACATAGTGGATGCGCGAACATCCTATTCCTTCTATTAAATCATCGATGCTTATTACTTAATGATTTTCATAACTTTGAATGATTGAGGACTGTTACTTAATCAATTCCTATTCTGAACTCTTCAGAATCTCTTTTAGGAATTCATTCCAACATTATCCTACAACACATTTATCAATCTCTAAGATTCCAGTTTCATATATACTTTCAACTTTTATTCCCATAAATCAATATTTATTTATCTATTGCCTTTTTGGTACTTATTCATAATGTGTCATTCATACATATGAATCCTGTCAAGCTCCCACTCAAAATATGTCAACTACATATGTGAGTTTGAACTTTACAATACTTTCACTCAAAAATATGGCATACACATATTAATTTCAAGAAGACTCTGTAGCTCCCAATCAATGTTATGAAAATTGCATATATTCTCGATATTTCGTACAAATTCAAAATCTCTTGATCAACGATCAATTCAGGAATTTCTTTTACAAGATTCTAAGATCCACCAGACTTTAGCATTTCTAAATCAAATTCATTTGAATTCTCCCCAAGACACTTATCGACGAATCGCGCTTTGTCTTTTAAGACTCCCACTTGTTTCTTATGACCTAGTGGTCCTTTAGAAATATCAAGTAACTACTTTACTCGATGATATTCAGTAACAATTTTAATTTCTAATATCAAGAAACGTTTTAATCTAAGAACTTTATTTCTTGTAACTTCAGTTTACCATCAATTTCCTTGAAGTTCGTAGGTATGTCTTGTTCTAATACGTGACATCAATGGGCATATTTGTAAATCCTACTACATCATGTAAAATCATAACTTAAAACCACAATGATCACAATCATTGATCCTTTTACTTTTAACATGAAGAGTCATGTTCTAGAACATATTCCGTTGCTCTTATCAATATTTTGATGCATGGTCATAGACCTTCATCGCGATCTTACTTTATTTCATTAACACCATTGTCAATAAACGTACTTTCTCCAGAATACACCAAACTTTTAGCAATACTAACTTTGCATTTCTTTTGGTTCTTGTCATGAAATTTGTCTTACAAGTTTACAAGGACTTATTCGTTATTACTTTGGTTTTATCAAATAAACCCAAAAGCTTTATAACACCCTCTCCTGTAAGGCTGGGTTCATGTGTATAGTGTCAATCCTTGGATCGGTTCACTGGCACAAACAGTACAAAATGATATCAAATATAACTGTGCATCATAAATACAATGGATATGATCTGGAATTTACATTATATTATAGGGGAAAGCATACAAGGTAGATCTCCATCCTTCAAATGTGCCACAGGCGAACAATTGTTAAGTGGAGTCTCGCTTCCTATGAACTATCACTCAGATACTAAAACCTGCAACATGAAACGTAGCAACCCCAAAGGGTCAATACATGGAATGTATGGCAAGTAGGCTAAAGTGGTTAACAACAAATCTGTCAACAACATGCCTATTTGGCTAGGTGGATCTTAGGATCATTTGCATAAAGCAATAGTTTTATCCTAACATTTGTAACAAGGTAGTTTTCCAATACGATAAATAGGACACTCTGGTTCACTCCCATGTGCTCCTACCCAATTATGTTCACCCAACAAGTTTTAAGTAATTGAGAAATTTGGATGAGTGAGAAATATGTCATAGCATCAGTATCAGGTTGCTCAAATTGTCCATATCCAGAGGCACATCTAAGTACTTAGTTTAGACACCCTGCAGGGGTTTGTACACTTTACCCATGTGACCTGGACAACCCAGCTCGGACCACCACACTCATATTACGTGATGATAGGGAGAAGTCCAAGACGAGACAATTCGGGAAGAGCTTGCCAAACCCATCCACGCACCTTACCAACCTACACTATCTACATCTATGGCTACGTAGGGTTCGAGTCGCCACAACCTGCTAAGTCCAGCCAGCCACCCACTCTTCTGGCACATGGTTGCACACGAAAGCTACCAAACAAAGAAACCAATCCTTTCTTAGTGTCCTGGGTGGAATTCCCCACCAAGATCGTCACTCTGATGATCCAATCAATGCCATTCCGTCCAGGTGGTTCATTAAAATCATGTTGGTTTGTCATTTAGCAAAATATAAGCCTTTCAAAACATATAACTTTTCATGGTGTGATTCCCTTCCTCGTCTAAATAGCATAGTTAAGAAATCTACCAATACGATGGCTCATAAACAAGGAATACTAGGGAATAATATGGGACATAGCATAGCATATGCACATCAATTCCTACATATGCAATTCTACAAAAACATCTACAATGCATAGAAAAACAGTAGGATATTTATGACCAAGATAACACCACTTGCCTTTTGTTGTAGATGTAGCCGATTAGATAATCCTCACAATCCTCATAGATATAATGGTTGCACTCGCCATAACCACAATACTTGCAATCATAGTAGTTGCAAACATAGTAGTTGCACTCCTCGCAATCTAACATTTGAAGCAAGCACAACAAACAGATCATTCAGAACATTGCAAACATGTAACAGTGCAACAATAAAAGAAAACAATGATGAACAAATGAATACATGATGATTTAATAGGTCACTCTTGGTGTATTTAGTGTTCTGAACATTATTAGATCGCATTATGCATGTGGAAAGTCATTTAAGGCGCTAAAGCTTTTATTACTAAAGTTATGTCGATTTAATATGGTTTATCTCACTTTAATTGAACTACCGATGGTTCTGTAGTATTAAATTTTGAACTAAATTTTACTGGATAGGTAATTCAATTTAGAGACAGTAGCAATTTGAATCACATAAAAAGGAGTTACAGATATTTTCTTATGATTAAAACACTATTTCAATGGGTTTAAAGATTTCTATACGAATTTCTATTTTAACAGTACCAAATAATTTAGCATGCAATTTCTCTGTATAGATATTGTAAATAAAAAACCTTAGCAATTGGTTTCACAAGTTTTGGAGTTCTGATTAATTTTTTGTGATTTAAATACTAGTTATAAGAGTTTAAATGATTTAAATTATTTCCTTCGACAAAAATTATATCAAAGGCCAGATTAGTGTTCTACATGAACCAGGGATTCCATACACATCTCATTTCTATTTTTACGATCTGTAGATAATTTACTATGATTTATTTACTCCACATAGGCCATTAAACTAATTAAATTATTGCAATAAATATATATACTGTAAAAGTTGGATGTATCAGCATAGTAATATTCTATATATTTTTCTGAATCCATACATATATTATTTGTAATTTTTATACTTAGAAATTTTTTTATATGCTTTTTACAAGTTTGCATGTTTTTATGCCTATTTTAAATTTATTTCCAAAATCAGAGAAGTGGTCGTGACATGGCGTGTTCCTATTGGTTATTACCCCTTCGTTTAGGTGAAGCTTTCGCAGCCACTGGATCAAGATCCGACGACTGCTTGGGGGTGGCTCGGTCTATGTCTTGGCTTCGGCTTTGGCTTCACGGCTAGGCTTCGTCTTAAGCTCCGCGGCTTGGCTGGAATCGGTCTGGGCCCTCCAGATTCAATCAGACGGCTCCTGGTGACAATGGTGAGCTGGCGGCGGTGATGACGATGGTGCGTGGCAGCACGGCAGTGGACGACGCAGACGGGTGGCTCCAGCGGAGTACCATCGGTCTTTGGGCGTGGAATTTAGTGGACGACGTAGAGGATATCCTGGAGAGATCGCCAGTGTCCTCGGTGTTTTCTGCGTCGTTCCCGAGTGGCAGTGAAGCGCAAATGGAGAGGAACGGTCGTCGGTGAGCTCCGGCGACGCCGGGCACGCGTTCTGAAGCACAACAAGAAGGGAAAAGGGGATTAGAAGATGCTGTCGAGCTTGGGGAGACGAACTGGGCAGAAAGCAAGGTCGGGGGTGCACAAAACCGTAGGATCGGAATCGATTTGGGGCCTCCCGATGGTGGCGGCACAAGAGAGCTTCAAATCTACGGCTAGGGTTTCAAAAAAGCAAAAGCATCGCACAAGGCCTGTGGAGGGAGTACTTATGGACGATTTGGCATGTACGGGAGGAAACAAACTCGACCGAGTCGGGCGAATTTCACGGGATTTGGAACCAGGGACGAACAACCTTGCAGCACTCGGTGTCCATCGTGGGAAAGGAGACGATGGGCGGGTCCCACTCGCTAGGGAGAGAGGGAAGCAGGCTACTGCTTCTGATATGTTTGGGCCATTTCTGGGCCTTCGGCTGCTGTGCTACTTGCTCGCTGATGCGCGCACGCGCGTGGGTAGGCACGGGCCGGCCCAGTTGGTCGGTCCGGTAGGGTTTGTTTTAGTTTTTTTCTATTTCTTTTTTTGTATTTTTTTGTAGATTTAGTTGTAGGTACCTAATTTAGGTCAAACAAATTTCTAGAAATTTGTAATTTGACAAGATTTATTTTAGGACAATAATTAACCTATTTTTCATATATTTCAAATTCTTCAACTATTAAATATTGAGTTTGGTTTATAGGACCTTTACTTTATTTCTCTTATCCCTTTTGTATATATAATTCATAACTTTTGGATTTGAACTCTAAAATGATTCAAACCAACCTCTATGGTTTTATAATATGTACTCTGTCAATATACCCATTCATTAATATCTTTTCTCAAGTTTTACTATGGACAAACCATGGGTCTTTGGTTCCACTTAGAATGGGAAATTCCCATTTAGGGTTTTGAATTTCTTTTTGGGCAATACCATTTCCTTCTTAGAGTTTATATGTAATGATGTTCATGCATGCTTCATGATTTTAAATTTTTAAATCTTGCACACCAATTCTACAACCCGGAATCAATCCATGCCCTTTTGCCTATATGGATATTTAAGTCATAACAAAACAACATAAGGTTTTGAATCAAGGTTGAGAGGATTTTCAATTCAGAAAGTTTCTTTTCTTTGAGAAATTTCAACAAAGTCAAACAATCAATCAAACTTATTTTATTTATTTCACATTCCAAAATTAAGAGAATTTTTGGATATGACGGACTACCACCCTTAAAAGAAATCTCGTCCCGAGATTTGGGAAGGCTAGAAAGAAAGAAAGGTTTAGGATCCATTAGGGCGCTACCACCCTTAAGGAAAAATTGACTAGGTCACTTTTTGAGAGTTCACTTGGCTCGTATTGATTCTCCTCTAGACATTTATTGGCACAATGTCCCTACATGTTCTGAACTTCATGATTGGCAGATTCTAGGCAAGCACTACTTGAACTAGCTTGTCTCTCATGGTGGTCTGTTAGGGAACGTTTGCTTCACGATACCCATTTAATGCACTTCGAGGTTTATCCTTGTCGTGTATATCTACGCTTAGCAATGGATGCTTTTATAGAGGTGGAACAATATACCATTCTAAGGTTTAGGCTCAACGTCGGCTCTCTGCTATGGTTGAAAGGCACTCAAGATTTGTGTAAGGTTCCCAACCTTTAATAAGGTAGAGATCCCTGTGTTTACAATGCTAGTCCCTGGATCAATAGCTAGCATCCACAGTTAAGATGTAATATCAATATACAAAGGTCATAATATAGCTTTATAACCAGGAATAAAATAATTTATTACATCTTTCATAGCTCATTTGGCTATCTCATTACAATGCAGCAGAATATAATAATAGCATGGGGTCCTTCATCTTCAAAGTGCCACAGGCAGTCATGTTGGTTATCGACTTGTAATCCTAATCAACACACTTCACTAACATCAAACAACCTGCAACATAATAAGTTGCAGCCACAAGGGTCAATACATTTGAATTGTATTGGCAAGTTTCACTACTATGTAGAAATAAGTGGATCCTATCATTACATGCATATTTGGCTAAGTGGGGTTTAGGCTCATTTGCAGAAAGCAATATAGTTTTATCCTATCTTTTGAAAATAGTTTTGATCTTTTGTCAAATCTTTCTGAAGTCCTTGGAAAACTCCAAGTGCTTCTAATCCCTTGTTGTCACCATCAAGTTTTACTATGATAAATTGGAATGTCGAGATCTTCCATAGCTTCAGGCCTTAGTTGCCCAGAATTGTCCATCCCCGTGGACATGGCTAAGTACTTAGAATTTGATCTTCTGCTGAAGTTGTACACTTTACCCACATAACACAATCTCGTCTTGATGCCACCAGTGGCCGCTGGATAAGTACTTACCAAAATGGAGTACTGGCAGATCGAGAATGTGACAAAGTATTTCCATAGGAGTCCTCCCAATACACAATGCTAGCTTGTCAACCAGGCACCAATGTGGGGATATATTTCCCCTACACAATTCTAGTTAACCTGAAGATGCCAATGCATGGGTCATCCACTATGTAGTTGACTAAGCTAGAGCCCATTTAGCATGTGGTTGTACACGGAAGCCACTGTACGAGAAACATGTTCAATCCCTAAGTCCCTGGGTGGTTTTCTTCTAGTGCACACACAAAAATATAGCCATATAAACATGGTTCCCTTTGTTGTCACCTTGTCCAATCTTGAGTATCGTTGTCCACCCAGGTGGTTCATTGAGTACTTGTTTTATTATATAAAACATATATCTTTCCAACACTTCATATAATCATATCATGTATCCCATCCCAAATATATAGCAGGGCTAAGCATACTACAACTACAATGTTTTCACTAAGGAAGATATAAGGGTATCCTATTAGGATATAGCATAGCATAAAATATAGTAGTCCTTATCATGCATGTTACAAAATCCACTAAGTGCAATGAAAAATAGTAGGACTTGTATGATAGTGTCACTTGCCTTTTTAGTAGAGAATGTTGGTTCACTTCTTGATCTTGCAAATATCACACTCTTCTAACTTCACTACAATTCGATCAAGCAAACACAAATTCAACTAGCATTCAAATCATTTCACCACATAAAATAATAGAAACTAGGCAATGCATGCAAGCATGCAAAAGATGGTTTTATTTAGAAAAGTGGTTTCTATTAGGCTCTAAACATTTTAAAGCTCAATGTGGTCATTTACAAAAGTGGTAAAACCATTTGCAAAAGGTTTCATCTCATAAACCAAATATTATGCTAAGGTGATATTTTATGTTGTTGAAAATATCTTTTTGTAAAGTAATATTCTCATAGGGTTCATAAAATATATTTTAATTCTCAAAACTTGGTGTTTAGGGTCAGAGAGTTTAATTAAAATCATTTCCCAAAGATTTTACTCAAAAATCATTTCCAAACCATAAACAATATTTTTATTTGACTAGAAATGTGCTAATTCAAATATTTATTCCTTAACCTCACAAAATACATTTTTAAATCCATAAGTTGGTTCCTATGGTCAGTGTGTTCAAAACAATCCATTTTGCAAAGATTTCACCTTAAAAATATATCTAGAACAATTTTTATATTCAAATTATGCCTACACAAGTTTCTGCAATTTCAACCAATTTTACAGAAGCAAAACATTAAACAAAGTGCATGGTTGCAAATTACTTGTTTTGCTGATCCCATTGATATAAAATTTGCAAAATTTGGACGTGTAGAATTAAAGTTATGAATTTTACAAGTTTGCAAATCTAATAGATCAAATTTCTATTTTAAATCCTGAGTCTGGCCACGTGGCTGAACCTAACTGGCTGATACCGTTTCGCGCGGATCGCTCTCTGTGAGTCGTTGGATATTATTTAAAACGCACGGCTCAGATGGATACATACCCCTTCGATTAAGAATCTATCGTGACGCTCAAATCTAGATCCTACGGTGCACAGCAGCTCGACCAGGAACTGGCGGCGCTCGATGGTGGCTGGCAGCGGCGCGGCTCTGGCTATGGCGGATTCGGTGAAGCAGGAAGAAAGGGGACAAGAGAAATGGCTCACCGTGCTCGCAGTGGTGTGGCGAAGCTCAAGGTGGTCGCGGCTGTCCAAGGGGCACACGGGAATGGCGGTGATTGCTCGTCGGAGACGGCGTCGACGTCGGGATCGCTCAGGTGTCGATGTTGTCGACACTACAAGGCACAAAACGGTGAGGCAGAGGGTTCGTTAGATGCGGGCGAGTGTGGCGTTCACGGGAGCATCATCGAGAGGGAGTGGCGAGGTTGGAGTTACCGGGGAAGGGTCGCCGGAGTTGGGCAGTTCTCGGTGGCGCTCGGGTGATGACGAAGCCGAGGCTACGGTGCTCACGCGGGCTAACGAGCGGCACTGGGAGATGCGCCAGGAGGTGGGGAGCAAGCCTGCGTGAAGTGGGAGGCGAGGGGCGGTTGCAGTTCGCCGGAATCGACGGAGGAGCTCGTCGGAGCAGTGGTTGCTTGGGCGTGCAATTCGTGCAGCCTAGGGGCCGAGAGGGAGCGTGGCTTGGGGGGAAAGAGAGAAGAGGGAGAGGCGTTTATGTATGCGTGGTCACAGTGAGGATTAAATCAGCCATCAATGCGTATTTACGCAAATTGATTCGTGGCAGAACGACGTTGAGCAAGGGGAAACGACCGGCGCGTCGTTGATGACGATGAGGTGGCCAGTGGGGTCCGGCTGATAGTGAGAGAGAGAGAGGGGGAGTGGGGTCCTGTTGTCAGCGACGGGGTGGGTTCTTTTCTGAGTGAAAAACGGTTCACCAGAGGGGGAGAGCTGGTGGGCTGCGAGTGGGCTTTGTGGGCTGGCCAGATGGGTTGGGTTTGATTCGTTTTTTTGTACTGAACCTTTTTCTTTTTCCAATTTGAATTTCTGTTTTGATTTTATTTCAAACAATTTCATACTCCAAATCAATTCAAACCACCACCAAACTTTAGGTATAGTTTAATTCTATTTAATAACATATTCCAAAGTCCAAAATCAAATAATTCTTTTATTCCCTTAGGATCTATTAATAATTAAATAATTAAACCTTAGTCTTTATTTCAAATAGGATTAATTTATTTTAAAACTCTATTTGAAATCTAATTAATACCAAAACCTTTTCAGTAGGTTTTATTTGAAAAACTAAAACACTTGGAATTTTTATTTTAAAATTTTAATAAGTTTTAATGTTTATTTGAAAGGGAAAAGCCTTTACTTAAATAAAATTGGATATTAATAAATCCTTATTATTTTATTTAAATAAACCTTTACTATTTTTATCAAACAAAATATTTCATTTTAAAAGATTGGCCAAGATTAAATTTGACTCTTTAAAATAGTCCTTATTTATATTTCTACCTTTGCTTTATAAAAACCATATCTTTTTATTTAAAGATCCAAAAATAGTGATTCCAACTATTATAACTTTATTTATTATTTGTTTATCTTTTTAAATCCCTTTAGGATTTTATTGGGATCAAAATAAGTTTTGATGTTTCCATTTGGAATCAAAAAGTTTCTTCTCACCCTAAATTTCAACAATTGTTTATTTTGTTTATTTATTTTTCACATTCCAAAATTTGGAAAATTTTGGGATGTGACAATTCGCAAAGCCAACAGTACAAGAGCGAATAACAAGAGTAGTAGGAATGGTGATCAATCCATCCTGCACCCAAATCATTACCTTGTATGAGGAAAGGTGAATCACGTTTTTCTATCATTCGGGCATCCTCACTTGCCTTGAAGAAGGTTTTCATGGGCACAAACTAATGCTCGATGTAGACTCCCATGTATTCAATCAACAAAGCTACTACTAAAACTAAACTATCGATACTTAAACTTTCAGGTTGCGTAATCTACTGCATAACATCATTGCAACACTTCATACTTCCAATCCTTTTATTGCATTAGATGAACTATTCTCCTTCATTGATGCATTATGTTGCAGAACTTCCCATTAATACTTCTCCATGTATCAACACAACTATCTATCTCCAATGTTTACGATAGGAAAGGATAGATTGTAGAGAAAAGAAACTACTAAGGAAGTAATCCTACCCATAACTATATGAAGCAATCAATATTACAAACAAGCAAACAATCATAAGAAAACAATACACAAGCAAGCACTTGCATAACAAGAATACAGAGGTCTAAACTTAGTAGTATATAACCACAAAATAGTTTAAAAGCATTGGGAACAATACTAGAGTAAAACATAGCAACATATAAGCAATAAACAAAATCTGTCAAAATGGTACAACAGACTTCACGAATTATTCTGACTGAATTAGACTCCTCAGGAATTTTAGCCAATTTTTCTGCATCTACTACAGGTAATTACGCTCGAAATCCTATTTTTTAAGATTTTTCTAAGTTACCAATAAAATATGTAAAATCGCGCAGTACAGCTGGTCAGGCAGAAAACTACAGCAGTAATGTCACGAATTTCAATCAATTCACACCATCAAACTAATCTAAAAACCTCAAAAAAATTCCAGAACATTTAGAGTTTCAAAACAAAAGATCCTAAACAAGGCATCACATAATATGGCTCAATACAAACAAGCAAATGACTAATATTGTCATACCACATAAGTTCGTAAGATCAATATGCTAACACGATAGCGATGATCTTCTAAAGAGATAAAGTATGGTGGTCCAGGTCTAACCAAACATGATGGGATGTTCATTTGTATCATCATATTTCTTACTTTACTTATAGGCCAACACTCATACATGTATCGAAGGAATCGACAACTACAATTTTGAACAAGAAGAGGTCTAGAAAAGATAGACAAGGAATATAAGAACACTAATATGTAGAAAATATGATTGTTATCCTAATAGAGGTCTCCTATTGCTAATCCATTTCTAAAGTCACGATCCTATAGTCAACACACAGCTCTGATACCATCTTGTAACACCCTCGCCTGATAAGGCTGAGTTCATGTGTAGAGTGACAATCCCTGGATCGGTTCACTGGCACACACAGTACAAAATGATACCAAATATAACCGTGCATCATAAATATAACGGATATGATCCAGAATTTACATTATATTACATCGGAAAGCACACAAGCTAGATCTCCATCCTTCAAATGTGCCACAGGCGAACAATTGTTGAGTGGAGTCTCGCGACCTATGAACGATCACTCAAATACGATATAACCTGCAACATGAAATGTAGCAGCCTCCAAGGGTCAATACAGGGAATGTATGGCAGGTAGGCTAAAGTGGTTAACAACAGATCTGTCAACAACATGCTTATTTGGCTAGGTGGATCTCAGACTCATTTGCATAAAGCAATAGTTTTATCCTAACATTTGTAATAAGGTAGTTTTCCAATACGATAAATAGGACACTCTGGTTCACTCCTAGGTGCTCCTACCCAATTATGTTTAGCCAACAAGTTTTAAGTAATTGAGAAATCGGGATGAGTGAGAAATATGTCATAGCATCAGTATCAGGTCGCTCAAATTGTCCATAACCGGGGACACGACTAAGTACTTAGTTTAGACACCATGCAGGGTTTGTACACTTTACCCATGTGACCTCGCTAACCCAGCTCGGACCACCACACTCATATTGTGTGACGATAGGGAGAAGTCCAAGACAAGAAAATTCGGGAAGATCTTCCCAAACCCATCCACGCACCATACCAACCTACACTATCTACATCTCTGGTTCGAGTCGCCACAACCTACTAAGTCTTGCCAGCCACCCACTCTTACTGGCACATGGTTGCACACGAAAGCTACCAAACAAAAAAACCAATCCTTTCTTAGTGTATTGGGCGGCATTCCCCACCAAGATCTTCACTCTGGACCCAATCAATGCCATTCTGCCCAGGTGGTTCAATAAAATCATGTTGGTTTGTCATTTAGAAAAATATAAGCCTTTCAAAACATATAGCTTTTCATGGTGTGATTCTCTTCCTCGTCTAAATAGCATAGCTAAGCAATCTACCAATACGATGGCTCATAAACAAGGAATGCTAGGGAATAATATGGGACATAGCATAGCATATACACATCAATTCCCACATATTCAATTCTACTAAAACATCTTACAATGCATAGGAAAACAATAGGACATTTATGACCAAGATAGCACCACTTACCTTTTGTTGTAGATGTAGCCGATTAGATAATCGACACAATCCTCATAGATATAATGGTTGCACTCGCCATAACCACAATACTTGCAATCATAGTAGTTGCAAACATAGTAGTTGCACTCCTCGCAATCTAACGTTTGAAGCAAGCACAACAAACACATCATTCAGAACATTGCAAACATGCAATAGTGCAACAATACAAGAAAACAATGATGACCAAATGCATACATGATGATTTAATAGGTCACTCTTGTTGTATTTAGTGTTATAAACATTATTAGATCACATTATGCATATGGAAAGTCATTTAAGGCGCTAAAGCTTTTATTACTAAAGTTATGTCGATTTAATATGGTTTATCTCACTTTAATTGAACTACTG